>OY728137.1:556103217-556728217 GCA_963277665.1 Viscum album
ACATCAATATTTATTGATATTTAGTGGATAGAAGTTATGGAATCTAACTCATTACTATGTGTATCCTTTATTTTTTGGAATATACGGAAACCAATTTATCCCCTTCTAATATAAAAATATAATGTTTTGATAAGAGTGTACAAAAACACTTAGGTAAGTTCAAAATAAAAACCCAATTTTGAGATGATTTAATGGGAATTTTCGGCTTAATTTGCATTAATTTGAACCCTATTTATGTCATAAATATATGAAATATTATATTAATATATTCATTGGAGTAACTAATGGTGATATATCCCCTTTCAACTCCTATGAAGATTAATAAAATGATGAAATATATTATAAGAGACAAGGGAAATAGTCATATATAGAAGATATAACATGGTTTGAATCCGGAAATGGAATAGAGGATTATTTTGTTATCCCTTTGAATGGTTATAATAAGATTTTTTTACTCACTATCTATCACATTGAAGAAATATATACAAATTTATATAAAAATGTAGTTCTTTGGACCAATGTAGAAAACCCCTAGAGCAACGTTTTTCCTATAATACTCAAGAACATGTGATGTTTGCGTAATCCCCATCTATAGAAGAATATATTTATTCTCAACTTGAGTACATTGATCTTAGTTTTGAGTGTATTCACAGAAGCATAGTCCAAACTAACATTCAATAAACATAAATAAGAAATTTTGGTGAGATAAAGATATATCACCAATAGAAAACACAAAGACTGGGATGTTCTATCACAATTCACATGATACTAGTATAGTGTAAATAATTTTCACCCCCTTCTAAAAATTCATCTCCTAATAGAGATTATGGAAATACAACTCAATTATATAAGTAACAATAGGTTATTCCATCATATACTCTAGGTGTTAATGAATAAGATCTTGGGGTTTCTCCACCAATATTTGAGAAGGGTGTTTACACTACTATTGATGATACAAAACAAGTAAATTTTAGTGTTAAATGAGATAAATTTCTTACATTAGTCAACCAAGCATGAAGCCTAACGAACAAGAGAATTATATTTCCTTCCTCAAGTAATATAAATATGTCTTTGCATGGATTTTAAAAAAATACAGGATTAGAACTTAAAATATTAATTCATCACCTATGTCTACTAGATAAAAATCATAGTTACGAATAAGAAGTTAGGAGGATTCATTATTTTGTATTATTCCATGGTTTAAGATAAATTGGATAAAATAATCAAAGTTAATTTTATCTGTATAGTTAAATGACATAAATTTTATTCTAATTTGTTCTTATTAAGGTAATGAATGGATAAAATCATAGTTTTATGAGATTTGGGAGACCATATTAATTATTTCCTAAATTATGACCTCCATAATCAGATTATAGAACTATTTATTGATTTAATAGTTGGTTTTAAAGAACTCTCACTCAAGGATGGGTATTAAATATATAACTAAATATATATTTCTCTCTAAGATGAAGTGGCCGCTAACATTAGGGAAACCCTAGGATTATATTATTATCGATTGAATCCATTTGATTTACATAATGTTATAGATAATTTTCAAAATATGATAGAACAAATTCTTAATCCCATTCTTCTAAAAATAAATGATTATATATGGATAATTTGGTTATCATGTCACTGAAACATCAATAACATTTCATTTATCTCAAGATGCTATTTTCTATAATTTAGTCAAATAACTTGAAGTTAAACCCATAAAATTTTTCATTAGAGGTCACCTTTAAGAGTTCAAGAGATACATAAAAAATTATTGGTCCCCTACACTATTTGTTTCATTAAAAACCTTGATAAACTATATTAAAAATTCAAAGTTTTCATAAAAAAGGGTGAAACATACTAGACATATGAATATTTTTTAAGTACAGTTGATATATTTAAGGAATACCTGTCACATCCTCAAATAATAATGCCTCCCATAGAAGTATTGTCTGTTAATATTTATGTATCCATTTAAAAATAATCAATTATTCCTCTTATTTACTAGAATAACAATATAGTAAAAGATTATTTCCTTTATTTTATTATCTAGACAATGTTTTTGGCTTAGAGTTAATATATCATCATAAAAAAATACCTTGCCTTTATCAGTGTTGTAAAAATTGTGAACCATTATCAGTAGCATCACGAGTTTCACATGGCCAAATTAATTGATACTTTGAAATTAATCCTTCATAATCCCATGTTTATTGGAAGGTTAGTATGATACATTTTCATTATATAATAGTTTGATATCCATATTTTCAATCTGAATAAAGATAAAAGATATGCAAAAGAAAATTTTCTACAAGTACACTTTCCACCATGGTAATTTTCTTTTTATATATAACCCTGATAATAGGAAGTATTCTTTATAAATAAGGATTTATGAACATATAAAATGTAATTTTATGATGATTCTTAAAAACTAAATAAAAATTTAAGGGATTATTCAAATATTTATTAATATATTTTTGGGATTTATATTTATTTTCTCAGTGAAATCACTCATGTCATACTCTTTCCTTTTTCTTAATTTTATACCAATAATTTGGTAGAGTATTAATATCTTAACACAAGCATATAGTTGTATTTAAAATTTCCATTAACATAATCAAATGTAAAATGTGACTTGATATTGGTTTTAAAACTATCAATAGAAAATATGATATCATGAAAGAGGAATTAGTTTTTTTTCTTAACCACAAATGAGAATTGAGGGCACAATTTTCTTAAAAACTAGTGTTATATTATATATTTCGAATACATAATTCATAGTCAAATTAATTGTATAAATTGTTTATGGATCTTTATAACCTATATAATGATAAAATGATCTCCATGTCATATATCTATGGTTTCTTATTCCTTTCATTACTGATAATGAAGGAAATATATAACATTGATACAACCTTGACATAGGTTGGATACTCATATCTACAAACTGATCATGTATTAAAATGAATGTCTCAAATTTTTTATTATGTCAAAAATAATTTTATTCCTTAAGAGAAATACCATAAGGAGAATATTAATAGATGTTTAGAAAATTTCATCCTTTTTGATGACCCAAACTCATTGAAGTCCCTTTAAAAAGTTTTATTTGATGGAATAATTCTAAAGTATAGTGAAGGAGAAGTGACCTTCACGGTTATGTAAGAATCCCATGTTGGAACATCTAGTGTAAAAAAATAAATCTATCTTATAAAATCGAGATAATTGAGTAATTTTATATCTCTATATTACATGACCGCTTAAGCTTCATAAATAAATGTTATGTCAGTCATATATACACCAACTTCACCCACCAGCCACTCGAGTTTCTACATGCTAACAAATTACCTTTAAATTTTTTTATATGGAGGATAAATGATGTGGTTTTATACCCTAAAATGACTTTTAGGTATTTTAACTTTGTTATTCTGGATACAAGTTTTTTTTCAAGTGGTCTAAAGTATTACACATGAAGTATATCAAAACACAATCTAATGTCATAAAAAATTTTGGAGTTTTTCACTGAATCCTCATTAATAGTGGAATAAAAATTTTGGAATTTAAGCTGAAAACAATGTATTGAAAGTGAAACATCTAATTTAATAATTATTCTCACCATCACATGGATATAAATATGTATATAATGGCCTTAAACAAGACTTATTTTAAAATTCATTAAAAAAATAGTTGATAAAAACAGGAATCCCTATATTGATAAACTGCACATTGATTTGTGGTCATACCACACTATTTCACATCTTCCTATACAAGTGAAACCATTTTCAGTGGGTTATGAGTCTGAATAAATTTTTCTAATGAAGGTTCAATTTATTTTACTCTGAATATTTATATTTAATTAACTAAAAAATATGAAAGATCACAAATTTACTTGTATGATCCAAATAGTATGATGAGAAAAGGTTATAGGAATTATATAATTTTTACATACTCCATAATAAAGTTTCCTATGATTTCAAAAAAAATCACCTTTATTCATTTATCTAAGTGGAGTTAATATTTATAACAAGAACATTAATGATACAAAGAACAAAACAACCAATATTTGAACCAGAATGGAAAGGACCTTACATCATACATAAAATTGAATTCAATGTTTTATACTTCCTTGTTGCTTGGGACAATGATATAATCTCACCTCCCAATAGTGTACAGTTCTCTATGAATTAATTTACATTAAATATTCACATCATCTTTATAGTACCATTTTTTAAGACCCTTAAATACCTAAAACAAGGTATTTAATATATGAAAATAATTGTATGATATATAATCCTTATTATATGACTTTAAATTATATTAAAAATGGTCCATACCAAAAAACCATAATCAATTTATAGTGGTTCATCCCATAAAACCATAAACTATTTAGAGTGCTTCATATCAGGAGACCTTAAGCTTCTTTGAGTGTTCCATCCTATATAACCTTAAAATACATGGAGTGATCTATTTTTTATTTCTGAAATATGTGTATTTTCAATATTTAAGAGCTTTATTTACATAATAACCTCATTTCATAAGATATTTAATTGGTATGGTGAAACTGTGCTTCCATAATATTAAGGTTTTCCTAATATATGATAAAAAATTGCCATTTTAAGGAGTACAAGTATCTTTATTTATATTACTAGAAAATATATAGTGATTAATATATCTTTATCTTAGGCCCAACCATTCTCCAACCACAGTATTTTCCTCCCACATCACACCTTAACACCCTAATGTCCTATTCATTCACGGTGATATTATTTTGGAATTAGATATCTATTAATTCATATTGATTCTATGATAATTGATTTACACTATATTTCATCTTCTCTTTCTCTCTAAAAAATAAATACTCCCATAATAATTTGTGGCTTGAATCCTATTTTTATGGGATATATAGTTATTCCTAGATCTCTATTATTGGGCTCATCCACATGTTCCTCTCCCATTCCATTGACCATTTCAAAATGTTGTTTAAGTCTCAAACAATTATATTGATTTTTTCTCTTCTCCTTATACTATAGTTCCCCTCATTTCATTAAATTTTTCACCTCACTCTATCATTTTTGTTTCGTATTAATTCACATTTGGCCTCTCATATCAAATTTTACTTCCATAACTATGATTGTCTTGATTAATATTACCACAGAATAAGTAACAACACTTGTATTTCCTATCCTGGGACCAATCATATCAGCACCCCTTTTTTCAATTCTTTGTCATCCAAGTCACCTTGGTGTTTGGACATTCTAATCACACTGGGTTTTCTCTATCATGCTAACATTACAATGTATCATCTTTAATAAATTCAAATGTAATTGTTGTTATTATTATATGATATATGTCAATGCATGAATCTTATTTTTTGGTCCTAGTCAAAACCCCACATAAAACGTAATCTTTTTTAATAATTTTTGTTAATTTTATATCATTGGATTAAATCTAAGAAATTGTATACCATTTTGAATACTTTCCTTCTATATATTATAGTTCTATTCTTAAATGATTAAATTATTAAAAAACATTCATGGATATTATTAATAAGTAAATATAATTTATAGGGATCCTATTTTGAATAGTGAGGTTAGATATGTCACATATATGGGCTATATATACCCATATAAAGGAATATATTTTTCTTGGGGAAATATTAAATAATCTTAAATTCCTTAAAAATTGTTATAGTGGGACATATTATTCAAACATGGTCAGAATAAATATTTTTTTTATATATAGTATTATAATAATGGACAAATAGTTTAAACATGTTCAGTGGGTGTACTATCCAATATATTTGTATTTTAACATATCCAATTAAAATATCCCAATATATGACTTTCATCATCCAAAATTATTGTGTCCAAATAGTTAAAAATGTTATAAACTATCATTCTTTCATTTTATTTATGAAATATGAAAACAAATCAGTATTTAATTCATACTCAAAATTTTCTCTACCTTATCATTCATACCAATATCATTCTTAATTCATGTTAGGGTAATTATATACATCATATAAATAATGCATTCCATAATATTTCTCCATGTTTCATTAGAATAAATTGTGTGACACCTTAGATAATGTTATATGACCATAAACGTCATAAAAAAATATGTTTCAATCAGTATAACTTTATAAATACATGAAAATTCTCCCCTTTTGGTTTCTAGTATTGATGTTTGGTTCCTCATTCATATCAGATCTAGATTTAAATATGTCAGGAAAGTGACCTTATTTCTTTTAGGCTAGAGCTCTTTAACCTTTAACTAGGATCCACCAATAGAGTTAAATTTATAGATACATAAAATTTTGACAATCAAATTTTTAATAACTTATAATACCCTAATCTATAACAGAAAAATACATAAAACTTGTTATGTTGAAAACCTGTAAATGGAATCCTATGTAAAATTCAGGCCTTCCGTCAAAAAAATAAACCTTTCAAAGTCTTAGAAAAAATTTATTTTATAAAAGAAAATAAAAAATTTAATGCTTTTTAGGTTGGAAAATAATAAAATTTCATCCTAATATTTACTTGCTATTCCAAATCCTTTTATGGATTAAGAAATATTTTACTGAAAACTAATAGAAAAAAATAAAAAATTTATGACGAATGACACTAGGTCTTATAAAAAGTCAAAGACATCTTTATAGGTTTATGAATTAAGGGTAAAATTATATCATCTGACTATTCTTGGAATAAATTATTCCATGTAACTAATAAAAGCATAACAAAATAATTTCAACATAGAAGAACTCATATTGAATATTTTTTTTAGTTTCATCAAATTTACAGCTTGATTTTTATTACCTTCAGTATTTCATTGTTTCTTATATAAATATATTACCCACAACTCATTATGACTACATGTGTTCTATAAATATTTCCTACCTATAAAATTTCAAGAGAAGATGTTTAGAAGGAAATAAATTCATTTCCGCCTTTTATCTAAAAGACCGACCTCATTCCATAGTGATAAAAATGTGATACATATTCAAATCATCTATACATATCTGAGAGAACATATCTAGAAAGGCAATTGATCAATAAAATATATTTACCCTTAACTAAAATATTTTCAATCATGGTTTATGAAAACCATAATTATTTCATGTTCACTTGGAATCAATTAATTTTATTGTCACTCTATAATAAATTTATACAATTCATCAAGAGAATTTCTATATTTAGAGCGACAAGAATCTCAGTTTACCATAATTATTTCAAGTGTCTAAAAAATCATTCAAGCTACAATTTCTTAATATATAGTTATATAAATTGAAATATTTTATTCAATAAAATAATATTACATGGATTAATCATTGAGGAAGTGATACTCAAAACTTTAGTTCTATATTTAATATTTATTATGATAAAAAGGATTTAAAATTTGGTATAGTAGATATAAAAATTCATCTTCAATTTATATTTGGAGTTTATTAATTGATTTATCAATGTTCTTGGAAATTTTTTATAGTTTTATGAACTCTAAAATTTCATCTTCGACGTGAAGATGAAGTTCTCCAACATTATTATATAATCCTTCTCACCTTTATAGGATTATTTAATAATATTTTTAATGTCTTTCTACTATATATTCAACTATTTATATTTTTTAGTGAAGAATATTTGAAAATTTCAGCCATTCATCAACTCCACCTGGTAACTTAGTAATTGTCATTGTATAGAAATATTTTTCTTAAACTATAGATTCATGGTGCTCTGTAAAATTGTTCATGAATTCTACTACCATGTTATCTAGTGAAAACAACTCTCCTTTAGTTAATTAAATAATTATATCTTTCATAGAAACATGAATTTTTTAATGATCAAATATAATAATTCCTAAATAATTAAAAAAATATTATATATTATATATTTTCTGACCCATTTTTCTTATTTGTTTTCTAATGATAAAATTCAAAATACTCCACTATACTCATTAGCGTAACTAATATTGAAACATAAAAATATAGGTATTTGAATAAAATTATACTATAGAAACTAGAATATATTCTAGAACTATATCACTCATAGAAGGTGTGACTTTAGTGGTCCCTAACAAATTTAATGCTTGGAAAACTTGATCTAGAGTAGGTAATTATTCAATTGGTCCCCAAATATATGACCACAGAGTGAAAATTTCATATTCCATTATATTATATTTCTATATTATCATTGATAAAATTTATGATAAAAACATATATCAAGTAGTGAATATATAAAAGAGTAATTAGAAATATTATTGGTAC
Organism: Viscum album; assembly: GCA_963277665.1. Classification (NCBI taxonomy): domain Eukaryota; kingdom Viridiplantae; phylum Streptophyta; class Magnoliopsida; order Santalales; family Viscaceae; genus Viscum; species Viscum album. The sequence continues at coordinate 556,111,466 of OY728137.1, forward strand.
ACAGCAATATCTATTCATCATCCCTCATTTATATTTTCTTAGTGGTTGTCTCACTCAAAATTGTTTTTGGAAGTATCACCCTCTTCAAATCAATAGAGAACTCCCAATATGGATCTATAAATATCAACTTAAGATTTTAATATTATACAATAAGAGTGTCCATTTTGAGAGGTGTAGAGTCTTTGACTTCTTGATAATGAATAAGCATATAATATTTCTAAAGGAAAACATGGATAATTTCGGTGTAGAAATCAGGGAATGTAATTTTAATAAATTAAAAAATAGTTATATATTAGAATTATGACCTTAAAACTTAGAGGTAAAATATTGGAACTCCTCTATCGATGATGTGTGATAGTTCTCAATACTAAATGTCAAAATTCGGTTTACCCTATCCATTATCTTAATGTGTTCTGTTGAACATATCACAAGATAGTGATAATGATTTTATAAGAATTTCAATAATATATTCATTAATATATTAATAAGGTTTCTTTCTTAAATTATGGGTGTTTATAGAATATAAAACCTTGTTTTCCTCTCTATTTCAATAGGATATTCTATCTACGCCTTAAGGGATTCCCCCTCAAAAATCAGTACCCATTTCTTGATAATCAAGGGATAACCTAAGGTATTAGAGCCTCCTTGATTATATAATATGATTCTGGAAAACATACTCAGATGTACCATTTAATTACTAGGGCTTACACGCTTTTTCTTGAGGTAATAATAATATTGGTGGGTTCTATATTATCATCCTCCATACTAAGTGAAAACATTACTTCCTCAAAGAGGATAAAAATTGTAATTATAATGGAATATGATTTCATTGTTAATTGTTAAATGAGAACCATTGATTTAGATAAAAATCCAACCCCACTTTCCCTTGAGAATATATCTAGATATTTTTTCCAATGTTATCTTGACACCAAAGTATATATGTAAGATTTTCTATCTCAATGATAATTTCTAATATAGATGTAATAAATAAAATTTCCACTACATCCATTGATATTTATTCTATATTTTATGTTGACTATATATATGGATTTACCTCCACTAGGATCCCTAATTCTAAATCACTCCCAATATGGCTACCCAAAACCATGTATGAAAAGACAATATTGGTGTCTACACAAACTCCATCCTTTATAAAAAAGATAAATTTAATATATGTTAATTTTTGAAGAAAATATAGAGATGTACACTTTAAAATTTATTCACCTACATATATAGGTTTAATGTATATATCTCATTAATATATAAAATATTAGACAATATTAGTTACCTAAACTTAAATCTTTATGTGTTGTAGTACTCACTTGGTAATGAGAGTTTTTCCATTAACTTTATGAGTTAGAATACCCAATTCTATGATATAGATGCTGAATTTAGTGAATCTATTATTGGAATTTATATTTTTTTGGGCATGAATATTTGTGATATATGGGACATTGATACTTGATAAAAGAACATATAAAACTTCCTAAAGGTTATTAATTGTAGACCAATTATTCCAAAAGTGATTTTCTTTGTGGTATAAGGTGTTTTTTAGTTATATATTGGTATGATTCCTATGTATTAGTAAAGGAGGCCTATTTACTTTTATTGGAAATATTTCTCTTACCTTCCCTGTCAATCAAGTCCTTGCGTCACCTTTTACATCTATAACCCATCATATTAACTCCATCCAATTATTATTCTTAAATTTTCAGTTGTACTGAGGTTTTTATACATCATTGGATTTGGTGGATTTTTATTTCCACTATTTTTATTTCTTTATTTTTATCAAGGGTTTTGTCTCTTACCTATTTTAAGTATATTAATATCTAAAAAAATCCATGGGATCCTTTTTCAATGGAAATAGATAAGTTAAAATCTCAGTTCTCATATTTCTAGTGTATAACCCTATGTTAGTGTCTAGTAATGGAAATGAGATTTTGGATAAAGAATATTTTCATATAACAATGGATCATAGTTTTTGTGCCACTATCATATGTTGTTAAATTATTTCTTTCTTATATCAAGAAAACCTTTATCTTTTTAGGCATCTGAATTTATATTAAAATTGGTATTTTATTTATACCTAGTAGATTAAATCACAGTCTATCGTTTCATTTAAAAATTAATTCAGTAATTCTACTTTGTAGGATCATGAATATAGCTACCTAAGGAATTATTCGTAATATTTTTTTCCATGAAATATTTATATGGTAAAAATAAAAATATAAATGGATTCTCAGGGCCTTGATAATATGTGGGTTCTCCAATTATGGTATCTAAAATTTAAAAATTCTTTGAATGTATATCCTGAATTGGAACAAAGCAATATTTCATGGTTTTTCTATTTTTTACATCCAAAAATGACTATCAATATATCCCAAAAAATAAAAATGACCTAAAAATATATAACTTTTCTTTCCTTTGGTACACATGTTGTAGAGATTGGTATGATTTTTAAAAATCTACAATCACCTAACATATTGACCCCCTACACCAATTATTCTTCCATCAACATTTTTGGACACAACCTCACATTTAAATCACTGACTGGTGGTAGATTCCCTCTTAACCACATTGTACTAGATATATCCAAATATATGTAGGGGTCCACTTTTATAATGACATAACAAGTATATTATTTATATATATCCTTCGTTGATTGAGTATAATATGAACTAGTAACCCCCATCATACATATAGTCAAACGCCTATGGGTTAGACAAAACCTGGACATTTCTTATACCCATTTAAATATATTTTCCATCCATACCTTGAAATTTATATCAATTCTTGAATAGGGATCAGTGATTTCATCATTATAATCCTCTATTAATAGATCTGGTACCTATTATTGAATTTTATGTGAATCCTCCCAAGTATCTGTTGGTGAAAAAAATTCATCATTCCTGGTTATTAAAATAGGATCTTCAATAATCTTATACTTATATAACCTAAACTATTTCTAACATCCCCATATAATAAATGGAATGTGTTCCTTTGAGGGATCAAATGGGTTAAGTGATTATAGATGAATCCTAAAATATTTTACATGTTTACCTAAGATTTTTCTATATTTTTATATAAACTTACCAACTTAAGTTATCCCTTAAATTTTGAATTTGTTTTACTTACCCAATAATCCAAGATCAACCTAGAATTATTTTCACCCCTAGGGTGTATCTCCCAGTATGTATTTCAGCCTCGAAGTTGGTTGAAATGTGATAAATGAGAAATTGAAGTGTAGTTGTGCATCTTAGGTTCAAATTAATACTAGATATCCTATAGAGTAGTATCAATATTTAATATAACATAAATAATCCAAGTAATTTATTTCTTAACAAATGATCTAGACATTGAGGCTGTTTTCTTCGACAATAGTTATATATTGGTAAACCATGATAGAAGAATTTTATGACCTAGTGGCGAAATTTGTATCTCAAAAAGTAGCTTAGAACATACAATGGAATGTATTTTTATAGGGTGAAAATATATATATTATCAAGAAAATACCTTATCAGATCATATATCTAAGGGATGAAATAAAAAACTTTTTTAGGCTCAATGCCATTAACCACAGCCTAAACTCATTTTTCTATATCATCAAAAAGTAATGTTTAGAGGATTGAGATGTCATTTCTATAAGTAAAAAACTAAATAATTGCCAATAGTTCTAAAAAATACATAAATAGATATTAAGAAACCATTAAATATAACATAGACCATAAAATAATGAAATTTTAACTATTAAAAAATCAATCAAACCCTTTTTCAACCCATTTTCTTAGCCTATATTATCTCAAAAATATTCTCTACGGCCTTAGAATAACAGATCTTCATTATGACTTATGTTAAGAAAATATTATGCACCCTTGAAGCCTATGTTAAAAGATAAATGATGATCCAAATGAGTTTTCAATTTGATTAGTTTTCCTTACCATGGATGGTACCCCTATTTATAAGTAATAGTGAAATTCTTTATTAGTATTGGAAGAGAAAATTCATGACCACAAAGAGAGGACTCAATTAGTCTTCATAGCCTAATATAATCTTTTCACTATTTATAACATTAAAAAACTCATTACCAAAGATACCTATTATTTAATGGATCTCAAGATGATCACTAAAATAATGACAATGATGATGAGTGGTATGTGATATCTAGAATGTTAAGAAAATTAAATGAGGATAACAAGGTTTGAAACATTATTTATATGGGGTTGTTTCAACATTAGTGTTTAAAAAATTTCATTCTTATGTCTAATTCATTATGTTATTTTTAGTAATAAAATATTCAATAGAATGATCATAAATATATTACCAAACTATTACATAAATTTCAATTATAATTACATGGTCAATTGATTAGGAATAATAAACTCTCTTGTGAGTGTGATCCCTCAACTATCTTCCACAATTGAATCTATATTGATGGATGTTATGTAAGTTTTTCTTCTCCCAATAACACCACACATTTGGTGGTCCTATCCATCTTATTAATCTAATAATAATGGTCTTTTCACTATAACATCATAGGTTATTCTTACCCTATGAATTCTTTAATATGAGTACTCTTTATATAGTAACATGGATTTCCCTTTTAGGATATTTTATATATCTATATAAACATCAATAATATTGATCAATCCATGAGTCCTTGATTGTCTCATCATCATCCATGTGTTATATATATCAAAAATAAAGTCAAATACATATGTTCGGTGTCCCAATTTGTTTTCTTATTTCATCAATAAAAGATAGGGTATATGAAATAATGATATTCTATAATTGACACAAACATATCTTAAGGGGTGATATCATGACTCAATATAGAATATCATGACTTGATGTGTTCCTTTAAAGTGTAGGATTAAGTAAAACTCCAATATAAAATTTCCAACTAAAATATTTTCTAAGATCTAAAATTTTTTCCCTTCATTATGGAATGACCAAAAGTATTACGGCATGGTATTTATATATTTATATATCTATAACTACCATGTTATGGAATGACCAAGGAATTTTTGATGTGAGGTGTCTATCATCTATGATAGACACACTTGAAATTTTCATGTCTATTTTCTCTGTGTTGTGTACTCCCTAATTATGTAATAGGAATATGCTTGTCATTTGATTATCTTCAACTCTCAATGATAGTATCAAAAAAAACTTCCATTTCTCCATCTAAGAATGTGAGGATAATCCCATAGTACTCAAATAAAACTCTGTATAGTGAAAAACACATAAGATATAGTGTTATTTATATGAAAATATAAACTCTTATTATATTTCACTCCCTTTCACTATGAATAACACCTCATTTTAGTGTGACACATGAGTAAAATTATTCAATTGATTCCTTTAGGACCAAATCATTTCATGACACAAAACCATTATGCTTTGATTTCTCTAACCATGTTTTTTCTCAAAATTTATTCATTTCCAATCCTCCACTTCTTATCTAGTTTTTTCCATCATACATAATATTTTATATACATAACTATGATTAATTAAAGCATTATATATATTTCTTAATATTATATTTTAATGGTATATGGTACAAAAACTTCATACGAGTAAAAATATATCACCTCAAAAACTCATAAAATATGTAACTAAAAAACTTATATAGAACACATATATTAGTGTTGCATGAATTTATCATAAAAAATCCATTTTTTCATCTATTCAGGGGTATATTCCACCACACAATTAGTTTTGATAGTGTTTGTGGGAGAACTTCATCCCTCAAAAAGAAATAATTCTTGTGAAAAAAATTGATAATTCTTTAATCAACATAAGAAGTAATAATATAGATCATGTTCTTTATGATCCATGTAATTCTCGATCCTTTGAGAGTTTATTTTGAGATATGTATGGTCTGTGGTCTTCGAGAACATAATTCCAAAATAGCTCTATGTACTCCTTCATGAATCTTTATTTATGATACACCTAAGGAATATGACAAAACTACAACATATTCATTGATCCTATTTAATCTTCAAGACACCTTTTAATTTCCTTACATAGTCATCCCATAGATGATGTTAGAATATCTAATGCTCTTATTCCAAGGAAACTTCTCACTTCATCTAAGTTTGACTAGGACTTTAATGATCTCCATCAATATTAACCTATAATATGAAATCAAACAAGACATGTTTGACATGAAAAAATTCATCAATCTCCCAATGCTTATTGATCCCTATAACATCCTCTAAATAGAACTTACATGATCATTGAAAAAATATTATCAATAACAAATATTTCCATATTTAGAAAAATCCAACATGATATAACAATATATGAATGGTATTCATTATCATGGAATGAATAGTTAAATCAATTACCCTGGTTATATTTTTCCGAAATATGATCATCATAAATCCTCATTATCAAAACATTAATCTATTTTTGAAACACTATAAACTCAATTGAAATAGTTGTAATAACACAAATTTATAAATTCACTTTTATTATCAAAAACCTCATCTTTATTTCTGCATTATCTCTTTGGATCTATGTGTTTTTTCATTCAATTTGATAACTTAATGCCTTATTAAAATTTAGAGTAAGTAATTTTAATTGTACTAAAGTCTCTAACCCATAATAGGTTTGATAAAATTTACCACTTTTTAATGAGGGTTGTTCCTTCAGCTCATGGGGGTCTAAAAACTCACTTCTCCTATAAATTTACTCCCACTTAAATAGGGAAACAAAATTTCCTTTCTCCAATTTTTACACCAATTTTTATAATTTTAAAAAACTAAAAAGAAATAAAATCCTCTTCGTGATTTTGAGGGGTAACTCATCTCATTCATATCCTTTAAAATTATTAACACTTCATTATCATGAAAAAAATAAACATTCCAATGCATTGAATTCATGAATATAAAATTACCGGTTTCTGACTCTAAGACTATGATATAAATTTAATTATAGTAAACAAGTGTGATCAGTCAAAAAACTATGTAGTTTATAAGTGATCCTCTAACATAATTTTTTTCAGGATTTACCCTCATAAATCTATCTAAAAAAATCCCCTTTAATATCAAAATATTATTAGGAAATTAAATAATCAATAAGCGAAAAGGGTATCTCAACTCATAACATAGTTTTTGAATATATGAGGTTGTCCTATTTGGAAAATATTTTACTTCATAATATTTCCATAATTACCACTAAGCCTTTTGATCTAATATCGATTCATTACTATGTTCCACACTTATACCACTTTTTAAAACCTCTTCTGTATTAAAATTTCTCAACATAATTTTAAATTTAACTTATCATAGAATTCAAGTGATTAATTTTAAATATTTATCAAAATGAAATATTTCTATTATTTTTCTATTTTCAATGTGGGTGGAGGTAATTTGAATAGACCAAGATGAATTTTAAGAAAAATGGTCTAAACTACAATGAATACTGAGCACAAATGTGCACTAATATTCACATTAAAAAATATTCCCATCTAATTGGATTACTTTTTTTGGGTGGTTTCATAAATATGTGTGATAAATCTCTTTAAAAGAAAATTAATCATGATTTATCTATTTAGATGCCCAAATAAAGGGTTTGGTTTCAAAACTAAAGACATGGTATTTTAAAAATCTCTCATTTTATAACTATAAAAACTACCAATTTTTATGTTGTGACATTAAATAGGTTATCCAAAAACTCTATAGTCTTCATGAAGTCATGATAAGGAAAAATAATTCCCTAAAACAATGGTAAAACTCAAATTATTAAATCTATGTAAAAAAATCCTCCATCCATTTTTCTTATAAATTGACACCATGGGTATATCATTTATATTTTTAGAAAAGGGGGAAATTTTCTAAATTAAGATATGTGAAATGGATCCTTTCATCATCATATATATTTTAGAGCTCCATATACTCATAGGGAGATAAAGGTTGAATATGGAGTTCCACTCATAATTCCTCATCTCGATTGTGAGCTAAATGGCGAGTGATCATTTTGAGAGAGATGCACACTTGGATAGGGAGAAACAACACAAAAATTATCTAATATTTTGGTATATATTTATTTTGAAAACAATTTTCTTATTTTTTCATGAATAAATTTTTTTTTGAGTGTTTTATTTTGTAATGAAAAACAAAATGCATTCATTTTCTTAATCGATTGTCTCTGAGATTTCAAGTGGAGAAACTTATATTTTTATAATTAGAAACCCCAAGAGTCTCATTCAATATTTTAAACATGGTATATATATATATATAACTTGGAATCCATATAACTTTGAATATGGTATAAAATTTGGTTAAATTATTGTTTCACAATAGTCCATGTATAAGTTATATATTTTTAGGTCAAAAGGGTTAATTTAGATTCTGATTAAACCATAACAAAGGATATCCACAAATATGATGTATTTAGAATAAAAATGGAACTCATTATAATATATAGTAAACTTGAAATTATTTCCTCCATGTATATTTTTTAAACCCCACTTAATTTTACAAAATACATAATTTTATTTCAAAATGTTTCATCACATTGTTTCAATTTGAAAAAAAAATCACCACCCTCCCTCATAGATTAATTTTATTAAAAATTATTTAAAATATTCACTATCAAACATTAAAATTTCCTTTATGCACAACCTAGGGTCTTCCTTATACTATATTATATATTTTGAAAATTAATTAATTTGATATATAATGACAGTTTAATCAAATTATATCATCGATATTATAGAGTGCCAATGTTTTGAGTGTGTGTTTTTATAAAATATTGTTGTATTTTATAAATATTATTTTTTTAATTTTTATTATTAATTTAAGTAAATTAATTTTTTTTTAAATTCCTCTCTATATAGGTATTCTATATAAAACATTCTTATTAGGGGGAAATACCATCATTACAACCTGAACCAGAGAGGATTCTACATCATTGACAATGAAACACGAAAATTGAAAAATTAGAAGAGGACCCACAAAAAAATGAGACTCATATAAACCCATATTTTTATAGAACTGAAATTTAACTTTAAATTTATATGGATAACATGGATAAAAATAATTACAATATAAATAAATTAACTTCACCTAATGTAGAGTATCAACCCGCATACATCCAATATTATAGGGAAGCATATAATTTCAATCTAAAATCTAACATAAATAATTTATTACCTAAATTATGTAGAAACTATATATATGTCCCATATAAACACATAAAGTAACTTCATACTAAATTATCAACATTAAAACATTTAACAGGGGATAACGAACTTACTAAATTAAGAGCTTTTCCATTTTCTTTAGAATACAGTACAAAGGATTAGTTGTATTATCTTAAAACCTCAATTTAAGGTTGGTCAAATATGAAATATAATTTTATTAATAAATATTTTAAATTATCTAAAACTAAAAAAATATGAAATATAATATTTAGAATAATACTATCACATAGAGAAATATTACAAAGATACATTCTCCAAATCCATTTTTTTATTTTCAAAATATAACCCACTTTTATGGTTGGGTAGAAACCCTTGAAACCATTAACCAAATCCATCCCCGTAATAAATTGTGTATTTCATGAAAAAAAATTACACACAAGAAAATATTCACCATATAAATATTATCCGAGAAGAGTTAAACCAAAACAATAAACATGACACCCATATAGGCAACAAACAATCCAAAAAGACACCAACTATTTGAGTTTAGAGAATCATATTAGTATTTCCAAGATAGGTTCTTGATATAATGTTCAAGATAAAACTATAGGATTCATAAAATAAAAGATATAGTAAAATAAATTACCTCCATATATCCATCAATGAAAAGAGTTTTGGGTATAAAATCCAAAAAAAATAATATCAAGTTGTGAGAGATTTCATCTTTGAAGTTCATAATCGAGTCCCTAGGGACCTATCCCATTATTCACATTGTCTAATTCCTTTACTTTTAGATATATATCAATGTATCTTTCTTTGTTTATTTCTTAAAAAGTGACCTTAAAAAATTTATCATAGTTTATTTTCATCATTTTGGTGAATTTACGGGGTAATGAGAACATTTTGATCATATATCCTTCAAATTCATCACCCACATTGTTTAATCTAATTTTAATAGCCTCTATAACTTGGGAAATATCAGAAATTAGAGTAACCTTGGATCCAACCAAGGTATCATTTCCAAATTTTTATTCCTCTAAATTGTATTTATAGAAAGTTTGACCCTCCTATTATATTGAAGTGACTTTTTTAGCTGACTTTGTAATTAGTATCTTGGTTAGTGGTGAATAATCCTGTCATGGTAAAAAATTATTAGCTATAAATATGGTGATGCCTTTTGAATCCACTACTAAATTATTTACTTTCTTGTAATTGTAGCAACAATAGTATTTATGTAGTAGGTTATCATTATTCTTATAAGAACATGACTATGTTTCACACCTCCTTAAATCATTTTCAGCCATATTCCATTATTTGGAGAACTTCACTCATGATCTAACATCTAGGATTATAGACCAATGAAAATTATTCCTTCTTTTAGAATCATCATCTTGACTCCCATAATTCTCATATTTCTATATTACACTTTCAAAATTTCTCAAGCTGATTCTTATGTTATACACCATAGGACACCTCCTACTCTATGCCATGTGAGATTCCTTATGAATCTCTAGATATAATTTCCTCGACCAGCATAGGATTAATGATATATCAATTTTCTACATAAGTAACGCTCGACTTGTAGAAATGATCCTTATCTTGATCCTTTTATAAAATTATAATATGGTCTAATTGTATGATAATTTTCCAAAGTCCTTATAACCATCACATCAAACATCATAGATTTTATACCAATAACCATTTTATAAGGGGAAATCAAAATCACTGCATCAATATAAGAATTATTTATTATATCTAACTAATAATCCTCCATACACATAAAAGTTTTTAGAAGAATTGATCTATATGTTCATTCATCCCATTCAATTATTAAAGAATACACATCCAATGTCTTCTTTTCCACAAAAAACTGAAATAAATTTGAACCCATAATCTATGAAAAATTTTCCTATCAACATTTCCTACCTTGAATACCTCAACAATGTCTAGGTAATACTATAAAAGACAAACGTTCTAGGATTCATAGCTCTTATATAAAAACCCATGGGTGAGGTAACCTTATAGATTATAATAGGATAACAAATCTGACTATGATTCATACAAAATATCATTCTTGTAACAATACTCATACTCTATATAAATCATTATAAAATACATTGGGGGTGTTGAAACACTGGCCTCAACATACACCTGAAGTTTTATAAGATGAAAAACTCCCTAAGGCCTAAGGATTGAGAAAATTATTTGGCCTACCAGGTTACCAATCATTCATATAATAGATAAATTTCAGAAAGTAAGTGGTTTTCTATAAATATTGATATATTTTATGAAATATTTTATATAACTATTCATGTGTAACTCAAAAAACCATATAAGAAGAAAAAAGTGGAAATATTTAAAAAACAATAGAGTAGTAGACCATTTAAAAAATATATAATCTTTGAGGGAGAATCATATATGTTTTTGTTGACAGTCAGGGAGTTTGACCAATGTGCAATTTTCAAGTCCACATTTCTCATTGATAAATCTTCCAGAGATATTGAAAAAACGTCTTTGATATCTAAAATAGTAAACCAGAGTAAGATCATGAAGTGATTGTACTTTTTAGAATTTTTTGGTTGATATATGTAGTATAGGAAATCCCTATATAAAACCAGATACCTTTAGGCTCAGTACAATTATAGGGAAGGGTGGAAGAACTATTAGGTCAACAAAGGGGATGAATCATTAAGAGAACCCGTTGTGATATTCCTCCATAACTCTAAGGAGACTGAACCCCTCTATAGGTGGAGGCATTTTTTGCCTATCTAGTGTTGATTAGAGTAAAAACCCTATGAGGTTGAGATATTCATCCCTAATCACCATGTTGATCTTCTTTTTCTCCTTATCCAGGATTCTGAGTGGTCCTATCTCATCTTATTGTTTTCCTTCAAAATTCATCACTACATGAATACTGGCCATACTTTAAAATATTATTTGAAAGATTCCATCACCATGAAATTATTAGGTGAACTACTAATCTAATATTTTTTACAAATTTCTAATCCCCATGGATAATATTATGATTAATATTTTTTGGAAAGACTACTCTTTTCATGATGAGGAAAACCACTATAAACATGGTGTCAAAACAATCAATAGTTTTTTTATGTTCTACTGAACCGATCAGAGGTGTCCATGAGGTGGAGTTCCAATTTTGAAAAAAAATGTGGACACTAATTTTAAATAGGTTAGTACTATACTCTGAAAATTTTCACTTTCCCATAAACACTTCTAACCACTTTATCTTATTTTTTTATCTATTCCAATAACACCCACTATTATAACCAATTACCTCATTTGAGATACCCGTCTTAGAGTTATGAATAAATTATAATTATAACATTATAACTATTAATGTATGGATATCCAAGATTATATGAAAGGTTTCATTCAACGAAACCTTATTAATAAAGGACCACCCAAGGATGGATAACCATCCTCTTCAACAAAACAAAAATATTGAACAAAAATGGACATTTCAACCAACCCCTCCAAAATTTAGACCCAATTTGGAAACAACATGAAACAAGTGGTAGAGAATAATTTCCAATTCAAACGAACAACCCAAGCTACCATAAATACTCTAAAATATCAATTTGGACAAATCTTCAACTAGATTGGGGGAATACAAAACCAAAGGATAGGTAAACATCCTTATTAAACTATATTCAACACTAGTAATAAGGAAAATGTTACTATCATCACCCTTTTAAGTGGTCCACAGTTTAAAATATCAATGATCCCTCTATTAAATTTATCCCTTCAAGAAGAAAATGACCATTCCCACAATTCCTTAGAATACATATGATTAAAATTCATTCCTAGAGAGGATTATAAATGATATAAAGAGTCATTCTTATCATAAATCCCTTATAAAAACATTCAGAATTCATTTCACTAAAGGGACACTCGACCAAGAAAACCAAAATAAACTGAAGTTGGAAATTAAATCTTGGAAACATTCAAAAAAAAATTACAAGTTCACATTCTGCTGATTGATTATGTGAATCATATTACACAATATTAAAAGTTCTTAATGGAGGAGTATACACATTGAAGGTCACAAATAGGGAATAAAAGGGTGGTCTTGGGGAGGAATATATATGAATTTATCCATCCATTAATTCCCAATAAATGTAATGATCTTGGGACATTTTTTATTCCATGTACTATACGGGAGTATTTTTTTGACACGATGATTTATTAATGTTTATTGGGATAGATCCTACTAGAATAGTTTTTCAATTAGAGAATCGAGGTATCATTCCCCTTATTCTTGTGCTAGAGTATATTCTTATGAGGGTCAAAATTTAAATTTTTCTTATTTATTTTTATATGTTATAAGTAGAAGATGGTACGATGAATGGAAATTTCCTAACTATATTGGGGATACCTTTCCTGAAAACATTTAAAACCAAAATCAATGCATATAATGGTATGTTAAATATAGAGTATGTTGGTGACATCTTTCACTTTAATATCCTTAAAAACATTAAGTTCCCCTTATAATAACATCATTTTGAATTAACATAATTGGTATACTCGTTATTCTAAAGAAAAAATTATTTCATTACCCTAATCCCTTTTTGGATTTTTCTTCAATAATAGAAATTATAGGTATTAATTCATGTGTTTAATGTTGTGATGTTTTGGAAAAAATGTAATTCATGTTTATTAATTGAGGGATTATTATTCACTAAGGACTCACTGACCATCAATGATTTTTCTTAAAATATAAAATATTATTCCTCATCTAGAGAATTTATCATTAATAGTTCAATGAGATCATATAATTTTCACATTAGTTTTCTCTCTCATCAATAGAAAATATTATAGAATTGGAATTAAATTCACCACCTCCTTAAATATTATTATCTTGTAGAATGAAATAAGTTGTTCTTTATCAATAATAATTTGCTCCCTCTAGATAATTTATTGTGATTTATTTACCTTTTGAGTGTGTAGAAAAACATTAGGATAGACACTTTCATACATTCCTATTATTAGTATATTAATTTCAATGCATCCTATATTTTTAAATGACGAGGATAAACATGTGAGGTAGATATAATGATCACTAAACCAAAACCTCCTTGATGTAGTTAAACTGAAGATAAACAAATTATTTTCTACTTTAATAATTTATCATATATTTGATAGTCAATTCCTCAGTCTAGTGTAGGTAATTAATAATAAAACAAGTTTAGTGGTCATTAAAAATGAAAATAAAATATCAGTTTCAACCCCTTTATAGAATAGTTAGTGTGTCTATATGGACTATCGCTAACTAAAATTGTACACGGTAAAAGACAATTTCACATTATCAACCATTCACTATATGTTAGTGAGGTTAAATGGAAATTTAAAGTCCTATTTACTATATTTTTATTTTAGATATTTTAAAATCTATATCTCTCTACCGGATCTGGAAAAGATAACATTCACTTTCACCTTCATTGGATTTAGATATAGTAGGAGGTCATATGGATAATGTAATTATTTACATACTTTCCAATGATGCATAGATGGAACTTATTTCAAATTCTCTAGAGAAATGAATGGAACTATTCATGTATTATTTCATTGTTTATGGGTCCCCTTATAAGTCTTTGAGAAGTCTAGGTTATGTCCTCTATTATGGTATTGTAAAAAATATTGTATTAAATTATGAGAAAATCTATTTTATGGTATGATATCGAATAACACTTGGACTTGTCATTTTTGGTGATGGTATCTAAATATATAAATCAAGATTTTACTTCACTTCATCTCCTCAATTCTATTGAAATGTGTGGGATGTGTGGGATGTGTGATATTTCTTAGGTCATGTGAGATTTTATCACAGATTAATTCATGAATTTAGTAAAATTGTTTTCCCAATAACTTTATTACTAAAAGGATATTTTTCATCGGGATATAAAAATATATATTAAATTCACTTATGAACATATTGGGTGGTAATCCTAGGCTTGTCTCATAAGAGGTTAAGAAACATTCAACTAGACTTCATTGCTTATTTATATCTCTATATTCTTATAAATTGAAAACAAAAGGAGTGTGGGGAATAAGTTTTTTTTTGTGTAAGTAAAATACAATGAAAATAGTGAAATTTATTATTGTAAGATAATTAGTGGTTATTATTTGGGTGTATTTACACTATACATCACATCAATATCCTCACTAGGGACTTCTAGTTACTCTTGCACTATGAAAAAACCCAAGATCTCAAAACCCTCAACCTCAAAAAGAGTTGATATTTGAGGCCTAATTCAATAATAATATAATTAATCATCCTCTGGTACCAATGTGAGAGAGGGAGTTTCTTCGAAATTACTAAGAAACAAATAATACCTTGGGATCACCGTAAAGGAAACTCCTAACCAATTGAAGTTGAGCCCATGTAAAGTGATATACATACTCTTATTTCCTACTCACATTATTTTAATCACATGAAACTTCACTTCCCATACATACTCACTCCACCATATGTGGAATGACAACATCATTGATGAAAACATAACAAAATAATGTAATAAAATTTTTAGGTAAAAGATTAAATAAATCTTGGAAACTACTTAACAAAATCAATTCAAAACATAATAAATCCATAGATTAATAAATAATGATTATTATGATAAAATATAGGGATTGGGGAATAAATACACTCTCCACCTCCAGATCATCCACTGATATTGGGTTAATTATTCATGGATAAGGGAATACAGGGAGAGAGAACAAAGAATAATAGATAAACAGAAAAAAAAATTAATCACTTTTTCGGAACCCTTTGTGCAAGGAGTATTTATTATATTTATACATAGTATCCAACCCCATATATTATTTACTGTGATTCAATTCATGGAAATTAGTACCCATGATCTAAATACTCCCTTCTCCATTGATGGTTTACACATGGCTAGATTATTGGCCTTCTTCATTCAGAATTAATATATTAAAAAAATCCCTCTTAATCCAACATCATACATCTTTATGAGTTTCTTATCTACTTTTAGTATTGTAGGAAATATTCATATTGAATTTAAATTTTGGTTTCCTTATTGGGAAATACATGAATAATTAGGTATTTGATCTTATATAATGTCCAAAATAATTCCAATTTAATCTTCCATGGGCACCAAAAAATGAGTAAAATTTTTACCTGTATTTCCTCTTCCAGTGGAAAATGAAAATATCATACATTTAATTGTATACATGGTTGAATATTATATTCCAACTTAAGACACTTATGTATTAGTGAATCCATTATAAAATCCTTATGTATCAATTTTTTCAACTCTAGCACAAATTTATTTACCTTTATATATCACTCAAGACTTTGGGTAACCATTACATATTTTATAGATTTAACTCTTACGTATCCCAAAATAATTCTTATGTATATGATTTTCATACTCTATGACAAAGGAATAACCTTTATGTGTTATCTTGGGACTAATAGGAATCACCAAATAACTCTTATTTATTGTCCATTCCTCCTCTAAAGTAAAGGCAGTACCTTTACGTATCATCATGAGACTCTAATATATCAATTGAGAGCTCAAATCATTAATTACAGAAAGAACTAATGTCACTATCATATAGGTAAAATCTCTTATTTAAGGCTAGTTAACCCTATTTTATTTCTTGGAAACTCTTATGTAGTCCCATTCATTGCCAATTCTTCCCGATTACTCCTTAGTGACCAAACTCTTTTGTATCATTTATCCCATACATGATTTTTTCTACTTTAAACAAAAATAAATGAATTAAAATAGTTAAAAAGTATATACCTTAAAAATAAAACATAGAATATTAATAAAATCACTAAAAAATATAATTTATGCTTGTTTAAAATAACATCAAAATATTCCTTACAATTAAAAATATTGTAAATTCCCACATTTAATTACAATTATAATGGTGTTTTCATTTAATAGTTAAATATAATTTTGAAAACATCATTCTTAATCACTCCCACATGCTTATTTTTACATTGGGGAAAATACCTTATAATAAGGTCAAAATAAAATTTTAAAGGAAAAATTGGAATTAATTTTTAATTAACACATCTTCGTAAATAATATTATTACTTAATGTATCTCAAATTCATAACACCACACTGTTCATAAAAATCCATTCAATATCCAATCAGTACCCCTATTAATTTTGTAAATACCTTCTCATAAATTTTTCTCTCTACTTAAGGAATTTTATATTGAATTTTTTCATTCTAAAGTGGATGCATTATATACATAGACTTGTTACCATAATTGTATCTTCACATTATAGAGTGATCAAAAATGAATCAATCATGAGGTTATTACTAAGGATCATTCTATGGGTTAAGGAGGGTGGTTCATATTTGAAAATTTAAGGTAAAAAGAGTAAGATTGTCACTTTTATGCATAATACATGATTAAACAAGTATGAACCTCAATAAATATTCCTCATTAATTAAATGTCTAATGCCTCTATCATATCACACTTCCCATTTTATGGTGGAGGTCCATAAGCAATGTCTAAAATTAATGATACCATATCTTCTTTTTATTTGTTTACATCATTTTTGTATAATTTATTTTTTATATCCAGTTTTCCATATTTATTTCTTATAGAGAGATTTAGAGTGTAGAAATGTATTGTAATTAATTTTGTGAAATATCTTATCTAAATGAATGATGTAATACCTCAATAATCTACCCAATAAGAAAACTATCCTCCATCGAATCGTATGAAGTATCCCTTTAACTTTTACTATATTTTGGAAGAATGTTCTATATTATAAAATATTAGGGTATGAAGGGATAATATTATTATAATGTGTCTACCTAGAATACTATTTATAACTCATAAGTGGATTAAATTAAAATCCATAAGAAAGGAAAGGCCCAAAAGAGATTGATATTCTGAAAATGGATTTTCAAAAGACGAATCAATTGATTTGAAACATTCTATTTTCTTTAATAGTTTTGAAAGAGATAAAAAAGATATTTTTATATTTAATAACATGCCATAATAATTTAAAAAATATATAAATATAATAACTTGTGAAAATGGTTTATAAAACTCTTTTATTTGTAAATATAATCATTAAATTTCACATGTGAACATTGGTTTCACAATTTATCACACTTTTTAAAATAGTCATATTGGAACTGTAGAGAAAAAATTAATTTTGGAAGTTATTTAAACCATAATATGTTCAAATCAAGCAATTTTTTCAACAATTACAAGATGATCTCAATTTCCTATTTCATTCAATTCAAGATAAATGTATCTTAAAAAATTTTCCTTGTTGATCATACTTTCCTTTGTAATTTGTTTTCCTAAAGAATTTCTTTTTCCTATAAATCTTCTTGAATCTTCTAGCTATTTGAGCCATCTTGGCATCACTGTCAGATTCTGAATTTTCACTTGTTGAACTCTCAGTCTCCATTTGTAGTTTATCCTTGTCTTTACTATTAAAGGCAGTAGTTTTAAATGCTACAGATTTTATTTTGGGTTCCTCATCTACTTATTTATTTACTTTAAGTTCTTCTTCATACATCATCATCTTACCAATTAACTCCTTGACAGGCAGTGCTCCAATGTCACAGGATTCTCTAATTGAAACAGATGTACCTCTCCATCTATCTGGCAAACATCTCAGTATTCTCATAATTTGTTCTTTTGCAGGAACAATCTTTCCGAGTGAGCTCATTGTGTTTACTATCTCATTGAACCTGAGATACATGTCAGAAATAGGTTCATCATGCTTCATTTTGAAATTATCATATTTAATAGTATAAGTGTTTAATCTCATTGCTTTAACATTAGTTGTTCCTTCGTGAGAAACATCCAAGGTATCCCAAATTTCAAAAGCAGTTTTGCATGCAGAAATTCTGTTGAATTCTTCATCTCCTAGAGCATAGTACAGAGCATTCATAGCTTTAAAATTATTATTGTAAGCAGTCTTTGTAGGTTCATCCCAAGTAGATCTATCAGTAGTGGGAATTTTGTATTCAGATTCAATAGCAGTCCAAATATCAAAACTCATGCTTTCTAGATGAATTTTCATTTTATGTTTCCACTGAGCATAGTTATTTCCATTAAAGAAAGGTGGCCGGTTAGTAGCAGCACCCTCAAGTCTATTATCCATTATAAACAAAATTTAAAGAGATAAAAATTTAGAAATAACAGAAATTTTAAGAACTTTAAAATACAACTAAAATCATAGTTGAAAACAGAGTAATTTAGAAGATATTAACCACCCTTTGATACCAAATGTTGGTCGGAGTGGACACTCAAGAGGGGGGTGAATTGAGTTCCAATTCAAATTTCTGTTAAAAATAATTTCTATTAAAATCCCCCAATTTCAAAAACAGATTAAACTGTAGTGAATTTATACAGATTATAGAGGTTCAATTATTTTCTCAAAGATTGATTAGTTCTCATTTAACTTAATCTTATGATTAATTTAACTTTTGAAACTATCTTACTGGTTTATAATAAATATAAACACTTTCCAGTTTAACTATCAAAGTAGCTTTGAAAATAAATTATATTTCAAAGTAATAGCAGCGGAATATGAAATAAATATGTATTGTATGGATATAAACATTAACTAAAAACACAGAGGAATTAACCAAGAGGTTCAGTCTCAAGCCGAGACCTAGTCCTCTCAAAAGTTTATATAAAGATGATCCAACAGTTTACAACTGTCCAGGTCCAAGACCTCTACCACTATTATTCGTGGGAAACAAAACAACAGCAACCAGCTGTCCAGGTCACACACGACCTCTACCACTATCCACAGTGGGAAAATGAATGAAAAGATAGTGATTGAGGATTTACAAATCCTCCAGTTAAGGTTCAGGAGACAGTGTGTGTGTAAAATACAACAGATAACACACACTGCTCGTAATGTAAAAAGTAAATCACAGAGATAAAGATTTAGAGTTTAGAAATGGCTCTAGTGATCTTCGTTCAGCTCTTGACTCCTTTTGCTGATTAGAATTCTTTCTGAGTCTTCTTCTGGTTTTTGTCTGGAAAACAGAGTATCATCTGTTTCCTTGACTTCTAGGTTCAGCTTGCTTATCGGCTCAAAGAATGAAGAGTTTTGTGTAGTTCTTCTTTAGCATAGATTGCTCGATGTATGCTCTATGTTCTGGAGGCTGTTAGTAGTCTCGTGATGCAACTTCTCTAGTTGTTCTTAGCACGTTTTGAGCTTGATCGCAAGTGTGTTCTGTGTGCTCGATCTCTTCAAGTCTCTTGTCTCACACCCTTTCTTGATAACTACACGATGTCTTTTTTTTATGCCTCTTTTTTTCTGAGAAGAAGGAATGATTATACTTTTCGATCGTACTTGGTATGGTTTCTTGAAATGGAAACATAAATCATTTAATAACATTAAATTCATCAAAAGTAACAAATTTAACCATTAGTATAATAAACAAATAGTGTCGAGGATATAGGATTTGACTCCGCAGTTCATTATAGGTAGCCGTTTGTTTGTAGATGTGTACGGTTGACTCGGTGTAGGATCTTCCATCGGTATCTCTTCAAACTCTAATCGGCAGCTCTTATTGGCAGCTCTTATCGGTAGCTCTTATCGGTGGCTCGGTGCATCGGTAGCTCTCTATCCATCGGTAGCTCTGTGCATCGGTAGCTCTGTGCATCGGTAGCTCTTTATCCATCGGTAGCTCTGTGCATCGGTAGCTCTGGCTATTGGTAGCTCTGGCTATCGGTAGCTTTGGCTAGCGGTAGCTATGTCTATTGGTGGCTCTGGATATCGGTATCTCTAGCTATCGGTGGATCTGGCTATCGGTAGCTCTGGCTATCGGTGGCTCTGGCTATCGGTAGCTCTGGATATCGGTAGCTCTGGCTATCGGTGGATCTGGCTATCGGTAGCTCTGCATCTTATGAAAACCACATCTAATTGACTTATAATTGTTTCAAAGCCTGTATAAACAAGGATAATCGAGATTAACATAAATCAGAGATTATTTAAACATTATTATTAACTTGATCACTGATTTGAAAGAATTAAAATGTAGATCAACAGTAATTGAGAATAGCATAATATATGAACACATAATTGGGATTATCAAAACATATAAATACACGATTGGGATTATCAAACCAGGTGAGGTCAACAGATCTTAACCCCTCAATTTATCATTGATGTTACTAGTGTTTTTGGAAACCATAAGAACCTATAGAGAAAAACAAACTTACATGAGATACATTTTAGAAGAAAAAAATAGTAAAAGGTAAAATACATGGTAAAGGAAACATGGTTTGACACCCAAATATGCATGGGAGTTCTATTAATAATATTTAGTAGTTCGGGTGATCACCCAAAATCAAATGGGGGATTTGGTTTGTGCGATTTGTTCCACCAAATCCTTTCCTTCCCAAAGAATCTCATAAACTTCTTCTTTATTTGGACCCCACATTTTTTTTGTTGTTTTTCTACCGTTTTTACAATATAAAATAAGTCTATATGTAAGAGTGATGAAAAGATTTAGAGGCCCTCTTAAACTTTGTTTTAAAATATTTTTAGATTACTGAGTTTTCCTTTACTTTCATAGTATGTGTCTTATATTTAGTATTTATTCAGGTAGATTTTCCATGGTATATTCTATTCTTATACCAAATTCTCTACTTTACTTAATGGAGTTTAAAATATTTTCCATTTTTCTTCCCCATCCACTTATTCTATAGAATATTCAGTATCTTACAGGGCTTGTATAATTGTGGCCTAATTTATAAAATTAGTAGAAGGGATGATATTTTGAAATTTATTATCAATGAACATAAAATAATAATAATAAAAAAATATATCCCTCATAAAGTACAACTTAATACTCTTTTCCCATAGGTACAACCTTTAAGAATTTTTCTCTTAGAATTGGAAATAGACACTACATCCTTTATTCAAGGATTAATGAATTCATTTAACCACTTTATTCTACAAAATACTAAAATATTATTGAATCTACATTGTTAAAACAAGGATTCTCCATTTCAAAATGAATTTAAGACAATTTTAATACTAGTGAATGTAGATTCATATCAACTTCTTCAAAAAAAATTTCAAGATCATATTGTTCAACAAAAAGTGTCACTGAGAATGCAATAATTTGGTCCTATAGTGAGTAATCTCAATGATTGGCCTCGACCTCCTGGATCTCTTTAAAAATAATGGGAGGTAATATAGGTGTCTCTTCTGATTCCTTGAGCACTTCTTAATATAATTGTGGGATGTCATCCTGGAACTCAGTAAACTCATGGGACAATGATTTCATCATTGGGTACTCAAGGGCCTCATTACGGTCCTAGATAACTCACTTAAACACCTCATCTAGGAAAGGTTATCCTTGTACTTCCCTAACCTATCTAGTAAGAAATAAAATAATCTTATCCAAAGGTTAGAGTGATCTATTGAAAAAAAATAAAACAACAAAAAATGTATAATGTGAAGAAGTGGAGTGCATATAATATTTCTCCTCATCAATGGTGATAAATTTTGATTGGATATTTTTTATGGGTTTTCCAAAATAGAAAATAAAATCCCCTAAAATATCAAGGGATATGGCCATAGGTTTTTATCATAAAGATCCAAAAAACCATCCATTACACTCCCTCACTTATTAGAATTTTTAGTTTTTTATATATTATTAAAAATGACATCGAGGGGTATTTGTGTGAATGTAATGAAAATAAAAGAATGAAAAAAAAATTATAATATATTTCGGGGTGATACTTTAGGTGGATTCCACTTCCTCCTAGAATATCCATCATTGAGGTATCTCTTATACTCTTTCTTAGTGAGGAACCCCAATACCTAGTATCCCTCTCCCTAACACTATGTTAAGATTTTGGGTTATATGAACAAAGAAAAAATCATGTAGAACCTTAATACCTATTTCACTGAGTGAGTTAACAAGTAGAAACCTAGTAACACACAATACATTAGGATCACTCTAAAGGAAACTCATAACCAGTAGTAGTTGATCCCATGTATAACAATGTCCCCAGTCCCATTTCTCACTTGCATGTCTATAATCATAATACACTTAAATAAACATACCTCTAAACTCTACTTTCTATGGGATGAATAAATGTGGAATCCCAATAAATTAAAAGGAATGACTATGTTCAATAACATACAAGATATATAACATTGATATTAATTGAATCACCGAATAATATTGTTTTTATGTGACTTTTGAAACCTATAAATTAATTTGGAATAAATGAAAAATATTAATGAAATTATGAAATATATAATGTTCATAATAACTTATAAATTATTAATTAATTATTTTTAAATAATCACTCAGTTTTTTAGTTATGTCAATTTATTCTTTAGAAATATCTTCTCTTCAAACAGATGGGTTATCATACATTTTGTGAGTGAATATTATAATTAATTTTTAGAAATTTTATAAAATTATCTTCATAAAGTAAACTTCATTTTTGAATTCAGAATATAATTTTTTTAATTTGGATGAAATTTTTGGTTTTTTTGGAAAATATTGGGTTTTTAGTGAATAGTGAAAATACCAATTTTTGTAAAACTATCATTTCCTTTTTAAAAAAATTAAAAAATTTAAAAGTATCAATATGTTTTGAATTTTATTTAAAGTAACATAAATTTTATTTAGTTTTTTTATCCAATTAAATTAATTTTAATCAAATTTTTGTTGTATTTTATAAAACATTCATTTTTGGGTTTCAATGATATTTTTCTAAAAACTATTTTAAAATAAAAAATGTTTTTTACTTTTTCATTAATTTAAAAAATCAATAATGGATAATTTTTTTAAATTTTATTTAAAGATTATATATAATTTACTATTAATTTAGTCTCTAACCATAATTATTATCAGCCATAGATTTAATATAAAATCATATTCTATTTGAATAATACACTTATTGAAACTCACATTTTCATCACATCTACAGGTTTTGTTTTAAATTTAATTTTTCCCATTATTTGAATTTAATTTAGTAAAATGGATTTAATATTTTTAATAATAAGTTCAAATTAGTTATTAATTTTATCGTTATTTTTAGGAATAAAAAATTCATCGTGGTAAAAAATATATTTACCATAGTATGGGAAAAATAATGAAATGGGTTAAAGATAAAAGGTAAAATAAAAAATAACAAAAAACTAAAAATTTAAATGGTTTTATTAAGTTTTTATAGACCCAAAACATCCTTTAAAACATTAATTATTAATATAACTTTTTTAATTAATGATACCCAAATGTGGTTGGCTTTAAATTTAAAATAATCATTATTTAATCACTTCAATCCACCCCTCCTCATGTATAAATACAACTCCTCATCACCCCCTTTCTTCTAAAAAGCCTTAAATCTCTTAAAATATATTAAAACTCATATCCTTAGAAATATAACCACTTACATGTGCCACTAGTCACTCCAAAATAACAATTCCATGATCCTTAATGGGTCATTCAAGGATGTGATATTCAAGTAGAAACTTTTTCAAACTACCTCCCTTAATTTCTTTTCACATTCTACCATCTTGTAACCCCCATCATCTATAAACTCATAATATATAAAGTATCATTTATATAATTTAATTTTATATTTATAATTTAATATCTTATATACTTCTTTTTTATTATTTCCTATTATTCAAAGAAATGATACCATTGTCCAACATTATGACAGTTAACTATCTTCATGGGTAATGAGTTTTTGTTTTCGATTACATCTTTTCGGTATATCCATAAAAGTATTATTCTTATTAAATCATATTTTAATAGGTATATTATATCTTATTTCATTTTCTATAACTAATGTATAGATATAATATTAAATAAAATGAAACTATTTTGGGATAGTTGGAAAACCCGTAAAAATAAACTAACCATTTCTCAGTAACATTTTTATCAAATGAATCATCCTAATAAATGAAAGAAAAATGAAATATGAGACCACTTATACTTATTTAATTTCATAAACACTATTTCATACCATTAATATTTCTATTCCAATTTTACAAGAACATCCATAATTACACTAAAGTGAACCGACTATGAAACACTAAAATGAACGCTCAAGGAATGAAAAAATTAATATTTATAACTCTTAAAAATGTCCAAAATGAACTTAATAAATTTTTAAAAAAAGAAAATATTTATTTAAAATGTTATTAATTAAGTAATTAAATAATCTAATTTGATTATCTAGTACATTAAAACAAGTACAGAACTTTTAGACAAAAGCTAAGGGAATCTTCATCTAAAAAAGAACATTTTAAATGATTTAATGATTTATTTAAATATTTATATTTAATGTACATGTTTTTAAAATTATTTTTATGAATTAATATATATGGTAATTAATTTTTTATGAATAATATTTTTGAATTTCTCTCAAATGATTTCGAAAAGGGGTCTTTTAAGGTTTTATTTTAGGGTTTCTCGTCTCACTTTTACTTCTATGACATATATTACTTTTTCACAAGTTATTTATT
Source organism: Viscum album (assembly GCA_963277665.1). Classification (NCBI taxonomy): domain Eukaryota; kingdom Viridiplantae; phylum Streptophyta; class Magnoliopsida; order Santalales; family Viscaceae; genus Viscum; species Viscum album. Next base: position 556,137,118 of record OY728137.1, read on the forward strand.
TTATGTGATGTATATACTTCCCTTTTATATATTTTATGATTAATCTCATTATATTCATTGTGATAAATGTTTCACTTGACAATTATTACTTTTATAGGGTATATGATTCGATTGATTACAAAGTGGTAAGGGATTTCTAAACCCAATTTTCATTCTTTGAGTTATCCTTCTACTTGATTGATTATGTCACGATAAGATTATGTGGAAAATGAATTTTCATTATAATATTTTTATTTAACCATATTTTATTTTTATTTATAAGGATAAATATAATTGATTCATTGGTTAGTTATCACTTCAATGATATGATATTTTTAAGTGACTTTCTTTTAAAAAACTACAATTTTAAAGATTTTTCTTACAAAAGTCAATAATAATGTTTTTATATTATATAGAATGTTTTTATTTTACTTAATTCATTGTGTTTTAATGTTTTAAATCTCACTTTATAATTTTACATGGCCATTTTCAAAAAAAAATTAATTATAAGTGTGTATCTATTTCAAACAAAATTAAGTGTTTTTAAAATGGAAAATGTTATTTTCCTCCAAAAACATTCAATGATATTTTATTTAAATAAATAACCTATTTACCTTATATTTGGTATTTTGGTACTTAAAATGGTATTTAGAAGAAAATTGTATTTTAATATTCAATAGTGTTGTGCATATGAGTTTATAAGAGTTTTTAAAAGTTTTTATGATGAAAAGCTAAAGAAAAAAATATTTTATTCATGATATATTAATTGAGTATAATATGGGAAATGGTGTTCCTAATATAGAATATATGAAATTTTGATCCCTTTTATAGCTCATGGTTGATCCTGATATTGATTATATTAATGGTTGATCCCCATTATAGTTCATGAAAAATAAGAGAGCTTGAGATAGCTTATATGAAGTGTGAGGCCCATTATAGCTCTCCAATGAATTTGGTTATGATTATTTCATCTAGAGTATTATATTAGAATTTAGTCGAATGGTTATTACAATTATAGGTGTTTTGAAATGGTTTTATGAATATGATGCTCTCAGTTACCAAAAAATGATTTAAATTTATTTTAATGTTTTTTAAAGGCTTTCTTTGATAAGAACATGGGTTTTTTTCATTTCAAATTTTTTTATTCAATACACTAAATGAAAATTAAAGGTAAATATAAATGATATATGATTTTTCTTATTTATCATTGGACTAGTTGTTTTTTATTTTTTTTCCCATACTGAAATTTTTGTGCCCATACCAATTTTTTTTTAAAAATCACAAGGTTAAAGAATGAATTGGTACAAGGATTAGTTCAATATGAATATTTGAAGATGTACCATAAAACTAAACCATGTTTCTTAAAGGGTTTACTTCAATGGAATAATCAAATTCTAAGGATAATTTCTTATTTGAGAATGTATGGGCTACTACGTAAGAGTTTTTCCTAATTCTATAAAACTCTAAAACTAAGAGATATTTGGAAAAAGAAAGTGATTTATAGTTATAAAATAACTTGAATAGTTATTTTTTATATTAAGGTCCTTAAAATTGGTATCAAAGTAGGTTTTAGGGAAATTTAGAGATTTGTATTATTTCTTATAAGGTGTTCATAATAGCTATGAATGTCATCATGGGATTATAATATTAAGGATTATTATAAGTTTAGTGTTTTAATAATAACTATATAATTGTTATGGTCCAAAGTCCATGAAATGAATATATTATGACCCTTAGGTGATATGGTTCGAAATTTATTCATCCAATAGAATTTTGGCAGGTGTTAGGGTAATTTTAAAATCTTATTTTTACCCTTAATTACCCAATTTACCTTTAACTGTTATAAATAAAAATTACCATAGTTACTATTCATAATATCAAAAAAAATAACCTATTAACATAATTTTGATGCACTGAATCCAAATATGGAATCCATTTTTCAAAGTTCAAAACACAAAAGTTGCAGTAATTAATTTAAAATTAATCTCGTTGTTAAGAAAATGGGTCTTAAAAGTTAAAACATTGTCAAAGATTGAAATGTTTTTACCTATGAATTCAATGTAAAATTAATTCTAATAAATTACATTATATTAAATGGTAAAAATATATTCTATCTATACATTAAAACCATTCAATATTATAATTTAACCATATAAATTATCTTGATGAAAAAAGTTGTTTTTAATTAAAATTTACCGTATTTTTACTATTCATCAAAATATAAATGTTAACAGAAAAATATTAAAAAAATTATCCAAAGTAAATTTTTATATCCTTATTGAAATAACTAATTTTATTTCATCAAATTGAACTTATAATTTTGTCAAAAAATATATTTAAAGTGGGTGCACCATCAAAAGGTTGTAAAAATGCATTTTTTAAAAATACTAATTTAACCCAAAATTTTATTTTGTTCTCATACCATGTTCTAGATAATGTGTAAGATGAATGATAATGTTATAAAATTTAAAATTTGTTTAATACTATTCATAACGGATAGTTCATAATAATATTATAAAAATATATCGTTGTTTAGTGAAACTCGGTATTGTGTACAACACACGCTATTGAGGAAGGTCTCTCTTGTGTGCAACACAAGCTAACAATTGTCTTTGCATATACTACAAGCTAATACGGTGTTGTGTATAGTGCAAGCTAATTTTGGTGTTTCGTACAACACAAGAAATCAAATATATTAAAAATAGTCTTTCTCATAAAATTTCGGGGTGTAATATTCTACCCCCCCCCCCCCCCTTAAAATGAATTTCTCCCTCAAAATTCATCGGGGTTATAAATGGTTTACTACTTGAAAGATTATTTCATAAAAATCCACATCATAAAAAGTAATACCAAATCTTAATTTTAAAAACTAAATTATAAAATGTGATGGTTACCCAAATTTACTCATCACTAGGTTTCCACATAAGATAACATAGGTGAAAATATTGATATAGAAGAGAAATCTAACCATCAAGTTCTGATGGAGAGTGTTAGAGAACATGTCTATGAAATATCCAATAATTACAAAGCCATAAATTTTTGATGTTGTAAGGTACCATCTAATTCAATGAATATGAGGGTACTAGGAAAACATTTTTGGTTTTCAAGATCATTTCCCTAAAGATGATGAATTTTTTCATAAGGACAAATACTTACTTGATTTTAGTGTAATGTCGTCATTGGTCATTCCATGAAAAATTTCCACTTCATCTCTTATTTAATGAAATGAATTTGAATATTCACTTCTTGAAATGTTAGCAGATCATGCGATATAATGATAGGTTATTCCATATGTCTCAAAAAGTTAGAAATTTTTTTTAAATATACATAAGTCCATCTATGGTGAGATTAACTATATATGATTCCAAAAATTGACTTATACTTTAACTATCATACCGCTTAACAAAATAAAACTAATTTCTACTAACCAGTGACTTCTTGTAGGCCAGTGGTAGGGGATAAAGGCATGTCACACTTCAGTTATGGGTTCGATTCATGTATCCTTGTCTGACGTGACAGGTTGTCTTTCGTCCTACGGGTTGTCTTTTTTATAAAACTATACTTTTATAACATTTCATAAATAATATCATAAAGTTCTAGCATTGAGCAATAATATCTGATGTCTTAGATAATCTATTCCATTCTTTAGGCTTATCCAAAATACTTTTATCCAATATCATAGTATAAAGTAAACAATTACTAGAAATTTCATCTACCGAGCATGTGAATACCATCATTTATCATACGATATATCTTATTGGTCGCATTCCAAACATGTGGATACATTAATCGTGTATTCTCTTGAAAAATGAATACCCATTTAACCTTAGTGAAAACATGAATACTATCAAAAGTTAACTCTTTCCACATACCAAAATCCCAAAAAATCTATATACTCAAATCATAATATCACTTTGTCATTTTATCTGTCATGATCACATGAATGTTGTCATACATATTATTTTCTCCTTATCCCTTCATTATGCACATATCATCTTGTTTCCAAAAATATTTCAGTCACTTTTCATGGTTACCGATACCATAATATTATTGGAAACAACAATAAACCAATACATAGATATTCCAATATTCAACAATACTATAAATGAGATACCACAACATTATTTTGGAATCCAATTACATAAACACTTAATCATTCCACCACATTTTTGTCATACTCAACATTGGAAATAGTGATCGCATGTGACTTCCCTTTTTCCTTTTCCTTAAGTTGTTTTTGATGTCAATCATCATTAACCCTTGGATTAGGTCATTTGTTAGCATAATGCCCCATTTCCTTGCACTTGTAACATTGAAGTGTTGGTGGAGTGTTCTTTGTAGACTTTTTTCTATTCACATCAGTAGAACCCTATTTCCTATTACTTCTGCACTCAGCTACTCTATAACCTTCTTTTCTACACTTGAAACATTTTCTAGTACCTTTTGGAAAATATTCACCATTCTTCATTCCACACATTGAGCATAAAGAAACATTCACCTTCTTTTCACTATTGTTTTGAGATTTTTCCTTGAACTCCATATTTTGTTTTTATCAAAACCCTGAGATGGATATTTAACACCAACTTACAATTCTACCTTGATATCACAATGCACAATTTCTTCATAGGTACTGAATCCTCTTATAGCTAATGCTCTTCGAAGACTTGGTTTTAATCCACTGAATAATTGATCAACTTTACTTTCAGGTAGAATGATAAATCCAGATGCATACCTTGAAAGCCTTGTAAAATTTGCTTCGTATATACCAACAGATTCATCATCCTTTTGCTTAAGCTCAAATAATTCCTTTTCTATATTTGTTCGAAGAATACGAGGGAAGTACTTACTGAAAAACAAGTTCTTGAACTCATCCCATTCCATGGATTAAATTTCTTCTTGGTGCCTTGTATTCTTAATTAAAGTCCACCACTGGTCTTCTTTACCTTCTAACTGGTAAGAAGACAAAATGAATTTTTCATTCTCTATACAATGAAATATGGAAAATATCTTTTCAATGGTACTGATCCATTGTTCAGAAACAAGTAAATCAGAAGACCCACTGAAAGAAGGTGGATGTTGCCTCATGAAGGACTCAATAGAATATTGTTCCTTTCTCTGCTCATTTAGAAGTCCAAAATGATTCATAACTTGTGTAAGTAAAGCAATATGATTTTTCACTCCATCTCCTATCACATTTGGTTGCTCGGGAGGAAAATAATTGCATTTTCCATTACATTTATCAACACGGTTCCTTCGAGTTCCATCCATCTTCTAAAATCAAAAAAGGAACAGTGTGAGAGGCAAAAATCATTCTAGGAAAACAACTTAATAAAGGGGAAATACCTTCAATATATAAAATCTTAGGTTTAATTATAATATTTTTACCTTAATACTAGTACTATAACCTATACATATATTTATCCTTAGGGACATCCCTAGACATACCTTAGAAATATCTCTTGGGATTTCACTAAAGTTTTCACATCCTAGTTTGAAAACGTTAACTAAACCTCTCTTTGATAACAACGATAGAGACCCAACATTGACATACATAGAAGTTAAATTACTTTTCCAGAATACATAATACATAACAAAAACAGACACCCAAGGACCGTAGTAGTTTAGTGCCTTTGGAAACTCAGGACATAATCTTCTAATCATGGTGAATGATCTTCAACATCTCCCATAAAGATCTTCCACTTTTATTTTCTTACCTAAAACCTTTCTTTATATCCTGGGGAAAAGAAAACATATAAATAGTGTGATCAAATGATCAGTAAGGGTAAGCATGGAGAAAATAAAACAAACTATATACATTTGAACTTAAAAAAACATGAACATAAAGTTTAATAATCAAAATCTTGAGTTGTGAAATAAATCTTGGAAGTACGTAAGGCATAGATCATAAAGGAACATCAATCATGATAAAATAGCATGGTAATAAAACATGTAATTATGTCAAACCATTAAGAAAATTATATGATTTCCATAGTAGCTAGGGAATTTCTACAAAGACCATTATAGTGGACAATGTCCATTACTGAACTGGGTTTACTTATTGTTCCAGCCATATATTACTAAACCGGATTTACTTTTCATTCCAGCCATGTTTATCTCATGAGATAAAAATATATACCTAATGCATTGGAAGGAGATATAGTTCCCACACATCTCATAATGAAATCATTCTTACGTGCTCAACAAAACAATCATAAATCATTCATCATAACCCAAGGAATAAAATGGGTTTCATAAACATCATCCCATCATAAAATTATCCATATAAAACAATGGATATAATTTCATCATAAACAAAATAAAACCATGTAAAGAATAAGAACATTATAATTGAAAAATAAAAATAATAAATAATGACATCTTATATGGAAAATTGTTTTGATAAAACACTTGAAATGAATTCTTAAGGAAAATATCCTTTCTTCTTCAAAATCATTTTCTTTTCTCAAAATGCTATTCAATTTGAAAATAAAAGTATTTTTTTGAAAATAATCATGATATATTTTATAGGAAGATTCTTGAAAATAATTCATTATTAAACCGTAAAAATCGTTTTATGCCATGTAAGTTAAAAAACATTCTCCTCGTACTTTTATTGGAAAAGTAAAAAAGTACAACTCATGGTAAACAAAAGAAAGATTCCTTCCATAACACAAAGTAAAAGTCAAAGAGGGGTAAACATGACTATAAAAATACATGGAATAATATTCAACACTTTTTTAAAAATATTTTTATTGACATGGATGAAAAATATAACCCCAGTAAATACTTATGTATAACCAATCTCAGATGAAAATGAGATTGCAAAATTTTCCATTACCTTATGTCCAATTTCATCCATATGTGTTTGATACTTTTATATAGTGGGTTTAAACATATTATTAACTTGTAACAAAACCATAATAATATTTATGATATCATATATGATTCACTTATGACTTTATCTTACCTGTTTGTTTGTCAATTTCATGTTAAAGTCGTGTTTTGGGTAAAATCATTTCATTTATCGTGTGTGTTTGGACTTGTTGTTCTTGATATTATTATTACTTATATCATGATATAATTACTTCAATAATGTAAAACATGATTTATATATATCATATATATTCAGGATAAATATGTATATAATATATAGATAAATGAAATGAAATATAGCATTCATTGAGACGGTAGACCGTACGTACGCATGAACACTGTTTTCATTTCCTTATTGAATTGAATGGAAGTAAGTAGATGACACACACACACACACACAAACATATATATATATATATCTAGTAGCATTATTATGTCATAAATTTCATCATTATTTATTATATATGTTATTTATAATCACTCTTAAATGGTTAACATGGAGAATGAATCTCATCACGTCATAGAAATGGTAATATGTACGTACGCACAAGCGATGATATCATTCCAATAATTATTGAATTGTATGGGAGTGGCTGATATAATATCTCATAATTATAATCATGTTATAATAAGCATATATAGTTATTATTTACACCATTATACCCATCTACTTATGGTGGTGCTGGAAAATAGATTACACCACAGCATGGAGACGATATTTTGTACGTACGCATGTGCGGTGATTTCATTTTTCGTAGGATGGATATAAGGTGAAATAGGTTTGTTTCATATTTATAATAACATATAATTATATGAGTGATACTGATTTTATTACTTTATTATGAAACAAAAAAATAAGAGGAAGTAAAAGAAGAAATGAATTTGAAAGAATCGGTAAAGGATATTACCTCTTCTTTGACACGCCTCTTCTAAGCCTCTTCTTAGGGCAATAAAGTTGGTCTTTGAAGAAGACCAGGACCACTATTATGATTCTAGGGATGTGGAGTAGAGAAATTGGAAGGGGTTAGCCAATCTTGAAGGCTCAAAATGGTGTGAAGAGTAGAGGGAGTAGGTTTCCTTTTATAAGGGAGGAGAGGGGAACCTTTGGAAACATAAGAAATATTAATTTATAATAAATTCAAAACCCACTTAAAAACATCCAGAAATGACTCAAATCCAAATATTAGATGGCATATGGTTGTAATCTCATCAACTAATGAAAATTAGACTTGTTGGGAAATTATTCTAAACCTTATCAACTTGATTTATCCTTATTTAATCTATTTAGTTTTATTTGTGGTAATAATATCCAAAATTTTAAATTGTTATAAATATTTACATATGTGTTGTTAATTGTCCATAGTTGTATACTTTATGACATGTCATATTGATCTAGTAAATTCAATTATTTGAATTTAAATAAAATCTACACAGAAGATATGTTCGAAATAAAAGATTTATTAGATTCATAACATGTCTTATTGATCTAGAAAATTCATGTAGAACATTAAATAGTTCATATAATATTTATTTTAATATTTTTAAAACCATTTATTTGATATTTCAGCCAATAAAATAATTTCAACATCATTATTGTGTCATAATTAATGATAATTATTTAATCTATAAAAATTTTAAATAAATTCACATGATGTAGATAATTTTAATAGCTTTCTGGAGACTATTCATGTTCGATGTTTTATAATGTTTATCACTAAATTAAAATTATTACACATATAAGATATAAGAGAGTGACATGTTGTCACTTTCTTTGGTTTTAATAATAATTATATAATTTTTATGGTCCAAATTCCATGAAATAAATCTATTCTGAACTTTAGGTGATATGGGTCGACTTTTATTCATCCAATATAATTTTTTCAAGTGTTAGGGTAATTTTATAATCTTATGTTTACCCATAATTACCTAATTTACCTTTAATTGTAGTAAATAAAAATTATCATAGTTACTATTCGTAATATCAAAAAAAATTAACCTATTAACATAATTTATACCCACTAAATCCAAATATGGAATCCATTTTTCAGAAGTCAAAACACAGAAGTTATAGTAATTAATTTAAAATTAATCTTTATGCTAAGAAAATAGGTTTTAAAAGATAAAACATTGTCAAAGATTGAAATGTTTTTACCTATGAATTCAATGTAAAATTAATGTTAATAACTTAAATTATATTAAATGGTAAAAATATATTCTATTTATAATTTAAAACCATTCAATATTATAATTTATCCATATAAATTATCTCGATGGAAAAAGTGTTTTTAAATTAAAATTTAGCGTATTTTTACTATTCATCAAAAGATGAAAGTTAACAGAAAAATATTAAAAAATTATCCAAAGTAAATTTTTATATACTTATTGAAAAAAATAATTTTATTTCATCAAATTGAACATATAAATGTGTCAAAAACTAGATTTAATGTGGGTACGCCTTTAAAAGGCGGTAAGACTACATTTTTTGAAAAATACTTATTTTACCAGAAAATTTTATTTTGTTCTCATATAATGTTCTAGATAATTTGTAAGATTAATGATAATGTTATAAAATTCAAATTTTGGTTAATACTATTCATAACGTCTAGTTCATAATAATATTATAAAAATATATAATTGTTAAGTGAAACTCAGTATTATGTACAACACGCGCTATTGAGGACGGTCTCTATTGTATGCAACACAAGTCAAGAATAGTGTTTTCATATACTACAAGCTAATACGGTGTTGCGTATAGTGAAAGCTAATCTTGGTGTAGCGTACAACACAAAAAAATAAAGAAATTAAAAAAAATCGTTCTCATAAAATTCCGAGGTGTTACAATTAATTTCATCTTTAGTTTTAGGAATAAAAAATTTGTCGTGGTAAAAAATATATTTACAAAAGTATGGGAATAATAATGATATGGGTTAAATATAAAAGGTAAAATCAAAAAATAACAAGAAACTGAAAATTTAAATGGTTTTTTGATGTTTTTATCGACCCTAAACATCCTTTAAAATATTAATTATCAATCTAACTTTTTTTAATTAATGATACCCGAATGTGGTTGGATTTAAATATAAAATAATTATTATTTAATCACTTCAAACCACCCCTCCTCATGTATAAATACAACGCCTCACCACCCCATTTCTTCTAAAAAGCCTTAAATCACATAAAATATATTAAAACCCATATCATTACCAATATAAACACTTACATGTGCCACTAGTCACTCTAAAATAACATTTCCATGATCCTTAATGGGTCCTTCAAGGATTTGATATTCAAGTGGTAACTTTCTCAAACCATCTCCCTTGATTTCTTTTCATCTTCTACCATCTTGTAACCTCCATCATCTATAAATTCATAATAAATAAAGTATCATTTATATAATTTAATTTTATATTTAAAAATTAATATCTTATATCCTTATTTTTTGTTATTTCTAATTATTCAATGAAATGATACCATTGTCAAACATTATAACAGTTAATTATCTTCATCGGTAATGAGTTTTCGTTTTCCATTACTTCTTTTAGGTATATCCATAAAACTATTATTCTTGATAAATCAAATTTTAATAGGTATATTATATCTTATTTAATTTTCTATAACTTATGTATAGACATAATATTAAATAAAATGAAACTATTTTGGGATGGTTGGAAAACCCGTAAAAATAAACTAACAATTTCTCAGTAAAATTTTTATGAAATGAATCATCCTAATAAATTAATGAAATATGAAATATGAGACCACATATACTTATTTAATTACATAAATACCATCTCATTCCATTAATATTTTTATTCCTATTTTACAAGAACATCCATAATTATACTAAAGTGAACCGACTATGAAACCCAGAAATGAACGCTCAAGGAATGAAAAAATTGAACTTTATAACTCATCAAAATGTCCATAAATGAAATTAATAAAATTTAAATAAAAAAATATTGATTTAAAATGATATCAATTATATAATTAAATAATCTAATTTGAATATCTAGTACATTAAGATAAATACAGAACTTTCAGACATAAGGAAAGGGACACTTCATCTAAAAAACATTTTAAATGATTTAATGATTTATTTAAATATTTATATTTAATGTACACATTTTTAAAATTATTTTTATGAATTAATTTATATTTTAATTAATTTTAATAGAAAATATTTATGAATTTCTCTCAAATGATTACAAAAATGGGTCTTTTAAGGTTTTTTTAAGGGTTTCTCATCTCACCTTTACTTCTGTGAGATATATTACTTGTTCACCAATTATTTATTTTGTGTGGATTATATACTTTCCTTTTATATATTTTATAATTAATATCATTATATTAATTGTGATAAATTTTTCACTTAACAATTATTACTTTTATGGGGTATAATATTCGACTGATTACAAAGTGGTAAAGGATTTCTTAACCCAATTTTCATTCTTGGGGTTTACCTTCAACGTGATTGATTATGTTAAGATAAGATTATGTGAAAAATTAATTTTGATTATAATATTTTTATTTTAACATGTTTTATTTTTATTTATATAGGATAAATATAATTAATTCATTGTTAGTTATTAATTCAATGATATGATATTTTTAAGTGACTTTCTTTTAAAAAATCATCTTTTTATGCTTCTTTTTACAAAAGTCAATAATAATGTTTTTATATTATATAGAACTTTTGTATTTTAATTAATTCATGTTTATTTAATGTTTTTAATATTAATTTATAATTTTACATGGTCATTTTCCAAAAAAATTGTTTTTATTTATAAGTGTGTAGCTATTTGAAAAAAAAATCAGTGTTTTTGAAATGGAAAATGTTATTTTCCTCTAAAAAATTTTAAATGATATTTTCATTAAATAAATCATTTATTTACCTTTTTTTGGTATTTTGGTATTGATAATGATATTTAGAAGAAAATCGTATTTTAATATTCCATAGTATTGTGCATATGAGTTTTTAAGAGTTTTTAAAAGTTTTTATGTTGAAAAGTTAAAGAAAAAAAATTATTCATGATATATTAATTGAGTATAATATGGAAAATTGTGTTTCTAATATACAATATATGAAAGTTTTTTTCCCTATTATAGCTCATGGTTGATCCTGATAATGATTATATTAAGGGTTGATCCCCATTATAGTTCATGAAAAATAGGAGAGCTTGATATAGCTTTTATGAAGTGTGAGGCCCATTATAGCTCTGCAAAGAATTTGGTTATGATTATGTAATCTGGAGAATTATATTAAACTTTAGTCATACAGTTATTAAAATTATAGGTGTTTCTAAATGGTTTTATGAATATGATCCTCTGAGTTACCAAAAAAAGTGATTCAAATTTATTTAAATGTGTTTTAAAGGCTTTATTTGATAAGAACATGGGTTTTTTTTATTTGAAATTTTTTTATTCAATACACTAAATTAAAATTGATGGTAATTATAAATTTTATATGAGTTTTCTTTTTTATCATTGGGCTATTAGTTTTTTATTTTTTCCCCTTTACTGAAATTTTTGTGCTCATACCAATTTTCAAAAAAATCACAATGTTAAAGAATCAATAGGTACAAGGATTAGTTCGAGATGAATATTTTGAATATATATCATGAAACTAAACCATGTTTCTTCAAGGGTTTCCTTCAATGGAAAAATCAAATTCTAAGTATAATTTCTCTCTTGATAATGTATGTGTTTACTACGTAAGAGTTTTTCTAAATTCTATAAAACTGTATAATTAAGAGATATTTGGAAAAAGAAAGTGATTTATTGATATAAAACAACATGAATAGTTAATTTTTATGGTAAGGTCCTTACAATTGGTTTCAAATTATGGTTTAGAGAGCTTTGGAGATTTGTATTATTTCTTATGAGGTTTTCATAATAGATATGAATGTCATCATAGGTTTACAATAATAAGGATTATTATAAGTTCAATGTTTTAGAAACCCATTTTGTTTTTTATAGTAATTTAATTCTAGGATATTTATATTAGATTTATTAAGGTAATCAATTTAAGTATAAAGGATTTCATGGTTAAAGTATTACAGTGTTTCTTAGGGTATTATATTTTAAATGGCCATTTTCATTTTAACATGTTATAATTAATTTCATGTCTTAATAATGTTGTTTTCTATAGGTTAAGTATCACTTTTCAAGATTTAAGGAATCAAATATTTCACAACCTTTTTATCCCTTCCAGATGATTTTATTATCACAATTATTGTAAAAGTATTTACAAGTTATTTTAACAGCTTTCTGAGTATTCAAATCACATATAATAAACTATTTTACTTATCTAAACCCTTTTATTTTATCCAAAAAATGTATTGTTGAAGGTATCATTTTCACTTGATTTAAAATTGTAAACATTACCAGCTCTCATGAAAAGAGAACTTCCACAAAGGAAATGACCAATTAATTTCTATATGTTTAATGTAAAAGGGGTGTCAATAAAATCCTGATGTCTAGATTTACGTTTTGAATTATTTTATTATGTTCATAGTGTGAAACATTTTTTCTATTGATATTCATTAATCATGATGATATAATTCATATCTTTGATTATATGAATGAAGTGTTAATGAATTAGATAAAGAATCATGGTTAATGGTTAATGAAGGAAGTTGAATGGTGCATGTGTTTATATATCAAGTTTTCAAATTTATGATGTGTTATTTTATAAAAATTATAGGAATCATGGAATGACTAAGGATTTTTCTATATTATATTTATTCTTCATAAATTTCGGAATATACGTTAGATAGAATCTTAGCCTTTGAAAAGTGGTGAAAATGTGATAATTGTTGGGAAATATTTATTTTTGAGGTGCATGTAACCTCTAATTTTGTGATAAGAAAAAAGGTTATTTTAGGAACAATGCCATTAATTTTTATGGACATACATTTAAAGGTATTAGAAGTATTTTAGTGTATATGATCTCAAAACATGAGGTAATTATGGGTTCTTACTCTTTTGGGATGAAAAATAAAAGGCACGAGATAACCTTTGAGTTGTAATATATTAAGGTTATTTTGGGGGGAATTTATGTTAATGTAATGAAAATAAAAGACTGAAAAAATGGAATATATTAAGAGGTGATCCTTTAGGGGGATTCCACTTCATCCTAGAATATTCATCATTGAGGTATCTCTGATACTCTTTCTTAGTGAGGAACCCCAATACCTAGTATCCCTCTCCCCAACACTATGTTAAAAATTTCGGTTTTATAGAAGAATAAAAAATCAAGTAGAACCTTAATACTTATTTCACTAAGTGAATTAACAAGTATTAACCTAGTAACACACAATAAATTAGCCTCACTCTAAAGGAAACTCATAACTAGTAATAGTTGATCCCAAGTATAACAATGTCCCTAGTCCAATTTCTCACTTGTATGTATATAATCACAAGACACTTCAATGAACATACCTCAAAAATACACTATATATGGGATGAATAAATTTGGCATCCCAATTAATTAAAAGGAATGACTATGTTAAACAACATAAAAGATATATATAACATAGATATTAACTTAATCATGGAATCTTATTGTTTAAATGTGACTATTAAAACCTAGACATTAATTTTGAAAAAATGAAAAATATTAATGAAATTATGAAATATATAAAGTTCATAATAACTTATAAATTATTAATTAATTATTTTTAAATAATCACTCAATTTTTTATTTATTTCAATTTATTGTTTTGAAATATCTTCTCTTCAAATAGATGGGTTGTCTTGCATTTGGTGAGTGAATATTATCATTTATTTTTAAAAATTTTATAAAATTATCTTCATAAAATAAACTTCATTTTTGAATTCAGAATATAATTTTTTTAATTTGGGTAAATTTTTTGGTTTTTTTGGAAAATATTGGGTTTTTAGTGAATAGTGAAAATACCAATTTTTTTAAAACTATCATTTCCTTTTTAAAAAAATTAATCGATTTAAAATTCATAATATATTTTTAATTTTATTTAAAGTATAAAAATTGTTATTTAGTTATATTTAATCCAATTAAATTAATTTTAATCAAATTTGTATTGTATTTTATAAAACATTCATTTTTAGGTTTAAAACATTATTTTTCTAAAAACTATTTTAAAGTACAAAATGTTTTTAGTTTTTAATTAATTTAAATAATCTATAATGGGGAATTTTTTAATTTTTATTTAAATATTATATATAATTTACTATTAATTTAGTTTCACCCAATGATTATTATTAGTAATAGTCTTAATATAGAATCATCTTCTACTTGAATAATACACTTATTGAAAACTCACATTTTTATTGCATCTACATGTTTTGTTTTGAATTTAATTTTTCACATTATTTGAGTTGAATTTAGTAAAATATATTTTATATTTATAATAATAAGTTCCAATTAGTTTTTAAATTCATCATTATTTTTAGGAATAAAATTTTTATCATGGTAACAAATATATTTACCACAGTATGGGAAAAAATAATGAAATGGGTTAATGATATAAGGTAAAATCAAAAAATAACAAAAAAAAATTAATGGGTTTTTGATGTGTTTATCGACCCTAAACATCCTTTAAAACATAAATTATCAATCAAAATTTTTTTCATTAATGATACCCGAATGTGGTTGGATTTAAATATAAAATTATTATTATTTAACCACTTCAAACCACCCCTCCTCATGTATAAATACAACTCCTCACCACACCATTTATTTTAAAAAAACCTTAAATCTATTAAAATATATTAAAACCCATATCCTTTCCAATATAACCACTTACATGTGCCATTGGTTACTCCAAAATAAAAATTCCATGATCCTTAATGGGTCCTTCAAGGATGTGATATTCAAGTGGTAACTTTCTCAAACCACCTCCCTTAATTTCTTTTCATGTTCCACCATCTTTTAACCTTCATCATCCATAAACTCATAATAAATATAGTATCATTTATATAATTTAATTTTATATTTATAATTTAATTTCTTATATCCTTATTTTTTTATTATTTCCTATTATTCAATGAAATGATACCATTGTCAAGCATTATGACAGTTAACTATCTTCATGGGTAATGAGTTTTCGTTTTCCATTACCGCTTTTATGTATATCCATAAAACTATTATTCTTATTAAATAAAATTTTATTAGGTATATTATATATTATTTCATTTTCAATAACTAATGTATAGACATAATATTAAATGAAATGAAACAATTTTGGGATGGTTGGAAAACCCGTAAAAATAAACTAACCATTTCTCAGTTACATTTTTATAAAATGAATCATCCTCACAAATGAAAGAAAAATAAAATCTGAGGCCATATATACTTATTTAATTTCATAAATACCATTTCATTCCATTAATATTTTTATTACCATTTTACAAGAACATCCATAATTATACTAAAGTGAACAGACTTTGAAACCCTAAAATTAATGCTCAAGTAATAACAAAATTGATCTTTATAAGTCATAAAAATGTCCATAAATGAACTTAATAAAATTTAAATAAACAAAATATAGATTTAAAAGGTTATAAATAAAGTAATTAAATAATATGATTTTATTATCCAGTACATTAAGATAAATACAGAACTTTCAGACATAAGGTAAGGGACTCTTCATCTAAAAAACAAAATTTTAAATGATTTAATGGTGTATTTAAATATTTATATTTAATGTATATTTTTTTAAAATTATTTTTTTGAATTAATTTATATGGTAGTTGATTTTTTATAAAAAAATATATTTTAATTTCTCTAAAATGTTTTCGAAAGGGGGTCTTTTAATGTTTTATTTATAGGTTTCTCATCTCACTTTTACTTCTGTGAGATATATTACTTGTTCACCAGTTATATATTTTCTGTGGTGTACATACTACCCTTTTATATATTTTATGATTAATCTCATTATATTTATGGTGATAAATGTTCCACATGATAATTTCACTTTTATGGGGTATAATATTTGACTGATTACAAGGTGGTGAGGGATTTCTTAACCCAATTTTCATTCTTTGGGTTAACCTTCTACTTGATTGATTATGTCATTATAAGATTATCTAAAAAATTAATTTTTTTTATAATATTGTTATTTAAACATGTTTTATTTGTATTTATTGAGGATAAATATAATTGATTCATTGATTATTTATCACTTCATTGTTATGATATTTTTAATTGACTTTCTTTTCAAAAAAACCTCTTTTAATGCTTCTTTTTACCAAAGCCAATAATAATGTTTTTATATTATATAGATTTTTTTTATTTTACATCATTCAAGGTGATTTAATGTTTTGAATCTTACTTTATAATTTTACATGGTTATTTTCAAAAAAATGTTTTTATTTATATGTTTTTAGCTATTTCAAAAAACTAAGTGTTTTTGAAATTGAAAATGTTATTTTCCTCCAAAAAATTTTAAATGATATTTTATTTAAATAAAACACATATTTACCTTTTTTTTGGTATTTTGGTACCTAAAATGGTATTTAGAAGAAATGTGTATTTTAATATTCAATTTTGTTTTGCATATGGGTTTTTAAGTGTTTTTAAAAAAATTTATGATGAAAAGTTAAAGCACAAAATATTTTATTCATGATATATTAATTGAGCATAATATGGGAAATGGTGTTCCTAATATAGAATATAAGAAAGTTTGATCCCTATTATAGCTCATGGTTGATCCTGATATTGATTATATTAAGGGTTGACCCCCATTATATTTCATGAAAAATTGGAGAGCTTGATATAGCTTATATGAAGTGTGAGCCCCATTATAGCTCTCCAAAGAATTCTGTTATGATTATGTCATCTGGAGAATTATATTAGAATTTAGTCATACGGTTATTACAATTATAGGAATTTTGAAATGGTTTTATGAATATGATGCTCTAAGTTACCCAAAAAGTGAATTAAATTTATTTCAATGTGTTTTAAAGGATTTCTTTGATAAATACATGGGTTTTTTCATTTAAAATTTTTTTATTCAATACACTAAATGATAATTTAAGGTAAATATAAATGTTATATGGATTTTATTATTTATCATTGGACTAGTAGTTTATTATTTTTTCCTCTTATTGAAATGTTTGTGCTCATATAAATTTTCAAAAAAAAATAACAAGGTTAAAGAATGAATAGGTACAAGGATTAGTTCAAGATGAATATTTTGAAGATTTATCATGAAATGGAACCATGTTTCTTCAAGTTTTTCCTTATAATTTCTCACTTGAGAATGTATGGGTTTACTACGTAAGAGTTTTTCTTAATTCTATAAAACTCTAAAACTAAGAGATATTTGAAAAAATAAAGTGATTTATAGTTAACAAATAACTTGAATAGTTATTGTTTACAATATGTTCATTACAATTGTTATCAGAGTAGGGTTTAGAGAAGTTTACAGATTTTTATTATTTCTTAAGAGGTTTTCATAATAGCTATTAATGTCATCATGGGTTCAAAATATTAAGGATTATTATAAATTCAATGTTTTAGAAACCCCTTTTGTTTTTTAAAATAATTTAATTCTAGAAGATTTATTATATTTTTTATAATGGATTTATAAAGGTAATCAATTTTGGAATAAAGGATTTCATGGTTAAAGTATTACAAAGTTTCTTAGGGTATTATATTTTAAATTACCATTTTCATTTTAACATATAATAATTGGTTTCATATCTTAATAATTTTATTTTCTATAGATTAAGGATCACTTATCAATATTTGAAGAATGAAATATTTCACAACATTATTATACCTTCCAGATGATTTTAATATCACAATTATTGGAATAGTTTTTTCAAGTGATTTTAACAGCTTTCGGAGTATTCAAATCATATATAATAAACTATTTTACTTATCTAAAACCTTTTATTTTCTCAAAAATATGTATCATTCAATATATCATTTTCACTTGATTTCAAATTCTAAACATTACCAACTCTCATGAAAAGGGAAATTCCACAAAGGACATGACCATTTAATTTTGAGATGTTTTATGTAAAAGGGATATCAATAAAATCCTGAGGTCTGGATTTTAGTTATGAATTATTTTGTTATGTTCATAGTATGAAACATTTTTTGTTGAGATTGATGAGTCATAATGATATAATTCATATCATTGATTATATGAATTAAGTATTAATTAATTAGATAAAGAATCATGGTTAATGGTTTATGAAGGATGTTGATTGAAGGATGTGATTATATATCAAGTTATTAAACTTATGATGTAGTGTTATTTTATAAAAATTATAGGAATAATGGAACTAATAAATATTTTTCAATAGTATATTTTTTTTCATAAATTTGGAAACATATGATATATGGAATCTTTTCCTTTGAAAAGTGGTGAAAATGTGATAATTGTGGGGAAATATTTATTTTTGAGGTACATGTAACCCTTGATTATGTGATAAGAAAAAAGGTTATTTTAGTAATGATGCCCTTAATTTTTATGGACATAAGTTTAAAGGTATTGGAAGTATATTAGTTTATATGATCTAAAAACATGAGGTAATTATGGGTTCTTACATTTTTGGGATGAATAATGAAAGTCATGAGATAACCTTTGAGTTTTAATATATTAAGGTTATTTTTTGTGGTATTTGTGTGTATATAATGAAAAGAAAAGAATTAAATAATGTAATATATTTATAGGTGATCCTTTAGGTGGATTCCACTTCATCCTATAATATCCATTGTTGAGGTATCCCTGATACTCTTTCTTAGTGAGTAACCCCAATACCTAGTATCCCTCTCCCCAAAACTATGTTAAGAGTTTGGGTTTTATGAACTACGAGAAAATCAGGTAGAACCTTAATACCTATGTCACTGAGTGATTTACCAAGTAGTAACTTCATAAAACACAATACATTAGGCTCACTCTAAAGGAAAATCATAACTAGTAGTAGTTTATCCCAAGTATAAAAATGTCCCTACTCCCATTTCTCACTTTCATGTCAATAATCAAAAGACACTTCAATGAACATACCTCTAAAATCCACTATATATTGGAGGAATAAATGTGTCAACCCAATAAATTAAAAGTAATGACTATGTTTAATAGTATAAAAGATATATAACATAGATATTAACTGAATCAAGGAATATTATTGTTTAAATAAGACTATTAAAACCTAGACATTAATTTGGATTAAATGAAAAATATTAATGAAATTATGAAAAATATATTGTTCATAATAACTTATAAATTTTTAATTAATTGTTTTTAAATAATCACTCAATTTTTTAGTTATGTCAATTTATTTTTTTGAAATATCTTCTCTTCAAACAGATGGGTTGTCTTGCATTTTTTCAGTAGATATTATAATTAATTTTTAGAAAATTTATATAATTATATTCAAAAAATAAATTTAATTTTTTGAATTTAGAATACAATTTTTTTAATTTTGGTGAAACTTGTGGTTTTTTTAGATATTATTGGGTTTTTAGTGAATATTAAAAATACCAATTTTTATGAAACTATCATTTCTTTTTTAAAAAAATTAAACAATTTAAAAGTCCCAATATGTTTTGAATTTTATTTAAAGTAACATAATTTTCATTTAGTTATATTTAATCCAATTAAATTAACTTTAATAAAATTTGTGGTGTAATTTATAAAACATTCATTTTTGGGTTTAAATCGGTATTTTTCTAAAAACAATTTAAAATTACAAATTGTTTTTACATTTTAATTAATTTAAATAATCCATTATTGAGAATTTTTTAAATTTTATTTAAAGATTATATATAATTTACTATTAATTTAGTTTCATGCAATGATTATTATCAGTTATAGATTTAATATAAAATCATCTTCTACTTGAATAATACACTTATTGAAAACTGACTTTTTCACCGAATCTGTAGGTTTTTTTTAATTTAATTTTCCCATTATTTGAGTTGAATTTAGTAAAATGGATTTTATATTTGTAATAATAACTTCAAATTAGTTATTAATTTCATCTTTCTTTTTAGGAATAAAAAATTAGTTATGGTAAAAAATATATTTACCACAGTATGGGAAAATTAATGAAATGGGTTAAAGATAAAAGTTAAAATCAAAAAATAACAAAAAATAAAAAATTTAAATGGGTTTTTGACGTGTTTATCGACCCTAAACATCCTTTAAAACATTAATTATCAATATAACTTTTTTTTAATTAATGATACCCGAATGTGGTTGGATTTAAATATAAAATAATCATTATTTAATCACTTCAAACCCCCCCCCCCCTCCTCATGTATAAATACAACTCCTCACCGCCCCCTTTCTTCTAAAAAGCCTTAAATCTCTTAAAATATATTAAAACCCATATACTTACTAGTATAACCACTTACATGTTCTATTGGCCACTCCAAAATAACAATTCCATGATCTTTAATGGGTCCTTCAAGGATGTGATATTGAAGTGGTAACTTTCTCAAACCACCCCCCTTAATTTATTTTTATTTTCTACCATATTATAACCTCCATCATCCATAAATTAATAATAAATAAAGTATCATTTATATAATTTAATTTTATATTTATAATTTTATATCATATCTACTTATTTTTTATTATTTCCTATTATTCAAAGAAATGATACCATTGTCCGACATTATGACAGTTAACTATCTTCACGGGTAATGAGTTTTCATTTTCCATTACCTCTTTTAGGTATATCCATACAACTATAATTCTTATTTAATAAAATTTTAATAGGAATGTTATATCATATTTCATATTCTATAACTAATTTATAGACATAATATTAAATAAAATGAAACTATTTTGGGATGGTTGGAAAACCCGTAAAAACAAACTAACCATTTCTCAGTAACATTTTTATCAAATGAATCATTATAATAAATGAAAGAAAAATGAAATACGATACCACTTATACTTATTTAATTTCATAAATACCATTTCATTCCATTAATATTTTTATTCCAATTTTACAAGAACATCCATAATTATACTAAATTGAACCGACTATGAAACCCTGAAATGAACGCTCAAGGAATGACAAAATTGATCTTTATAACTCACCGAAATGTCAATAAATGAACTTAATAAATTTTAAATAATAAAAATATAGATGTAAAAGGTTATCAATTAAGTAATTAAATAATCTAATTTTATTATCTAGTACATTAAGATAAATACAGAACATTCAGACATAAGGTAAGGGACTCTTCATCTAAAAAACAACATTTTAAATGATTTAATGATTTATTTAAAAATTGATATTTAATGTAAATTTTTTTAAAATTATTTTTATGAATTAATTGATATGTTAATTAATTTTTTATAAAAAATATTTTTGAATTTCTCTCAAATTTTATGAAAAGGGATATTTTAAGGATTTATTTAAGGGTTACTCATCTCACTTTTACTTATGTGAGATATATTACTTGTTCACCAGTTATTTATTTTGTGTGGTGTATATAATTCCCTTTTATATATTTTATAATTAATTTCATTATATTCATGGTGATAAATGTTTCACTTGACAATTATTACTTTTTTGGGGTATAAGATTCCTCTGATTACAAAGTGGTATGGGATTTCTTAACCCAATTTTCATTCTTTGGGTTTACCTTATACTTGATTGATTATTTCATGATAAGATTATGTGAAAAATGAATTTTCATTATAATATTTTTATTTAAAAATGTTTTATTTGTTTTTATATATGATAAATATAATTGATTCACTGATTAGTTATCACTTCAATGATATAATATTTTTAAGTGACTTTATTTTTAAAAAAATCATCTTTTAATGCTTATTTTTACAAAAGTAAATAATAATTTTATAATATTATATATAATTTTTGTATTTTACTTCATTAATGGTGATTTAATATTTTTAATATTACTTTATAATTTTACACGGTCATTTTCAAAAAAAATGTTTTTATTTTTAAGTGTGTAGCTATTTGAAAAAAACCTAAGTGTTTTTGAAATGGAAAATTTTATTTTCCTCCAAAAAATTTTAAATGATATTTTCGTTAAATAAAACACCTATTTAACTTTCTTTGGTATTTTGGTACTGAAAATGGTATTTAGGGGAAAAGGATATTTTAATATTCAATATTGTTGTGCATATGGGTTTTTAAGAGTTTTTAAAAAATTTATGATGAAAAGTTAAAGCACAAAATATTTTATTCATGATATATTAATTGAGTATAATATGGGAAATGGTGTTCCTAATATAGTATATATGAAAGGTTGATCCCTATTATTGCTCATGGTTGATTCTGATGTTGATTATATTAAGGGTTGATCCCCATTATAGTTCATGAAAAATAGGAGAGCTAGATATATATTATATAAAGTGTGAGCCCCATTATTTCTCTCCAATGAATTTGGTTATGATTATGTTATCTGGAGAATTATAATATAAATTATTCGTACGGTTATTACAATTATTGGTGTTTTGAAATGGTTTTATGAATATGATGCTCTGAGTTACCCAAAAAGTGATTTAAATTTATTTTAATGTGTTTTAAAGGATTTCTTTGATTAAGACATGGGTTTTTTTCATTTGAAATTTTTTTATTCAATACACTAAATGAAAATTGAATGTAAATATAAATGTTATATGAGTTTTCTTTTTTATCATTGTACTAGTAGTTTTTTATTTTTTCCCCCTTACTGAAAGTTTTGTGCTCATACCAATTTTCAAAAAAATCACAAGGTTAAAGAATGAATAGGTACAAGGATTAGTTCAAGATGAATATTTTGAAGATTTATCGGGAAACAAAACCACGTTTCATTAAGGGGTTCCTTTAATGGAAAAACAAATTCTAAGTATAATTTATCACATGAGAATGTATGGGTTTACTACGTAACAGTTTTTCCTAATTCCATAAAACTCTAAAACTAAGCAATATTTAGAAAAAGAGAGTGATTAATAGTTATAAAATAACTTGAATAGTAATTTTTTATGGTAAGTTCCCTACAATTAGTATCAAAGTAGGGTTTAGAGTACTTTGGAGATTTGTATTATTTCTTATGATGTTTTCATAATAGCAATGAATAGCATCCTGGGTTTATAATATTAAGGATTATTATACGTTCAATGTTTTAGAAACCCCATTTTTTAAAGTAATTTAATTCTATTAGATATATTATATTTTTTATATTGGATTTATAAAGGTAATTAATTTAGGTATAAATGATTTCATGGTTAACGTATTACAGAGTTTCTTAGGGTATTATATTTTAAATGACCATTATCATTTTAACATGTTATAATTAATTTCATGTCTTAATAATGTTGTTTTCTATATATTGAGGATCAATTATCAAGATTTAAGTAATGAAATATTTCACAACCTTCTTATCCCTTTCGGATTATTTTATTATCGCAATTATTGTAAATGTTTTTTCAAGTGATTTTAACAGATTTCTGGGTATTTAAATCACATATAAAAACTATTTTACTTATCTAAAACCTTTTATTTTCTACAAAAAAATGTATCTTTCAATGTATTATTTTCACATGATTTCAAATTCTAAACTTTAAAAACTCTCATGAAAAGATAACTTCCACCAAAGGACATGACTATTTAATTTCTAGATGTTTAATGTAAATGGGATATCAATAAAATCCTAATGTCTGGATTTACGTTATGAATTATTTTATTATGTTCATAGAATGAAACATTATTTTTATATTTATAAATCATAATGATATAATTCATATATTTGATTATATGAATGATGTATTAATGAATTAGATAAAGAATCATAGTTAATGGTTTATGAAGGAAGTTGAATAAAGTCTGTGTTTATATACCAAGTTTTAAAATTTATGATATAGTGTTATTTTATAAAAATTATAGGAATCATGTAATGACTAAGGATTTTTCAATAGTATATTTATTTTTCATAAATTTGGAAACATTTGTTAGATAGAATCTTTTCCTTTGAAAAGTGGTGAATATGTGATAATTGTTGGGGAATTTTTATTTTTGAGGTACATTTAACCCTTAATTTTGTGATAAGAAAAAATATTATTTTAGTAACAATGCCCTTAATTTTTATGGACATAAGCTTAAGGGTATTGGAAGTATTTTAGTTTATATGATCTAAAAACTTGAGTTAATTAGGGGTTCTTACTTTTTTGGGGTGAAAATTAAAAGTCATGAGATAACATTTAAGTTTTAATATATTAAGTTTATTTTTTGGGGATATTTCTGACATTTATAATATTTCAAAAGTATTATATTAGTATAGTTTTAGAATAGAAAATATCGTAGATTGGGTGACAAACTATCGCGTCTGGAAAGGACATTGGGATAAAACACACAACTAAAGGGTGAAAAGGGATCATCACCTACCATTAGCCTACATAAACACATGTTTAGTATGATATTTTTATTTTTAGTAAAATTATTTTATCTATGAAAAATAATTTTACTTTTTGATTATATGTTTTATCATATTGATAACTATGGGATTTGAAATTGATTTAGGGATTAAGTTACCAATATTGTTTTAGAATGAGCTCGTTATATTGAGATCCTTATATGATTAAGGTAAAAATAATACTGTGGGATTTTATTTTATAAATAAAGTATGAATTATATTTTGGAAACATATATTATTTATAGTGAGTTAGGTTATTTATGGAAATGATTATGTGATTAGGAAAATTTTATTTTAGTATGAAACTGTAAAAGTGATTGGTATTATTTTAAGACTAATATTAAATTAATCTTAGAATGAAATGTGAACAAATCCCTCTAATATTTGGGTTTCAAATTTTATTCTATAATATTTTAAAGAATTTTATGGATAGTTATTTGTTGAAATATCTAGGTTTAAATTTGGGTATTACTATTGAATTGTGGTTTTTGAAGTATTTTACCATCATATAACGGTTTATTGTTTTTGGATAATTACTTATATTTTTCTAACCATTTTGATTTTAGTTAATTCCTAAAGACATTACAAATATATAGTTATACTTTTATGGATTTTTTAATATGTATAATTTGATTATGATCCTTCATGTTTAAAAAATTCATTTTGAATACTCATACTTTGGAGAAAAAATATGAGGATGAAATTGTTCTTTTCATTAAGTATATTTCCTTATATTAATAGTCTTTGTAGAAAAATAATTCATCAACTTTAATAAAAGGATTTAGGAACAAAAAAATTATCCATTTACTTTTATTATTGAAAAATGAATGGTCATTTAACCCATCAAATATTTACAGCTTTTTGATGGTTAATTTTCTAATGACCGTATTCTTTATCACTATCCATCATAACTTAATATTTAAAATTCTTTTCCATGTCTATATTTTTACTTTACAATAATATAAATCCATGTTTTTTGGTGATGTTTTCATTTTCATTTCCTACTTTTTATAAATATATGATTTATAGTGATTCATGTTATTTATGGAAGTGATTATGTGCCTAGGTAAATTATATTTTGGTACGATACATTAAGAGTGATTGATATCATTTTGAACATAAATATTAATTTTATCTTGGAATAACATGTGATCAAATCGTTCTGATTCTTGGGTTTCAAATTTTATTATATAATATTTGGAGGAATTTTTAGGATAGTTATTTTTTAATGATCTATGTTGAACTTTGTGTATTAATGTTGAATTTTGGATATTAAAGTAGTTTTTATTCAAATAAAGGTTTATTGATTTTGGATAATTTTATTATATTTTACTAACCATTTTGGTTTTTTTATTCCTAAATAAAGGAAGAATATATGGTTATATTTTTTTGGATTTTGTGATATGTAGAACATGATTTTGATGCTTTAGGTGTGAAAAAATTATCTTGAATACTAATTTTTTATAGAAAATATAGTGATGAAATAATACTTTTAAAGTAAGTATATTTTCTTATGTTATTATTCATGTTTCTAAAATAATTGTGAAAATTTGATAAATTTATTTTGGAATAAAAATATTTTCTATTTACTTTCTTTACGACAAAATTCATAACCTTTAACCCATCGAAAATTTACAGTTTTGTGCTTGTTAAATTTTTAGTGACAAAGTTTGATATCACTCTCCCACAGAACATAGTAGTTATAACTCTATTACATGCCCATATTTTCAAATTCCACTAACCAAAATCTCAGTTTTTTTGTGAACCTTTCATTTTCCATTACCTATTTTTAAGAAGAAATTTTATTCCTTCTTTTTACAAATTTGGAAATCAATAAAGGTTTTAAAAACAGTCAAACACCAAGTTTTCAATCGTGATTTCAAATTGAGAGAATGAAATTTATTAAAGTGTTTTAGAATGTAACATCCTAGGATTTAAAAAGGAGATACTATGTTCAATTGCATAAAAGATATATTAAATATAGATTAAATAAAAAATGAAATATTATAATTTAAATATCACCATTATAACCAAACCATTAATTTGAAAGGAATGAAAAATTTTAATTAAATTATCAAAAATATAATTTTTATACTAATTAAAAATTTATTAATTATTTATTTTTAAATAATAACTCAAATTTTTTGTAAATTCATTTTATATTTCAAAAATAATATTTTTCTCAAAACAAATTGTTTTTCTTGCATTTATTGAAGTAAATTTATAACTAACTTTTGGAGATTTTAGAAAATAAATTTTACAAAATAAATTTAAATTAGTAAATTAAAATATAATTTTTTAATTTGGGTTGAATTTTTCGTTTTTTTTTTGGAAAATATTTTTTCTTTAGTTAACTGTGAAAAATATCATTTTTTGTAAAAATATCAATTCTTTTCAATGAACTAAATAAATTAGAAGTCACATTGGGGTTTGAATTTTATTTCAAGTAACATAATTTATACATAGTTATATTTCATCCACTAAAATTATTTTTAAGCAACTTTATAGTGAATTGTCGAAGAAGATCGCTTTTTGGATTAAAAACATGATTTCTATAAAAATAATTTTAAAGTACCTAATGTTCCTTAATTATAATTATTGAAAATAATCTATAATTGGGAATGTTTTAAATGAAAGATATAAATTATATGTAATTATAATAATAATTTACTTCTATTAAATGATTATTATTAGTCATAGAGTAAATATAAAATCATCTTTTTCTTCAAAAATGCTCTTTTTGAAAACCCACTTTTCCGTCGCATCTGTAAATTTTTTAAAGATTTAATTCTAACATTTATGTGAACATAATTTGATAAAATGGATTCATTATTTTTAAGTATAAGTTATAAATTAGTTATTGAGGTTAATTTCATTTTTAGGTATAAAAACATTTCCATGGTAAAAAATATTTACCACAGAATAGGTAAAATATTGAAACAGGTAAAAGTTAAAAGTTAAAACCATAAAATATATAAATAATACATATTTAAATTTTGGTTTTATTTTTTTATAGACCCTAACTATAATATAAAAAATTAATTATAAATATAATTCATTGTAATTAATACCACTCAAATGTGGTTGGATTTAAATATAAAATAATCATTATTTAATCACATAAAACCACCACTCATACAATATAAATACCACCCCTAACCACTCCCTTTATCCTAAAAATACAATATTCTCTTTAAATATATCTAAAAATATATAATCCCTACTCTTCCCATGTTCAATTTTTGTTTTCCTCAACAAACTACCAATTAAAAGATCCTTATGTGGTCCTTCAAGGGAGTGATTTTCAAGATGTCACTTTCTCAAACCACCTCTCTTAATTTCTTTAATTATTCAACCTTATCCTATCCCCCATCATTTATATAGAAATAATAAGACTAGTATAATTTATATATAATAATTTTATATCTCTAATGTAATATCTTATATACATACCTTTTATTATCTCCTCATATTCAAATAAGCAAAATCATTGTCCAAATTATGGCGGTTGACAATCTCTGTAGATAGTGAGTTTTTTTCCATTAACACCTTCAAGGATAGTAATAAATCTATTATTCTAGTAAAAAAGATTTTTATAGGTTTATTATAACTTATTTCTTGTTCTGTAACTAATATATAGAAATAATACTAAATAAAACAAAAGTGTTTCTTAATGGTCCTTAAAACCACCTAAATAAACTAACTATTCTTTATTAACATTTTTTTCAAATGAATCACCCTCATACAAGAAAGAAAAATGATTTATGAGACAAATTATACCTTTATAAGTTCATTAAAACCATTTCATTCCACTTAAATAATTTTATTCCTATAACACGTTGAGTTTTTGTGAAAAAAATGAATTAATTTATTCTTTTCAATATTCTTCATTTCACGCAGCACTGAATATAGGTTGTGTTATGTGAAAGAACTAAGTTTAGATTGTGTTTAATGAAACACCAAGTTAAAATTTCACTAGAAAAGTATATATATTATCTTTTGGCATACACAACATTTTGTTTGGCTTGTGTTACACACAATGATGAGTTTATTTGATATATTGTGTTACATACAAGGCTAAGTTTTACTAAAGTATAATATACTATTTCTACTGTTATTAAAATATTATTATAGTTACCACCAATCCATTGAAATATATGTTCTGAATAATATTAAATAAATTGTGAAAATATTATTTACCCACATATATAAAATGAATCCTTTGGCTACCAATTATTTATAAAGTAAGAACTATTTAAAATAAATAAATTCATTTTATAAAAATAAATTTTTTTCTATGTACAGATATAATTTTGACTCAATAAATTAAAAAAAACAACTTTTTATTAATGTTTTGAATAAAATATTATATATTATGTATTAAATAAATACTTTTTACACTCATTCAATATATTTTATAGGTGTAAGAAAATAATGAATCAAATTTTATGATTAAAAAGATTTATTTTTAAAAAATGTAATTTTACTCCCTTTCATGGGAAACTCCATTTAAAATCTATTTTTTAAAAAAAATATAATTTTTACTTGTAAAAAAGAAACTTTATTTTTTGAAATTTTAATATAAAAATTTACTTTAGGTGAATTTTTAGTATTTTTCTTAGATGATTCATTTTTTGATGAATACTGAAGATACTGAATCTTAATTAAAAATTGAATTGTCATATAAATTAATTGTATAGTTAAATTATATTTTAAATAGGTTTTAAATGATATTTAGATAAATTATGCATCAATTAATTCAATTTATTTAATTGTAGTCAATTTCACATTGAAATTGTATATAAAAACATTTCAATATTTTGAACTTTTTTACATTAAAATCTTTCTTTCCGGTTACGTCTGTGGGATTAATTTTAAATTAATTTATGACACTTCTATAATTTTAATTTTGAAAAATAGATTCCATATTTTTAATAATAGTAATTTATAATTTATAATATGTTAAATTTGGTTTTTTACCAAAAATATTAGTGAAAGAAATTAAAATTAATTATAATGTTTAAGGTAAAACAAGTTAAGTTTGTAGTTAAACATTAAATTATGTGGACAAATAAAATCATAAAATTTATAGAATCCCTTATATAGAAATATTTATAACTTATCCTCTCGTTTATATAAAATGTACTATTATTTGAGACACATGATGTAAGGGATACTTCTCAATAGTATTTATGTTTTTATATTTACAAGAATGTCACTCATCCTCCACTATAAAAATTCATTCACCTACCTCACATCCTCACACTTCAAAAGACACACTTTCTCATCCAAATACTAAAAAAATAAGATCAAAACTTCCCCCATATCATCTTACAATCCTAACATTGGGTATAAATCCAACCAAGGAATCCCTTCGGTGCAAACCAAAAGGAGTTACCGGAAAAAAGAAGTAATGTTCTTGAATGTGCAATTCAACTTTATTTATTTATCCTCCCATTAAGTTAATATTATAACATGATTATATAAAAACATAATTAACCCAAATGTACTGATTTTTTAATTCTAATGTTTTTACCTACACCTACTCACACTTTCATCAAATGGGTAATCAACTTATCGTTCATGTGTATGTTTGACTACCTCCTCCGGAATCGATTCATTTGTTTTTTCATTAACACATATTGTGGTTAGTAATTATGAAAGAAATATTATTATTATATTTTTTATATGATATTAATGATATATTTATGTTTCCATAATTATTATATAAAACATAACATCTTTCTTTCCATTTTTTGTAATTATGATAACCTCATTTATGGACGTGCGGACTACCACCTCCTCAAATCGATGTGATTCATTCACACATTGCATTGAATGAATTAAAAATGTGGTTAGTATATTTATAGGAAATTTATGATAGAATAATTATATTTTAATGATAATATATATATAGATATTTCATTTACTTTCTTTCTTTCAAAATGACATGAAAATGGAAATAGCATTCATGTGTACGCACAGCCAACTGTCTCCAAGAATGGTGTATTCTATTTCTTATTCGTATATTTTATCAATTATTATATATATTTATATACTAAAAATAAATATATATAAATAATTTTTTATATTATGTAAAAATTTAAATCATGATCTTAGTAAGAGAATCAAGAATAAAAATTCCAAACATATACGATAAAAAAAGCATTCATTACCTGAAACACAACTTTAACATGGAATTGTATATAATTGTGTAATATAAAGTCATAAGGATATTATATATGGTATTATATATATTAATATGGTTTTATTATATTTATAATAAACTTATATTTATTATATAGTAGTTTTGAACATATACGATGAAAGTTAAGACATAATGTAGAGTTTTCTCGCCTCACTTTTATTTTTGTGACTAATTCCTTATTCGTCATTGATTTATTTTTTATGGTGTATATACTACCCATGAATATGTTATATTATTCTTAAAATTAAATTTATTGGTATTAACATATCTATTTTATGATCTTTCTTTCATGGGTTTTATGGTTCAAATGTTACCAAATCGGTAATGTAATTTTGTCTCAATATTCCTTCTCAGAAATACATGTCATGTTATGAACCTATATTTTTCTATGAGGTTTATATACTTATGTTTGACTTTTTATATCATTAATCTCATTATTTTCATGATATTTCAAGATTCACGTAATTTTATTCTTTCTATATGATTATGATTCAAGGTTACCAAAGTGGTAATAGTTTTCTGGTACACTCTGATAGTTTATCGAGATTGTTTATTATTATTATTCAATTGATTAAATATTATGATCTATATATCAAGAACACCCATAAATTTTCTTCACCTACAGTAATACATGATATATTCATGTATCGGTTCTAATTATCCACTCTTTGGTACTTAAGATAATTTAAAAAAAAAATTATAAAAATATGACTTCATTTCACTCTTCGGTGAGAAATTTATTTTATTCAAAAAACCATATTTTCTAAATATATTTTTAAATATATTTTCATTGTAAGTGTAAAAGAAAATTTTACCCATATTTTACCTTTTTAATAAAAAATGGTTTTTAAAATTAATCTCCTTGTCATTTATTGATCATCGCACTTTCCTAAAATTTTTACGGTGATAAAGGAACATTCGGAATGTTCGTATTTACCTGTGGTCATGACCATAATTTTATTAAAGTTTCCATTAAAACTTTACAAAGTTATTTTTAAAGAATTTTTTCCCTGATATTATATAAAATATTTTTTTTGAATTCTTTTCCAATGAGAAATTTTTTCAAACAATTTTATGATTTTGTTTAAAAAATTCAAAGATGAAAGCATATTTTTCTCAAGAAATGTTTTAAATGATTTATAAAGTTTACTTCATAATTTTTAAATGTTTATTTCAAAGAATATCACTTTGAATGTTATATATGATTTTAAAAAAAATGTTGTTTTTATAAATAATTGTTCTAGGTGGTCTTTCAAAATCCTTATCCATGTTAGATGACATCATTTTATATAATTATGTGTTACTAGGGATATGATCTAAGGATACCATACATATTATTTATCTGAATGGTTTATGTTTTGATGACATGATTTTTAGGGAACCCTTTTCTTTTCAATGAGTAAATTATGTTTCAAAGAGATTGAAATGAAACCCATTTCTATTCCACGGGTTTTACCATGACAATTTCTTATGAAACCCACTTCCTTTCATGATATATTATAAAATGAAATGATTATGAAACCCATCAATTTTCCATAGGTGTTCATATGATGAATTTTTTTTTATTCCCATTTCATTACATGAGTTATGATATGATGTTTATAAAACCCATCCATTTTTATGGGTTGTGATATGATTAATGATTTATTATCTTGTGGCTCATGTTTGTATGATTTCATTATGTGATGTGTGGGACCTATATATCCCTACATTTATTTGGGTAATTATAAATGTTTTATGAGCTAAAAGGTTACACCAGAGGTCATACCATGACAAAAAATAAGAGGTTATATGAGAGGAAAACCCAATCCCAAAACAATAGGGTAAAAGGGATGGAATCCTAGGATAAAAAAAGGTACACCTGAAGGTATCCCAAGCCTAAAAAAGGGTACAAGAGAGGGAATACCAAGCCTAAAGAAATAGGCTACATGGGTGTGAATTTGAAGCCTAAAACAAGAGGGTAAATGGAAGGGAATCAATATCCCAAAACATGAGGGTACGTTGGAGGGTATCCCAATCTCGAAACAACATGGTTCATGGGAAGACATCCCAAGCCTGAAATAAGAGGGTACACGGGAGGGAATACCAAGACTAAAATAGGAGGGTACATTAGAGGTAATATTAAGCCTAAAACAAGAGGGTACACAAGAGAGAATACCAAGTCTAAAACTAGAGGTTTCAATGGGGAATCCCAAGCCCAAAGTAGGTACACAGGTGAATATCCCAAGACAAAAAAATTATGAAGATATTGGTAGGTAGAATTAATATAGTATTTTCTTTTATTATATGTATGCCAAAAATTCCTTATCTTAGTCCAATGTTATGATTTCATGGATTATTCTCTTGATTACCTTATGATTAATGTCTTATGAAAAACTAATCATTATTACATGACTATTGATTAATATCTTTGATATTCAATGTATGATCCTTTAATGTTCTTATCATGTTCTCATACCCCAATGTGCATGTTATGATTATATATCTCCCTTTTTTACCCTTACATGGAATATAAGTTCACCCCAATATTATTTTCCTTTCCCACTATTATAAAGAAATGTTTTAAGTATGCGAAATAAAGGGGAATATATTTAAAGGAGATATGTGAGATCATTCAAAAATATACAATATTATGTTTCTATATTTCCAAAGACACTAAACCATTACAGTCCTCAGGCAGGTAATTTTGTTATGTGATGAATATTCATCTAAAATCATGTATTAAACATGTATGATAAGACTAGGTTGATATAGTTCGTATCAAAGGAAAGGTTTAGTCAACCTTTGGAAATGATGATGAGAAAACATTAGTGAGATCACTATGAATATTTCCAAGGGCATGTCTAGGGATTTCACTAAGGATAATCCTAATGAGTGATTGATTTAAAATTATGTTTCATGATTTAGGAATCCTATAATAAATTGTTCATGATTATGAGGTTTTATTCTATGAAAAGTGTCTTCACCCTATGATTTGTGCTTTTAGTCAATGGTGGGAACTATAAATAACTTGGTTAACATTGAATGTTTCATATGTGGAATGTATGGGCATTATTAAAATCAATTTCCTATATATAAATCTCATAAAGAGATTCTGGATGGTGGTATGAGTATTGGTTATGCTGTTGAAGATAAAAAAACTGAAAATGACCTGGGAAAGGTATGGTGTGTTTTAACAGAATTATTTACATTAAACATAATATTAATGATTAAATTTAATTTGAGGAACCTAAAGACGTGATTAATATTTCATATTATTGTAAAGGGGTTTCAATGAATAAGATAATGAATCCTAATTAAAGGTTTTAGAATAAATTTGGATGATTGAAGTGTATATGTATTTTAATTAAAGAATTATGTTATATGAATCATGAATTATATGTTTTCCACTTAGGATTTGAAAAACATATTGAATGGTTCTGATGACCTAGAAAAGAAATTTAATAAAAATGTGATATTTTTATTAAGGTAAGGAAACCCTTAATGTGTTCTTAAGGTTGAAAAAATTGTGTTTATCATGGATAAAGTAAACTACATTGTACCGATTACTACAGAACTGATTATTTACTTGTTGATAATATATTTTTTCAATCATGGATGGAGTTTATAGAATTTTCTAATTAAATAAATATATCTAATGAAATTTGGAATAAGGAATCATGAATGTTTTTAATAAAAATTTATGGTAATTACAATGTTTTAAGAGAATACATGATAAAGGTATTCACATGTTTGGTATGTCAAAAATAAGAAAAACTTAATGATATATGGTGGATCAATGATAAGTTATTTTTTTATAAATTTAGTTAAATTGTTTCTAAATTTTTTTACTATCATATTTTAGAATGGTTATTATGTTAACCATTTATGTAATGGTTTATGTTATACTTCAGATGAGGTCTTATAGATTAAAGTAATATCTCTCTATATGAGGATTTATGAATATTTTATATCCTTCTCTAAAAATTTTGTATTGATAATCACATATGGGATGACCTATCAATATATTTATGGGTCTTAGGATCCACTAATGATTCAGAATGAAAAATTCACCTTTATTTCATGGAATAAAAAATGAAGTGGAAATTGATAAAGGAAATATAACGGGTGAGGTTGTCCTAAAATCATATAAGTGTATATCTTCATAAAAATTCATTGACCTTCGTAAAAAGGGTATTGAAGTAAAATGGTGTTCTGTTATCAAGAATTTTGATGATATCAAGGATCACTTTCAAGCCTCATTGGATTATGGATTTGTAACCATTAACTTTCCCTTAACCATATTCTCTATCACTCTACATCAGAACCTAATAGTTAGATTTATCTTCCATTTCCATGTTTTCACATTCCACCTATGTGAAATTATAAGTAAACCTAGTTATAAGTTACTTTGGGTAACCATTATGTTTCCAACATTCACTTTTTAAAGAAATTTTTACAGTTTATTTTTACAATGTGCGATTCTATGAAAGGAACTTTCAAGTATTAATCCTTTAATAACCAAGACGAATTTCAAGGTAAAAATTAAATTTAAAGGTTTATAATTTAACACGTCCATATTTTGTGAATTTTTTTCCAAATTAATTTAATTTTTGAATATTTTACATTTCAGACAATAACTAATATAGATTGTGTTAATTGAAAGCACTATGTCTGGATTGTGTTTCACAAAACACCAATTAAATCGTTCACTAATCACAAGACATATATTATATCATGTTATATGAAATGATATTTTTTGAACTTTTTTACACACAATTCCAGGTTCCTTAAATATCTTTCTTTACACACAAGGTCGTGTTTTATCAAACTATAATATATTATTAATATTTTTTTATAATATTATTACATTTACCACATAGTTGTTGAAATAAAATTTATGGATAAGATTAACTAAATTATGAAAATTGGATTATTAATAATTTATATAAAATGAATCTTTTGGTTATAAATTAGTTAGAAATTAATTTATGAAGTATTTTAAAATAAAGAAATTACATTTCTTTGAAAACAATTATTTCAATATACAAACATAATTTTATCTCAATAAATTAAAAACCCACTTTTAATGAATTATTTTAATAAAATTTATATTTTAAATACTCAAACTAATTTTTTGACACTCCTCCAAAAGATTTTACACGTATAAGATTAGAATAAATAAAATTTTATCAATAAAAATATGTATTTTTGCAAAATATAATTTTATCGCCTTTTAATAGAGAAACAAGTTTAAATATAATTTCAAACACTTTTATATTTTTTATTTTATAAAATAAACTTCATTTTTGAAATTATAATATTAAAATTTACTTTTGGTGAATTTTTGGTATTTTTTTAAAAAGTTTTATTTTTATGAATAGTGAAAATAATGAATTTTAAATGAGAACTGCATTTTATTAAAATTTAATTATATAGTTGAATTATATTCTAAATTGTTTTTATAGAATATTTTGATCAATAATACATAAATTAATCCAATTTAGGTAATTTTAACCAACTTCACGTTGAAATTGGATATAAAAACATTTCAATCTTTTTAACTTTTTACATTAAAAATATGCTTTCCCATCACGTAAGCAGGGTTAACTTTAAATTAATTTCTAGAAATTCTATTATTAGAATTTTGAAAAATAATTTTAATATTTTGAATTAGAATAATTTATAATTTCAAATAAGTTAAACTTAGTTTTTGACCAAAAATATTAGTGAAATTAATTAAAATTAATTATAATGATTAAGGTAAAATGAGATTACAGAGTGGTAAAACTTTTACTTAACTGAAAATATAACCTTAAAACATGTCGAAAATCCATTATTTATAAACATTTCTACCATATACTCGTTTTGAAAAAATTACCATTTTTAAGACCCATGTTGTAACTTATACCTCTCAATAGTGTTTACCTTTTTATATTTATAAGAATGTCACTCCTTGTCCCTTATAAAAATACACCCCCCCCCCCCACACACACACACACATCCTCACAACTCTCAAGACATATAGGAATATCCAACCCTTTCCCAAATAATCTACCAAATTATTTCATCTCATCCTAGAATCCTCACATTGGGTAGAAATATAACCAATGAATCCTTTCGGTGAAAACTAAAAGGAGTTACTTGAAAAAGAGGTAGTGTTCTTCAACATGCATTTCTATTTTATTTCTTTATCTATACATGCAGTTATTATTATTTCATTATTATATAATAACATAAATATCTTAACTATACACATTTTTTTATCCTATTTTTTAGATCTATACCTACACACACTTCTATAAAATGGGTAACAAACACACCATTCGTGTGTATGGTGGACTATCGCCTTCCGAAACGATATCATTTGTTTTTACATTACCACCTTTCTTGGATAATAATAATGATTAACATAATAATTTTATCTTATTTATATTATATTTATTATTTGTTTATTCTTTCAAAATTATTTTATAAAACATACCTTTATTCTTTCCATCTTTTGTAAATATGATAACCTCGTTTCTGGACATGTTGACTACCACCTCTTCAAAGCGATGTGAATCATTATCACTGTACACAGAATGTATTAAAGATATGTTTAATAATTTTATATGATATTTATGACATAATAATTATAATTTACTGATAATATATTTATTCATATATGTAATTTCATTTCATTCTTTAAAAATGAAAAGAAAACAGAAACATCATTCATGCGTATGTATGACCTACCATCTCCATGAACGACATATTCATTTTCATATTTATATATTTTATAGATTATTATAAAAACTTATATACTAGGTATAAATGATATATTAATCGTATTTTACATTATATAAATAATTAAATCATGATCTAAGTAAGTGGATCAAGAATAAAAAGTCAAAATATTTACGATAAAAAAGATGTTATTACCTGAAATGCTACATTAACATGGGATTATTAATAAACGAGAAATATAAGGAAATAATTAAA
Organism: Viscum album; assembly: GCA_963277665.1. Classification (NCBI taxonomy): domain Eukaryota; kingdom Viridiplantae; phylum Streptophyta; class Magnoliopsida; order Santalales; family Viscaceae; genus Viscum; species Viscum album. The sequence goes on from OY728137.1 coordinate 556,175,517, forward strand.
TCATATATGGTATGATATATTGGAATATGGTTATTTTTTAGATGTATAATAAACTTATATTTATTATGCAGGAGGTTTTAATGTGTACGAATAAATTCAACACTTAATGTAAGGGTTTTCTCATCCCACTATTATTTTTCTGTGACTTATACATTATTCACCACTCATTTATTTTGTGTGGTGTATATGATTCCCAGGAATTTAATATATGATTATTATAAAAATATTTATGTGCATTTAGATATCCATTTTATGATATTTATTTCCTGGGGTTTATGGTTCAAAAGTTATAAAATTGGGAATGTAATTTTTTCTTATTTCTTATTTATTGGAGATACATGTCATGTTTTGCAGCTATATTTTTCTATGTGGTGTATATAATTCCCTTTTACATGTAATATCATGAATATAATTATTTCCAAGTTATTTTAATGTTCATTTAATGTTAATATTTCCAAAGGATTATGATTCAATGTTACCAAAGTGGTAATGGTTTGTTACTACAATCTCATTGTTTATCGAGAATATTTATAATTATGCTACCATTGATCAAATATTATGATCAATATATCAATAAACCTCATGAATTTTATTATAATCTGGTTATCTATGATATATCTATGTATTGGTACCATTTTCTACAATTTTTTACTTAAGATAATTAATAATAAAAAATTAAGAAAATCAAACTTTATTTCTCTCATCGCTCAGAAATTTTTTTTATTCACAAAATCATGTTTTCTAAAAATATTTTCAAAAATATTCTAAAATGATATGTAGAAGAAATTTTTACACATGTTTTACCTTTTTAATAAAAAGTGGTTTTTAAAAGGAATCTCCTTGTTGTTTTCTGATCAAGGAACTTTTGTAAAATTTTTATATTGCAACAGGAATGTTTGACATGTATAGATTTACCTTTCATCAGAATTTTCATTCCCAAGATGATTAATTTGAATGCTTAAAAGGTTATTATTAAATAAATTTCTATCCTAATATTTTTTAAACTCGTTTTTTTGAAATTGGTATTCAAATATAATGTTTTCAAACTGTTTTATTATTTTAAAAAGACTTTTTTAAAAGTGGAAATAATATTTTTGTCAACAAATGTTTCAAATGATTTATAAAGATTATATAATAATTTTTTAGTTTATTTTTCATAGAAAAATATATTTTTAAAATGTTATATTACTTCCAAATAAAGGTTATTTTTCTTAATAAATATTCCAAGTGATCTTTCCAAATCCTTCTCCATCTAAGATGGCATCCTTTGATATAGTTTTGATTTAATAAGGATAGGATCCAATGATACAATTCATTTTATTTATGTGAATATTTTCTGTTTCGATGGAATTATGTATAGGGAACCCTTTTCATTTCCATGAGTAAATATTGATTCAAATAGATTGAAATGAAACCCATTTCACTTCCATGGGTAATACCATGATAAATGATTATGAAACCCACTTCCTTTCATGAGTTATCCTAGAATGAAATGATTAAGAAAATTATATCATTTCCATAGGTTATGATATGATGAAATGTTTATTATACCAATTTCATTTCATGAGTTATGATATGATTTCTATTAAACCCATATATTTTTATAGTTCAAGATATGATTAATGTTTTGTTATATTATGGAACATGAATGATTTATTTTCTTTATGTGACCAGTGAGACCAATATCAACCTTAAATTCATCGGGTAATGATAAATGTTTAGGGTACACGGGAGGTAATCTGAAGCATGAAACAACAAGGTACATGGAAGAGAATCCTATGACCAAAACAAAAGGGTACATGGGATGTCATCCCATGACCGAAACAAGAGAGTACATGGGAGGGGATCCCAAGCCCAAAACAAGAGGGTACATGGGAGGGAAACGAAATCCTGATACAAGAGGGTACACATAAGAGAATCCCATGCCTAAAACGAGAGGGTACATGGGAGGGAATCCCAATACCAAAACAAGACATTATATAGGAGGGAATCCCAAGATTGAAACAAGAGGGTACACCAGAGGGAATCCCATGCCTGAAAGAAGAGGGCACATGGTAAGACAACCCAATCCCGAAACTATAAGGTATTTTAGAGGTTCCCATAACTCCTAAAAAATAGAGTACATAAGGGGAATACCAAGCTTGAAACAAGTGGGTACATGTGTGATTATCCCAAATATAAAATGTTATGAAAGTATTGGTAGGTATCCCTAACCTATTATTTTCTATGCTTATGTGTATGCCAAAAATTCTATGTCTTATATTTATGTAATGATTTCATGTCTTATTCTCTCAATTAACTTTTTATACAAGCCTTATGAACTACCAATAAATATTCCATGACTCTTGATTAGGACCTTCAATATGCAGGGTAAGATCTTTTAATGTTATGATCATGTTATCATACTCTTATGCTCATGTTATGCTTATATATCTCCCTTGTTTACCCTTACTGAGAATATATGCTCACCCATTTCGGATGTTTCATTTCCCTGTGTTATAAATAAATATTTTAAGTAGGATCACTAAATGGAATGATCTTTAAGGGAGATATAGGTGATCTTTCAACAATATAGAATATTATGTTTCTAAGTTTCCAAAGACACTAAACAATTATAGTTAGCAGGAATGTACATTTGTAATATGATAAATATTCATCTAAAATGATGTAATATCCATGTATATTAAATCTGAGTTAATATGATTCCCTTTTTATATTAACATCAATAGTTATACTCAAGTGAACTCACCATGAAACCATAAAACAAACACCACCAAAAAGATGAAATTGATCTTTATAACTCATCAAAATGGCTATAAATAAACTTATTAAAATATATATTTAAAAGGTTCAAAATTATGTAATTAAAAAATAGAGTTTTATTATATAAGACATTAAAAGAATGTTCATAAATTTTGTATACAATGTAAGGGACTCTATAACTAAAAATCCTCATTTGAAATGTTTTAAATATTTATTTAAATATTTATCTATCATGTATATGTTTTTCAAAATATTTTTATTAATGTATTTATATGGAAATAAATTTTCTAAAAAGGTAACTTTCTAATTTATCTCAAATATTTTCAAAAATTGTTCTTTTTAATGTTTTATTTAAGGGTTTCTCATCTCACTTTTACTTATATAAGATATATGCCTTATTCAATACATATTTATTTATGTGGTGTATATACTTTCCTTTCATATATATTATCATTACTCTCATTATATTAATGTTTCTAAATTTTTCACAAGATAAATATTAATTTTATGGGTCCTACAATTCAACTGATTACAAAGTGGTAAGGGGTTTCTTAAACCAATTTCTATTATTTAGGTTAACCATCTACTTTATTGACTATGTCATGATAAGATTATGTTTGAAATGGATTTTTATTATCATATGTATATTTCCAATTATTTTATGTTTATTTATAGTGGAAACACATAATCAATTCCTTGATTAACACTCACTTAGATGATATAATGTCTGTAAGTAACTTTTTTTTAAAATAATTGTTCTTTTAATGCTTCTTTTTAAAAAAAATCACAAAATAAAGTTGTTTAAATTATACAGAATGGATGGATTTTCCCTAATTCATGATGCATTAATTTTTGAAGATTACTTTACATTATTACATTGTTATTTTCAAATAAAAAATTTTCATTTATAAGTGAATAGTTTTTTTTAAAAAAATATGTGTTTTATAAATGGAAAATGTTATTTTCATACAAAATGTTTTCAATTATCTTTTCTTAAATGAAAACTCGTCTTTCTTTTTTCTTGGATATTTTGGTATTAGAAGTGATTTTTAAAAGAAAAGGGTATTCTGATATCCAAAGTGTTTTTGATATGGGTTTTAAAGAGTTTTTAAAAGGATTTATAATTAAAATTGAAAGAATAAAATGTTTTATAAATATTATAGTACTTGCAAATTATATGTGAAATAGATAATCCCGATATAAATTATACGATGGGTTGAGAACTATTATAGATAATGAAAAATAGGTGATCCTGATATACCATATATAAATGGTGATCCTCATTACAGCTCTTCAATGCATTGGGTAAAGATTATTTTATGAGATGAATTATATTTGAATTCAGTCATAAAGTTATCCCAATGAAAATTTTCTAAAAGGTTTTTATGAATATTATTATCCAAGTTTCTGAAAAAGGATTTTTAGTTGCTTAATATATGTTTTAAAGTCCTTCTTTGAGAAAAACATGTCTGTTTTTTTTGTGATAATGATTTATTTTATACACTAAAAGAACATTGAAGGTAAATGTTAATGTTATATGGGTTTTATTTATTTTCACTTCACTAGTGTTTTTCATTATCTTAATGTCGCATACTGAGATATTTGTGCTCATCCCATGTTTGGAAATTTTTTTCAGAGGGTGAAATTATAAATAAAAATCAGGGTGGTGTAAAGATGAATATTTTTATGATTTATCATGAAAATAACCCATATTTTTTAATGGTTTTCATTGGTGGAAAAAATGTATTTTGAGTCTGGGTTTCCACTTTTAATGTTTGGGTTTACTATGTAAGAGTTTTTCTTAATTATATAAAACTCTAAACATAAATTATCTTAAGGAAAATAAATTGATTTATACTTATAAAATAACTAGAATAGGTAATGTATACATCTTGGTCCTTACACTCAAGTAGGGGTGATTAGAATAATGTTAGAAGAAATATAGTGAAGCGAGTAAAAATGTCTCGGTAACTAACTTACATTCTCTATTAGAAACACTAAAAATAAATGGATTTTCAATAAAAATAATTATCATCAAAAAATGGGGATTAAAAAATACAATAGTTATCCCCCTCTTTATTATCCACCAATGTGGTTTTAGTTCTCTATGGAGATGGTAATATGGGGGTTCATAAAGAATTATTGTGAAAATGAAAATAAATCTATGTTACTCCCCTATGGAAAGTCCTTTTAGGGTGGGAATACCCTTCTATTTATACAAATCCCCCCCCCCCCATTGTCTGTTATTAACCAAGAATTAATTCATGGAAATCCTTACCCATGACTGAAATATAATTTTCTTCTTAGATGGTTTCCACATGGAGATCATGGTACCCTTCTTCATTCAAAAACAAGTTGTAGTGAACATCTCCCATGATACAGTTTTCTACTTATTTGGGATTTTATTCTCTATTTTATGAGGTGGTGTAAAATATTAATGGTACCCTAAAATAGTTATTTCTCAATTGTGGAAGCCATGGTGAAAAAGGGAGTTGATTTTAGTTTAATCCTCAAATAATTCTTATTTAATCTTCTATGGGAACAACACTTGATTTATCTCCCATAACAACATTTTTACTTCAAATTAAACGAAAATTTCATACATTTTGATGCATCCACGTGTATCTCTTATGTATTATTGGATAAACCTTATATATTATTTCATCCATTAGAAAACCCTTAGTTATAAAGTGTTTCATACCCATAGAAAATTTATTTACCCTAACATATCACTTGGTCAATGGGTAATATTTATATATTTCCAAGATTATACTCTTTTTTATCCCTAAATAATGCTTATGTATATGTAATTTCTCCTCGATGGAAAAGTTGTAACCTTTATGTTTTATCCTATGAGTCTTATGTATCACCAAATAACTCTTATGTATGGTTTATTCCTCCTTTGCAGAAAATTAAAAACCTTTATGTATAAGCTAAGTATTCTTATATATTACATTGGAGCTCGACTATTCTCTTTTAGTAACAAATGAATTTCCTATACATATGGGGAAAATATATTATGTATAGGTGAATAACCCTTATGTTTTTCTTGAAAACTATTACACATTCCAATACTTTTCCAATCCCAACCAATTTCTACCAAGTGAAAAACTCTTTCATACCATCTAACACATACATAAGGTTTTCCACTTTAACCTAAAAATTATAAAAGCCAAATACTAAAAACTATGTGCATTAATAATAAAAACAATATTTTAATAAAACCACTAAAAATATAATTTATGCGAGCATATAATAAAATATGAATTATTCATAGAACAAAAAATATATAGTAAATACTAAAATTTAATTAAAATTATTATGACATATTCAATGAATATGAAGATATAATTTTGAAAATTTAATGTTTGATCAATTACTTAAAAAATATAAATAATTTGGGTTTTTTAAAAACTATGAGGATTTATTTAATTAAATGAAATACAGTCTAACTTCACCTCCAATAATGCAACCATATTTATAGGATTTACCATTTGAGATTGTGTGTGATGCCTCTAACTATGTAGTTTGGGAAGTCCTCTCATAACATGATCATTGAGCTCCACATGTCATTTCATATAATTCACATGCACTCGAACCTACCCAGGATGACTACACCACAACTAAAATATAATATATTATAATTGTGCATTCCTTATATAAATTCAGGTAATTCCTTTTAGGGTCTAAACTGATTGTATATTTTTCATATATAACCCTCCAATGTCTGTTTATGATACTAGAATTCAAACCATATCTCATTCCCTAGATGCTCCTACATTAGGAATTCTATTTAGAAATTAATAAGAATAATGGATTATATATAGGGATTGAATATATCAATAAGATAATTTTATCCTCATAAATTGAATTATCCCCCTAAATTCGTATAAATGACATGTTTTTTAGTGACAAAGTGAACTGTGTGCAAGATTTTTTCCAACAGTAGGATGATATTGTAAATTATTTGATATCATTGTACATTAACATTGATTTTATTTAAAACTAAGAAAATTCTATAAAACTTTATTCTAATTGTTTTATTTTCAAATACACTGACATTCACCACACATCTAGTGAACAATTACTAAGTCTGTCTGTTCAAGATAGAATGTTTCAGTTCATCCTCTGGTTTTGTCATACTCTTGTATGTGGGGGAAACTAAATTACTTAATGGACTTCTCAAAAAGTTCTTTATTATGAGTTATTTTATAAAAACATATTTTAGGATACATATATTGTTTTATATCATTTTCTAATTATCAAAGGATAGGTAATGTCTCCAAAATAAGTGAAATTCCAAAACAACACTTATTATCCCATAACATTTTTAATGTTTGGGGTATTGAATTTATAGATTATTCTTTTAATTAATTTGGGAAATTGTATATTCATATTATATTGTATTATATATCTAAATAGGTAGAAGAAAATTCCATATGGAAAGATGAATCTAAAGTAGTTTTTTAATTTTTGTGAACCTGAATATTTTATAGTTTTATATTTCCTAGTTTCATCATTGGTCACTAGAGTCCACATTTCTATAACCACACAACAAAAAAACTTTTACATTGATATGGGATCAGGTATTAAGTTACCACTACTTGTCACTCTTTAAACTAACTTGAAATTTAATGTGTCAAAAAGATATATAAAAGTCATTTAAAATATGATAGACTCAATGATTTTTTGTAAGATTATTTTACTACATTAAAAATTCATTATAATGTCACATTTTCATCTACTATTTAGAAATAGTTGTCACTTCCATATGGAGAACAATCATTGAGACATTCAGGATATAGAATAATGAAACACTAACCTTTTTGGTGAAATTTATCAAATGAGAATATAGATTTAAGATTTTGAGGAAATATAACAAAATAGATATGAGAAATTCTTAATCTATAATGAAATAACCAAGGAAGACCATGATGGAATCATCCTTCACCATGAGTTACACATAGGTGAGAATTTAATTTTTTATAATAAAAGTATATAGTTACACCTAATTAATCCTTTTTACCATTGGATTTTCTTTTATACTATTCCTAATGTATGTCTTTTTTTGGTTTTTCACGTTAGAAATGAAGAAACACAATTGAAATATTTAATGGTTAGCAGATAAATAACTTCTATACAACACATATAGGTTCCTCAATAAAAGTACTCCCCCTTTAAGAAGTGACATATCAGGGATATCCGCTAGTTATATCCTTTATTCTCACTTAATTTTTAATAATAATGAGGTCGCAAAAAATTAATATGTGGATGGAATATACTTTCCTGAATTAAGGCTTTTATTTGTAAATTTTTCTCAGTTTTATCATATTCATTATTTTTTTCTCTTTTTTACATATTTCGTACTATTTTTATGTTTCTTTCACCTTTATTTTTTTGGATTATTGTATGGTATTTTTATTTTTTTATTTTTATTTTATTTCTAAAAAATAAATAATTATATTAAATTTTGATCTCATCATTGAAGTTATTATAAATGCATGTTGAAATCCCTTATTTCAAGTTGATTTAACTTTATAATAAAATAAATTTCACTATAGGCATGTGATTTTCAGTATGGATTTAACATTAATGGGTGATTTTAGTAAAATATGTTATTTTCCAATGATATAATCGATTATATATTTAAAAAATCTTTGAGAAGTTGATAATATATATATGTGTGTTTTTTATAGGGAAATTATGCCATCAAATATCTCCACATGTTATTCCACCCAATCAGGAAATGTGAATATTTTTTACATAATTGAAGGTATTTATTTTTTTGGTTACTTATATTCATCTTTGAAAAATGTTTTCCTATATATTAGTTTCTATTTCGATTGATTTCATTATTGTTCTGGATTGGACTAAAGTTGGTACCAAATGTTTTTATTATAAAAAAATTCCAAAAAACAAAATATAAAAAATAAATAAATACAAAACAACATAATGGTTTTTCCCTAAATATTTTACATTTGAGAATTCTTAAGGGAGTTGGTTTTGAAATTTTATTGTAAAAGTTAAAGATAGGTTTTGTGTAAAATAAAGAGGTAATCCAAAAAAATCAAAATAACATATATATACTAGATATAAAGTGTAAAAATAAGTATTAAATTATTTTCCCAAACATGTAAGGATATTTTTTGGCATGGTTGGATCATTATTATTCTTTCTAGGACTAATAAAATTTATCTTTTTGAATTTTTTCTTGATATACAATTTAGGAGAAAATTATTTTCATGTTTACTATGATTGATTCCTTGGTGTACTTCTTAATTAATCATCACCACTACCATGAATTGAATTTTTATTGTTTATTAAATATTTATTGATTGAGAATAATATCCATACATATGTAACCATAATTTTTTAGAAATAATTCAATTTTAATTTCTCTCAGAGTTCAAATGTTGAGGTGTGGGGGTGTGATTTCAAAGTGATTCACAATTCAATTTAACTCTTATACCAATATTTTAAACCGCTTTTATATGGTAATTTACCAAAAAATAATCATTCTAAATTATCTTATAATTCTATTAAATAGAGCTAAATACTACTAAAAATATAAATTTCCATTATTTTGGTTTTTTCATTATAGGTTAAGGTGATTTTAAGAGCCTGAGATGAATTTAAAGAAAAATGGGCCAAACTACAAGGAATCCCAAGAACATAGGTGCACTTATATTAACATTTTGAAACATATGACCCTAAAATGGAGTATTAATTTTTTAGAAGAATCCATAATATTGTGTTATGAATCTATTTATAATAAAAATAATCCCACTTCATCCATTTTTATACCCAAATAAAAATATCTTTTTAGAAAACTAATGCTAATCAAAACCAAGATTATAGATCAATATTTTGAAAATATCTTCCATTTTATAAATACAATAAACACCAAATTTTATTGGTATATATTATAAAGTACAATAAAAAATATATGGTATTGAAAAAGTATATATTATGATTTTTATTTTCCTAAAATTGAGGTACAATTCCTATTATGAAATCTAGGTGCAAAAACAACCTTCAATTTTTCATATAAATTGAAACCATAGGTGTCTCATTTGAATGTTCATCCAAGAAGTGAAACTATTTTAGTTTAGAGAGCTAAATAAGTTCCTTTCATAATCTTATAAGTTCTTCATCTCTTTAAACTAATTTGGATAGAAATGATGAAGATAGAGATCCACACAAATTTTTCATACTATTTATGGTGAATTAAATGTTGGGTGATTATTGGGAGGGAACTGTACACTTGGAGTGGGATTTACAATAAACAAATTATCTGCTGGTTTCGTGTATATTTATTTTGGAAATAAATTTTTATTTTTTACCTGAATATAAATTTTTACTTAATTTGTTTATTTAGGAATGATAAATAAAATAAATTCATTTTCAAAACAAATCATCTTTGAAATTTTAAAGTTTTGAATATTGTGTTATTTTAATTGGATAACCTAAGTGTATGTTTCCTCATTCTATACATGATATATTTTTATACCTTTGAATCCATTTTAACTTTTAAAAGGTATAAAATTTTTCTAAATTATTATATCCCAGAGGATCAGATCTATGTTATTTCTTAAAGGTTATAAAATATGATCATGATTTTAATTAAATGTAAACCGAGAGAATCCAAAAAACATGATAAATTTATAAGAATATGAAATTTAAAAAAAAGTTAAACATAAAATGATATCTTCCACATATATATTTTTAAACCATTTTTATTCTATAAAATTAATATGTTTTTTAGTCATTTAATTTCATTGTTTTACTTCAAAACATTTTTCAAAACTCCCTTCATTTAGTTTCCTTACTATAAAATTTAGTTATAATACAAACTCTCAAACCTTTTATTATACTTCAAGTATAACCTATTTTTTACCCTATACTATATACTATCTTATGAAACATAATTACTTTTAAAAAACAAAGATAGTGTGGTCACCTTTTAAAAAAAATTTGTCTTCCCTTTAGATTGATCCCTTGTTTTATTCTTTGGTCACATCAATTGAATATGGATTTATATTTTGATAATTATAACTATTACCAAAACTCTTTCATCTATTTTAGATTTTTAGAGGTATCAATAGTTATATCTAGGTGTAGAGTGTAATGATCACTCCATTTAAATTTAAGTGATTTGTATCAATTTGTAACAACTCTACATTTCTTTTACAAGGTGTATTTAGCACGTTAAACAACAATACATGTCTTAGTGACACTATAAGTGACTGTATTCTTCTTATTTTTAGGATATTCCTAGTTTTTTAGAGAGATCCTATTTTTTCCTTATCCACATTTATAATAATTTTGTTATGAATCCCCTCCTTTAAAGTATTATAATTATCTTCTAACTCTAATATCTCTGGTGGCTATGGGGACATGTTTTTTCCTTTGTAATACGTAGAAATATTCCTATATATATTCCCAAGTCTGGTACTGAGATTTCATGCATTTATGAGGCCTAGTTTTCCCAGAATTAATTTTTATAAAAATATTAAGTATATTTTCTACTATTCACACAACATAAATGGGATAAATCTAAAACGGTAGCTTGGATCTGAAATATAAGTCCATGGTTATGTCTGTAACATGGTGTCTACCCTAGGCAGGGAAGACCTTTTTTCACTGTGGGACTTCTGTGAGAAAATTCACCTAGGGGAAAATCATAATTTAAATAATTGAACTTAATTTTATTACCCCTAATGTTGAATCAAATAACATTCAAATGGGAAAATTTATTGGAAGTCTGAGACCGCTGTTGAGTTCAGAATGGGGTGTTTTTCCTAGGCTCAACATAAAATGAGGTACCATAGGAATTTTGGATTTATGCGTCAAGTGGGACATCTATAAATAGAGAGTTAAGTGTTCTTGATTTAGGGTATCCTATAATCCCCTTAATCACTCTATGAAGATATATCTCTCTCCTATCTCATCCATTTTTCATTGTTCTTCACTAGATCGAGGAGCAATCTCTGCCAAAACACCTGCAGATCAAAGCAGGAGTGTCATGGATATGTTTCCAATAACTAAACAACGAATCGAGGTAGGATTTATCTCATTTTTTATTTATAATTTAGTTTATACTTTTAATATTCAATTTATGTGATCATGTTTGTTGTTTTATCATCAAATCATCGATGACCACATGAACATGACCATTGATCTATATTTAAACCACCATTCATCATATGTTATTCTCGTATATCCGTTGTAACTTTTGGGTGCCACCAACCACTGAAGGATCGATGATCAGAGGGTGGAATATTAAATCTATCATCGCAAGCGCCCCCAAAACTCTAATAGAATATTGATCAGGTTACTAGAAAGAGCCTGGTGATTCGCAAAACTGACCATCATGGGACCACTGGCGTGGAGGCTAGCTGCGATGGCACCATGGTCTCGTGGTTCCACAATGTGGTGGGCAACATGGCTCTACTAGGGTTTCACGTCATGAGCACAAATGGTAACCACTGCTACTAATCACATGGTTAGTCATTCGTGTTGACATGGTTGGTGACCCGACTCATAGGTGAGACCCGAATCAGTGAGGGGGTTGGCTCCTCCTCAGTGAGTGGGTTGGGCATGCATCGGTGAGCGGGTTGGTCCTACATCGGTGAGTGAGCTAGGCCTAACATGATGGCTAGGTCAGACCTAATTTAGCTAATGGTCAGTCTTCATGGTAGTTTCCACAGCATGGTCGGCTATCGTGGCAGTTTCTGTTGCCTGGTCGACTACAAGGTGGACAGACCACAAATCGATCAATGGACCCTATGACCCTCTTATGAGGTTTTGAACACAAATATATTACGAATCAGTTGTCCATTTAACATTTTGTCTATAGAAGCATGAACATCTCTTTGAGAAGTACCTTTTGAGATAAATTTGAGAATTTTAAGTTTGGGGTCATGATGAGGGCCCCATGAAGACCCATTATGGTGAGTTGCGATGAAAGGAACCCTTTTTGCTAATTGTTCATTTTGCGAAATTAAATAGTCTATCCTGTGTTTTTTTCAATATAGAACGTGATAGTGACATTATTTTTGGAATTTGAGTTATGATGTGAGGTGTTCCAAGTATGATGGTTATTCTGGTGATGTTCGATGGCATCAGTGATCGAGTAATGATATTAGGGATTCAAGAGTGGAACCCTCTATCTGGGTTGGGAATGGGTCCTCAACACACTAGAGTGGCACCCTCTAGTCAAACTGGGAATGGGTACTCTATCTTATAGAGTGGAACCCTTTAGTTGGGATGGGCATGGGTCCTCAACCCACTAGAGTGGAACCCCTCCAGCCGATCTGGGTATGGGTCCTCATCCTTCTTGAGTGGAACCCTCGATTCAGGCTGTACATGGGTCCTCAACCTACTAGAGTGGAACCCTCTATCTAGGATGGGTATGGGTCCTTGAAAACACTAGAGTTGCACCCTCTAGATGGTCTAGGCATGGGTTCTCAACTTTGAGATGACTTTCTTCCTATGAATCAGTCACGAGACGTACTTTAACGTTACCTTGGGATCACAAGTAATATGGGTGATTTCCCTACCGAGATGTGTCCTAGCAGTATGACCTAAAACTGTGTGGGAAACACAGACCCACCCAAAGTGGATAGTATCATAGTCTGGTGTTTAAGCCCCTTTGACTTGTGGTTTAGGACAGATGTGAGGAAGATTGAGCATCGATGGTGGTTACTCTTGGGACTGTGGGAGACTCTTTTCCTAGGCTGAGCTATGATATAGAGATACCCTTAATCTCTCATTGGGTTTCTTTAAATTAGAATATATATATAATCAATTATAGTACTCACACTTTGGGTTCCATTTTCACTCCTCCTACAATAGGATAAGACACATGGGGTATGCCACGTGCTTTCTATGTCAATCTTCTTGTGGTTGGACGAGTCTACTCCCCTACAATAGGTACCGGATACTCGATGAGAAGTTTAACTTCTCATTGTTACTTGCTCCTTTTGTTTTTATTAGATTCCTTAACTTTCTTGTGGGGTTGAGTTGCACTTGTTTCATGTACTTTTTCCCATCTACTATACTACTTTCCTCTTGTATCTCTTACTACTCCCCCTTATTTTCAAGGAATCCTACTGGGTATGTTTATAATCACCCCTACATGGGAGTTTCCCTCACGTATCATGATTTATACAAATTATGGTTATGGTTCATTACGAATTTAGAGAAGCCCAGGGGTACGAGAGATTAGATCGTGTGTAATGGTTACAACTGGGTTTCGGGATTAGGGCATCTTCAGCATCATTACATTTAGTTTTCTGTCAGTTTGGGACACTTTTCACTTGGGCGTGTATTTTTTTCCTTTTTTTCTTTCAACTTACCTTACTGTATCCATAATATTTTTAGTGTGACATGAATGTATGGTTTATTTTACAGCATTTTCATTTTTTTTTCTTTCCCTCTACACTTTTTCATCAAGGTGGTTGTTTGTGTGTGTGTGTGTATAGGTACTTATGCAAAGGCTTACCCAATTTTTTTATGTCTTCAGTGGCAGTCACTACCATGTATCCTATCAAGGTGGGATTGTGGTAGATTTGGATTAGGTCCGACATGGGATGGGTAGTTACATTTACCATGAGAGAAAATTTATGGTGGTGTGTCCTATATTTTACACTATACAAGATTCTCCTGAAGAGAACGAAGAGATTTATGCCCATTATCTATCTCTTTGGATATTTTTCTTTCTTCTCTTACTTGGACTTAAATATTAGAATTTTATACCAATATCTACTTATTTTGTTTCCAATGAAACCACCCCATGAGAAATATCCATGTGTATTTGGTTCATATATGAAATAAATATTTCCATTAAATTTTAAGTGTTTATTTCCTAATTTTTTACTCTAAATAGCATGAGAATCCACTAACTACAATATGTCTTTTATTGGACTAATATTATTATGGGTGAGCCTTCACATAGACCATTTCCCAGTCACCATTGGTCGGATATGGTTCTCACTATTCTTCATGTTCTTCCCCTACTCATGCTAGAAATTATTGCATCTAATCAGATATAATTTCTCCTTCTTTTCAACCCATTCATCATTGGGTTTTTTATTTTATTGAGATATCTGGCAGGGAATCACTCACACTTACCCAAAAATTAATAATTTTCAATCATTAAAGGTTACATGATATTTTCCTCATCAGAATTAATTGTATTTATTCATTTATACAAAAAATTGGTTTTAGAAATCAATGAAAATGTTTTCTTCAAATATTGTGATTTATTAACAATATCTTACTGTAAAATAAAAATTAATAATTCATGAGAATCTAAATATAAAATTTTATAATTTATATCATTGATTTCTATGAAATTAGAGGTCTCAAATTCTATAAAAACTTATAATTATTTTTATAAAATCCCTTTGTTTTCCATTAGGTCATCCTCTAATACATTAATGATAGCTTATTGATTCATAAAATTAAAATTATAGGAATCTAATTAATCTTTAATTTTTCAGGAATATCTTCTTATAAAATCCATATCTCCCCAATCCAAATCAAGGATCCAAATAATAATTGAAATATTAGTTTAAAGGTTCTTATTTTATTATCAAGCTCTGTATATTTTTTAAAATTAACCTCATGATATTTTAGAGTGTTTTTAAATAATTTTTTCAATTTAATTACCATATTTTTTTAATTTACCAATATCTTACTATGTATAGCCTCCATTATTCCATTAGAAACATTCTCAATGATTTTAGTGGAAATATCATTAAAATTTAACATCATGATTTAAGGTATAAATAAAAACTTATTGGTATAAAAAATATAATACCTTAAGAATAATATTACTCTAGCTATAAATTTAAAAAATCAAAAATAGTAGATAATATCCAGTTGTTAACTCAAGTATTGTTTGAAAAATCATCTTTGAAATCATATATCCACCAAAATATGAAATGATCTAACAAATACCCAAAGATAAAAGATGATAATACCTTTTTCTTTAAATAGTTCTGATCAGTATGGGATTATATAAAACCTTTACCTTGAAGCTTGCTCTAATTTCAATTATTTGATATCAAAGAATTGAAATGTAAATAGATTTTTTGAACTGAATGGGTGAAATTTTCTCTAATACTATTTTTTTGGTATCTAAGAAGTGGGGTTTGTTATCCTTGTGGGTTCACTTGATATAATACCACTTTTTAGACACTAAATAGAATATTCTTCTCTATTAAATGGGGTAAATCAATGGTCAATGTCAAATAAAACGTTTTCACTTATCATTCCTTTCTGAAACTCTTTACAAATATTTACAATTATTGAAGAGATGAAATTATGATCAATATAATAATGAGGATTAATATTAAATTTGTGAGATATCGACAAAGTAAATCACTTTACATAAGAACAATATGGTCCATAACACTCATTTTATTTATTGTTTATGTCCTTTATATCCAACAGTTATCATCACGCTGTCCAATTAAATGTATAATTGTCAATGATGAAATATTTTTTGGATTTATCTTAAAGATATCTCTAAATATCAACAATAATTTTAATGAAAATTACAAGGTAAGTAGATTAGTAATAAGAAACTTTCTGATGACTTTGATCCTTCCTCTATCTTCCTAAAATTCTATTGTATTATTGGATGTTTTATAAAAAGTTCTCTTAATCAAGACCCTCATTGGGTGGACCTGTCCTTCTTAATGATCTCATAATGATCATATTTTCACTAAGGCCTCATAAGTTATTCATACCTGATGATCCCTCCCGAATGAGTAAAATTTATAGAGTTGTATAGAAGATCCTTCTACAGAAATATTTCATATATCTATATCTATATTAATGGTATCAATTAATCCATGATTAATTAATTTCATTTTTCTTATCCATATGTTATATCCATTAAATACTGAGTTAAATTCATCTAGAATGATAATAATATATCCCAATTTAAGTCTTTATTTTATATCTAATACATAGGGTATACAATATAAATATATTATATAATTAGTCCAAACACGATGTGAGGGGTATTAATACATCATGGTATAAAATATAATAACATGATATATTTATTTATGGTTTATAATTTAATCAAATAAAAATCTAAAATTTCTAATTGAAACATATCTCAAATATATAAAATATATGCCTTTATTATAGGAAGACTATAAGAACTGCAAATAGTTTATTATATCCTCTTATATTTGAGGTAGTCATGTCATGGTGTGACTATCAACTTTTTTTGTGAGGTATATGTCCTTTAATTCATCCAGATAAAAAAATTCACAATCTGGTGCTTGATAGTGTGAAATCCCAAATTATGGTGTGTGAATATACTTTTTTTGTGATAATCATAATATTATAAGGATGGTTTCACACTAAAAATTCATAACTCCATATTGTAATATGAGGTAGATCATATGGTCCTCAATAAAAACACTTTATAGTAAAACATTTTGATGTTATGACATTATTCATATATAAGAGTAAAATTTTCTCCTTCATTATACCCTTGTAGTAAAATAAAAACTCAATTATAGCAAGATTCACTAGGGAAATTATTAAATTGATTCCTTTGGAATTAAATCATGATTTAACATAAATCTATTTCATTATGATTTCTTCTAATATGTTTCTTCAATGGATTCCTTCATATCCAAGCCCCCACTTCTTGTCTTGTCTTCTCCATCTTCGATAATATATTCCATACTTTATTATTATTCCTTAAATCTTTTATCTCTTATTTAATTATATATTTGAAAGGAATATGGTACAAGAAACTTTTTAATAATTACAATGATATATTTATACACTCATATTTCATGCATATTTTTTAACATAATTTAATTATTTTTAAGGATTTATATAAATGATGCATGTGAATTTAAATGTTTTACTAAAATGAGTAGAATTTTAAATGTGGAATGAAAATAATTTAAAATGAATAAACATGATAATTATTTTAATATTGGTATTTATTTTAATATATTTTCATATTTTATAAGAACATTTAAAATGAATTTTAGGTGAAAACTAAGACAAATATCTATTCCTTGACCATTGGTCCCATAAGCCACTTAGAATGGTCATAAGGGGTCATCCAACCAAGATGGACCAACAAGAGATCCCTCGTGTGGAAAAGGTGTGAGCCTGCAAGGATATAAGGATGCATATTTCGGAATAATCCCACATGGTTCTCATGGTACGGAATATCCCAATTAGGTGTGTGTGTGTGTGTGAGGAGTACATCCCCATAGAAACTTCCAAGACAAGAATCCATAAATTTTTTATTTAAACTCTCATAGCCTCCACCCTCAGTTCCAATGTGGGGAAAATTACCATAATTAAAATACACATTTAACCAAAATGGAACTGCTTCACTTCAATCACACAGCCTCACCTCAAACATTTCCCAATCCACCAAAATATGTTGCCTACTACGCTCGACACCACAACCTTATACAACTAGAAAAGAACCACCATAAACGACGCCCTAAGAAGCTTGAACTCAAGAAATATTCCACTACTAAAGGATATGGTCCCTATGAATCACCTCCTGGACCCCATATGACACCCATATAACTTAAATAAAGCTTCCCAATCCATGAATGCAATTGGGTATGCTATTCAACTACTGTTAACGATGTTTTGTTCTTCAATTTATCCTTCATTACTACTCATGAAACAATTTTTATTCTTTAAAGAGAATAAAATATATTAATTATAACTTTATTGATATTCACAAACCAGTATATTTGCATAATATTAAATCATATGACCAAACTAGTTCCTGAAAATCAAAATAAAGATAAAATAATCTAAGCGATAGTTATTAATATTTCATCTAATTATTCATCATAATTCCATGTAAAAAATAATATAATTGGATATTAACACCAATTTATTCTCATATATAATATTTAAATTAAATTTTTTGGATTTACAAACATTCCACATGAACTCCATTACATAAAAACAAGTGAACTGATTATGAAAATCAAGAAAATGAACACTCTAGAACGACGGAATTCAATATTACAACTAACCAATAAGAACATAATGAAACTAATAAAATAATTATAAACTAAATAAATGTATAATAAGTTCTTGATTAAGTTATTAATATGTCTAATTTTATATTATAGGACCTTAAGTTCAAGAGTGGAATACATTCAGACTTAAGGTAAGGATTTTCCACCAGAACCTCCGTTTTCATTCGGGTTACTTTTATTGTCTAATTACCTCAATTAAATTCTAATGAATTATTATTTATTCTTAATAAATTATGTTTTAAGGTTATATATATTTTTACCAACTAGAATCCTTACTTATTTTATTGAAATTTACATGTTTTAAAAGGAACTTTCAAAATTCTTTCTGAAATACAAGCCTGATTCAAGAAAATTTCTCAAATTCATACCAATTTTAAAGAGAAATCTATAATTTGTTTTTGGAACCCATTATCATCATAAAATCACTAAATTTATTATGATAATACTATATACTTAAGCTCTAGTTTTTTAAAAATACTATTACAAAAGAACTCTTCTTTTCAATATAAAAGAGTATTTATCTCAAGAATTACTCAATGATTTTATAATATTATTTTCATCTAATTCAACACTCTTGTGGATTCTTATGTATTATTGGGATTATTATTTTATGCTATCATCTATCATATTTAATTGGATGTTTCATAACCAGTTTTATTGTAGATGTGTTATCCTAAAACTATTCACCAATTTATCCTAAATGGTTAGTGTTTAAACTTAATGTTCGAGGAAAGTTATTTACATTTCATATACTAGTTTCAACATGAATGTATATGTTGTTTATGTTTTTTCTCACTCATATGAGGAATTAATTGAACTTATTATGTGATGGGTGGGGCCTTCTATAGCCCCTTTATTAATCGGTAGGTCTCATGAGACAAATAGATGTGGACTTGGCCGAGAACGAGGCCATTTTGAGATATAGTTTTGGCTGAGGCATTAATCATTTTTAGACATCTTAGCCGAGGACTTGATGGTATGTTTTAGAAGGTCTATAATATGCACTAACCTCATTATGAATCTAGTAATTGAATGTTCATGTGGTTATTCTACTAGTATAATACCCATGATTATGTTTTATTATGGAATTATTTACTCAACTCATATTCCTTCCATAATGTGTTAAAGTTTATTATTTGTAAAGGCATTTGTTTCAATTATTAACCATTCCTAATTTTAATGATTATTATATCTTTCACAGTATTTCTTACTCTTACTAAGTGTTTGAGATCACCCCTTCTTTATGTTTTATTTTCCCTGGATATGAAGAAGTATGTTATGAGTGACTTGCAAGTATAATCTAAGAGGCATGGATGTTTATAATGGAATAAATTGGTGTTGTATTTAATTTAATGATTTAATGTTGAACTTATATATGTATCTTTTTTCCACATGCTACTAAACTAATTGGTCCTTCGGGATGCATATTCTTAATTTATATGCCAATGTAATAAAATAAGGAACTTGCTCTAGGAAACTGGGGTTGGTTCCTTATAGTTGGTATTAGAGGAAGTTTAGTAGAAAACATGGAAACTAGATTTTGAAAACATATATTAGGGAAAAAATATATAATATATAATTTTATTATAAGAATATAAGATCATCTTGGTATTTTTGTAAGGAATATATTATTTGGATCTTTCTAGAAAATACAACCATGTCCAAATACTACAAGTGGACATAGGATTGAAAAGTCTAACAAGGTGTTTTAGGCTTGACCTGGGGTATCCTGGTACCTGACAATGGACCTTACTTCTCACCTGGTTTGACGCTCCTGGGAGATATTCTTATGATAATTCACATTTTATTTACATGCAATTATGAGGGATTTAAATTTAAAATTTTCCTCAAAGAAACCATGTTTATGATTATGAGATTACCTATTAATAGAATTTCAAATTATGATAATTTTTTTGATAAGTTATGATTATACATTTTGATTCATAAACTAATCTAGTGTATTCCATTATTTATAAATGGTTCCTATAGGAAGGAATGAAAAGTGCATGAATGCATTTATCGTATGTTGGGATTACCCTCTAATGTAAGATAAGGATGTTGAATCTGGAGTTGTGGTGCGTAGAAACTTATAACTATACTGGGACAACATACTCAGGTTATGAACAATAACCTTACCCATATAGAGCATTAGTATCCACCACATTTAGTAGCTTTGTTAGATCCCTTTATGTGAAAATAGCATTTCGAACCAGGTATGGGAATTACGAGTTTACAGTAATGCATTTTGGACTAACTAATGAAAACTCAATTTTTGTGGATCTAATTAATAAGGTCTTCATGGAATATCTTGATTAATTGGGGTAGTATTTATTGATGATATATTTGTATACTCTAAAAGATATTAAGATCAGGAAAATCACTTTTTCACTATTCTGAAGACTCTTAGAAGAGATGAATTATATAGTAATTTCATCAAGTGTGAATTTTGGCTTCAATCAGTTTCTTTCTGGGCCACATTGTCTCTAAATATGGAGTATATGTTGATCCTGCAAAGACAAAGTTTATGAATAAATGGCATACTCCAACAAAAATAATTGAGGTTCATATTTTTATTGGTTTAGAAAGTTATTATTTTCATTTTATCCAAAAAATTTCCCATTTAGGAAACCCAATGACCAAGATTGCATGTAAAGGGGTTATGTTCATATGGAAAAATAATGTGAGGATTGTTTCGAATAATTGAAGAGAATATTAGAGAATTATCTGATCCTAACCCTACCATCGAGGAACGATGGGTTTTTGATCTACAATGATGCATCAAAGAAAGGAATTGGTTGTGTCCTTATATAGAAAGATAGAGTTATTTCCTATGCATCAAGGCAGTTAAAAATTCATGAACAAAACTATCACACTCATTATCTTGAGTTATCAGTGGTAATATTTGCTCTGGATATATAAATTCATTATCTCTATAGTGAAAATGTGGGATATATATGGATCACATGATTCTGAAGTAAATCTTATCATATAAAGAACTCAACATGAGGCAAAGGATATGGCTCGAACTCATCAAGGATTATGATTTCACCATACAATACCACCCAAGAAATGTAAACAAGGTAGTTAATGCATTGAGAAGTAAGGATCATGGAGTTCTCAACAAAATGAGGATTGACAAGTATTCTTTATAAATGGATCTAGTAAGGATGGACAAGGGAATTATCAAAGAAGGTGAAAAATCATTACTTTTTCATTTGGTTTTCCAGAAATCATTATTATAAATGATTAAAATTTCTCTACCTGATGATGAGAACTTGAAAAAGAAAATTAATGTTGTGAAAGAGGGAAAGTTGGTTGACTTCGTCTATGAATATGGAATTCTGAAATTTGGGAAGAGGCTTTGTGTTCCAGTTATACTCGAGCTAAAAAAGGAGTTATTGGATGTTTCCCATAGTTTGAATTTTTCTATACATCTGGGTAGCACTAAGATGTATAGATATTTGAAGAAACATTTCTAGTGGTATAACATGAAGAGGGAAATTGAGGATTATATATCAAGATGTTTAGTCTGTCAACAAGTGAATTCCAAAAGTCAATATCCAAAATGAGTCATGCAACCTCTACCCATTCCTATGTGGTAATGGGATGAGGTCACCATGGATATTTTCACTAGATTACCCCAAACTCCAAGTAATAATGATGTGATATGGGTAATTATGAATCTACATATGAAATATGGACATTTCCTCACTATAAGGGAGGATTTTCCACTAGAGAGCCCAGAAAGAATATATATCAATGATTTTGTGAGACTTCATGGATCACCTCTCTCAATTATGTTTAATAGTGACCCACAATTTATATCAAAATTCTGGAAAAGTCTTCATAATGCTTTGGATACTGAATTTTGATTGGGTACTGCTTACCACCCACAAACAGATGGGAAATCAGAGAGGATGATCCAAACCTTAGAGGAAATTTTGAGATCATTTTCACTTGACTTCCAAGGTATATGGGATCAATACTTACCTTTATTTTAGTTTTCATTCAATAATAGTTTCCCTTCAAGTATTCAAATGGTTTCATATGAAGCATTTTACCAAAAGAGATGTCAAACACTGACTTGTTGGGATGAAGTTGGAGAAAGAAGGCTTTTGGGTCCAAATCTTGTGGAGGAAACAACTATGAAGGTAAATACTATTCAAGGTCATATCAATACAGCTCAATGAAAACAAAAGAGCTATGTAGATAATCGAAGAAAGGATCTATAATTTAAAGTGGGAGATAACTTTTTCATGAATGTATCTCTATATAAGGGTGTTATAAGATTTGTAAAGAAAGGGAAATTGATCCCTAGGTACATAGGCCTTTTTTAAATTCTCGAGATAATTGGAGTTGTTTCATTTTGTTTGGATATTCCTCCTATCCTTCCCAATGTACACAATGTGCTCCATGTGCCATTGTTGAGAAAGTACAAGCTAGACCCAATGCATGTCATCACTTCTGAAGGTGTAGAGTTGGAACATGACCTATCTTACTGTAAAAAGCCTATCCAGATCCTAGACACTAAAGAACAATTATTGAGGAATCAGATGACTCGTTTGGTAAAGATACATTGGAGGAATCATAAAATCTAAGAGGAAACATGGGAGACTGAGGATCTTATGATGAAGACCTACCCAAATATTTTTGTAAGGTAACATTCCTTAAATTTCAAGAATGAACATTTTTTAAGAAGGGGAGAATGTAACACCCCAAGGTTTTGAAATTAAAAATTTAATGCATGAAAGACTAATTCCCTACAAAACAACTCATTTTATAATATAATCATTAAACAAAAGTTTTCCTCTACTATGTTTTGAATTTTAAAAAATAGTCATCTAGAGTGGTGATCAGTAAGTTATTTGGAGTCTCATAGAACCAACTTGATTTTTGGTGAACAGTAACATACCCTTATGAATAGTAATATGACCATTATGAATATTAAATAATGATATTATTTTATTTTCCTAATATAATAATATAATGAGATCTTAATTAATTTTTCAATGTGATATAATACAAATTAAACCTAAAAATTGTTATTTTTTGAATTAACTATTATTTTATTTAAAAATTAAATTAATAATATTTAGAAAATTATTTTAGAAAAATGGAGTTTATTTTTTAATTCTACAAATTGAAAATGGTCAGTGAAAAGTTTTTGGGGTTTTTCTGAAATTCTTGAATTTTTTATGAATAGCGAAATACGGTAAAATACCGTATAAACAAATTATCCGTTAAATAAACTATTTATGGTATCATGAGTGATGTAAGTCAACTAGATTCAAACTCATATTAACTTATTAATATTAGGGATCACATGAAACAATACTATTGGTTGACTTCAGGGAAATAATAAAATAATGAATAAAATATTCAAAATTCACTCCTCTCCTCCACTATAAAAACCCCCTCAATTCATCTTCTCTTCACTCCTCTCAAGCCATGTTATTTGTCTATTTTCTGTAAAAATACCCTTAATTTTTCACTACCCATGTCCAATATCTCTTGGTATTTCCAAAAGACCAAAACCCCTTCCTTTAACGAGGATCTCAAGGAGGTTATTACAAGTGTTAAATCATATTTCTTTTTCATTTAGTTTCATTTCAATTTATCTTCTTTTGTTATCCTATCCTCACATACTATGTCCAAATGACCATGATAAATCTAGTATAATATATATAATATATTTATATCATGTGAATGGAATACCCATCATCAATATATTTACTCTCTCTCTTTTATTTTATAAACGAAATCGTCGTCTGTGTGGTTCCAACTTACAACCTTCGTGGACAACGAAGTTTTGTTCTTCAATTTATCCTTCATTACTGGTCATGAAACCATTTTTATGGTTGAACCAGACTAAAATATATTTATTATAAACTAATTAATATTCATTAACAAGTATATGTTCATAATATTAAATCAAATGACCAAACTAGTTCCTAATAATCAAAATACCGCTAAAATAATCTAAGTGATTGTAATTAATATTTCATCTAATGATTCATCCTCATACCGTGTAACCACATAATATAAATTTCCAGTAAAACCTATTTATTCTCATAAATAATATTTAAATTATCTTCTGGATATTTAAATCCATTCCACTTGAACTCCATTATATCAAAACAAGTGAAGTGATTATGAAAATCAAGAAAATGAACACTCCAGAATGACAGAATTCAATCTTATAAGTAACCAATAAGGACATAATATACTTAATAAAATCATGATAAACTAAATTAATGTCTAATATATTCTAAATTAAGTTATTAATAAGTGTAATTAACATTACAGGACCTTAAGTTCAAGAGTGGAACACATTCAGACTTAAGGTAAGGGTTCTCCACCCGAACCTCCATTTTCATTCAGGTTACTTTTATTTTCAAATTACCTCAATGAAATTCTCATGTATTATTATTTATTCCTCATAAATTATGTGTTAATATTATATATTTACCAACTACAATCCTTCATTATTTTATGTAGAGTTACATGTTTTAAAATGAATATTCAAAATTCTTTCCTAAATACAAGCATGATTCAAGGGAATTTCTCAAATTCTTACCAATATTCAAGAGAACTATATAATCTATTTTAGAAACCATAATATTTATAAAATAATAAATTTTACTATTAAAATAATATCTATTTAAACTATGGTATTGTACAAATACGTTTCTAAAGGAACTCTTCTTTTCAAAATAAAAGAGCGCTCATCTCAAGAATTACTCAATGATTTTATAAGAGTATTTTCATCTATTTCAACACTCTTATTGATTATTATGTATTATTGGGATTATTATTTTATGATATCATATACATTATTTAATTGTATGGATAATTACTAGTTTTATTATGTATGTTCTATCCTAAAACCATTCACTAATTTACTATAAATTGTTAGTGTATAAGCTTATTGTTCGGGAAAAGTTATTTACATTTCATATGTTATTTTCAATATGAATGTATATGTTTTTTATGTTTTTTACTGATAATATGAGGAATTAATTAGACTTATTATGTAATTGGTTTGGCCCACTATATATCATCGATGCATTATTAGGTCTCATGAGACAAATAGACGTGGACTTGTCTAAGGCCTCGCCCATTTTGAGATATGGTTTTGGATAAGGCCTTAATTATTTTTAGATGTCTTAGACAAGGCCTTGACGGTATGTTTCATAATGTTTGGAATATGCACTTACCTCATTATGAAGCTATAAATTGAAAGTTCTTGTAGTTATTTGACTAGTAGAATACCCATAATTATGTTTTATTATGAAATTATTTACTCATCTCATATTCCTGCCATAATGTGTTGAAGTTTATTATTTATAAAGGAATGTGTTTAAATTTTTCACCATTCATAATGTTTATGTTTATGATATCTTCTATTTTATTTATTACTCTTACTAATTGTTTGATCTCACCCCTTTCTTATGTTTCGTTTTCCAAATATATGAAGAAGTAAGTTATGAGTGACTTTCAAGCATAATCTAGGAGGGATGGATGTTTCTAATGGAATTAATTAGTGTTGTATTTTCTTTCATGATGTAATGTTGAACTTATATATGTATCTTGTTTCCAAAAGATACTAAACTACTTGGTCCTTCAAGATACATATTCATTTTTTATATGCCAATGTAATAAAATAAGGCACCAACTCTGGGCAATTGGGGTTGGGTCCTTACAACCGCTATGGGTGATGCCGAGAGGAGATCGAGCTTGAGAAATATTCCTCCACAAAAGCCCATGGTCTCCAAAAATCACCTATTAGACCCAAGATAAATCCCATATGAATTAAATGAAGCTAATTGATCCATGAATGAAATCAAGAGCTCCATCCAGCCATTATGAAGGCTTAATATGATTCATGAGGTCACCATGGAGCCACATTAAACCACTATTACCATTTACATGTCACTAAAACCCTATACAGGCCATGAAAGAAGGAGGAGGATGTGATTCCATGTTTTCTATGCCAATATGGAAACACCTAAGATCTTTGGGTGTATTTTTGAACATCCCATGCATCTCAGGGATATTTTAAAAAATAAGAAATGTGTATTTTTTAGAAGAAGATGACCGGGGATACTTTTTTACCTATAAAATAAGAAGGGTTCACCCAATACGAGAGGGTGGACATGGCTAGAAGAGGGGGGGCCAGCTGATTCTGATGTTTCATGTTTTATTTATCTAATTTCTTTTCTATAAATTTATTTTAGTTTCTTATAATATAATTCGTGCATTTTAATTCCTCAATGTGTTTCCCGAAACTTACTGTTCTTCTTATCTTTATTTTGTCTCTTCTTCTTCCCACAGTTCTATTCTATTTTATTTTTCTTACTCTCTCTCTATATCTTTATCTATCTGTCTCTCCCCTCTTCTATTTTTTATTAATTTTTGTTTTTCATGTTTTTTTTTCTTCTTATTCTCTTATCCATATACTTTTTTAATTATCTTCACTAATTATCATTCTCACCCTTATTTTTATTTTTATTCTCTTTCTATAAAATCCATTGTGAACTTTTAACCTTCAGATTAAGGGGTTAACTCTAGCCTTAGCATAGATGAGGTAAATGGTGTTTCCTAAATTCAATAATTAAATTATAATTTTTTTCTTTATTTTTTTTGTGAGAAAGGGTGATGTGCACGGTTGTAGTGATTTTTCCCCATGTCACTAAAATTAAACTCATTTATATTCTACTATTTAAATATTTTACCTCACTTATATCGAAAACCATCTCTTCATACGATAGAGTTTATTTTTTCAATGGATGAAATGGATTATGAATTATCTAAGTCATTGAAGGTTTCACATTCTTGATTGAGGTGTTCTAACAACCTTTATTATAAGAGTAGCTATAATTTAGTTTACTTTTAATCATTCAATATTTCACTCCAAATAAATAAAATAGTTATAGTTTAAGAATAATATTTCATAATTAAACTATTAAACTAAATTCAAACAATAACAAGAAGAATAATAAAACCTATAAAACTAACCATAATGGTAAAGTTTTTTCTTTACTATCTTTCATTCCATAACAATATATTTTAGCATTCGATTTATTTTCCCTAAAACCTAAAACCCAAAAATTGCATTGTTTTCATAAATATGTAAAAACAACAAAATTAATTAGATTTTGTGAAATAGGATTTGTGATTAATTGGTTTCGATTCTCCCTAAGTTAAGCTACCTCGGTCATCCTATGTGATGAATTAGGAAAAATACATTTTCTTTTTTCAAGACCTATAATAGGTGTGTATCATATATCCTCTAAAGTAACAATAAGAAATAGATATAAATAATATATTGATGAATTATGTTAGTGTGTCATGAACTCCTCATCAAGGATAGAATACATAGTCAACTCTATTTAGAGGTTCATTGAACCACATTGGTGGTTTGGATAGTGTTTATTAAAGACTTTCATCCATTAGTGGGTATGCATTCTTGTGTCCAGTAGTTTCCTCCATGATTATCATAAGGATTTACAAGATCAATCTTGTTCTTTATGATCCATGTGATTATCTATTCACTAGGAGTTCATCATGAGATAGTAAATTAATGTGATCTTTAGGAACTTACTTCCAAAACATCTCTATATACTCTTTTATAAATCTTCTCTGGGATTCAATCATGTCATACGATTAACTCAAACATATTCGTTGATCTCCTTAGAGAACTTAAAATCTCCTTTAATAGTTATCCCATAAATGATAAGAAAATATTTAATCCTATTTTTATAGGGATACTATATACTTCATCTAATGTCAATTTTAATTATCATGCTCTCCTTCAATATTATTCTTCCATAACAAATCAAACATGAAATTTTTTAGTTGAAAAATAACATCGATATCCATGAGTATATCAATCTATTCAATAACATCTAAATCGAAAATAAATCATCATTAAAAATACTTATTCATTAATAATTATTTGTACATTAACAACCAATATAATTTAATATAATAATACAAGAAATTTCTTCATCATCATGAATAGTATGGTCATGTCATGCATCACCTATCATCTTGGATATAAATAGTAACTCATTCCTTTGTCTATATTTTCCTCAAAATTTTATCCCTTTTATCCAAAATGGATTTTATTATAAAGTGGGCCTTTTGTGCTAAATAAATGTATAGAAAAATCTATAAATTATTTATAGATATAATTTTTTATAAATAAACATGTTGGTTACCTACTCTAGGATGATTTCATTCCCCACTCTAAATAGAGCATACACCCTATTCTAGGAAGTGCACACACACCCATATAGTCTCATCACACACTCACTTTGATGTAGAGTGTTTCTTGTTACATATTCAATGAAAGGTTCCACTTATTCCTTATAAATGGTAGAGTTACCATACCCATTTTAAGGATAAGAAAATGAAATTGTTTTACCTATAAATAGACCCTTCAATTTCAAATGTGATACACTATATAAATAGAAATCCTAATGTAAAGTTAGAGTAAAAGTCTCTAATAATAACACTTGATGAAATCCCATGATATTATTTCAAATCAAAACCTATGGGAATAGATAAAAATAATGTATAATTGATCCATAAAAAGGTTTCACACATAGAACCATTATGGAATATCACATAATCGAAGTCAAATATCTTGAAATACACCTATGAAGAAGTTTCCATGGAAGGTTGGGTGATGGGAAAAGGTTTCATACCACCCATAATTCTAAGTCATTTTCTCCCATCTCCCATTGATTATCCTAGGATAAATTGTTCTCCATGACATCTAAATGGGTGAAGTATCTCCATTTCACCCAAGAGGCCTCTTTGACCTTAGTGGTAACATTTCTCTAAAGTCT
This sequence comes from Viscum album, assembly GCA_963277665.1. Taxonomy (NCBI): domain Eukaryota; kingdom Viridiplantae; phylum Streptophyta; class Magnoliopsida; order Santalales; family Viscaceae; genus Viscum; species Viscum album. The sequence goes on from OY728137.1 coordinate 556,205,197, forward strand.
TCCCTGGAAAAGGAAGATTATTCTGACCATGTACCTCTATGAATCTATTTCTATAACTATTACATTTTTTATATACATAATACCCTTATAATAATTTATTCATTTGATAATAATAACCTTACATTCTACAAAAGGTTTTCCCCCATGGAGTTCATATTTCTACAATAGATCCTCAAAGGGTTATCAATTATATATTCCATTGATAATGATGATCCATTAGTTTTAGTGACATATAGAATCTCACTAGTAAATATACTCTTTCTTGGTTGTTGAGACATCCTTTTTCATCATAGGGATTCTAATCAAGCATAAACCCCAAACCTTTTTTAGATTCTTAACATACTCTTTTTAATTATTTGGGTATCTAGGAACCTTTACTGGTGGAAATATCATTACAGTCAACCCCTATGAATTCCAATATTTCTTTAACCTGTGTTTTAATTCATGTATAAGATCACTATTCATATTTCTTATATACTTTATTAATTAGGTTTCCTATATTATCAATCTTCAAATACTATTGTCTTCAAAAATTATCATAATTTACTCATCCTATTTGGTTTTACTAGTGTGATCCCTCTACACATTTAATTAGCCTGTCTAAAGGTGAAAAATATTTATGTTTCTTATGTATAACTCCCACACTTAAACAATTTATATAAACCTTTAGAAAAATATTCTCATTTCTATGAATTTAAACATTAAGAAAAATTGTCTTTGTTTCATAACCTTAATAAGAACAATAATTGATCTTTGTTTCATGGAAAAACACAAACATTAAACCTAGTTTCTTATCATTAAAAGGTGAATCAATGATTATAGTTTCATTAACATAAAATTCACACCATATTACCTTATCACATTACCTTAAAAGACATTATATTATCTCTATTTATAGTGTTAGACTACATTTTTTCATTATTTCTCAACCTAAAATTCCAATACCCATTCATGTGAGTGTCATAACCTTTCTTATATATTTAAACTATTTTCTAAAACTAGAGGGGGTTTTTCCCCTCCATATAGATTATGTAGGAATCCTTTTAGTTCCACAATCCAAACACAGTGGAACCTACCAACTCCCCTCATCTCATTTGCCTTCCTATAAAAATAAAAATTCAATAGTTTCCTACTATATAACTTTAAACTATAGCCTAATTTGTAATATTTTTTTACATATGGGAATACATAATTCCATTTAAGATATTAATTAAAATTCATTAGTGTTAATTAATTGGTTTCATCAAAAATGGTGATTTGTATTGTTATTATGAGGGATTTCATGAATATTCTAAAATCTATAATAATATCACAAATTTGGAAACAAACTCTTTTATGGGATGAATCGACATGCCACCCTCTTTGTTTCAATATAAACACCCTAAGAAATAAAATCATAAATGGGTGTGGTAAGACAAAATATAAATGAACATAAATATAAAAAATAGTTTTTGAAATTAATTGAATTATTATGATTAGATTTATTAAATTAATGAAAATTGGAATTACCTTCCAATTTAAGTGTTAGTAAACTAAAAGATGAGTCACTAACCCATCATTTTGGTGTGATGGTGAATTTAAGTTTTTGGATTTATATTGATAATGGGGTGTTTGGATCATGTTTATCATGTATATTAGGATAATCTATAGGTGTAATATTAGTAGTAAAGTAACTGGATTGTGTTTTTAGGCATTGAAGGATGAAATTATACGGTCTGTAATATATAATGGAATTTTTATGGGTATTTCATTGTGGTGTTTTACTATATATGATCAGTTCCTAGATTTTTTATGAATGTTATTACACAAAAATGGATTTGTTTTAATGATGGCTTTAGCCACACCATAATCGGATGGCAATTAATTTTTGGTATGGTTCTGGAATGGGTTATTGTGTCAAGAAGAAATGGTTAAGTCATAATGGTACCCAATGTCTAGGTGTAATATCATAACTTAAATGGTAATGCCACAAATTTTACCCCATATTTGAGGTGTTTCACCATGATTCTAGGTGACATGACACAACATACCCTTAGGCAATTTTGTAGAGGGTTCTTTTATAAATTCTTCTTGGTTCCAAATTTGAAAGTCCCTTGGGATTTGTGGATTCTGTCAACCAAAGAAAGGGGGTCCCTCTCTTTTCCTCTATTATACCCTTCTTATATTTCATTTATATTAAGAAATTTAGAAGATTTTGGATCATTTTATCTAAGTTTATTCCTTCCCTCTTGTATCCCTTCTTACTACCATTTCTCTTCATTTTATTTGGGATAAATGGGATAGGGTTTTGATATGTGATTGTGCCATATCATGGTAGAATATTTTTAATACTATGGGGATTATATGTGTGGATTGTAGAGGAGTCTTGGATATAATTTATTATCATCATTTTAGATCACTCATAATGGGGTATGTTACCTGGTGATTTTGGTTTAGGTATTAATGAAAATTTTATAAAGTTGATAGTTGATTTGATTTTCTATTTTAGTAATTTTGAGTGGATTAGGTTATAGTGTGTGTCAAGGGGGGATCATACCTTGTAGCATGTGTTTTCAAAATCATAACACTAACTGGTAAGTTTTATATCAATTATATTGAATTTATAGTTTGGTTTTATGTGATTAAATTATTCATGTATGGGAATTTATTGATAAGGAAAGTTTTATTTGGCTTTTCTTTGTTTGTATCATGTTTAGGACAATAGCAACCCACATTTTTTATAAATAAATATCACATCTAAATAGATGAATATTAATAAAATAACATAACTATCCACACCATAATCTTATAGGTCTAGTGCTTTAGAAACTTAGACACATAAATTACCAGTTCATAAGTGAACTACATCATCTCACGCTAAGTTAATCATAACTAGAACCCTTATTAGACATATCATACATAATACATTTCTTCATAACCTGAGGAAAGGAAGCCTAAGAAAGGGTGTGTTCGAATTGTTAGTTAGGGTAAACAAGGAAGATATCAAGGATCGCATGATCATAACATGAGCATAAGGGTATTAGAACATGATCATTACATTTGAAAATAACAACATTCATGTCATAGATCATAAACATGAGACATGGAATAAATCGTAGAAATTTGTAAGACATGAATCATATAGGAATCATATAACATAATCCTTGAGTCCATAACATTGGAAAAAGAAAATGATTTTTGAAATACAAATTATCATAGAAAAATAATTTCCTTAAAATTCATGGCCTATTTCCAAGGATATCATAGTGGAATGGGTTCACTCCCTAAACCATCATAGTAGTCAAGGTTCTCTCCCAAGACTATCATAGTGGACAAAGTCCCTTAATAATCTTGGTTCACTCCCCTTCTAATCCTATTTACCTTGTGAGATATAAATATTTACCTAATGAATTGGAGGTAGATATAGGTATCACCCATAACATAATGAAAATAATACATATGTATACCATAAGATCATAAAACTTCATCATATCATAACTCATGAAAAGGAAATGGGTTTCATAATCATTTCATCATACCATAACTCATGGAAATGAAATGGGTTTTATTAACATTTCATCATGGCATAACCCATGGAAAAGAAATGGGTTTAATAATCATTTCATCAATTCATCATAGAATAACCAGTGGAAAAGGAACAGTTTTCATAAATATCTTTTCATTATAATCATAAATCATCCAGAGAAAGGATAATGAAAATACAAAAAATAGAATTTAGTGATGTTTATTTTGCGAAGTTTTTTAAAAACGTCACTAATTTTAAATTTAGTGAATTATTTTAGGAAACATCATTAATTTACCCATTTTTTAGGAAATGTCACTAATTTTGCTATGTTTTTATGGAAACGTCTCTAATTTGGTGATTTTTTTTAGAAAATGATACAAAATTAGTGATTTTTTCTATAAAACATCGCTAAAAATATATATATTTATATAGAACATTTCCCAGTATCAATGTAAATATATACTTAGTTATATATATATATTAATATTTTTAAACACAAAAACATATAAATAAAAATACATATATAAATATATATATTATTATATATATTAACACACACACAAACAGATATGTATATATAAACACATATATATTTTAAATTTAGTCTTGTTTATAAGAAAACGTAGCTATTTTAGTAACATTGTTACCAGTGTTTTAAAATGTGGCTAATTATATATATATAGTTATAGTTATTTGTATATATATACACACATATATATTAACACACACACACTAATATAAACATTTATATATAATATAAACATATATATAAATAATATAAACATATATATATAAATAAATTATAGACATAAATATATATATAATATATATACACATAATATATATATATATATAATATAAAATACAAACATATATAAAAACATAAAATATAAACATATATATTAACATAAAATATTGACATATATATATAATATAAAGATAAATTACAAACTTATATATTTATATGAATATATAAACATAATATATATATAATATAAACATACATATAAACATATATATAATATAAACATAAATTATAAACATATATATCTATATATATAATATAAACATAAAATATGGACATATATATTTATAAAATATAAACACATATATATATATGAACATAAAATATAAAAAAATATATAATATGAACATATATGTATAATATAATAAATAGAGATATACATAAAATTAAAGATATATTAATATATATACCTAAAATATAAAATATAAACATATAAACATATATATTAATATATGAATGTTAATATATAAAATGTATATATAATATTAACATTTAAATACTGAAATGTATATATATATATATATGAATATGACATAATACATAGCCGTATTTTTTAAAAATTGAGACTATTTTAATGACATGTTTACCATCATTTTAAAACATGGATAATTTTGTGTCTATATATATAAACACACACACACAAATATATATTTATACAAAAAAACGCACACATATATAAACATATATATATAATATATAATATATATAAATATATACAAACATGTATATGATATAATATAAACATATATATTAATATATGTGTATAATATATATATATATATATGTATACTATATTAGTTTTTTAAATACTAAAATATATTTATATAGATATATATAACACAATCCTCATCCTAATAGATGAGTTGGTCTGCTTATTTGTAGTGATACTATAGGTTTAAGGATCAACATTAAGCACATACTATTTAATTATAGATGTGGGTGCGAGGGTGTATAGGTAAGGTGCATACAGGGGGTGGGGATGTGAACTGGTATATAATATGGGTGGAGAATTGTAAGTGGGGTGGGGGAGGATTGGAAGGGATAGGAGGGGGTAGTGGACTAGAACAATTTATGGGGAGTGTGGAATTGTAGGTGGGTGGGGCAGGATTGGAGGGGAGGGTGTGGGGGAGCATAATATCATATGGTTTCGGGGAACTATAGGTGGGATTGGGGCAGGATGGGATGGGAGAGGAGGGGAGGGTGGGGTGAGGGAGGGGGCAAAATAGCATACCGGGTGGGGTGGGGAACAGAGTGTGGGGTGGGATGTGACAAAGGATCAAAAAATTATAAATTTCAAAATAAAATACTAAAATGAAAAATATAATTTAAAATATATATATATATATCAAAAAAACCTTATGTTTCATCAAAAATTCATAAAATTATGTTTTATTTGCTGATGTTTCTAAAAAACATCATTAAATGAGGTTCTGTTAAATTAGTGACATTTATAAATGTCACTAATTTTGAGACATTTATTTACCAGCAATTTTTAGAAATTTCATAATATGAGGTGTCACAAATTTTGTGATGTTTATGAACATCTCTAAATTAGAGATGCTTCATTTAGCGATGTTTTTTCAAAACATAATTAAATGAATTCATGACATTTTAAAACATCAATATTTGAAAAACAAACCTCACTAATTATAATTTTTATATTGTTTTGGTATTATTAGATCATATCCTTAGAAAAACATATGAAACACCAATGTTGGTTGTCATTAATGAATAGAAATTCCATAAAAAGATCATTAAAACATTCTTGAGGAAAATATGATTTCCATTTTGAAATAAATTCTCTAAAATATAAAAATTTACCAAATATTAAAAATATTTTGTTTTAAAATAACCTTGTAAACTTTTTAAGTATTATTTAAATAAATTAGAATTCAAGACATCGGGAAATAATGTGCATGTTGCACATGTTCAAACGAATATTCCTTTTAAATTTTTTATAAAAATTAAAAAGTAACTCATTTGGAAAACAACAAGAATATTTATTTTAAAACATTTTTTAAGAATTCAAACATGGGTGGAAATGTATTTAAAAAATCACGGGATAATGTTACAAACATTTTAGAGAACATATATATGGAAGAAAAAGTTTTTTTGACCAAAGGGAGAAAATAAAGTCAATTTTCCTTGAAAATATTTTTTTTATCTCTTGAGTTCTTGAATAAAGAAAAATTAAAGGAAAATGTTATTATCTATAAATAATTTGATGATAAGAAAATTCATAAAGTTCTTGCGATATATATTATAATATTCCATCATCAAAATATTAATATTATAATATTAAATTTTAAATACTAAAATTTATATATATATATATATATATATGAATATAACATAATACATAGCCATATTTTTAAGAAATTGAGACTATTTTAATGACATATTTACCATCATTTTAAAACATCGCTAATTTTGTGTGTGTGTATATATACACACACACACACAAATATATATTTATACAAAAACATTCACACATATATAAATGTAGCGACTTGGGTTTTTGGCCCTGTTAGACATTGAAATATTTCTACGAACAATTCCAGAGCTAAGCGCGAAGACGGCGAGCGATGCCGAGGCCTGGTGTGCCCGGAATTAATTTTATAAAAATATTAAGTATTTTTATACTATGCACGTGGAAGCGGTGTGATATCTCCTAAACGGTAGTGTAGAATGAGAATCTGAGGGCACCGTTGTGTCCGGAATGTGCCTTTTACCCTAGGAGAGGTGTAAATTTCGCGGGCGCGGGCCTGCTGTTCAAAGCGCCACCAGGGGCGTTTTCATAAATAAGTGGAAAAGTTGGCTTACGAGCATCGGCTCAAATAACATATTAACGGAGTCTCAGATTACAAATCTGAGTCCGCTGTTGTGTTCAGAACGGTGCGTTTATTCTAGTGGTGACATTAACTTTGTCTGCATCGGACGTGGAGTCGGGAGCGTGGTTTTAAATGAAGGTTTTTTAAAATATATATAAATAAACCTATCTCATAGCCCCTACCCCATCTCCTCCTACGCACGGTGAACCACACCACTCCCTCCTCTGGTTCTTCACCGATTTGAGCTCTGGGCGTCCGTTTTCAGCGCCGATCGTCAGCAAATCGAGCTCCAGCGCGTCGCAGGCATCGTTCTGCACCCGAAGCTTCAGCGATCCGCCAACAGGTAGGCGGTTTGACTTTTGAATTCCCGGACCGCGTTTATTTGTTTTTTTTTTCTTCAAATCGTTATAAGGGTTGTATAGTTTGGGTCTCGAGATTTCCGAAACATGTTTCGGATTTGATTTTGGAGCACCGGGGTGCTCCCGGGGGTCCCCGGAAGTTTTTCGGCGGAAATCCCGGATTCCGGTGGTGGCCATGGAGGAATCCAGCGAGGCAGGACGGCGGCATGGTGGCGGCACGGCAGTTTCCGACGACGATGACGGCGGCACGGTGGTTTCCGGCGAGGCTGGCGGTGGTCCGGCCAGGATTTTCCGAGGGTTCTTTCAACCCCCGTAACTCGCAAACCGAAACTCCGATTTGCGAGCCGTTTGCGGTGACACGTTTCTTGCATCGAGAAGGACCTTTAAAAATCTCTTTGAGAATTATATGGTTCGGGATCGTGGCTCGGGAGTTAGAAACATCATATAAAATAATAATATTTTATTATTTTACGACTTCGGGCCGTTGTAACTTCTACCCAGAGCGTCTGAATGACGTGCCGTCAGTGGCGTTGTGACCCTGATGATACGGAGGAATTTTGAGTTGGTTTCCGGGTGTTGGGACTGAGAAAGGGGTGTGGGCCCCATGAGGTCGGGTTTTGGCGTTTGCGGAGAAACGCAGCTTTTCCACCAGGAGTCTGATTTTGGTGGATGATTAGTCGATCCTGTGTGTTTTTCCGAGAGGATTGCAATGGGGCGATCTGCTCGATGTGTTTCGGGATCATGGCGTGGGCCCAACCCGGGCTGGCCTTCGGTGAATAGTACCTTTTTCATCGGGTGTCCATTTTGGACGAGCGAGTAGTCGATTCCGCTTGTTTTTCCGAGGGGATCGCTATGGTATGGTATGGTCGATGGGTTTCAGGATCGTTGTGTGGGCCCCGCATGGGGTAGCTACAATGAATAGTGATTTTTCACCGGTAGTCCGTTTCGGGCGATTAAGCAGCCTATCCAGCGTGTTTTTTCGTTTAGATCGTGATGGTGGCCTCGGTATTGGCCTTGGAGGTGCGCAGTGTGGTGTTGTGGTGGGTCGCTCTGGTTAGCGATGTTTTGGAACAGCAGTGGTTGAGGGTACTCCCTTGGTTCGTTCCCATGAGGGTTCGTGTGGCATCACAACCTTTGTATAGGTTTGTGATCCACTTGATGGGATGTTTAAACTGTTAGATTTGTGGCATCCCTCCGGTGGGCCCGGAGTGGGATCCTCTAGCATCTTTTCACTAGATCAGGTTCTTGGTATCGCTATGACCGCTTATTCACAGGCGGCGATCCCCGATCTAGCAGGTTAACCCCATAGGGTTTGTGGCATCATCGGGAATATGATCCCCTACGTAGTGGGCCATGCTCAGTAGGGTTGTGGTATTGGCAGGTATACGATCCCCTTCTCAGTATCAGGTTATAGTAGGGTTGCAGTTTCATTGATTATGTGATCCCCTACTCAGCGCGTGGTTTCGATAGGGTTGTGGCATCGTCGGTTCGATCCCCTACATCGCGAGTTATACCAGATAGGGTTCTGGTATCATCGTGACCACCTATATATGGGCGATGATCCTCTATCTGAGTGGTGTGCTTCTGTCGAGCGCCAGATCGGGTTGTGGTACCCCCCCAGTGGATCCTGGGTGTGATCCCCTATCTGTGAGAACTACGTATGCCAGATCGGGTCGTGGTATCCCCCAACGGTCCCTGGGAGTGATCCCCTATCTGTGAGCTTCGTATACCAGAGTGGGTTCTTGTATCGCCTAGCGGACCCTAGGAGCGATCCCCTATCAGAGGAGTTTGGTGGTTATGTTGTTTCAGGGAGATTTTCTCAGTGATGCTATCCGATGAGCGTGATCTCTCGGGTAACCGTCTGAGAGGTTTTTGAGAAACTCGATGGAGTGCATCTCTCGGATGAGTGTCATCTGAGACGACAGTGATCGCGGAGCGTGTTCTCCTGGTTGTGGACAGTTGCTGGTAACGAGGTCGGTACCTCTTGTGGCTATGTTGTGTGAGCTGAATATATCTGGATTGTTCAAGGTGTATGTATGGGCATACACTTGAGCTGAGCTGACTAGTTGTGTTTATCCATGGATGGTCAAGAGATGGAGTTTCTCTCTCTTCTGGGTTCCCTATGGCTGGGTTGAGCGGACTGTTGCCTTTCAGTTGCTCCCTTTGATTTTGGGTTTTTGGGGTGCCTACTGAGTATGATTATACTCACCTCTGCACGGGCTTTGCCCGCACATGTTTGTGTCTTCTGCAGACCACATGCCTTTCAACGGAGTCCAAGGAGGACCCGGAGCAGGCAGAGCTTAGTGAGCATGTTGACAGGGGTGTTTACCGAAGCTATGCCGAGGGAGCTTTTTAGCGGGTGTTTGTGGCAGTGTTTCCCTTTTTCAGAGCAGGTTGGACACGCTTTGTAGTTTTCTTTTTGTGGGCCCTATTTTTCCCTATTGTACTTCTATTGTACTCTGGTTGTGGGATAGTGTATTCATGCATTTACTTTTCAGTTTTCTATATCTCTGCATTGTTGCATGGAGCTGTTTCTGGGTGCGTATGTATAGGAACCTTAGTCTAATGCCTCTCATTTGTGTGATAGCCTACTCGGTGCTGGTCGCCAGCCACTGGCCTATTGGAGGCGGGCTTGGGGAGTCGCGACTCTAGCCCCGTTGGGTTAGGTCCTGACAGAGTGGTATAAGAGGAGGTTCCACCTTTGGGATCTTAGAGTGTAGCTGGTCAAGCTGTGAGTATGGTTTGGGTTGCATAGCAGTAGTGTTAGGATGTTTCAAGTTCGGCTTTCAAGCCAGGGACTCCAGTGTTGGTGTAGCGGTCGACGTATCCATACACTAGGACTCTGATAACCTGCCTTTCGACTTAGCACATTTGTAAACTGGTCGCAGGGACATAATGGTACATGCATCATATAAGACTGGGTTTTGGGTTTTCCTTGTCCTTCTTGAGTCAGATCTCTAGATATACTCTTTGACTGTGGTGCGTCTTGAATGTATTTCAGGATGCCGCCACGACGACAGCCAGCGAGGGTTCCATAATAGGATTGTGCTGATGACCCGCCCCGTGTAGAGGTTGTGAAGAAGGGCGCAGGTTCTGAGGTTGCACCTCCAGGTGGTCTGCCAATTGAGCCACCACATGTCGAGCAGCTGGTTGTGCCAGTAGTGCAGGATGAGGTTACGCGCAGGCTGAGAGCGCTTCACGAGTTCCAGAAGCAGTGACCTCTAAGGTTCCGGGGTGATCTAGACCCCCAGGCAGCTGATGACTGGCTCGAGGCAGTCACCCGAGTTCTCCGCCTAGTGAGGACACCTCCAGATCAGATGGTGGTCCTAGCAACGAGCCTTTTGCATGTTTCATTCGGGTGATAGTGGAGCCCGGTGATGTAGTCCCATGATGAGGAGACGCTCACGTGGGAAAAGGTTGAGCATCTCTTCAGGGGGGGAATCTATCCCGTGATGTTGAGGTCAGCGCAGATTCATGAGCTTCTGCTGCTTCTGCTGGAGGGAATGACCGTGTCGGAGTACTCGGTGAGGTTTACAGACCTATCACGCTACTCCCTGGATATGGTTTGGGACCCTTTTTTTAGGGCTCGGACCTTCGAGCAGGGCTTACGCAGGGACATATGAGCAGGTGTGGTTTCCTTGTGCTTGCCCACCTATGCTAGAGTGCTGGAGCAAGCGTTGGTAGTGGAGAGCTTTCTGGCTGAGCAGTTTCCCCCTATTAGTGCTGGGTGCGTGAGATCTGAGACTTCGTTATTCGGATTGGCATCTGGTAGCCGACGATAGACTCAGGGGTCTGGATGTGGCCGACGTTTCAGATGGCAACCCCAGGATGGAGGATCTGAGGCTCAGGGCTCGCAGGCCAGTTTTGGTCAGCCACAGGAGAGGCGGTGTTATGCTTGCGTTGGTCGGGGACATCTTGCTAGAGATTGTCTGACTCGTCGAGCTGCTAAGAGGGAGTCGGTCGATGGACCGCCTTGGCAGAGGCAGCGACTTGAGCAAGGAGGTTCGTAGGGCACGGACGCGGCAATAGAGAGGGTGCAGCAGGGGGAGGTGGTAGGTGGTACCAGATGCCACCACCCCCACCCCCAGGATGTCCATGTCAAGCTCAGGGAGCTGGTGGCCGAGGGCGAGGACAACTGCATGCCCTAGAGGCTGTTGACCTAGAGGCACCGCAAATGGAAAGAGGTATGCCTTGTGTCCTTTCTACTTTCTACAGTAGTTTGATAGACACTGTTTAGCGGTACTCTTTCCTTTTGTTGTTTGCTCGAGTTTTGTTCAGGGTGTTGGTAAGACCCTGTGTGGGTGTTGATCGGCATGCTTCGAATGCGTGAGGAAGAAAGATCCTTCCCCCACCGAGACGCGTTTTTGTGATGCGATTAAAACCGTGCGGGTGAGTCAGTGCCACCCAAAGCGGATAGTATCGAGGTGTGGTGGATGAGTCCCTCTGACTTATGTGTTTGGGCATGGGCGTTTGTGGTCGAACTCGCTGGTGTGCGAGACCCAGTTGAGATTCCAGTCGCTTTCCTTGTGCTTAGGGCTTTTCGATGACGAAACGTTCTAAGGGGGGAGGATGTAGTGACTCGGGTTTTTGGCCCTGTCAGACTTTGGAATATTTCTACGAAGAATTCCAGAGCTAGACGCAAAGACGGCAAGCGATGCCGAGGCCTGGTGTGCCCGGAATTAATTTTATAAAAATATTAAGTATTTTTATACTATGCACGTGGCGGCGATGAGATATCTCATAAACGGTAGTGTAGAATGAGAATCTGAGGGAACGGTTGTGTCCGGAATGTGCCTTTTACCCTAGGAGAGGTGTAAATTTCGCGGGCGCAGGCCTGCTGTGGAAAGCGCCACCAGGGGCGTTTTCGTAAATAAGAGGAAAAGTTGGCTTATTAGCGTCGGCTCAAATAACTTCTGAACAGAGTCTCGGATTGCAAATATGAGTCCTCCGTTGCGTTCATAACAGCGCGTTTATTCTAGTGGTGACCTTAACTTTGTCTGCATCGGGCGTGGAGTCGGGAGCGTGGTTTTAAATGAAGGTTTTTTTTAAATATATATATAAAAAAACCTATCTCATTCCCCCTCCCCCATATCCTCCTACGCACGGTGAACCACACCACTCCCTCCTCCGGTTCGTCACCGATTTGAGCTCCAGGCATCCGTTTTCAGCACCGATCGTCAGCAGATCGAGCTCCAGCGCGTCGCAGGGGTCGTTCTGCACCTGAAGCTTCGGCTATCCGCCAAAAGGTAGGCGATTTGAGTTTTAAAATCCTGGACCCCATTTATTTGTTTTTTTTTCTTCAACTCATTATAAGGGTATTATAGTTTAGGTCCCAAGGTTTCCGAAACATGTTTCGGATCTGATTTTGGAGCACCGGGGTGCTCCCGGGGGTCCCCGGAAGTTTTCCGACGGAAATCCCGGATTCCGGTGGCGGCCATGGAGGAATCCTGCGAGGCAGGGTGGCGGCGCGGCGGCGGCACGGCGTTTTCCGACGATGGCGGTGGCGGTGCGGCGGAATCTGGTGGTGGCGCGGTCGTTTCCGGCGAGGCTGGCGGTGGTCCAGCCAGGATTTTTCTGGGGTTTTTCAACCCCCGTAACTCGCAAACTGAAAATCCGATTTGCGAGCCGTTTTCGGCGACGCGTTTCTTGCGTCGAGAAAGACCTTTTGAAATCATTTTGAGAATTTTATGGTTCGGGATCGTGGCCCGGGAGTTAGAAACGTCGTATAAAATAATAATATTTTATTATTTTACGACTTCGGGCCATTGTAACTTCTACCCGGAGCGTCCGAATGACGTGTCATCAGTGGCGTTGTAAACCTGATGATACAGTGAAATTTTTGAGTTGTTTTTCGGGTGTTGGGACTGAGAAAGGGGTGTGGGCCCCATAAGATCGGGTTTTGGTGTTTGCGGAGAAACGCAGCTTTTGCACCAGGAGTCCGATTTTGGCGGATGATTAGTCGATCCTGTGTGTTTTTTCTATAGGATTACAATGGTGTGATCCGCTCGATGTGTTTCGGGATCGAGGCGTGGGCCCCACCTGGGTTGGCCTTCGGTGAATAGTACCTTTTTCACCAGGTGTCCGTTTTGGACGAGCGAGTAGTCGATTCCGCTTGTTTTTTCTAGCGGATCGTTGTGGTATGGTCCACTCGATGGGTTTCAGGATCATTGTGTGGGCCCCACACGGGCTAGCTATATTGAATAGTGATTTTTCACCAGTAGTCCGTTCGGGCAATTAAGCAGCCTATCTTGTGTGTTTTTCCGTGTATATCGCGATGGTGGCCTCGGTATTGGCCTTGGAGGTGCGCAGTGTGGCGTTGTGGTGGGTCGCTCAGGTTAGCGATGTTTTGGACTAGCAGTGGTTGAGGGTACTCCCTTGTTTTGTTCCTACGATGGTTCGTGTGGCATCACAACCTTTTTATAGGTTTGTGATCCTCTCGATGGGATGTTTAAACTGTTAGAGTTGTGGAATCCCTCTGGTGGGCCCAGAGTGGGATCCTCTAGCATCTTTTCCCTAGATCGGGTTCTTGGTATCGCTGTGACTGCTTATTCACGGGTGGCGATCCCATATCTAGCAGGTTAACCCCGTAGGGTTTGTGGTATCATCGGGAATATGATCCCCTATGTAGTGGGCCATGCTCAGTAGGGTTGTGGTATCTTCAGGTATACGATCTCCTGCTCAGCATCAGGTTATAGTAGGGTTGCGGTGTCGTTGGTTATGTGATCCCCTACTCAGCGCGTGGTTTCGGTAGGGTTGTGGCATCGTCGGTTTGATCCCCTACATCGTGAGTTATACCAGATAGGGTTCTGATATCGTCGTGACCACCTTTATATGGGCGATGATCCTCTATCTAAGTGGTGTGCTTCTATCGAGCGCCATATCAGGTTGTGGTATCCCCCAGCAGATCCTGGGTGTGATCCCCTATCTGTGAGAACTACGTATTCCAGATCGGGTCGTGGTATCCCCCAGTGGTCCCTGGGAGTGATCCCCTATCTGTGAGCTTCGTATATCGGAGTGGGTTCTTGTATCGCCTATCGGACCCTAGGAGCGATCCCCTATCCGAGGAGTTTGGTGGTTATGTTGTTTCAGGGAGATTTCCTCAGTGATGATATCCGACGAGCGTGATCTCTCGGGTGAGCGTCTAAGAGGTTTTTGAGAAACCTGATGGAGTGCATCTCTTGGATGAGTGTCATCTGGGACGATAGTGATCGCGGAGCGTGTTCTCCTGGTTGTGGACAGTTGCTGGTGACGAGGTAGGTACCTCTTGTGGCTTTGTGGCGTGAGCTGAGTATATCTGGATTGTTCATGGTGTATGTATGGGCATACACCTGAGCTGAGCTGACTAGTTGTGTTTAGCTGAGGATGGTCACGAGATGGAGTTTCTCTCTCTTCTGGGTTCCCTCTGGCTGGGTTAAGCGGACTGTTGCCTTTCAGTTACTCCCTTTGGTTTTGGGTTTTTGGGGTGCCTACTGAGTATGTTTATACTCACCCCTGCACGGGCCTTCCCCATACATGTCTGTGCCATGTGCAGACCACAGGCCTTTCAACGGATTACAAAGGAGGACCCGGAGCAGGCAGAGCTTAGTGAGCGTGTTGACTGGGGTGTTTATCGGAGCTGTGCCGAGGGATCTTTCTAGTGGATGTTTGTGGCAGTGTTTCCCTTCTTCAGAGCAGGTTGGACGCGCTTTGTAGTTTTCTTTTGGTGGGCCCTATTTTTCCCTATTGTACTTCTACTGTACTCTGGTTGTGGGATAGTGTATGCATGCATTTACTTTTAAGTTTTCTATATCTCTGCACTATTTCATGGAGGTGTTTGTGGGTGCATGTGTATAGGTACCTTAGGCTAATGCCTCCCATTTGTGTCATAGCTTACTCGGCGCTGGTCGCCAGCCCCTGGCCTATTGGAGGCGGGCTTGGGGAGTCGCGGCTTGAGCCCCGTTGGGTCGGGTCGTGATAATAAACATATATATATATAATAATATATATATACATATATATAAACATGTATATGATATAATATAAACATATATATTAATATATGTGTATAATATATATATATGTATACTATATTAGTTTTTAAAATACTAAAATATATTTATATAGTTATATATTACACAATCCTCTTCCTAATAGATGAGTTGGTCTGCTTATTTGTAGTGATACTATAGGTTCAAGGATAAACTTTAAGCACAAACTATTTAATTCTAGATATGGGTGTGAGGGTGTAGAGGTAAGGTGCATGCAGGGGTGGGGATGTGAACTGGTATATAGGATGGGTGGGGAATTGTAAGTGGGGTGGGGGAGGATTGGAAGGGACGGGATGGGGTGGTAGACTAGAACAATGTATGGGAGTGGGGAACTATAGGTGGGTTGGGGTAGGATTGGAGGGGAGGGTGTGGGGGAGCATAATAGCATATGGTTTTGGGAACTATAGGAGGGATGGGGGTGGGACGGGACGGGAGAGGAGGGGAGTGGTTGGGTGAGGGAGGGGGAAGAACAGCATACCAGGTGTGGTGGGGAACTGAATGTGGGGTGGATATGACAGGGGATCAAAAAAATATAAATTTCAAAATAAAATACTAACATTAAAAATATAATTTAATATATATATATATATATATTTCAAAAAAAACCTTATGTTTCTTAAAAAAATCATCAAAATATGTTTTATTTGCTGATGTTTCTAAAAAACATCATTAGATGAGGTTCTATTAAATTAGGTACATTTATAAACATCACTAATTTTGAGACATTTATTTACCAGCATTTTTTAGAAATTTCATAATATGAGGTGTCACAAAATTTGTGATGTTTATATACATCTCCAAATTAGAGACGCTTCATTTAGCGATGTTTTTCCGAAACATAATTAAATTAATTAGTGATGTTTTAAAACATCAATATTTCAAAAAAAATGTCAATAATTAGAATTTTTATAGTGGTTTAGTATTATTAGATCATATCCTAAGAAAAACATATGAAACACCAAAGTAGGTTGTCATGGATGAATAGAAATTCTATAAAAAGATCATTAAAAATTCTTGAGGAAAATATGATTTCCATTTTGAAATAAATTCTCTAAAATATAGAAATTTACCAAATATTAAAAAATATTTTGTTTTAAAATAACCTTTTAAACTTTTAAATAAGTCTTTAAATCAATTATAATTCAAGACATTTTGAAATAATGTGCATGTTGTACATGTTCAAATAAATATTCCTTTCAAATTTTTGATAAAAAGTAAAAATTAACTCATTTGGAAAACAACAAGAATATTTATTTTAAACCATTTTTGAATAATTAAAACATGGTTCAAAATGTATTTAAAAAATCATGGGATAATGTTAAAAACATTTTGGAGAACATATATATGGAATAAAAAAAAATTTGACCAAAGGGAGAAAATAATGTCAATTTTCCTTGAAAATATATTTTTTAACTCATGAGTTATTGAATAAAGGAAAATTAAAGGATAATTTTATTATCTATATATAATTTTATGATAAGAAAATTCATGATGTTCTTGAGATATATATTATAATATTTCATCATCAAAATCTTAATCATAAATTTTCTTGATAAATAATGTGATTGTGACATAAAACCTTTTCCACTTTGGTTACTTTTGTATCATATACCCCATAAAAGAAAAAACCATATATGGTCATTTATATACCTATAATTTTTATTTAAATATTTAAATTAATTCATGTTATGTATATACACCACACAAAAAGAAACAAGTGGTGTATAAGGCATGTGTCCCATCAAAATAAAAGTGAGACAAAAATATCTTACCTCAAATCTTGAAATTTTTCATACACATTTGAACCTATTATAAAATAAATATATTTTTATTATAAATTTATTATAAATACATAATAAAATATATATCATACCATATATGATTTACTTATACCATTTTATCACCCTTTTATTAAGAATTCTTTCTTAGAATCACTATTCCAGGTAATAACTGCTTTTCTTTTCATGTATGTTTGGGTTTGGTGGTTTTGGACCTTTTACTTTTATTATAGTTGAATCATCAGTATAATGTTAATAATTATATAAATATCATATATAATTTTTATATACATGTTTATATTCATCAGTAAAATTTAGATATTGGGAAATGAATTACACCATTCTTGTAGACAGTAGGTCATACGTACACATGAACATTGTTTCCATTTCTTCTATGGATTAAATGAAAGAAAGGAAAACATTAATTCACCATTGGAGAATATTTTTTATATCATATATATCATATAAATAATATATATTTATTAAATCTATCCTTATTACCTCCCATGTCAAAATAAAATTAAAAACTAATCACATCACTTTGTAGAAGTGGTAGTCCACATGTATAGACGAGCGATGTTATAATTTTACAATGGATTGGAAGGTAAGATGGTATATGTTATATAAGAATTATATAAGTATAATTATTTCATAAATATCATATATATTATTTTAATCCATCATTGTATCTACCCATAGAAGGTAGTAATGGAAACTGAATTACATCATTTCGCAAGGAGGCTGTCTATTGTACACATGATTGAGGGTTTTGTTTCCCATTTTATTTAACATGAGATGGATATAAGATATTACAATAAGATAATAACATATCATTATATGTGAGATAATTAATTCATTATAATATCATAGGTTAATAATATTTGTACGAGTTCGAAATAGAAATAAAATAAAAATGATTAGTTAAAAATGATACCTCTTATTCGAACAACCTCCATTTTTAGCACTAAAAGCCTCCATATAACGGTTTAATAACCAAAATCAGGACTCTATGACACATTTAGGGAAGTGATTAATGTATTTGGGTGGTATTGGATAAACAAAAATTCTTTATAAGTGTAAATATGAGAGGATATGGGGTCCCCCTTTATGGATTATTTCATGGAGTGATTTGTCTTGACTAGCTTTCAAAACAGTGTGGTTTTATCATGTAATTTTTTTTCTAATATAAATGATTTCATGATATAATTTTTAAAGGGAAGTGAGGTTTTAAGGTTTTTATTTTTTAAATAGTATTTTAAACCAAATAATGTTTTTACAAAGGATATTTTTATGGTACATTTTTCATAGTTCTAATGTGGTTAAGCTATCACATGTTTCACTTTTGATTGTATCTGAAAAAAGGATTGACTTAGGTTGATGAGAGGTAAAGAGACCTTGTTGTGAGGAATGTTTTGATCCATTTGACCTTTTATAGGTGACACCATTTTTTATAAATATTTTAAATTTTTTATTTTTCTTATTGATTATGATTCTATTGTATGTTATCTATTGATTCATGATGATTCATGATTGAATGGGGCACATATGAGGTACCTTCCCTTGGATAAAGGGTTTGTTTTGTTAGATTGATGTGTTGGTCAGGTTTTCTTTTAGCATAGTTCAATAGAAACCTTTGGATACCCTTGGGGTGGTAAGGATTCATGGGTATAATTTTGGTATGTGTTTGGGCTCTTTATTTTCATTGAGTTAAGGGTGAGATGTTAACTATTGTCCTTTGGGTGGTACTTCATGTTCTTGATAGGTTTTAGGGCCTCCATAGTTCCTTGTATAAGATCCTCATAATTAGTTTTAGTATTTTATAGAGGATTTAGTCACACTATTGTTGATTGATGGTGTATTATGAGTTTGTGAGATGTGTATTATGTGTCATTAAGATCCTTATAATGGATCGGAATATGAGATAGGATATGAGTGATTTATAATTTTTTTGTTGAGAGGGGGTGATGTATTTCCCTCTTAACATAAAATGTGTATTACTTTTTATGAGATAGTGTGATTGGGAATGTGTCCTCATAGGAATTATTTTCTTATGTGAATAACCTCTTGATATATTTTTAATACATATGGGAGGTTACATATAGGATAGCATTTGGGACAAATGTTTAGTTTTAGGAGTTTATGTTCTATTGTTTATGATGTTTAATTTGTTGTTGTTTTTATAATTTGGTATATATCTCTCTATAGATGTTTCTCTTTCCCACTAGTTTCCATACATAAAGAAAAATCCGACTAGGATTTCGGCGGAAGGATGTGTGAGAAAGAGTTGTAAAATATGAATAAGCATGTTTGTGGCCATGGAACACATTTTTTATTGTAGATGATGTATGAAATGATTAATTAGTGTGTATTTATAATTTTTTACCTTCATGTGGTGGAATCTAGCCCCAGTTATGATGTGGGATATATGGGATCGTGGAAGTGGTGCTCAATTGGTACCATGATAGAATTTTTGGTGAGATGAGTTGGGGAAGTGTTCGATAGTCACGATTTTATTTCATTTGTATGGGACACTTTTTTTATTTTTCAAATTATTTTTCTATAGTATTATTGTTATATATGATTTCATTTTTGGGAACCCTTTGATTTCATGTCATAACATTATTTAGACCATTATATTCTATGTTTGGTTTTGAGCAAGCTATGAGATGACCAATGTGTTGAGTGGGACTTAGATGAGTGAATATTAAAGATTTAAGGTTAACTCATGGTGATTATTTTTTATGGTATATGAGAGGTGAAGTATACCTAGTTTTTCCATGATGGTATGTATGTTATTGATTACATGAAAGTGGTTCTTACTCTGGGTTTGGTAGTTTCATTGTGGGTCTTTGAAGTGCAGGAGTATTCTACTCTCACATGAACATGTATGACTTTTAAGTGCACATATGAGTTATGCAATTAAGTAGTGGGTTTTATTAAGATCTTATCCACACTTTCTCTTATGATTTTCATGCACATACACTTGATCATAATAATACTCAGTGTGTCTATTTGAGTGAGGTTATCCTACTAGGTTGTTGGATTAACCCCTACCTACATACATGAAATGGGTTTCAATACACATAGATAGACCTTCAGGTTAATTTAGGTATAGGTATTGAGCTAGAGTTGGATACATATATCGGGTCCAGTGAGATATTAGAAGTATATGATTTGGCATGAGATCATGTGAGTTTCATTGGTGGAAATTGCATATTTACTTTTCAATTATTATTTTTCATATATACCAAACATTATTCCCTCAATTTATTTATTTTAAATATTTTTTTATATCTATTATTTTCTCTATTTTATATTGGGATACGTCATATAGACTACTTTATTACTTTTATATTTTGTACTACGTGGTCCCTCTTTTATCTCTGTTTATTGTTTACATTTTTTGGGGTTGTCTTTAATGTGGATGGGTCATTGTAAATATTTTTTATAGTTGGGAATAAACCTTATCTGGTTTATTTAATAGAATTGTGTCCTAGTGACTATATCATAACCTCACCATTAGTAGACAGCCTTAGGAATATGGGAGGGATGACTAAAGTCTTTGAGTTCCCCCTACTTGAGTTTTGTTGTGATGATTTAGTTTAGGGTGTTACAATATAGTGTCAAAGTGTTTGTTTGTTTGGGAAAGTGTTAGTTAGAAATAGGGATAGGAATTTAGAAATTTCGAGGTAAACTAGGAGCATGCCTGGCATGTATAACTTCAGTTGGAACTCAATTTACCTATTATGTCACGACTAGGAACTATTGGTTAGGTTTAGGGGTATGAATTACAAATCCTAGAGTAGGATGGATGATAATTAGGTTGAGTCATAGGGACCATTCAAGAGATAATAATATTTTTCATTCACTAAGATAGTGGCATGCTACTTATGGGTAGTGTTGTTTGAACAGATACCATATTGGGATCCATAATTATTTGAAGAAACTTATAATCCATATTATATTTTCTCAAATATAGTATAAATTTTTACAAGATTAATATATATATATAGGCCTTGTTGATTTATTTTCTAGTTGGTTTTTTAAATCATCCTAGGGAAATTGTTTTGGTGGTTATTATTTTTTTGAGAAAAAAAGCTATTTTGAAAGAAAAATTATAATGGTGGTATAAGGTGTTATTACCCATCCAAAAGGGTCATATTCCATGACTCCCTAATCCCTCCTTCAATATTTCTTGGGCTGGTGACTAGCGTCAAGTAGGCATATCACTAATATCGGAGGCCTTAGCCTATGTACCTATACACGTGCACACATCTCCAAGCCAATAAAATGCTGAAATGTAAAAAAACTGAACAACTATGCATTCATAACTCCATAATCCACAACCAGATTAAGACATGAAGTAAAGGAATGTAAACTGGGACAAATACAATCCCACAAAAAAAATATTCTGAAAACAAGTCAAACCTGAAAGTAAAACTGGGATTGATGCCAAAGTACCGCAAGAACACACATTGGTATTCCTAGTCTCACTAAGTACCATCTATTCATGGTCCATCTATAACTTTTTCCAAGGTTCAATCATCTACACAAGACCTAACATATGCGACAAAATCCCATACATAGGTCATTATAACAATACTCGATAGGATACCCCAAAAAAACAAATAATAAAATATTATAATCATCTCAACACAAGTATATGCCCACAAAACATATAAGAAGAATAACCAGATATACTCATCAAATACATGTGGTACAAAGGTAAGTCACAATTGTAAATCCATCCTAGGATTCCAGCTTTAATTCTCCACATAGAACTCGTCTGGGAGAACACACTCCTGAGTCTAATCACACTGATGACATATGTTTGAGAGGTAATTCTCATCGGGTCTCCCCATTATATGTACACTTTGAAAGTATGAAGAGATATGATACAGATATGAGGATCAATCCCAAGGCTATGGGGTATACCGATAACTCAATCTTGATTAACCTAATATGTAGAGGATCAGCGCCAGTGTAGTGTTGGCCATGAAGATACAAAGAACTCCACCTATAGAATGAATATGAATAGATGTTATCACTCTTGGCCTCACAGAAATATTGCAACAACACTATCTAATAATTCTTATAAAAGGTATTGTTTTCCAAGGAGAAGGAGTTGATTCCATACTAACCCTTAAGGAAGGGATATGTGGAAATTACCCTAACAAAACTTTTTCATAATAAAGAAGACAGGGGATCCAAGACATATTTTATAAATTACATAGTGTGTAGAAGGTTTACACACTGTATCCTTTTATCTCAGTTCCTTTCTATGTAAAAAAATGTGTCCCATGTCCATATATAATTACACTTCATGGAGGAATCCCATGTACTTTTCTTGTGTGCCAGTACACGGCTTAGCATGTGTACTTGTTCCCTGGTTTTTTTTTGTAGGGGGGGTAGTACATGGTATTCTCCATCCCATGTACCCCAACCCATGTCTATGTACCCTCTGAGGTACATTCCAATTCACCAAGGTGAAGTCACATGTAATGTAATAGGGTCACATATAGTTTGATAACTAACATTCAATGAAACACTAATCACTGGTAAGATGGACCCACACACTGTGTAATCCCAGATTACATTTAATGTTGAATAGGTTTTTTCATAAGACCTTGTTCTTCCATCTGTGAACAATGTTCCACCATCACCATATATTTTGTCTCTAATCATGACAGAAATAAATGATCTACATCATCCAAACCTTACCAAGTCCATTCACTATAATACAACCTTCTAATCCATTAAAAAAAGATTTTGTTCATCCTAGTCTTCATTTGCATAACCTCCTTGAATCGAGGGTTTACAATCTGATTTGACCTACTCTCCACTACCATCATTGTACCTCTATTTTTTCATTCCAAACATAGATTTAAAATGTTGAATTTTTGTGCCAAGAAATGGGTGAACAACAATCAATTTGATCAGTAAACATCAAACAAAGGGTCAAACAAAGAACACACATGATTAGGGGAAAAATGGGAGAAAAGAAACATAATAATTATGAGGAAAAAACTCAATCAATGTTCATAGAAATATTGAATAATTTTCACTATAACAATGAATGAAGAGATAACCATTTTAATCACAAAGAATTTCTCTCTAAAAATCTTTGAAAATAAACCCATCCTGTAAGAGGACCTATCCACGAATCAATCTGTTGGTCAATTGATTCATTTTCATCATAGAAATTATGAATGAGAAAAGAATCCAATAAAAAATATCCTACCTTGGTTCAAATCAATACCTAATAAATAATGATATAGCATCATAGTAATTAGTGAGGTGATTTGATTCTATTGTGCGTTGATCACCTATCCAAGATCCAATGGAAGTTCGTCTGATAGAGATCCTCTAAAGCTTTCTCCAATGGCTCTATGGTTATACAGATAACCCTATAATTTGTTCACATCATTACACATAAATACTCCTTAGTCTCTGCATCAACGAAATTGAATGAAAAAATATTTAATTATTTAATTTATTTCCATGTCTATAATGACTTTTCCATAATCAATTCGTAATGAAAATGGTTATGTCATGCCTAGGTTAAAACCCATGTTATGAAGTCAACAATTACCTTATATTTAAAATCCAATCCCCCATTTAGGAGCTATTACACTTTTTCATTAAACTTTTTACATGTTCCATTTAATAAATTTAACATATTTAAAACATTTATTTTGGGTACACCTTGCTCAAAATCAAACACAATACTAGTGCCTGGTCTAAAAAATAATCCATACAATATCCAAAAATAATACATGGAAATTATAAATCATTACATTCTCCCTACCTTGAGAATCTATGTCCCAAAAATCCAAAAAAAGGATATAAAATAGATATGGTTACTGAGCATGTATCTAAGCCTCCGTCTCCCTTATTCTTTCCTGAAAATTCATGTGATGCCACTAGAAATAAACTAAAGTAATTTATTTCCAATGAAGGATCCTCTCCTACTAATCCTTAATATCAACCTGGAAATCAGAAAAAGTAGATCTATACTCAATTTATAGATCACCCCAGTAGATACCTTGTGATACTTCATGCACACATCTACTCAGCTACAACACATGGAAGGCATCATGTACTCGGTCTAACAATGGTAGTAAATCCAATCATTACACCACCTAATAAACCCTATGCAGTATCAGGAAAGTTCCAATGAAACTCATAGATAGATTTATTCCCCTATAAAATATATGTAATCCAGATCGAGGTGAAACACATAGGAACACATGGTCTCCCTTGTAGAAATACAAAGAAATATTTTATCTATCCACATAAGTCTTATTACAGATCTATGAATTCTTCATCCACCATTGGATAATATGAACCTACTCGGTAGTTTCTCACACAAACTCTAGACCCATGAGTGGTGAATCTCTTGGTTCAGTCTAGTAATGTGGAGACCTACAGGGTCACCCATACAAATCCACAAATGGTTCCATACTAATAGTGTAATGGTAACTGTTGTTGTATAAAAACTCCACTAGTGGTATTTGATCCTCTTAACTATGACCAAAGTACAACATGAAATCTTGCATCATGTCCTCGATAACATGAATGGTCTGCTCATTTTGGCCATTAGTTTAGGGGTGAAACATTGTGATCATGTAAAACTGAGTCCCAAAAACCTCTTGTATCCCCTTCCACAACCAGGATGTGAAGAGAGCATCACATTTATAAACAATAATTAATGGAACTCCATGGATTCAAACTATCTCCACCATGTAAGTGCATTCCAATATCTCTACTAAAATCTTCTATCAAAAAACTAAGAAGTGGGATGACATGGTGAGTGTGTCTATGATCACCAAGATAGCATCATGTCTCATGGACGTACATGGTATGCGCATCATGAATTTGATGGATATCTCATCCCACTTCCACTCTGGAACCTCAAGGGGATGAGCTAAACCCATTGGAACTTGGTGCTCATACATCACCTACTAACAAGTAAGAATCAAGAGAAAAACTTTGCAACTTTATTCTTCATCCATGGCCACCATAACTGACATCGGATGTTCTGGTACAACTTTTCCAAAGATGGAAGTACCAACAAAGAAGATGTATAAAACTGTCTCAAAACCTCCCCCACAACATCATTGGAATTATCATGTGAACTCTAAAAAGAACTAATTTATCCCCACCTTTAGAAAATCCATCAAGAGAATGTCTAGTGGATATCTAAGTATGTAGGGTATCATAGATAGTATCCCCAAGTTGTGACTCCCTAACTCACTACAAGAGTGTCTGGGTGACAAACATCGACTAGAGATAAGTTTCTCCATCTCCATCCACAAACGATAACTACAATGAGGCCAAATTCTCTGACACCTCATTCAGAAACAATGAACAATATATCATGCTTATAGAATATAATATTATGTTCCACTTCCTAGGATTATAAAAAAATTTGAAGCCATAATCCTAGAATAAGTTTACCCACAACCTATTCCTCATGTTATGATCCTTCTGATAAATGATGAACTTGATAATTTTTTGATCATAATAGATGAAAACCTCTCTCCAATTAGGTAGTTTCACCGCATCTTTAGGGAAAAGACTTTTGCTGCTAAATCAAGATAATGGGTCATGTAGTTCTTCTCATGTGGTCTCAACTAACATGAACCATAGTAAATTATTACCTGACTTTGTATCATAACACAACGAATCTCGGTTCCTGATGCATCGTATAACACTACGTACTTGACACACTCCTGTTGAAATATCAAGATGGTACAACTCGTCAATATCTACTTCAACTACTAAAAATCCTACTAGCACATTTCTGTCCACACGAAAGGCTTCCCCTTTCGGTTCAAAGCATTCATGGGTACTAATATTCTATATAAATCAAGTATGAATCTTTAGTAGTAGACTTCCAACACCATGAAGCTTCACATTTTCATTATGCTCCAGGGTGGCACCTAAGATAACATTGCATGTTCCTTGGCTGGGTCCACTACCACTCCGTCCACTTAGATAATGTGTCCTAGAAAGTGGACTGATTGAATCTATAACTAAAACTTTGAGATATTTTCATAAAACTAGTGCTCTCAGAGTAAATATAGATCCATCCTCAAGTGTCTCTCGTACCCCTCCTTAGAAGCTGAGTGTATAAGTATATCATCGATAAAGACTACCATGAACTGGTCTAAGAAAAGATAAAAGATCTAGGTCATGATTTTCATGAACACTCTTGGGGAATTCATCACACCAAAAGGCATAAAAATGTACTCATAGAGACCATAGAAACATCTAAATGCCATATTCAATATATCCTCAACTCATACTCACAAATGGGGATATCCTGACCTGAGGTTAGCCTTCAAGACCCCCCCCCCCCCCCCACTGATCAAAGAGGTCATTAATCCCTAATAATGGATACATGTCCTTCAATGTCAGCTATTTCAAGCACTGGTAGTCTACACACAACCTCAAACTCATGTTTTCCTTCATAGGAACAAAGCTGTGGTTCCCAAGGTGAAACACTGGGTCTAAAAGGACCTTCCTCTATAAGTACTCCAATTGCACCCTCAACTTGTGAAGCTTTATGGGATTCGTTTGATATGGTGGCATAGATATCAGTGTAATCACATACTGTAGATCAATATAGTAATCTATCTCTCAGTGGGGAGGTAAACCTGCAACATCCTCATGGAATATGTCCTCATACTATTCTACCAATATCAAAAATTGGGTACTCACAACATCTACTACACCAAACATCACACTATCCAAATGATAATTATTTAGATACAACCTCCTATGCATAAGTTTTTCCTGGGATTCCTAGTTTTAATTTTTACCAAAAAAGGAGAATCTAGTTTTTTTACTACAGACACATGACATCCTTTGGATGAAACTACCAATCTGGGCATGAACTGTAGATAACCAGTTCATACCAAAAATGATTTCGTAAGGCCTCATTGCTACTATAAATAGATCCCAAAAAAAACTCTCACCTCTAAGACTTGGGTCATACTATTGAAACAAGTGTGTGATCACTAAGTAATCTATAGTAGGAGTCTCTAGGTGCAAGGTTCGAGCCAAGTGGTCAACTGGAATTTATATGTATTGAAGAAGATATGTGGGTAAAAAAGAATGAATAGAACCTATGTATATCAGTTTTGAAGATAAGGTATAAAAAACAAAGGTCGTACCTCAAATCATTCTTGGAGACTCTTTATGATAAAATTCAACCAACTATAGTTGTCCCTTCCACTATTCTCAAACTCCTTGAGACTTTATAGGCCACGTAGAGTTGTGGTGGTAACAAATCAAAGCATCTACCACCTCATGTTTCTCTCTCATATCCTATGAAACATCCTCCACCTTGTGAACCTTCTTGATCCTATAATTTCCACTACCTCGGTAACCCATCAATGGTATCTCTTCAACTATATGGCGGGTTGAATAATATCATGAAAGATATCACTTATCATCACTTGAGTATAAAAGCCTATATCTAGGATCAATAGACCCACTCTATTATCCCTGAACTACAGATCCTCTATCTAAGGACTTCCTCCGGAAACTTATCACGTATCTAGGTCACTGGGACTAGCATCAGCTCCCTACAACTAAGGTATCCACTCCTACTTTCCTACTACAGGCAACCACAGGATGTATCTATTCATCCAAGAAAATTTCAATCCTCATAGCTTCCTCTAGCACCCCAAAATATATAATAATGAATATAGGGATAACACTAGATCATATGTCTCTTTTCTTCCCCCTCTTGAACATTTGAGCCCTAATGAACTGGTCATGAACCATATCAATCAAATACCTAGAGAGGCTCGTAAAGCTCTATGAATACTCAACAAATATCATGCAGACCTACTAGAGTCGTAGAAGCTCTTGAATATTTACATCCCTCAGTATTTCTGGATAGAACTCCCACCTAAAGAAATTCTCAAACTCTAAGCATGGTAGAGTCACCTCATCATTTCACTAGGTCAATAATCTCCACCATTATCCTTCTAATCCATAGACAAGGATCACAACCATGGCCACCATCTGATCGGGTGGTGTCCTGACCAGATGGAAAACACGGGTCACAAACTAGTCCTCAAGAACCTATGGGTTGGGCTTTCCTCAGAACCTGAGGGGTTTCTATGGTTAAAACTCATGAATTTTTCTCACCTTGTGTACCTCATATTATGTTATTGTGGGTACCATGCGCTTCTCTATTGGTGGTGGTATAGTTAGAGCACCACCTGGTGGTAACATCTCTAGAATTGGACCCTATATTGACTCCATGTCACTGAGGGGGGTCACCCTCATGATCCGAATTATGAATCCTTGCTAGAATATGTTGATGATAAATCCTAACATTAAACATTATGTTCCCCAGTCATTGAGTATATCTGGTGAGCAGACTGAATAAGGACACATAAATCATAACCCATTCTTGTATGATGAATTTACCATTTTTTATCATAATACAATGTTCTCATGTAATGAGTCAAAACAATAGGTGCTTATAGTCCTATTGTATGGTTACATCGATCGCCACACCAACACTAGATTCCCTAGCCTGAAATTCAAGCTCAAAACACTCAACATTTATTCCCTAGATAAATATCACATACACCATACCTGGAGTAGAACTGAATGCTCTAATAGCACTATGTCACAACCCATCCCAATTCATCATGTACCATGACTCCCAAATACTACCTCCAATAGGCCAAGGGGAGGAGAATATCATCGAGTAGGAATATCACTAACATGGGAGGCCTCGTCCTAAGTACATTCACATGCACACACATCACTAAGCCCAAACAATGCTGAATTGTAAAAAAACTGAACAACCATGCATGCATACCTCTAAAATGCAAAAACAAAGTATGATAGAAGTTATGAAAAGTAAACAGGTCCAAATATAGTCCCACAAAAAATAGTTTGAAATAATTTCAACCAAAAAATAAAATTGGGACTACTACCAATGTACTATAGGAACACACTTTAGTCTGTCTATTCTCACTATGCATTGTTTGGTCCTGGTCCTTCTAGAACTCTATCAAAGGTTATATCATACGAACAAGACATGACACGTGTGGGAAAAGACCATGCATGGTTGAGTATAACATTACTTATAATGACACCCCAAAATATTAAAACATACATTAAAAGAATACAATCAACTCTGCATAAGAATATTTCTACATCACATATAATGATAATATCAAGATATACTCAAAAAAGGCACACAGTCTAAATCTATGTTACATTAATAAATCCAGCCTAGGATTACTTATATAGGGTTCCACATATCACTCATCTGGTGGAACACACTCCTTATTCAGATCACATTGATGATTTCCATCCAAGAGGTAATTCTCTTTGGGTCTCCCTATTATAAGTACACGCTGAGATTCTGAAGAGATACGATATGCACATTTGGATCACACCCAATTTCATGGGGTATACCAACAACTCAATATTGATTAATATACTAAGTTTAGGATAGACTCTCATGTAGTTTTGTTCTTGATGATACCAACAACTCCACCTAGGGCACAAAGTTGATTAGAGGATCTCACTCTAGGCCTCACAGAAGGATTCCAGCAACTCTATCGAAGAAGTACTACTGAAGGGATCGTTGTCATAGGAGTAGGAGGTGATTACATACTAACCCTTAGTGAATGGATATGGGGAACATTACCTAATGAATATCTTCCAAGATACAAAGGAAAAAAAGGATCCAATCCATATTTTAAAAATTACATGGTGTGTATAAGGGATACACATCAGGTCCCTTGACCCTGGGTCCTGCAGGTGTAAACGGCATGTCCCCTGTGTCCATGTAAAAGTATATGGTTTTTCGACTTCCTATGTACTTTCCCCATTTGCAAATACCTACCTTAGAATCTACTCTTGTTCTCATACCATGTCTCTGTGGGGGAGTACATGGAATTCTCTAGTCCATATACCCAACCCGTTTATTTTAGATCATGTATTTTTTCAAGTACCTTTCTCTCTAAGTATTTTGTTTAAGCCTTAGTGGTCTAATATTATTCAAAGATGAAAAGACTTTATTCAAGAAAATTATCTAATGTTTGGGGATGTATGTTTTTTTTAAATTAATAGAGTATATGTTTGAATGGGTTAAGTTCTAAATGGGTTCTTTACAGGTTGAGAATATTTATAGTAGGTTTTGAGGGTAAAAGGAAAAATGGGATGAAAACTCAACTGCAGAATATTCACACGGAGTGTATAGATATTACACATTGTTTAATTGTTTGTGGGTTTTAATAAATTAATCTTAAGTGATGGGTTTTTAGAGAATACCATTAAAAAAATTTCACGACATGAAACCATATTACACATTGTGTAAAGTCCCTACCTATACTTTTAAACATGTTGTGTGGCTGACTTTCATTGGAATCTACTAAATCTCTTCTTCACTTTACCTAGGGAAACCCTCCATGAAATTTTTGGTGTGCCAAACCCCATTTTGAACATCATGTTCACTTGATCAATACCTGGTAAGTTCCATTGGTTGGATTTCTTTTTTCCCCTTTTTTTCTCCATCCATTGTGTTGAATTCCTTTGGATGATTCCATGATTGGACTCGATCTTGATTAGTCTTGATCTAGGAATATCTTTTCCATCAACTGAACCTTTTTCCTCAGGATATTTGTCCATTAGAAGTATTGTTGGATCTTTTATTAAAGATAGTGGGTCCTAATCTAAACCCTATGGTTTAATTATTGTCAAGTTATGTAATATCATGATCGCTCCAATGAAGTGTGAGCCCAAATTATATAATTAAAAAATGATGTTATCCCATTAATTCATTTGGTTTCAAATTTATTTGTAATTTCATAATAGATTATTGTATGTTTAGAATCACATTAGAACTAGGGTGATTTCTTGTTATATAATCTTTAAATTATGTCTTGATGTTTTTGATATAATTTTTTAATCAATTTTGAATTGAATTGAAAAGTGGCATATGAAAGAATCGTGGTACTTTTCATAAATAACCATTGAGATAGATGATGTGATATTGTGATATCCATACTAAATGATAGTAATTGTGTTCCATGCTAAGATGCATATATATTAGGCTAGGCCCAGGCACTTTCACATGTATATGTTGTAATAATTATAG
This sequence comes from Viscum album, assembly GCA_963277665.1. NCBI lineage: Eukaryota > Viridiplantae > Streptophyta > Magnoliopsida > Santalales > Viscaceae > Viscum > Viscum album. The sequence goes on from OY728137.1 coordinate 556,236,645, forward strand.
GGATTTGACCCAAAAATGTGGATAAACACATATAATAGGCTAGGCCTAGAAACTTGCGTAGGTATATGATGTAATGATTATAGGGAGTGGGAATGGACTAGTTCTTTGTTTTAATGATTATAGGGATTTGAACCAGAAATTACTTAATTCTTATTGGGATTTGACCTAGTTTGGTTATTATGATTGTACTGGGGTTATATAGTTGTGGATTTCATGGTCGTGGGACATGCTCAAAAGTATGCCAGCATTGTTTTCAGGTAGGTTATTTACCTTGGTTATATGGTTGTGGTTGGAATTTTTGTAAGACATGTTCAGATATATTCCGACAATAAGAGAAAGTAGATGGTTGTATTTATTTAACTATTGAATTAATAAATACACTTGTTTATAACTTTATTGTGTAAAATTATTATCATAATAGTTTTGTTTAGACACGGTGGTGTTGACCTATTGAGTTTTACTCACACTATATTTGGGTGGTCATTTGGCACTCGTGTATACTTTTTTGATGTATTTTTGGACAAGTGTAATAGACCTTGTTGTTGATTGATTTTTTTTGGATGGAGTTTGAATATGGGGCCAGTGTAGGGTTTCTGACCCAGTACTTTGAGTATTTAATTTGTGTTATTTAGTCTTTTTATTTTATTTTTATAACAGGTCATTTAGTTACATTCAATCATGTCATTACATTATTCATTGTCAGTTATTGGATTATTCGGTGGGATTTTATAGTTGACTTCCTTATTGTTTTACTTTTATTATTTCTTCTTTGTATAATTTTTTTGTTCTATTATGACTTATAATACCAAGGGTGTATAGTCTTATTAATATACTATACACACCCCCACTACTAGTTAGAATCTTCTGGTTCATAGGGAGGCATGCTTGAGGTCTCACAACCAACCCTTTCTGGACATGTGAGAGAGTGCCTAGTTTGGGGATGTTACAAATTGGTGTCAAAGAAATTGGTTTTATTTTATTTTTCTTTATTATTTGGGAAAGGTAGAAAGGAGAATAGGATGTGTCAAGACTTGGTAATGAGCTTTTTCATGTGATTATTTATCCCTTGTATGAGGGGAAATTCAAGTACCCAGGATGTGATTATTGTTTGTGTTGTGTGCTTGTTAAAATTTATGTCATTATACGTTGAATGATTAACAAGTTGTATGAGGGTTATTGTTCTATTATGTTTTTGTTTCTTGATATTTTTACTCATGACCTGGTATGGTGTGATATGAGAATACATACATCATAATTGTCACATAGGGATATATTGACATAATTTGTTCATGATAGGGTCATATCTATTTTTTCATGTTATATATACTTTCCTGTTAAACTATAATATTATATATCTATTTCATAGGCTAAATGAAATGAGTTTTCATATAATCCTAAAATACATGTAAGCCATATCTAGAGAGACCAAGAGTTAGTGGATCTCTATTAAATTCATTGATTAGGTTGACCATGTTGCCAGTCAATTCTCTATGGTGTGTGTTTGTCTTGTAGAGAAAACACCTCCACGTTATCTTCAACTTGAGCATCAGGAGAGTGGGAAATAGCACAATCCTAACATAGCTGAACCGGGACATCCTATAGTTCTTGAGGAGAATATGTATTTTTAGCTTTATGATAGACTCTTGAGGGTCATGTGATCCATGTAAAGGGATATTGTGCATACTCCTTTGATGTATGAGCTGACAAGATAGTTTCAGATTCAGCATATACATGTGTTTACTGTGTAAGGGGGACCCTAAGAAGGTGATTTTTGGACTGAGCCAGTCCAGACAATCTTTAAGCATCTTGAGAGACCTACGGATAGAAGGGGGAAGCTTGTTGTGTATTTTCTTTGTCGACATGCCAAGCATTTGTGGGATATTATCGAAGAATTTGGGTAGTAGGATGAGCTATCTTAGAAGGTCTTATAAATGAAGTTCCTGATCCATTTCTATACTAAGACCTTAAGGGATGAATAAGCTCATGATTTCATGCATCTAATGAAGGAGGGTCTACCAATACTAGATTATGCTGAACATTTTACTAACCTACATTTCTTCACTCCATCCTTGGTAGATTATGAGATATCTATGGTGAGACATCTCTTGGATGGTCTTCACTATGAGATTAGATCATAGTTAAATGGTTTTTATTTAAGTATCTTTGAATACTTAATGAATCAGGATATCATCACAGAAAGGAATCTAAGAGAGGATTCGAGCAGCAACCATGCAATTTTAGGAGGGCAATATGGGAGTTCTTCTTTATGTTCTAAAAGTCATTGTTATGATATTTTTCTCCAATGAAGTGGTGGGAAGAGAAATTAGGGTGGTGGATAGCCATCTCAAGACCATGTTCCATTCAAGTTATATCAGTGTGGACGGTTAGTTCACAAGCGTCCACAATTTCCTTACCCTGTAGTGAAGTAACAAACCTATCGTAGAGGATTGAGAAAATCACCAGAATTATAAAGGGGGTCATCTACCCCTTAGCAGGCTAGTAGTTGGAGTTCCATATGTTGTTTAGGCCAAGGCAGGGGATGTGGTACCCTAGTGCATGAGAAACAGTACCAATAAATGGAAATATCTTAGGGTAGTTAGACTAAATCCCAGGGTAATGGGACGATTCAGTTTTATGTTATGTAGACTACTCTGGATAACATGGATTCTTGACCATCTACTATTAAAGGTATGATTCTGGTATCATCTACCTTATCTTGTGTTTTGTTTGATAACAACGCATCACATTCTTTTCTATCATATATTTTTTCAAATGATTTGTGCTTATATGAGGAAATATTGGATGGTTTTTTAACCACTAACACATAGTTGGGAGTGTGGTCTAACAATATAAAAATTGAAAGGAATTTTCTCCAGAGATTGGTGGTTACTATTTCTTTTGAGAACTGTTAATGCTGGAAATGATAGTATTTGACTTGATTCATGTAATGGATCGGTTATTTCTATACTGAAATCATATCGATTGTTATATGAGGAGAGTTACTTTCTTATATCTAGATGAAAGAATCTATTCTCACCATGGTGAGTCGGATCTTCATACTTGTCATGTAGGGCCAATTCAGTGAATATTGGATTTTGTCATCGATCAAATCGTAGGTATTTTTCTAGATAATGGTGAAATAAAGAAAGGTTAGTTTTTTTACTAGTTGTATAACGTTATTGTGATGTTTTACCTAATGAGTTATATAGATTACCTCTCAAGTAAGAGATTGAGTTCATAATCAATTTGGTGTTAGTAGAAAAACTATTTTATCTCCCACCTATTGGAATAGAACCAGTAGAGCTTCAGGAGTTGAAGGTTTAGTTGGAATATCTAGAATCAAAAGTATTCATATGGATGAGTACATATCCATGGGGTTCTCTGGTTCTCTTCACCAAAAATTATAAGGGTTATTTTCACTTATTTGTGTATTATCGTAGGTTGAACCAGATAATGGTCAATAACTAATATCCTCTTCCATGCATTGACAATATTTTCGATCTGTTGAGAGGAGCTAAAATCTAAACCAAGATTTAATTAAGATTACGATATTATTAGTTAAGGGTGATAATATTTGACATACCTCAGAATACTTTTAGGAGTAAGTATGGCTTCTATAGATTCATAGTTATGTCGTTTGGGTTGACTAATATTCATGTTCTATCCATGACCTTAATAAATAAGATATTCCATCCTTTTTTGGATTAGTTTTTTGTGGTGTTCATCAATGACATCTTTGTGTAATCCCAATCAATATATGATCATGATAAAAATCTTGACATCATCATGAGTACATTGAGAGAGCATTGGATTTACGCCATGTTTACTTAATGCAGTTTCTAGATAAATAAAGTGAACTTCCTGGGCCATGTCATCTTGGAGAAAGGATTTTCAGTGGAACCAAATAAAGTCACAATCATGATATCATGGGAACAATCTAAGAATGAATTCAAAATACAGAGATTTCAGGGTTTATTAGGTTATTTCTGGGGTTTTATCCACGTTTTCTCCCATTTGGAAGCACCAATGTCTAGGCTGACCAAGAAAGGGGTGAAGTTTACTTGGTCTGATAATTTAGAAATAGCCTTCCAAGATCTAAAATATAGGATAACCTCAGTGACAATACTCACATTTCCTATGTCAGGTAAAGCATATACTATATATTATGACACATCCAGAATTGGACTTGGAGCAATTATAATGTAGCAGTACTGTGTGATGGCTTATGAAGCTAAGAACACATGAGAGGAATTAACCTACTTCCGATCTGGATATATCATCCGTGGTGCATTTTTTGAGATGTTAGAAACACTATATCATGGGTGAGATGTTTGTGGTATACATGGATCATAAGATCCTCAGGTACATCTTGTCTCAGTGGGACCTTTACCTTCAATAGAGTAGTTGAGTTTGAGTATCTGCAGTCTTTTGAATTTGAATTGGCTTATACACCAAGAAATGGAAACATCAATTCTGATGCTTTTGAACCAAAATACATAGATAGAATTAGTATGTGGATCTTGTGATGAGTGGAAAACAATGGCCCTTTTGCAGACATGCATCTATATGTTAAGGAATCTCAGGGATGGGTAGATCTTACTTCAATATATATTATTATCATTCTTTTGGACTAGATTCAGAATGAACATTTATCTGATCAAGAGGGATTGATTCTAAGATAAAAATTTTATGGTGGGAATACACCACTAGGATGGTCTCTTGACAATGGTGATTATATTCTATTTAGTGGCTAGGTATGGGTTCTTATAGGCTTCCATGAGGAACTGATAAAGAGGTTTCATGATTCTATATTTGAAATACATCATGGTTTAACAAATATGTATCATGATCTCTATATACAATACTTGTGGTCGGAAATGAAGATGGATGTTGCAAGGTTCGTGGATAGATGATTCACATGTTAGTAGGTGAAATCCTATCATCAGAGGTAGCTGGGATTTTGCAATAATTACCCATAAAGTAGTGGAAATGGGATGATGTCATGATGGATTTTGTGATAGGATTACCAATAATGGCCCATAGGAATGATTTTTTTATGTTTTCTGTTGGATCACTGATTAAGGTATCCAACTTCTTACCTATCATAGAAACCTTCACAGTTGAAGATCCAAGAAATAATTATGTGTTTGAGGGGGTTCAGTTTCATAGTGTTCTAAGGAGTATCATTTTAGATATAGATATTCATTTCACATTGTGTTTGATGGGGTTTGGTTTCAGAGCACCCATTGTTATTTCGGTTTTTCATGGTAGAAGGAGTAGTATTTTCAGGACTCGAGGTGTACGGATGAGAAGGACATCATGAACCCTTACTCATTTCAAACCTCGAGTTACTATGGGATGTTTGGGTTATCGATGACTTTTGATTCTTATGGTTTTTTTGGTATTGGGAAATGAAATGAGAGTCGGGAAAGTGACCTCTGTGAGCTTTCATGGTCTGGAAAGACATGTGGAGCCATAGACTTAACCTTGGAATTCTCTCAGTGACAGTGGTGCGACTGGTGTATGGCCGCCAACCATATGGCCGAGTCACCCATCATCACTAGTTTCTCTCTAGTGAATTGTCTGAGTTTTCCTTATTTATGAAAAAATATATTGTGAAATGTTGAAATTGAAATGGAAATGACCATGTTTTGATTTTTTTTCTTTGTTTCCTTATTCTTTAGTGCTCACCCCCATGACGGTTTGATGGATTCCCAAGGTGTAGCTTCAGGTGGTGCGCCCCTAGAAAATAATCCAGTTGATCAACCCATAGACTATATTCTGAAGTTCAAGATGTTGAACCCTCCTCTCTTTTATGGAAAAGCAGAGCCTCTTAAGTCAGAGGAGTGGTTGAAAAAGATTGAGAGGAAGTTCAGTTTCATTGGGTTGCCTGAGTCATTAAAGGTGAAGTTGGCTACCTTCATGCTTGAAGGGCCAACTTGGAAATAGTGGAAGTCTGTGTCTCGTAATAATCCTTGGGAATATCTAACATGATAGTTCTTCAAGTCATCATTCATCCAGCAATATTTCCCTGAGCTGACGAAGCTGAGGAAGAAGATGGAGTTGGCGGTCTCTAGAAAGGTGTCGGATTGGTTTTGGAATTATTTCGTCATTTCCTGGACCCGGTTCCATATGAACCGGGGTATGTTGTAAATGATCCCGTGAAAGATCAGAATTTTGAGCTAGGATTACGTCATGAGATGCAGGAGAAGGGGGAAGAGTTAAACGTAATCACCATTCCTAACGTGGTGAGATAAGATTTCCTCACCGAAGCTGAGTTAGCAGGAGGACTTGAGGTGGTGAAACCTCCTCTGGCCTTAGGAAGAAGTGCATTAGATAACGATAAGAAGAATGGGAAGTGACCTAATGCTGGTGGAAGTGGTAGAGGAATCAAGAGGCCTTCATACCTTCATTCATCTTCCTCCCAGAGTGATGCATTGATTTGTCACCAGTGTAGTAAGCAGGGGCACAAGAGGCTGATGTGCCCGAATGCTCCAAAACCCTGCCACACTTGTGGATATCTGGGTCACTTACAGTAATTATGTTGAGGTGTTTCCAAGATGCGCGCTAAAACCAGACCTGGCTCATTGAAGGCCACCTCAGTCCGTCAGCAGGAGTTGGATGGTGTTTGGAGATCAGTTTGAGGTTTTCTATTTATAGTGTTTCTTGGATGTAGTAGTCGTCACCTGTACTGTTTTGTGGTGTTTCTTTTCTTTCAGTCGTAAGAAAGGTGGTGGCTGAACCTCTTTGAAACCTTTGTTCTAATGGATGTGTTTTTGGTCAAATTCTGGTTCGTGTGTCATGTTAGGAAATTTTTGAAACTTGACTGTGAGGCAGGAGATGCTTCAATAAATAGAGCTCTAGCCATAGGCCTCGGAGTGAAGCTGGAACATAGTCAAGTGAACCCCAGGTGTGTAAAATACATTGGTATAATCTCTGTCTTTAGTGTGGTGTGCTTTGTGTTCATCCGAGAGTGTGATGTCATTGGAGTAGTAGTGGTAGTAGTATTGATGTTTGATCCATTGGGCCCTTCCCTTCCCCCCCCCCCCCTCGTGGTGGGGTTTTCGGACCATGTGGAAAATCTTCAAGCTCGGTTACCCTCGTCATTCCTTATGGTGGGGTGACCCATCGTGGGTTTCATTGACTTTAGTTTGGCTTGTTTCCTATGTTGGGGAGTCTGTTCGGGCCTCCCTGAGTCAGTATCAGAGTTTCATTTTAGTGGTTTTTAAAGTGTTCGTGTTTTGAAGATATGTTGCATGTCATGGGAGTTGGGTGTTTGTTTGGATCGATCAACTGGAGGCGCTTAAACTTTTGGGGGTGAGTGACACTTAAGGAGTTTCAAATTTGGGTCTTGGACTTGTCGTGGCTTTCCGGGGGCGGAAAGTGTTATCGTGGGGAGAATTGTCACACCCCGACCTGTCTAATATTTATTTTATTATTTTTGTTGGGTTTTAGACCAGTTCTAAGGAACTGTATGGTTAGCAGAGACCGTGCAGACTGCCCAAGCACCAGTGCGACAGCTTCTGGATCGGAAAAAAGTTCACATTCTGTTCGTGCAAAATCGCTAAAGGTGCATGCGAACCACACAGTTGTGTTAATTCAAATAAAATTATTATTAATAAAATGAAATTATTGTTATTATTTATTTCCTGTATTTTTATTAAAATTATTTATGTAACTTTTTATATAAAAACTAATATTGTTAAACTTATTATTATGATCATTATGATTACTAGTATTATTAATAATAATTATTATTATTATTATCATTATTATTATTAAATAAATTTTATTAATAAAATAATTTTTTATCGATATTAAATTTTTTATTAAAATTATGAAAATTATTTTTATTTTTATTAGTATTAATAATAATAATATTATTATTATATTATTTGTTATTACTATCTTTATTATATTATTATGGTCTCTTTTTATTTACTTATTTTATCTTATCTTCTTCTCTCTCTTTTTATTATTATTTATTTTTTTCTTTATCCTTTATTTTTTTGTATCTCTTCCACGTGGTTGTCCCCCATGTGGCTCACCCTCAGCGACCACCCAACTTGCCTTCTCCCTTTTTCTTTTCCCCACACGCTGCTCTTGTTCCGCCTTTTCCCAGCAACCCATACAGCACCATGTTGCTCCAACTCTCTCCCGCACCAAATCTCACCTCCCTCGTCCGCTATAGTGCCCCGGCTCCCTGCATCTAGCGCCCTCCATCCCGCCTCCTAACTCTGCACCCACCACAACCTCCTATTGGAATACCCTGTGAGCCGCGGCATTAGCTCCCCCGCACCCTGCTCCGCCCGGTGAACCCCCCCCCCCCTGTGTGCTTCAGCTCCCCCGCACCCTGTTTCGCCTCTTAGCAGCAGCCGCCGACCACCACCGTGCTCTAGTGGAAGAATTGTCTCCCGTGCATGCTCTACCTCCATCTTTTTCCTCCCTTGCAATCTAGCAGCACCGCGCCTCCCTATCTGATGCCCCTTCTTCCTCCTTGCAGTGCCCTGCCCCTCCAATGCCACACCCAGTCGATGCGCCTCCTACGCACTCCACATTGCCCGCACGTTTCTTGCCTGTATCCCATGCACACGACCCCTATGCTCCGTGCAGGTGGCGTGCGACCCCCCGTTCAAGTACCTCCTCCTCGCTTCTCGACACCCTTCCGCTCCCAGCAGTATTCCTACTTCAGCCCTGCCTCCCTACTGATTCCCCTCTGCCTGCATCGCACCCCGAACGTTCCAGACCTCCTATCGGTTGCACCGGTAGTGCACCCTCCTATCCTGGCTGACCTCCTAGCCACGCCCTTTCCCTATTCCGGCCGACCAACAGTGGCACAACGCCCCTGCGTCATCCAGCCAGCAGCAGCGTGACACCTAACACCGTCCCCTTCACTGCAACAGCCACATGCTCCTCCCGTCGGCACCCACCAGCCGTATCAGCAGCGCGCACCCCCATCTGAACTTCTTTTTGGTCGCTGAATGCATCTCCAGCCTGGCACACCTCCAGCTCGGTGGTGCATCACCCCACGGACCTTCTGTCCAGCCACGTAGTCTCTGCGTGACCCCTTTGTCGTTCCTCGAACGTTGCGCAGTGCCCCGTGACCCCTGTGTTTTCTTACCGGTAGCTGTCATGTTCCCCTTGTTGTGTCGTTGACATCGTTCTCCCGTTTTCTGCTCCATCCAGCCAGCAACAGTCCCTTCTGGTGTGTGCCGCCCCTTTCTGACGGTTGTGCAGCACCACTGGTCGAGCGTGTCTCTGTGACAAAGTAAGGTTTGTTCTGTTTTTGTTCAAGTAGTAAATAATTATTTTATCATGTGTTGTGATTATTTATATTGGTGCAAATTTAATTTTCAAACAATTGTGTTTTGTTTGTGTAAATATATGAGTTAATTTTTTGAATATTATTTCACAAATCTTAAAGTGGTATGGTAATAATGCAGGTGATGAGAACTATGTTTTAAAACATGTAGAGATAGTTATTTTTGCATTTTTGTTTCGTTTGGATCATTTCAAATCCATTTTTATGTATTTTAGTTATCTTTTTGGTTGCAGCACATTGGAAAGGCATTTCCGTGATACTGTAGTCGTCAGTTGGAACGTGCATGTGTGCCCCCGCGAGGCGTGTTGCGTCGTCGCAATTGGTTTGCGAGTCGAGGTAGCTCCCCCACTGCATTCACCTTTAAATTTAAATTTTATTAATTTCTTGATGTTTCTATTAATTTTAATAAATGAGAAATGATATAGGATAATTAATTCTTAAATGATTATTTGATGTAAAAAGAGTCGTTTATTTTATACACTACACTTTAAATATTTTATTGATGAACGAACACTCTGTCGTGAAAGAATGCCCATTTGGACTTTAAACATAATTCATGGAATTTAAAATGTTGTTTTGGTTTAAATGATAAATGATTTATTCTGAAGCTTGAATGAGTGTTTTGCGTTTTCTTGAGAAATGATGCTTTTCTTTAAAATTGGTGAAGGCTCGTTTGACACTTTAATAAAAATAAATTATTTTGGAAAACTCTCTTTGGGGTGACGTATGGGTAATCTTTGGTGTATGATGATTGTGTGATTTGTGTGTGATATCTGTGCTACTTGATTGAATTTGATAACTCACCCCTTTCCCTTTTATTATGTGTGTTGACATGGGAACCTAGCATAGTGAGTGAATATTCTGAGAACGATTGTTGTAGTAGTTCAGATTACACACTGGCTAGTGGCCCCATAGTAGGGGAATACTAAATTATTGATTTTATGGGGATTGGGCCACTCAGTTAGGCCCTGAAGGGTGATACCGATCATTAGGGAATTATGATGTCATCGAGTTAGAGCATTCCTTCAGGATGAGTCACATGTATAGTACATTTTGGATTTTTCACAAGCTTTTCGGTTTGACCCATGTTTCCAATAGTGTTTATTTGTATGTGGCGGATGATTGGGATGTTTAGTTCAGTTGCTGGCCCTCGTGTGCCACTTTTTCCATTTCTCTTAGTGTGTTTTGTGGGTTATGTGTGGTTCCCCTTTTTGGATAAGAACTGAAATTTGGATTTATAAATTGTTCAGGAAGATGTTTTCAAATTTTAGTGCACCTTCTCCTTTCAAACATTAAAACTTGTTTTTAAATTAAAATAGGAAATGGACTGATACTTGTTTTAGAAATTAAAGTTTATGTGGAAACTAATATTTCATATAATTTAGTTCAATCCTGAAATTGTTAAATTCATTATTTAAAGGTAGTACATCAGGAATAGTTTGTTGGGCACGCCTACTGAGTTTTAATTCTCACGCCTATAGTTTTTTTCCTGTTTTTAGTTTTGCTGCAGGTTTGGCTCGAACTTTATCACCGTGGGTGAGAGTTAGTTGTGAACTGGTGAGCGACTCTCGATGTCATGAGGAGTTTTATTCGAGACTAGGTTAGTGTGCTTTGTTGGTCGTTCATTATTTTAAGGGTAATTTATTTAATTTGTGTTGTTCTACTCTTCCACTAATTTATTTATTTTTACTGGGAGAAATCATTCTCAATTGTCCTATATTGATGCTCTGGCACTTATTTCCAGCCCGGGAGGATTGGGAATCCCTCTTAGGTCATGTCACGGACCGGCTTGGGTGATCGGTTCAGGGTCGACCCGGGTTGGTTCGTGACATTCATGGTAGAAACATATGTAACTCATGGATTTTCTATATAATAATAGATTAAATGAATCAATCCAAATGGATTATTTGAAGGTTTGGTATTGTAGGCCACACCGTTCACCTCTTCGTTGGCTGGAGGAAGGTGAGTCAACACTTGTTGGGCCTAATCTCATGCAAGAGAAATATTAATAGGTTCAGTTGATCCTCCAGTGGTTGGTGAACATGAAGAGAAGTAAAAAATATTTTGATGACCAATAGAGATGACCTCTAAGGTTCAAGGATGGTCAAAATGTTTTCCTTAGGATGTCACCTAGGTTAGAGAATCACCGTATCTGGAAACAAGGAAAGTTGTCCCCCATGTTTTTTGGGTCATCGGAAATAGTGGCAAGGGTCGTTCTAATGGAATACCATCTAGCCCTTTAATAGTGATACAATTCCATTTATGTTGTGTTCCACTTATTAAAACTATGAAGATATCATCCACACCCTTCCCATGTGATATATGTAGTAGACTTCGAGATTTTTGTTGATCCTGCTTTTGAGAAGCATCTGATACGAGTTTTAGATCATAGTGGAAAATATCTTCATGGTCAGACTATACCATTGGTTAAGGTGTAGTTGAAGAATGGGAAAGTTTAGGAGGGGACCTAGAATAGGTAGTATTATATGTGAACATAACGTCTATAATTGTTTTTTGAGGCCTCGTATTAATTCTTGTAGTATCTCAGGGACAATATTCTATAAGTTGGGTAATCTATAGGATCTTATCTTTTTCCATGTATGTTTCTCTCTAGTTTTTTATCATTAGTGTTCATGTCTTGTTCGGAGACAGAGATTGTTTTTTTGTATAAAATAATCTAAAGTTCTAGAATGTATGTTTTTTTAAATTAATGGAGTCCGAGTTTCAATGGGGTAAGTGTTAAATGGATTCATGGTAAGTTGAGAATATTTAAAGAAGGTTCGAAGGGTAAAAGGAAAAATAGTCTGAAAACTAAACTACAGAACATTTACACATCCCGTAATGGTATTACATGTCATGTAATTATTCATGGGTTTTAATAAAATAAATCTGAGGTGATAGGTTTTTTTAAGAATACCATTAAAAACATTTATATGATGTGAAACCATATTTCATTCCATTTAAATGCCTGACCTACAATTTTAAACATGTTATAAACCTTATTTTCATTGTAACCCACTGTATCTCTTCTCGTCTCAGCCTTGGGAGACCCTCCATATTGGAGTTCCAAACCCTATTTTGGATGTCTCATTCATGTAGTCAATCCCTTGAAAGTTCCTTTGGTTGGGTTTCTTCTTTATCCCCTTTGGTTCTCCAACCGTTTCGGTGAATTCCTTTTCCCACTTGCATTATTGGTTTTGATGTTGATCAGTCTTGATCTTGTAATCTCTTTTCAATCATTCTCACATTCTTAATCATGGTTATTTTCCTATGGAAGCATTGTTGGATCTTTGGTTAAAGGTTGGGGTCTAAATCCCAACCCTATAGGTTTATTATTTTTAAGTTACACAATATTGTAATCATTCAAATGAAGTGTAAACCCAAATTAAATAAATAAATAATGAGATTATCCCTTGAATTTTTTTTCGTCAAATGGATTTTTAATTGGATAATTACATAAAGTATGTTTAGCATGACAATATACATTGGGTGATTTCTTATTATATAATCACTAAATTGCGGCTTATTGCTTTTGATATAATTTTTAATCAATTGTGAATTGAATTGAAAATTTCCATATGAAATAATCATTATAATTCTCATAATTAACCATTCATATATATATGAGGTGATATTACGATATCCATGATATATGATAGGAATTGTGTTCCATGATGAGATGCTTATATAACGGGCTTGGTCGAGGAAATTGCAAACATATATGATGTAATGATTATAGGGATTTGACCTTTAAATGATAAGATTCTTATATAATGATCTAGTACCAGGCACTTTCACATGTATATGCTATAATGATTATACAGAATTGGCTTGGCCCAGTCCCATGTTGTAATGATTATAGAGCTTTGACCCAAAAATGTTGTAATTATTACTGGGAATTTCCCTAGTTTGGTTGTTGTGATTATACAATAGTTATATGGTTGTGGTTATCATGGTCGTAGGATATTCTCACACATATTTCATCATGGCACCAAATAATATTATTTACCTTGGTTATATAGTTGTTGTTGGAACGGTTTTAAGACATACATAGAGATATTTCGGTATAGATCCGAAGAAGGGTGTTGTATTTATTCAATTGTGGAATTAATTAATACACTTGTTTATAATGTTGTTTTTAACACTTATTATCAGACTTTTTTTAGGCATAGTGGTGTCTACCTACTTATTTTTACTCAAATACTATTTCAGATATAGTTTAGAACCAGAGCAGACTTTTTGAATGCAGGTTTGGACAATGACAAAGGACGTTGTTGTTGATTGCTAGTTAGTTGTTTAGTTGGAGTTTGGAGTTGGGAATGGCATGGGTATCAAGACCTAAGACATTGAGTCTTTTATTTAAGTCTTCTAGTATTTTTATTGTATTGTTCTATCATGAAATGTAGTCACATTCCATCAAGTCATTACATTATTCATTATCAGTTATTGTATTATTTATATGGATTTTATTTTTTTATTTTTCATAGTTTAACTCTGATTATATAACGCCCCAACCCCAGTTTCCTGGAGCTAGTTCATTATTTTATTACATTGGTATGATTATGAGGAATCAAATCCTAAAGTAATGGATAGTTTAGTTGTTTTTAAAAAAAATACATATATAAGTTCAACATTACAACTTGAAAATAAAAAAATATATAAATTCCTTTTAAAATATCCAAAACTAATAGGTTATCCCTATAATTCATTAATAATATACGTCTTCACATACTAGGGGAAAATAAAACATAATAAAGGGTTTATCTCAGAGCTTAGTAAGGGTATGAAATACAGTAGAAGTAATCATAAACATAAACACCAGGCATGGTGAGAAACTAAACACACATTCCTTTAAACATATACTTGAGCATAATATGGAAGGAATAAGAGATGAATAAATAATTCCATAATGAAACATAATTACGGGTATTTTACTAGTAAAATAACCACATGAACTATCAATTACTATATTCTTAATGAGGTAATTCATATTCCATATAAATAAAAAAATATTTTCAAGGCCTCTTCTAAGACATCTAAAAATGATTAAGGCCTCGGAAAAAACCAAATCTGAAAATGGGAAAGGCCACAGCCAAGCCCATATATGTTTTGTCTCATGAGACCTAACGATGCATCGAGGGTCTATATTAGACCCCACCTATCAATTACAATATAAAATACATTAATCTTATTAATGTATTTAAACATAAAAATAATATACATATTCAATGTAAATAACTTTTCCCAATATGTAAACATAATTACTAACCATTCAGAGTAATATGGTGAGTGGAATCAATATAGAACATCGACAGTCAAACAAATCAGAACCCCATCAACAAAATATTGTATATGATACCATAAGAGATGAACCACAATGAATTATAAGATCCAAAAAATTATTTTTATGTTGATGAAGATACTTTTAAATAAGACCATTGAGAAATTCATGATGAAATAATCCTTAAACAATCCAAAGTGTCTCATACCACTTTGAAACATTCAAATAATAATACCTTATAATATAATGATAATAAATATAATCTTTATATTTTATATAAAATTTAATTACATATACCACATTCAAGTAATAAGTGGGGAATAAGTCAGATATCTCATAAAAGTTAAACTGAGATGAGAAAAATACTTTTTACATTGGAAAGAATGGTTATTTTGGGAAATCATTTGCATTTATTATGAAATGAGATTATAGAAATGTAAATCCAATAAAAAAAATGGAAGTACATTGAAATTATATTTTAGGCTTAAATTTTGTCCCACTTAAGTGAAATCTTGTAAAAATATTTTTTAAAGAAGCTTTAGAAATAAAACATTTTATTGCGGTTTAAGGAAAATATTAAGGATATTTTAAAGCTGGAAGGCATGTTAAATTTTATAAAAATAGAAAAGAACCAAGATATTTTTTCAAGTTAAAATTTTTGATTTTAGGAAGATAATTATGGATTAAAACAGATTATATATTGCACTTAAAAATAGTTAATAATTCGATAAGTTCCCTTGAATCAGGCCTGTTTATCCAGAAGAAATTTTAAAAGATCATTTTGAAACATGTAACTCTCAATTAAAGACATAATTTTTATTATTGTACACATATATATATAATTAAAATATAATTTATTATGATTACATAATAATAATTAAGAATTTCATTGAGGTAAGTAGATAATACGAGTAACCTGGAAGAAAATTGAGGTTTGGGTATAAATCCCTTATCACTTTGTAATCAATTGAATCATATGCCACAAAATTAATTTCCATAAAATGATACATTGAATAGAAAGAAAATAAAATTATTAATGATATTATACATCAATTGGAAGTATATATACATTATACACAATAAATAGTAGTGTATAAGAAATATCTCACAAAAATGGAAGGGAGATTAGAAAACCCTTACCTTATGTCAGAATGTATTCTACTCTTGAACCTAATGACCTGGATAATCAAATAAAATTAATTAATTAAGTCATAAAATCTTCTAGATATATTTGATTCATTATAGTTTTATTATGTTCATTTATTTCCCAATTGATAAGTTTTAAGATTGAATTTCGTCATTCTCGAGTGTTCGTTTTCTTGGTTTTCATAATTTCTTTTCTTGTTTATAAGTAATGGAGTTCATGTTGAATAGATATAATTCTCTAGAATTGATTTTATATGATAATAATTAACATCCATGAGATTAAATGATCATATAATTTATTTTTTTATATGGTATGAGTATGATTTATTAGATGAAACATTAATGGAAATCATTTAGATTATTTTGGCGATATTGCGATTATTATGAACTAGTATTGTTCTATAATTTAATGTCATGTTTAAATGATGGTTCCATAATAATTATATAATATATAATATATATTTTAGAATCTGTTTCAACTATATAAATGGTTTCATGACCATCCTTGAAAAATAAATTAGAGGATGAATGTTCATCATCCACGTAGATTGTAAATTGGCACCTCCCAAATGATGATTTTGTTTTTAAAATAAAAGAGAGAGAGTAAAGATATTGATGGTGTATATTATAATAAAATGAAATAATTATATTATATAGATGATACTATAGTTATCATGTACATTTTGATAGAGAAGGTGAGGAGATAATAATAAAAGAAGGAACATAAAGGAAATTAAAAGGAAAAAAGGAAGAGTATTTTACCTCTTGAGTACACCTCCTTGAGAACCTCCTTAAGGGAATGATTTTTGGTCTTTCAGAAAAAACAAGAGATCCTATATGTGGGGAGATACTAGGTAAGATTATTTGGGTAGAACTTTGAGAAGCTTAAAGGCTTAGAGGAGTGAATAGAAGAGGGAGTGATGTGTGGTTTTTATAGTGGAGGATAGGGGTTATTTTTTAATATATTATTCATTATTTAATTATTTTACTCTAGAAAAAAAATGTTTATTATTATGACATAAAATATTTATTAGTGCATGTGAGTTAGAACCAAGTGTTCTTACATCATCCATAAATCACCCATGACTCAATAAATCATGTATTAAGCATTTATTGTAAATTATCATAGTTTACTATTAACAAAAAATTCATGTATTTTAGAAAAATCTAAAAAATTCACCAGAATGATTTTTTGATGTGTAGAATTCAGAAATGGACACCATTTAATAAAAATGTTCTCTAAATATGTGATATTTAATTTAATTAAAATAATTATTTACTCATAAAATATAGTCTTTAAAACTAAAATTTATTTTATAACACGCTTAAAATTAACTAAGGTCTTATTAAATTATCCTAAAAGAATAGGAAAAAAATATTGATTTAGGAATTCCTTTTAGGAAAATTAATTTTATTTTAAAATTTATTAATTATAAAATTGTAATTAAATATTTATTACTCACAAAAATACCCACACATATTATTAATTTTAAAAATATTTTATTTCATTTATGAGGTGCCTAAATTTTATTTATACTTTGATGGGTGGGGTTACAATTCACAAAGGCCATATTACTATTCATAAGGATAAAATTACTATTAATAAGAGTATATTACTATTCATAATGGTTAAGTTACTATTAACTGTAAATGTAAGTTGATCCTATCAGACTCTAAATATCATACTGAACACAACCGTGTATATCAATTTTTTTGAAATTCAAAACACAGAAGCAGGAAAATTATGTTTATTAGCTAGGTTATAACAAAGTGTTGTTTTATAGAGACTAAGTGTTTTCATTCATTAAATATTAAATTTATTTGAAAATAATTCGGGTGTTACATTCTCCCCTCCTTAAAAAAATTATTCCTCAAAATTCTAGAATTTTACCTCCTAAAAAGATTCAGTTATTTCTTCATCATAAGTTCCTCAGTCTCCCATGTTGCATCTTCAATTTTATGATTTCTCCAAAGTACCTTTACCTATCGATTCATATGATTACTTAACACCTGTTATTGACTATCCATAATCTGTATAGGCTCTTCATAGTAATATAATTTAGGTTCTTATTCTATACCATCAAAAGTGAGGAAATGTGTCAGGTCTGACATGAAATTCCTCAAAAATGAAACATGGAACACATTTTGTACATTATAATGGATTTGTGGCATTTACAAACAATAATCCACAGCTCCAATTCTCTCTATAATTTCAAAAGGACCAATGTATATGGGTCTTAGTTTCCCTTTCTTTCCAAATATTATAATGCACTTCCAATATAATTTCCATATCCATCCTTTCTATATCCATGTACATGGGGTCCTTGGAAATCCTCATTTTTTTAGAACTCCACGATCCATCCTTCTCAAATCATTATCTACCTTATTTTCTTTAATAAACAAGAATTATCTCTAAATTTTCACATTCCAAACATGTTAATAATTCGTCATGTGTCCTATTGAAATATTGTAATAACTTGAATTACAATAAAACCTTATTGGGAATATTCATTCATAGTTAAACATCATATTGGATATATTAATTATATCCAAAAGTGTTGTAAGCTCCATTAATGATAGTATAGACCACATGTATACAAGTAATTAATTAGTTCCAAGGTATTAAGAACTTATCCAAATAAATCATTTCTTCATCATTATCTCAATATGATAAATATATTTATGGTTGTCTTTCCATCGATCATGCATTTTCCAAAAAAAATTAACTTTACACTGAATATCTTTTCTTGGTACCATTCAACTTATTCTCTAAAATCCTTAATGAAAAAGTATTGTAGTAAAATCCTCATAAATTATATAATTCTTATAACTAATACATTACTGATAAAATATTCTAATGACATGATTCTTGACTGGGCATTTTATTCATTCCACTTCATATGCGACAGTATCATAACATGATCATTATCTTATAACATCATTTGGTCTATATTACTTTGATTCTTAGGAAATTTATTCAAAAAATGTCCCATCTCCTTCCAGTTCAAGAATTGTACATTGGAAACCTTTTTCTTACCCTTGAAATCACAAACATGGTGTCCTTTTTCTCTACACTTAAAAAAACTCTCATACCCTTCATACAATTACTAGGATGATTCTTCCCATAGTTATCACATATGAAAACACCTTCCTTCCCTTATTCCCATTATTAATCTTTTTCTATTAAATTCACTTATTCTTTTTCTTAACTTCAAATCCATAGGACTTAGAGAATTATTTACATATCTTTTTATGACATGATAATATTTCCTCATATGAAAAGGATACTTAGGAGACTGTCTTCCTTTAAAATGATGGCTTAAGATCATAAGAGATATGATTATTCTTACTCTTTGACCACATACATTGGTGTAATTATCATTCCTTATACTATATGCAATTTCTAATCAATTTTTTATACCATATTAGCATATAAAATTATAAACTCTCTATAATTCTAAACATGGTATAACACATAACATAAATTTATTCATCATAAATCCTAGAACCTTATACATTGGTTACTTTGGGGGAATAAATACTTAATATTTTTGGGTAAATTAAATGTGAATTTTCCTAAGAATATCCCTAGGGAGTGTCAAACTAGGTGCGCAGTAAGGCATGATGTCGTGTACCAGGTTACCCTGGGTCAAGCCTGAAACACCTTATTGGGGTTGTTACTCCTTGGAACATATAATCCAAAACCATTCCCACTTTTAGTATCCATACATTTATGTATTTTCTAGGAATATCCACATAATTTCTTCCTTAAAAAATTCTAATATGTTCTTTTTTTTATCCTCAAAGTCTATCTTAGGGTTTTGTTCACTAATCTATGATTTATATATCTAGTTTACAAGGTTTCTTCTAAAATTCCTCTAATACCAACTGTAATGCCCTAACCCCAGTTACCCAAAGTTGGTACATTATTTTATTACATTGGTATGATTTCAAGGAATCAAATCCTGAAATAAATGATAGGTTAGTAGTTTTGTAAAACAAGATACATACATAAGTTCAACATTGCAACTTGAGAGGAAAAACAATATAGTAATTACTTTGAAAACATCCACAACTCCTATGTTATCCCTATAAGTCATCCATAATATAATTAATCGCATACTAGGGTAAAATAAAACATAATAAATGGTTTAGATCAGATGCTTAGTAAGGTTAAGTAATACAATGTAAGTAATAAAAAACATAAACACTTGGAATGTTGAGAAACTAAAAATATAACAACCCTGTTCTTTATTACACACTTAAAATTAGGATTTATTACATAAAATTTCACTTAATAAAACCAATATGATCAAGATATATAGTTTATTTGGGGATTAGGAACATTACACGACAACTTATGACATAAAAATACAACTTCTTTATTGAAAATTTCTTTTACATGACCACAACTTTCCTTTGTACTTAGAATTTCATGGGATAACCTAAGGACATACATAAGAAAATGGTGAGCTATAAATCCTAGTAATGGAGTATAAAAGACATAACATGAAGAATACAATACATTTTATTGAATAGGAATATCAATGGATTATAAGAGAAACATTAACAAAAAGGGATGGAATATCCTGATTATCTTAACTTGGAGATGTGGAAACAACATTTAACATGATATTAGCATGAGCAAAGGCTCATTTCACATGAATCATGAATAAAAACACATTGAAATTGAATTATCATGAATAAACCCTCATTTCACATGGAGTATCATGATACTTTTCTTTACCCAATGCATTAGAGATCTATTAGGGTGCACCATTCTTAATCATTTCATTTCATGCATAAGTGTGACACATAGATCATACAACATGGATTCATTAAACATCATAATTTATTACACAAATAAGACATGTGGAATAAATAAATGTAATCCCTAAATAAAAAAGTACATGTTCATAAGGGTGAATACCCTTGATAGAGAAATGGGTATGGTGTTCAATTACATGATGATTTTGGAATGGAAATGTTGGTGTAACTTCGGCCACATAACGACATCAAATAGAAACCATAAAATGAGTTTATGAGAGAGAAATGGGTATCTAAAAATTTATATATTAAAAGGAAGGTAATTTGTTCATGAAATATAATATCCCAACATATTTAATGGAATTTAGATGCATAATATAAAATAATTTCATGAATAAAAATGTCGAGGGAGAAATCTCTTACGGAATTTCAGCATGGTAACAGGTGTACATGGGAGGCATTAATGAGAAAAAAAGGGGTATATAATCATTAAAACATAATTATAGTAGTATAGGTGAGTCTATAAATAATTTCCCAATATTTTTAGTTGAAAATAAAATGGCATAACAATATAAGGAAACTTGGACCTAAATAAGAAAGGAAGGAAAGTGAGGATCCCTTACTTGGAAGTGTGACCCCAAAGTCTTGGGAGAGGCTTGAGAGAGGCTTCGTGAGAGCTTGGGGTGCCTTGGGATAATTATAGAGAGATGAGGGAAGAGTTCGGTCGATCTCAAAATGTTTTCAGTGAATATGAATGGGATATTGGGTAGGTTTATATAGGAAAAAAGAGGGAATTATTTATTATTTGGGTTTTGGACACTACACATTAAACTAATCAAAACCACAAACTGTCCCATAGTTTTTTCCCATGGATTTTTCTGAAGGGGAGTGTAAATATTATTTTATAAGGTAATTTCCAAACATATTAAAATATTAGGCTTTTTAATGTGGAGGTGAGTCACACTCTCAAGAAAATTATTTTAAAAAGTTGAAACAATTGATAAGTCTTCAAGGATCCACTAAGGCATTGTAAAATTAATCAAAAAAAATATATAATCACTTTATTTTAAATTTAAAACATATATTGGATGAATTAAATTTTTATAGTATTTTTTTACATCACTATTGGGTCATTATGATGTCATAAAATACATGATATATTTAAACAGTATTTAACTATTTCCAAAAAATTCGACTATCTCAAAAAATTATGAAAAATTCACCATTAGATAATTTCAACATCCTAAATCCAAAAATAATATTAATTTTATATAAATAATTTTCTAATTATTTTAATTTTAAATTTTAAAATAAAAAACGACATTTATCGAAAATTAATGTTTTTTGACAAAAAAAACTTTCAAACCTTAATAAAAATTACAATTGTCTTCATAAAAAATATACGATCATTTATATTTAATAAAAAGTAATTTAGTAATAATATTTTATTAAAATATTATTTAATTCAAAAATATATAATGTTCTTTAAAAACTATTTACCAAGTAACAATAATAAAATGAATGTATATTATTTATTCTATACAAAAATAAAGCACATAATAATAGTAATAGGGTCTTGTTACGTAACCCCTTATAACACTTGAATAAGACATAAGGGTAAGGTGTGTGATGGTGAAAGACTCTTGGGGTAGCTCAGATAACATCACTCGGGTGGTAATCTCTATTAACTTCCACTTGTCTTGTAGGTGATTCTATTCAAGCTTAACGTGTTGAAGATTGTCTTAGGCTTGGTCTAGAGAAAAGCCTTGTGGTTCTACATACTTTAAGATATCCAAAAAATAGGCTTTATATGGAAAAAATTATACTGGATGAGGTCATCCCTTCCTTTATCTGAGTAAATTGGATTTGTTAAAGCCCTATATTTGTACTAATCATGTGATCACTATTTAATGTCTATATTAGCAATGGTAAAAATTATTAATGGTATTTTTAAAATACAAAAACATAAAACCATGGAATTTAATATGTCTTATATAACCATTTTACATAATAAGACATTAAATTAGATCAAGAGTAATTTTCATTAATAAAATTTTGGGTCGTTACAATCTTCCCCACTTAAGAAATTTCACCATTTAAATTTACTTTTGCCACACTAAAATAAATGAGGGTAACTCTTCTTCATCACTTCCTCTGATTCCCAAGTTGCTTCTTCAAACTTGAGGTTTCTCTACAACACCTTGATGAGAGGAATTGTCTTATTTTTTAGACCGTTTTTTCTACAATATATGATCTTCAATAGCTTATCTGCATATGAGAGGTCATTCTATAATGGTACCACCTCTGGATTGAGTACATGCTATGGGTCAGGTATGTACTTCATCAAGAGTGATACATAGAATACATCATGTACTTGAGATAGGTTTGTTGGGAGTTCTAGTTGATAGGCCACTGCTCCAATGCGATCAAGGATCCCAAAAGAGTCGATGTACCTTGGACTAATATTTCTCTTATTTCCAAATATCACAACTCTCTTCCATAGTGATATGCAGAGGAATACCCTATCTCCAACATGAAACTCTAGGTCTTTTCAACGATTATCAGTATATCTATTTTGTCGACTCTGAGCATATTAAATGTTTTGTCGGATGGTCATAACTTTCTCCACCATTTCATTGACCATTTCTAGACCTAGGATTTTTCTCTCCCCAAATTCATCCTAGCATGTCGATGTTATGAACCACGTCCCATAAAGGGATTCATAAAGATCCATTAAGATTATTGAGTGGAAACAGTTATTGTAAGAGAACTCAACCAGAGGAATATGTGGATCCCATCCTCCTTTTGAAGTCCATTTAGCATGCTCTCAACATGTCCAAAAGTGTTTGGACAGTCTTCTCATATTTTTTATTAGTTGGAGGATGATAATCCTTATTGAAGTTCAACTCAATATTCAGATCGTTTTGGAGACTCTTCCAAAACATAGAGGTGAATCTTGGATCTTGATCGGATATAATTGATAGTTGTACTACATGTATTCTTACCACATATCTAATGTATATCCATTCTATTTGATCCAATGAGAAATCCTCTCGAATTTCAATTAAGTGTGTAGTATTTTTAAGACGATCGACAACAACCCCAATAGAATTGTTTCCTTTGGATGCCTTCAAAATTACAGTGACAAAGTCCATGGTGATGTTTCCCATTTCCATATTGGAATGGGAAATGGTTGAATCATCCCCTTAGAATTCCACCTCACATCCTTCAATTGATGACATACCAAGCACTTTGATGTATATTTAGTAATCTTTTTATTTATGTTATCCCGCCAATAATGATCTCAGAGATCTCGATACATATTTGTGTTTCTTGGGTGAATGGAGAAATTCGAACTATGTGCATCATACAAAAGTTCATTATTTAACTCCATATTTGATGGAACACATAGTTTTGAGCCATATCTCATAATTTCTTCTTCATTAACATTTAACTCTAAGGATTTACCTTCTCTAATAGTTTTCACTTTCTTCTGAATTCCCACATCATTATTTTGAGCATTGTTTCACCTTTCCAAAAGAGACGGTTGCGCAGTAATTTGTGAAAGGATTGATGATATTCCCTTTTTTATGATTCCCTTGTCCATCTTTATCAAATATAATAATATTGGATCCTTTTCAATTATCATCAATGATAGAATTATTGAGTCCTTTATATATAGATCATCTGCAACTTTATTCACTTTCCTCGAATGGTAGTGTATTGAGCAGTGATAGTATTTGATCAGCTCTAAACATTTTTGTTTGTTCATATTCATCTCTTTCTATGTGAATATATACTTGGGGATTTTTTGATCCATATATATTTCACACTTTTTCCCAAATAGGTAATGTAGCCAAATTTTTAAAGGGAAGATTACAACAGCCAACTCTAGAACATGTGTTGGATAGTTATTCTCATGAACATTCAATTTCCTTGAAGCATAGGAAATGACTTTTTCATTTTTCATCAACACACATCCCAAACCCTTCTTTAAATCATCACTGAATACCTCAAATAGTTCTCCACTTTTGTGTAGTGTGAGCATTGACACAGTGATAAGACTCTTTTTCAACTCCTTAAAGCTTTCTTCGCATTCATCACTCCAAGAAAACTTGACTCCCTTCTGAGTTAGATTAGTAAGAGGGTTTGACAATCAGGATAAATTTCTCACAAATCAGCGATAATATCCAGCTAACCCAAGGAAGCTATGAATATCCATCATAGATGTTGGCCTCAACCATCACTCAATTGTATTTGTCTTACAGGCATCCACAGATATCCTATTACTTGTGATGATATGACCCAAGAATGAGACTTCCTTCAACTAAAACTCACACTTTCTATACTTTTCATAGAGATTCACCTTTTGCAAGGTCTCTATTATAGTTCTTAGATACTCCACATGCTCCTCATGCTCCTCTTTAGTTTTGGAGTATATTATAATATCTTCTATAAAAACTATCCCAATTTTTCGACGTAATCTATAAAGACTCTATTCATCAAGTCCATGAAATTTATAGAAGAATTAGTCAGTTCGAAAGGAATTACTATGAATTCATAGTTCTTGTACCTTGTACAAAAAGTAGTCTTGAGGATATCCTCCTTCATTACCCTTACTTGGTAATATCTCGACCACATATCCATCTTAGAGAAGTATTGTGCTCCATTTATCTGATCGAACAAGTCATAAACTCATGGTAGAGGATACTTGTTCTTTATCATGATTTTTTTGAGCTCATGATAATCAATGTAAAGGTTCATTGACCCATACTTCTTCTTGATGAAGAGGATTGGTGCACCAAATGGTCAATCACATGGGCATATCAACCCTTTATCCAGATTCTCCTGTAGTTGTTTCTTTACCACCTCAAGCTCCATTAAAACCACTCTATACAAAGTCTTGGATATTAAAAAATCCATTTGTATAATATCAATTGAGAATTTAACCTCACTTCTAGGAGTAATACTAGGAAATTCCTTGGGAAACACTTCAGAAAATTCCCTCACAATAGGCATGTCTTCAAAGATGGTTAATTCCTTAGACTCAATCATCTAATCAAGATACACATGCTCATATGGTTGTAATATCCACTATTGAGATGATGGTTCTAAGGAAGATTCATCCTCCTTGCACTTGTATAGAATCAAGGGTTGATTCGCCATATGGAGGGTTATTTCCCTCTCATATCAATTTATGTTGGCTCTATATAGGGAATTCCAATCCATGCCAATAATTTCATCAAATTCCACCATAGGGAGTATGATAAGGTTCTCTAATAAGTTTAATAAACAAATTATGATAGGGGGGGAGTTATATTCATGGGATTCAATGATTTCACCATTTTCCATTCTCACTAACATATTTACTTACATGATTTGTGGTGGTGTTGGGATTTTTCTACTAAACATTTAGAATATAAAAGAACGCATAGAACCAGAATCAAAACGTATATTCTATGTACTTGAATGAATAACTAGGGTACCTATCACCACTCTGTTTTTGGGTTTCACTTTGGTGGTAGTGATTGGAAGAGCTCTCACTTTCTTACTTAGAGGTTGTTGGTTTCCTCTAAAAACCCTTGGCATAGGGCACTGGTTTGCAAAGTGCCCTGGTTCATAGTAAGTGAAGCAATGAAAAATTCATTGAGGGGATAACGGAGATTTCCTCTCCTTTGTCCTAGTAGTGAGTTTTTATTTCCAATAGTCAATGGACAAGTTTACTTCTCTTCCACTCCTAAATAATTTCATCATCCCTTTTAGGAAATTTCTAGGGTGCTTCTTTCTACACCTTTGGCATGTGGGGTGCCAGAATTTAATAGCACCATTGGATTTATCCATCGGACTGCCAAAATTAAAGTTCACTTTCTGTTTCTTATCCCCATGATACCCCTGAGATTTTCCGACCACCATTTCAACTTTGAAAGAACATCAGACAATTTCTCATAGCTATCAAATTTACGGATCGCTAGGGCTTTCCGGAGGATAGGTTTTATCCCAAAAAAGAAGCAGTCAACCTTGTATTCGGGTATAACAAAAATGCTAGAGGCGTATTGTGCAAGCCTTGTGAAGTTTTCCTCATATGTTCTGATGGATTTTTTATCTTTTTCTTCTTGAGGGAAATGAAGTCCCTTTCCATCTTATGTCGGAGGGGACTAGAAAATATTTATCGAAAAACATTTTTTTAGAAATCCTTCTATTCCAATGCCTCGATCTCTTCCCTAGGATTCGTATTTTTTATCAATGTCCACCATTGATCAGCTTCACCCTCCATACAATAATCATCTAGAATAACCTTCTCTTTTTCAGAATATTCAATTATGGAGAATATCTTTTCAATAGAGTTGATCCATTGTTTGGTGATTTAGGGATCAGATGATCCATTGAAAGTAGGATACATTTGTATCGTGAATCTCACAATTATAGCATGTTCTTTCTGGGGGGGTTGAACATTCCTATTGACCCATGTTTTTATTAAAAACATGATTTATCTAAGATATTATCATAACAATGTTTGTGATTATCACTCCCATCGGATTTGGAATCTTGTTAGAACAGGCATCACATTGATCTTCACATCAATTGTCAGCCCGAGTCCTCCTATTACCAGCCATTGGCTAGAATAAAAGGAAAGATAGGGGTATTAAATAAAGGATAATTCAAAGACAAAAAGGGATAACTTATAAATTACATTTATATCCTCGACTTATGAATTTATAGGCTTCAATCTAAGTTATCCATGATCTAATTACCAACATATATTTTTAGGGTAATTGGTTTTTATTCCATTAATAATGGTTCGTACTATGCTTTTGAATTTACCAAATCATATCCCCTAAGATTTTCATAAACAAGAGTTCAGAAATTCTCGTTGTCGTGCACTAGTTTCCATTTGATTCTAGCTCAAAGTGGTGTTTTTGGGATTTACCCCTAGATACATTTGTGCCAGAGCCACCTCTACTAATTCGTATCCATATAGGGATGTATTTTCTTGATAAACCACATAATCTATAATCACCAAAATTTAGGGATGTTTTTATTATACTTAGTCTTATCCCTAAGGAATTCTCTTGGGTTTCCTATTCCTAATCCCAAAAATAACTAAACCTATCATATGATACCAACTATAACAACCTTTCTCTTTATTACACACTAAAACATGATTTATTACATAAAATTGAACTAAATAAAACCCAGAAGATTGAGAGGTATATTGTATTTTTGGATTAGGAACATTACATGACAACTTAAGACATAAAAATACAACATCTTTAGTGAAAACGTTTTTAAATTACCAAAACATTCTTTAATACTTATCATTGCATGGGATAACTTAAAGACATACATAAGAAAAGGGTGAGCTATAAATCCTAATAAGGGAGTATACAAGACATTCCATTAAGAATACAATACATGTTTGTAAATAAGAATATCCATGGAGCATAAGATAAACATTAACATAAAGTCTTGTTATAGAATGATTATCATAACATGGATATGTGGAAACAAAATTTAAAATTATATTAGCATGAGACAAGTCTCATTGCACATGGAGAATGATTAAACCATCATTTAACTTTAATTGGAATGATTAAAACCTCATTGTACATTGCGTATCATGATATTATTTTTTACCCAATGCATTGGAGTGCTATCAGGGTGAACCCTTCTTAATCATTTCATTTCATGCATAAGTGTGCCACATAGATCATACAACATAGATTCATTAAAAATACTAATTTATTACAAAAATAAGAGATGTGGAATACATAAATTTAAGTACTCAAAAAAAGTACAAGTTCATAAAATCTAATACCCTTGATAGAGAAATGGGTATGGTATTCACTTACACGATGATTTTGGAATGGAAATTTTGGTGTAACTTCGGCTGCATAACGACATCAAATAGAAATCATAAAATGGGTTGACGACAGAGAAAGAAGTATCTCATCATCTTACATGACAATTATAGTAATGGGTTCAAGGAACATAATATACCAACATATTTAATTTTATTTAGATTCATAATATAAAATAATTTCTTGAATGTAAATGAGGAGGGAGGAATCCCTTATGGAATTTCGGTATGGTAATGGGTGTACATGGGAGGCATTAATGAGAGAGAAATGGGTATATCATCATCAAAACCTAAGTATTGAAGTATATGGGAGGTGATAAATCATACTCCAACATTTTTAATTGAAAATAAAAGGTCATAAAAATATATGAAAACTTGGACATAAATAATGAAGGAAGGAAAGTGAGGATCCCTTACTTAGAAGTGTGATCCCAAAGGCTTGGGAGAGGCTTGATAGAGGCTTTATGGGAGCTTAAGGAGACTTTGGAGGATTATTTAGAGAGTTTTTTAGAGTTTTTTTGACTCCCAAATGGTTTAAGTGAAGAGGAATGGGATATTGGGTGGGATTATATAGGAAAGGAGAGGGGATTCTTTATTATTTAGGTTTTGGACGTTACATATTAAACTAATGAAAACCACAAACAATCCCATGGTTTCTTCTCATATTTTTTTCCAAAGAGGAGTGGAAAAAATTATTTTATAAGGCCAATGTTTGAAATTATTAAAATACTAGGCTTGATTATGTGGAGTTAAGTCACACTCTCATAGAAATAATTTAAAAAAGTTAAAATATTTAATAAGTCTTGGAGGGTCCACTAAGGCATTTTAAAATTAATAAAAAAATCAAAAATCACATTATTTTATAGGCAAAACATATATTGGAAAAATATACCTTTTATAGTATTTTATTACATCACTCTTGGGTCATTATGATGTCATAAAACACATTATATATTTAAACTGTATTTAATTTTTACACAAAAATTTGACTATCTCAGAAAATTATGAAAAATTCACCATTAGAAAATTTCAACATCATAAATACAAAAATAATATTAATTTTATCTAAATAATTGTTTAAATATGTGAATTTTTACTTTTAAAATAAAAACCGACATTTATCGAAAATTCATGGGTTTTGACAAAAACGGCTTTCAAACCTTAATAAAAATTAAAATTGTATTCATAAAAATTAAAAAATTATTTATATTTAATAAAAATTAATTTAGTAATAATATTTTATTAAAATATTATTTAATTAAAAAATCCATAAATTCATCAAAGTAGATTTCTTAATTGAATATTAACTAAAAATACTATTTGTTCTTTAAAAACTATTTACAAAGTAACAATAATATAATGAATGTATATTATTTTTTTTATAAAAAACTAATACACATAATCATAGTGCTAGGGTATTGTTACATAACCCCTTATAACACCCTCATAAGACCTAAGGGTAAGGTGGGTGATGGTGACAGACTCTTGGGGTGGCTCGGATAACATCGCTTGGTGGTAATCTCAAAAACTTCTACTTCTCCCGTATTTAATTTCGTTCAGGATTACTGTGTTGAATCTTGGTATGGGCTTAGTTCAGATCGAAGCCCAGTGATGCTACCTCCTTTGTGAAATCTAAAAAATTGGATTTGTATGGAGAAATTCTACTGGATGAGTCCATCGATTCATTGGTGTGTGTAAATTGGATTTGTTAAAGCCCTACATTTATACTAATATTGTGATCACTGGTCAATGGTTATATTAGCAACAATAAAAATCCTTAACGATGTTTTAAAATCCAAAAACATAAAACCAAGGAAGTGGATATGTCTTATATAACCATTTTACATAATAATACATTTAATTAGATCTAGATGAATTTTCATTAATAAAATTTTGGGTCGTTACAAAAATCACAAGCCTTTAAATAGATACTTGAGGATAATATGGGAGGAATAAGATTTGATTAAATAATTCTATAATAAAACATAAACATAGGTATTATACTAGTCAAATAACCACATGAAATATCAATTACCAGCTTCTTAATGAGGGTATACATATGCTAGACATTCTGAATCATACTCTCAAGGCCTCAGCTAAGACATCTAAAAATGATTAAGGCCTCAGCCAAAACCATATCTGAAAATGGGAAGGCCTCGACCAAGACCATATATGTTTTGTCTCAAGAGACCTAACAATGCCTCTAGGGGATATATAGAACACAACCCATCTCTTAATAAGTCTAATTCATTCCTAATATGAATGGTTTTATACATAAACATCATATACATATGAAATGTAAATAACTTTTCCCAATATGTAAACATAATTAATAACCATTCGGAGTAATACGGTGAATGGAATCCAGATAGCACATCCATAGTCAAAATAATAATAAAATTTTCAACGAAATTTTTTACATGGTACCATAAAAGATAATGTTTAATGAAGTACAAAATTAAACAAAGGATGTTGATATAGATGAAGATACTTTTAAATAATACCATTGAAAAATTAATAAGGAAATAATCCTTAAACATTCTAAAGTGTCTCATACTACTTTGAAACATTCATATCATAATACCTTATAATATCCAGAGAATAAGGAGAATCGTGATATGTTATATAAAATGGAATTAGATACACCACATGTAAGTAATATGTGGTGAACAAGGCATATATCTCATAAAAGTTAAAGAGAGGTGAGAAAAATACTTTTTACTTTAGAAAGAAGAGTTATTTTGGGAAATAATTTATATTTGTCATGAAATCAGAATGTAATCATGTATATAACATAAAAGAAAATTCAAGGAAATTGAAATTATGTTAGAGTCATAAATGTTTTTCCACTGAAGTAAAATCATGTTAAAAGAGTCTTTAATGAAGCTTTGAAAATAAAACATTTTAGTGTAGTTTAAGGAAAATATTAAAAATATTTTAAAGAGGGAATCCGTGTTTGTTTTCATAAAACTAGAAATTAACAAATAGAATTTTTCCTGTTAACATATTTTATTTTAGAAATATAAGTTTGTATTAAAACATATTATAGAGGGAACTTCCAAATATGTAAGAATTTGAGAAGTTCCCTTGAATCGGGCTTGTTTATCAGGAAGAAATTTTGAAATATCCTTTTAAACATGTAACTTTCAATAAAATAATGAAGTTTTATGACTGGTATACATATATAGAACATTAAAACATAATTTATGAGGAGTTAATAATAATAATTAATAATTTTTTTTGGTAATTATAGAATAAGAGTAGCTTTAAAGAAAATGGTGGTTCAGATAGAAATCCATTATCACATTATAATCAATCAAATCATATGCCCCAAAATTAATAGTCATCAAATGATACAATTAATACCATGAAAATAATTAGATCCATGATATTATACATTAATAGGAAGTATATGTACACCATAAATATTATTGAATATGGAATATCTCACAAAATGGAAGTGAGATGAAGAAATCCTTACCTTATGTATAAATGTATTCTTCTCTTGAAAAAAATGTCTTGGATATTAAAATTTAATTAATTAATTAATTAATTCATAACCTTATATACATATATTTTATTCATTATAGTTTTATTAATTTCAATTATGTTTATATTGATATGTTATAAGATTTAATTCCTTTGTTCTATAGTGTTCTTTTTCTTGGACTTCATAATCGGTTCGCTTGTTTGTAAGGAATGGAGTTCATGTGGAATGGATATAATTCTCCAAAATTGATTTTATATGAAACTAATGAACATACATAATATTAATTTTCCATATAATTCATTTGGTTATATGGTATGAGGATTAGTTATTAGATGAAACATTAATAATAATCATTTAGATTATTTTTGTGGTATTTCGATTATTACAAACTAGTTTTGTTATATTATTTAATTTCATGTATAAATGATGGTCAAAAAATCATTAAATAAGATATCATACATATTTTATAGTATCTTTCAACCATATAATTTGTTTCCTGACCATCCTTGAAGAAGGAGTTAAAGGAAGAATGTTTATCATCCACAAAGGTTGTAAATCGACACCTCTGGAACCGTGATTTTGTTTTTAAAATAAAAGAGAGGTAGTAAGGATATTTATTATGTATATTCCAATAACATTATATAATTACAGTATATATATGATAATATAGTTATCATGATAATTTTTATATATTATGTGAGGAGGTAATAATAAAAGTAGGAACATAATCAAATTTAAAAAAAAGGAAGAGGATTTTACCTCTTGAGTACACCTCCTTGAGAACCTCCTTGAGGGAAGGCGGTTTGGT
The DNA here is from genome assembly GCA_963277665.1 of Viscum album. Lineage (NCBI taxonomy): Eukaryota > Viridiplantae > Streptophyta > Magnoliopsida > Santalales > Viscaceae > Viscum > Viscum album. The sequence continues at coordinate 556,269,317 of OY728137.1, forward strand.
ATTTTGATAATCCCAAGATCTCATTGATATGGGTAGAGACTATGAAAGATTATTTTTTAAGAACATTGAGAATAATGAAGTCCCATAGTAGTGAAGAGAAGAGGGGGTGATTGGTGGTTTTTATAGTGGATAAGAGGGGTGATTTTTGAATATCTTATTCATTATTTTGTTATTTTTATTAATAAAAGAAATAGTGGTGATTATTGGAATCAAAAATAGTAATAAGTGCATGTGAGTTCGTACTAAGTGTGCTTACATCATCCATACATCACCCATGACTCAATTAATCATGTATTTATCATTTATCCAAAATTATCGTAATTTACTATTAACCAAAAATTGAAGTATTTCAGAAATATCCCAAAAATAACCAAAACCATTTTCTAAAGTGTAGAATTAAAAATTAGAGTCCATTTTATCAATATAATTTATAAAATATTTTAAATTTAATTTTTAATTAAAATCATCATTAACTTGAAAAATATAATCTTTAAAATTAAAATTGATTTTATAACTCCCTTAAAATTAACTAAGGTCTCATTAAATTCTCCTAAAATAATAGGAAAAATAAAGTTGAATTAGGAATTAATTTTATAAAAATTAATCTTCTTTTAAATTTATTAATCATAAAATTGTAATTATATATTTTTTACTCACAAAAATACAGACACTTTATTATTAATTTTTAAAATATTATATTTCATTAATGAGGTGCCTAAATTTTATTTATACTTTCATGGGTGATGTTACTATTCATACGGGTCATATTGTTATTCCTAAGGGTAACATTACAACTCATAATAGTATATTAATATTCATAAGGTCCAAGTTACTATTCAAAAAAAAATTAAGTTGATCCCATCAAATTGTAAATATCTTACTGAACGCAACCGTGTATGTTATTTTTTTTGAAATTCAAAACACTGAAGCAGAAAAATTATGTTTATTTTTTGGGTTATGGAAAAGTGTTGTTTTGTAGAGACTCATTGTTTTCATTCATTCAATATTAATTTATTTTTAAATCCTTGAGGTGTTGCAGATTGTTTCTATTTTATATTAATTGTTTCTTCTTCTTTGACAATTCATACTAAGGGGTATAGTCTCTCCACTATTCTATCCACACCCCTGCTACTAGTTAATAGCCTCAATCATATGAGGAGGTGTGGTTGATGTCTCATAACCAAACCTTCTTGGCCACATGAGAGAATTTTGTACTGGGGTACATTCCTGTTTTTGTTTACCCTCTGATGTACACACTATGTCATTGGGGAGAGGAAACAAACCCTGTGAAAGGGTCAAATTTTGTTTGATACTTAACATTCTTTGAAACCCTAGATGCTTCTAGGAGGGACCCACACACCTTGTAATTCTAGATTACATGTTGTGTGGATTTATTTTTTTTAATAAACCCTCATTCTTATATCTATTTATTCCCACACAAACATCTCTTTGTATTTTGGCTCCAATATTGATGGAATTCAAGGATCCACCTCAGTTGAGAATTTCCATGGTCGTTCGCTAGAATATGGCCTTCGAACTTATTTGGAAAATAGATTTTGTACATCCCAAGTGATGTTTTCATGCCCCACTCAAATAAAGGGTATCCAATATGGTGGGATCCTTTCTCTGCTACTGCAGTCACACCTCTGTTGCATCATGTCGATCATGGATCTACAATATCAAATATTTGGGCCAAGAAAAGGGTGTGCAACCATCAATTTCATTGGTAAATGTTGAACAGTGGGTCAAATGAATAACACCCCTGATGAATGAAGAAAAATGGGAGAGAATGATAATAAAATCATTAGGAATGGACCTGGGTCATTTTTTGTTTTAACCATGATTAATTTTAGTTAGAATGAATTATAAAGAGATAAAAATTTTAATCATAAATAATTTCTCAAAATAAATCCACTCAATGAATCCCATCCAACAAGATCACTAATTTTTTAATCAATATGTTGGTCAATTGATTTTTATTCATCATATAAATTAAAAATTGTTAAATAATCTAATCAAACTAACATCCTACCTTGATTTGGATCAAATGCTGATAAAGAATGATGCGGAATCATAGTCATTAGCGAGATCCTTTGATTCTGTTTCATGCCAATCACCGATCCAAGATCTGATGGCAGTTTATATGAGAGATATACTCTAAATATATCTCCAACAGCTAAAAGTTTATGTAGATAACCCTATAATTTTTTTACAGAAGTCTACTTAAAGACTCATCAGTCAATGAATCAACAAAATTGAAATAAAATAACTTATTTAATTATTTTATTCATTTATATTCTTATGACTACTTTTCTAAAAACGACCCACACTGAAAAAGGTTATGACATACCTAGGGTAAAATCCAAATTCTGAACTCAATGATTTCATCTTATTTATAATTGGGGCCCCTATTGAGTATTTAATCTAATTTTTCATGGAATCTTTCACACAATCCATTTAATATATTTAATATATTTAATATATTTAATATATTTAAAATATTAATATATTTTATATATTTAACATATTTAATATATTTCAAACATTTATTCTCGTCACACTGGTCTTCGGAATCACACTCCATCTTTATTCCTGGTCTTGAAAATAATCTATACAATACCCAAAAATATTATGTGAAAATTATGATTCATTACATAAGGTGTGTAAAAATTGGTTGTGACTTTTGAGTTTTGACATAATTTGAGGAAAATGATTTAAGAATAAATTTTATAATGGATTTTGAAGTGGGGTTAGTTTTTTAGGAAAAAGCTAGTTAGTATATAGATTTTAGTATTTTTAATTTTAATGGAAATCCATTAGAATCTATGGGATAATTTTTAAAAATTCACATGATTTTAAGTATTTATAAAGTGATTTAATCTGTTTTTAAACTAAAAAACTAGTGTTGTATAACTGGGTCTATTTGTTTTCCTTTATTTTTACTAGGGTAACCTAGGTGGTTGAATTTTTTTAGGATTTTATACTATATTTTTTAGATTAATCCAAGTAAATTATGTTTGAGACATAGGTGTTAGTCTTGGGATCGAGTATCCTGGTATGAATTTTTATGGTTTCATTGTTTTGGATATGTAGGATTCATTTATGGTGGGTGATTCATATGGTGAAGAGAATCATTTGTCCGAATTAGAAATTTTTTTAGTTCTTATAGTGGGGATCTCTATATGGTAATATGTTGGTAGATATCAATGTTTTGTATCGACGGTCATATTTATACATTATTTTAATGTTTTATTAGTTTATACAAGATGGATTCTCAAGTGATAAAAATTGAATTTGATGGGTGTTTATGGATATATCATAGTAAGACAACTCCCTTGAGGTGACAGTGATCATGGTTTAGTTGATAGAAGTCTCAATGATTAGATAATGAGGCTTCCAGTGATCTAGAAGATGGTTTGGTTGCCCATCATTATAGTAAATGATTGAATTTAAATATTTGGATTTGGATCAAATATGTTATGTCTAAATTATGTTTTGGATATATAATGGTATGTTCATAAGGTGTTATTTTAGTTAGAAAACACCCAAATAAATTTCATGGTTGTTGGGGGACGAAATTATACTATGAGTAGGGTATCATGGTGCAATGAGTGGAGTTGTGTCATGGTGTGGAATTATGTAAGATTAATTTCTATAATTTTTGGTAAAGTAAAACTATAATAGTAGAGTTTCACTTTAAAGGTATTTGTCACAATAAAATTGGGTGGTTAAGAATTTTTTGTGTCATTATAGAATAGGAAATTTCATTGTGAATAAATGTCCATGAAATAGTATGACCTAGGGTCAAAGTATTGCATCATGACACCAAGGGACCTATAAAAAACTTGTCCCATGAGTTGAGGCATTGAACCATGATATCATGGTAATATCCCAACATTACCTTATGTATTTTTTTAAAAGTGGATTTTGGTAAATATTTAGGGGTCCTATTTTCGAACCCCCTTGAGCTCCCTATATTTACTCATCCAAAAGAAGAAATAGGGGTCCTCTATTTCTCTTTATTCCCCCCCTCATGTTCTGCTTTGATGTTAGGATATTTGGAAGGTTTTGGGTTGTTTAATATAAGGCAATCACTTCCTTCTCTTCTCACATATTTCTACCCTTTTTCTAATTTTAATTTTTGATGGGTGTGTTAGGGTTTTTATATATGATTCCATGAGATCATGGTATAATCAATTTTATATGATTAGTATTCCATATTTAATGCATAGAGGATACTCATGGATGATTTATTATAATCATTTCTTGTCACTCTTCATGAGTAATATTTTTTGGTGATTTTGGTCTAGGTATCTAGCTGAATTTAATTAAATTTATGGTTGATTTGACTTTGTAATTTAGGTATTTTACTTGTCTTAGCATTGGTTATGTGTTGGGTTAGACCATCCCTATTTCTTATGTATTTGAAATTATTATACCTTCATGTGAGTTTTATATCAATTATGATAAATTTGGAATTTAGATATGGATGGTTAAATTATTGATGTGTCAAAATTTATTTATAAGGTAGGTTCTCATTGTCTTATCAATACTTTCCTCAATCTTGGGACCAATCTACGGATTATCCTATGATGTAGTTCAATTTTAAATTACTGATTATGTTTATCGTTTAGTGATTTTATGTTCATTTTCCATTATTATTTTTATCATTGACATGATTTTGTGACTTTGTTTGAGCTCACTAATAAATTTTGATGGTATTGTGTCGACCTAATAATAAAAAGGGATAATATAGTTTGTAAACTTTTTTTGTGGTGCATTTATTAAATGAGATTTAATGTCTTTCATTATAAGTTTTTTAGTCATGTTGGTGGTTTTTACATGACTATAAAATGTGGTTATTTTATCTTAGAAATTGGGTATTTTAAGGGAGAGGGTTTCATGATGAAATTTATAAAGGAAACTGGGGTTTTATAGTGTGTATTTTGAAATTTAATTTCAAACTAAAAAAACCTTTCTAAAATAAATTTTTATGGGATTTTTTCCTTTATACTTTTTTGAGTAATCTAGAATGTGGTTCCCTTTCATAAATATTTAAAAACGGGTTGACATAAATTGAAAAATACCAGGAGACCTTGTTTTTAGAAATATTTCAGTTCATTTGACCTTATATGAGTGATTCCCTATTTTAAAAATCTTTTAGATTTATAATATAATCCTTAATTATGGTTTCTTGGAATGTTTTATACTATTTCATTATAATTCATGATAGAATAGGATACATAGGAAGAATATTCTCATAGGTTAAGTGTTGGTAAAGTTGAATTGACATTTTGATAGGGTTTTATTTTGGTATAGTCTATAGAAACCTTAATATCTCCATATGATGGATATGAGTGATGGGGATAATTTTAGAATAGCAATGGGCCATTTATTTTGAAAATTTAATGGGTGATATTTATACCATTGGAATATTAGAATTTTTTTATATTCTTAATGAGTTTTTTGGTCCTTGGATGAGACCCTCTTGATTGGCCTTAGTAGTTGAGGTGAGAGTGAGTACTAGTGTTTTTAATTTATGGATCAGATCAAACTCATGAGATAAGTTAATTTTGGAAGGACAATACCTAGAATGTATTTAGAGATTGGATAGGATATGATTTTTGTCTCCTTATGTTGTTTAGAGATGGATGACATGTTTTCCACCTAGTTAACATGGAATATTCCCATTTTTGTGGTAGTGTCAATGGTCAAATGGCCTAAGAGGCACTATATTCTTGTGTGATGGAACTCTGAATGGAGTACCAATGCCCGTGATAGGTTAAGTATAGGATTAACTTAGGGATAAAAACTTTTAGTGAGTTTATGTGTTTTTTATAAGGTTGCATACAGTATTGTTTTTCCTAGCTACGATACATCTCCCTCTAGATGTTTCTCATCCCTATTGGAATCTGAGAATAAAGTGGTGGATGGAGAGGCTCTAGGTGCGATGGTAGATAACCCTTTAGAGTAAATAGAAAGATTAATATGATAATACTCACTTAAATATTTCTAATGACACTCCTAATGTGATAACATGGATATAAGACACAAACTTTTTATTATAGGTGATATGATGTATGATCTGGATGATCAAGGTAGAGCTTGAGTGTTGTATAATCATATAGTGGTATCATGCACTTGATATGATACACAACATATGGAATTGATCCAATGGTGTTCTATGGGTAATCTAGAAGTATTACTAGAAAGGATCGATGAGATAATTTGGGAATGGGCATGAGAGTTGGGATGTTATTTTATGTGGTTGTGACCCTTGATTTATTTTTTCCATTATTTTACTTTTTTATTGTTGTTATATTTATTTTATGGTTGAGACCTATTTTATTTATTATTTTTTAATTCTATAAACTATGATATTTTGGGGTTTGTTATCAGTAGGTTGTGAGGTGACCAATTGATGAGAACTATGTCGAAGGCACCAAGTCGATTGCATGGGAGGAAGAGTTAGATTTGCAAGGCCCAATGATGTGAGAGAGATTAAAGAGGCTCAATGCTACAATGGGCACACATATTGCTTCAATAAAGGCCCAATGGATCTTGCCTTGAATGGATGGAGAAAATGGGCATATAATATCACTTATTCGAGCCCAAAATTGATGTTTAAAGCTTGTCCCACATGGTTACACGAATTTGGATGCCTTGACCACATGGAGGATTCAAGAAATGACATTATTGGACACCAAAGTCAAATCTGGTGGTCTATGCACTCAAATTCAAATCATGTGGGCTATGTTGGAAAGTTGTGTGCTCCTTTTCCAAAAGTATTTTTTGGATTTTATCTTTTTGACTTTTAAGGGGACAAGGTAGGTTTAGACTTTTTGACTTTAGGGTATTAGACCCTTGACCATTGTATCACCCCCTTGGATATAAATAGCCACCCCATGGCATTGTATTGGCATCCAAGAATTAATTGAGATCTTATGCATTCTTTCTCTCCGTTGTGTGAGGATTATCCTGGGTTTTCCTCCTTGCTCTTGTGCATTCTTGCCTTGTTAATCTACAAGTTAGATTGGTGATCCAAGATCACAAAGCCCCCAATTTCGTTCCTCAACCCAAGTGCGTTGTTGTGTGGATTGGCTATCACATCCCCCTTTGAGTGTGTTGTCTAAGTAGTGGGTCACACTCCTTATATCGTTGATTGACTGCTTGCATCAACTATTTGTACCCATCATCTGCCACATATCCCCAAACCACATCCTTTATCCGCCTCCCTACACCGTGAAGATCGAGCCACCCCGTGTGTCTCACATCATTTGGTATCAGAGCTCCGGTTGACATGGTAGGCGTCTATCCCTTCATTTACTTTAATTCTATCCATTACCCTCCTTATCATTCCATATTATTCACCCATTCAACAAAAAAATCCATTTTTCTTAAAAGCCTCCCGAATTGTCCTAGTTTGTGCAATCTTGGATTATTATAAATTGAGCCAAATTTTCATTCATCTTCTTTCCGCATTTAATTCTCTATATGTGATTTGTATCCGAAAAAAAAAATCACTCAACTCATCATTTTTTGCTTTTTAAATTTAAGCACATCCTTTATTTGAGATATTTCAAAAAAAAAAGAAAAAAATTGTCTTACTCTCCGTCAATCATCTTGTGCTTTAAAACTCCAAGCACAACACTTTTTGGGTAGAATTGACAAAAAAAGAGCCAAAAAATCAGATACAATTACTCCTTTGTCCTTTACCTTATTATCACTTTCCATTTCCATATATAACTTTTTCCATCATTTTACTTCATCCACATTTTGTATTTGGCTCATATTGTTATTCATTTATCTTATCTTTCACAATCAGGAAAAACCCAAATACCACATTTCTACCCCCTTTTCCATCCACCCTTTATCCATTTTCTACCCTTTTTTCACCCTTTACCCTTTACCACTCAAGCGGGTTGTGGTAAACCAGCCCCCGACACGATCTGTATTGGGGAAGGATTGGTGGCAAGTGATCACCTGAAAAAAAGGTATTATATTTCATAAGAGCTTGGGATTCAAATTCAGTTTTGAGAGTGGAGAGAAATAAGCAAAAAAATATATTGTGTGTGTGAGTGTGTGCATCTTTTTTTGTGCATGTGTGTACATCTTGTGTGTGTTAGTGTGTATATCTTGCATTCGTGAGTGTGTATATTTGTGTGTGTGTGTGTGTACATCTTCTGTGTGTGTGTGTGTGCATCTCGTGTGTGTGAGTGAGTGTGTATCATTGTGTGTGTTTCCCCCCTGGTGTGTGTTTGTGTTTGCATAACATATAATGGCAGAAGATCGTGGGAAGAAAATTTCTCATGTTAGCGATGAAGGAAGTCGAAGTAGATCTCCCTCCCCCAAAGCTACGCAATTCCAAATGCAAGCTTTGGTGAGCCACTTTGAGAAGCTTCTTGATCAAAAGTTGGAGGTGTTACATAAGAGGATTTATTAATTGGAGAATAAACCATTCCCAAAGATGTTCCATGATAACCCACGACATGCTCTGGCACCACATCATCCCCACATCCTGGAGGAGGAGATGGTGAACTTTGATGATGATCTTGATGATGTCCCACAAAGGAGGAGGTTTTACCAACAACCGATAGGAGGAAAAAGGAGACAACATGATGATGACCTACTTGGCGGATTCAAGGTGAAGGTCCCCTCTTTTCAAGGGAAAAGCAACTCGGAAGCATACTTGGAGTGGGAGATGCGGATCGAGCAAGTATTTTCATGCCATGCATATTCCAAGGAGAAAAAGTTCAAACACTCTTCCATTGAATTTTATGATTATGCATTAATATGGTGGGATCATGTTCAAAATGATAAGGCTAGATATGGTGGATGTCCCATAAACACTTGGGAAGAAATTAAGTTCTCCATGCAGAAGCATTTTGTTCCCACACATTACCATAAAGATCTCCACAACAAACTTCAATGCCTCACCAAAGGGAGTAAGAGTGTATATGACTACTACAAGGAGATGCAAATTCCCATGATTTGGGCAAATATTGAGGAAAATCCAGAGGCAACCATGGCACGGTTTTTACATTGGCTCAATCTGGAGATTGCGGATCAAGTGGAGATGTACCACCATGTAGAGATACAAAATATGATCCACCAAGCTACCAAGATTGAACAACAAATCAAAAGGAGGAGAAACATGAGGAAACCCACTACCCCTTTCACACCGTAGAGAAACTTGAGGAAGGATATTGGAGAACCATCAAAGGAAAAAGAGGTGGTTGATCGCAAAAGTGACAAGGTAATTCTTCCACATAAGAAACCTACTTTTGAGGCTAACCAAACCAGGAATAGGGATATTCGGTGTTTCAAATGTCAAGGAAGGGGTTAAATTGCTAGTGAGTGCCCAAACCGTAGCACCATGACCTTCAACAAGTATGGAGAATGGGAGACTGATGGAGAGAGCTCGGAAGAGGAGGAAGAATCTCCAGAAATCGATAATGGGGAATTTGCGGAAGACAGTGAGATTCTTGTCACTAGGAGAGTTTTAAGTACACAAATGACTGTTGGAGAAAAGGAGCATCAAGAGAACCTTTTCAATACACGATGAAAGATCAATGGGAAGGTATGTAGTGTTATTATTGATGGAGGAAGTTGTAGTAATGTTGCGAGCACCGAGTTAGTAGAGAAGTTGGGACTTCCAACTTTGAAACATCGACATCCATATCAGCTTCAGTGGTTGAATGATTGAGGGGAGCTAAAGGTCACCAATCAAGTGGAGGTACTGTTCACCATCTAGAAGTAGAAATATGAGGTCTTGTGCGATGTTGTTCCTATGAAGGCATGCCATTTGTTGTTGGGACGACCATGGAAGTATGATCGGCATGTTACCCCTGACGGTTTCTTGAATAGTCATTCTTGTGTACTCCTAGGGGAACCTATAACCCTCAATCCCATTTCCCCAAAACAAATTCTGGAAGATCACATTCTGAGAGAAAAGAAAAAAAAAGAGTGATGAGGAAAAAAATAGTGTAAATGAAAAAGGAGAGAATGAGGGAAAGAGAGAAAATGAGAGAAGAAAAGAAATAGACAGTGAAGAAAAATCAAGTGGGAAAAAGAATTTGAGAGAAGATAAAAGCATGATGTTGGAAAAAAAGAGTGAGGTTAAGGAAGATTTGTTTTCATAGTAAACCCTCCTAGTACTCATGTACAAATAGGTGTTGCTAAATACTAAAAACATACCCTGTTTGCCAAATGTTTTTGAGTCATTGTTGTAAGAGTATGATGATGTATTTCCTAAAGAGGTGACACCAGGTTTTCCACCCATTAGAGGTATTGAGCATCAAATTGGCCTCATACCTGGAGAATCACTACCGAACCACCTTGCATATCGTACTAATTTAGAAGAGACAAAAGAAATTAAAAGGCAAGTTCAAGAGATGTTAGATGTGGGATATGTGAGAGAGATACTTAGTCCTTGTGCGGTATTGGTGCTTCTAGTACCAAAGAAGGATGGAACATGGAGAATGTGCGTTGACTGTAGAGCCATCAACCACATCACGGTCAGGTATCGTCATCCTATCCCTAGGTTATATGATATGCTAGATGAATTAAATGGTTTAACTATTTTCTCAAAAATTGATTTAAGAAGTGGCTACAATAAAATTAGGATGAAAGAAGAAGATGAGTGGAAAACTACATTTAAGACAAAACATGGACTTTATGACTGGTTATCCGTGCCCTTTGGTCTCACCAATGCACCTAGCACATTTATGAGGTTAATGAATCATGTCTTACGTGCATATATTGGAAAATTTGTGGTAGTTTACTTTGATGATATTCTGGTGTATAGTAGGACTTTGCATGAACATGTAGATAACTTGAGGAAAGTCCTAGAGGTGTTAAGGAAAGAAAACCTGTTTGGAAGCATAAAAAGAGTGAATTTTGTCTCGATAATATTGTTTTCCTTGGATTTGTTGTGGGTGGAAATGGAGATGAAGTGGACACCGAGAAGATCAAAGCAATACAATAATGTCCAACTCCAACCTCCGCTGGACAGGTAAGAAGTTTTCATGGGCTTGCTAGTTTTTACAAGAGATTTGTGAAAGACTTCATCACACTAGTAGTACCATTGAATGAATTGACAAAGAAGAATGTTCCTTTCAAATGGAGACAACTCAAGAAAAATCCTTCCATGCACTAAAGGAGAGACTCACCCACGTCCCTCTACTTGCACTTCTGGACTTCGATAAGACCTTTGAAATTGAATGTGATGCAAGTGGAATTGTCATAGGAGGAGTACTCATGCAAGAAGTTAATCCTATTGCTTATTTTAGTGAGAAGTTAAATGGACCAACTCTAAACTGTTCTACATATGATAAAGAGTTGTATTCATTGTTTAGAGTACTAGAAACATGCCAAAACTATCTTTGGCCTAAAGAATTTGTGATCCATTCTGATCACAAGGCTCTTAAATACCTTAGGAGCCAACATAAACTAAATAGGAGACATGCTAGATGGTTGGAATTCATTGAATCATTTCCATATGTCATCAAGCATAAAAAGGGTAAAGAAAATATTGTGGACGATGCACTTTCACGTAGATATTCTTTTTTATCCTTGTTGGATTTAAAACTTCTTGGTTTTGAACACATTAAGGATTTATATGCCAATGATAGTGATTTTAGAGAGCCTTATGAACATTTTAAACCTGGAGTTAGTTGGGAAAAGTTCTTTTTACATGATGGATTCTTATTTCGGATTGATAAGATTTGCATTCATAATTGCTCTATCCGTTTACTTTTACTAAAGGAGTCACATTCGGGTGGGTTAATGGGGAATTTTGGTGTTTCAAAAACTATAAGTGTTCTTAGTGAGCATTTTTATTGGCCTAGGATATCTAGAGATGTTGGGAAATTTGTGTAAAAGTGCATTTTTTTCCATAAAACCAAATCGAAATTGAACCCACATGGACTATATCTTCCTCTCCGAATCCCCAAAACCCCTTGGGAGGACATATCAATGGACTTTATCATGGGGTTACCACGAAACAAGAGGGGGAGAGATTCCATTTTTGTTGTGGTGGATTAGTTTTCAAAAATGGAACATTTTATTCCTTGTCATAAAACTGATTATGCCACTAACATTGCAACACTTTTCTTTCAGGAAGTAGTCAAACATCATGGAATGCGAAGGACCATTGTGTCGGATCGAGACACAAAATTTCTTAGTTACTTTTGGAAGACCTTGTGGAGAAAATTGGGTACAAATTTACCCTTTTCCACTACTTTTAATCCACAAACCGATGAGAAAATAGATGTGGTGAATCAGACATTATCATTCCTTCTGCGATCAATTGTGAAGAAGAATATCAAGAATTGGGAGGAGTGTCTACCACATGTGGAATTTTCATATAACAGGGACAAGCACTCCACTACTCAATATTCTCCATTCGAAATTGTTTACGGTTTTAACCCTCATGCCCCTATTGATCTAGTTCCTTTGCCTTGGAAGCAACTAATATGGATGCGAACGTGAAAAATTCATCAAAAAACTCCATGAAAAGGCAAGAAAAAATATCGAGCGGATGACTCAAAAATATGTTGATCATGCAAAAAAGGGTCGCAAACAAGTGTTGTTCGAGCCTGGGGACTTGGTCTGGATTCATATGTAAAAGGAGAAATTTTCTGACAAGCGGAAATCAAAACTCATGCCACGAGGAGACATACCTTTCTGAGTGCTCGAGAAGATTAACAACAATGCTCACAGTATAGATTTTCCAGGTGAGTATGGTATAAGTGTCACCTTTAATGTTTCTGTTCTTTCTACTTTTTTGAGTGAAGAGGATGAAGAGTTGAGGACGACTCCTTTTCAAGAGGGGCGGGATGATGAGAACCATGTCGAAGGCACCAAGTCGATTGCGGAGGAGGAAGAGTTGGATTTGCAAGGCCCAATGACGCGAGGGAGATTAAAGAGGCCCAATGCTACAATGGGCACACATATTGCTTCATTAAAGGCCTAATGTATCTTTCCTTTAATGGATGGAGCAAATGGGCCTATAATATCACTTATTCAAGCCCAAAATTGATGTTTAAAGCTTGGCCCACATGGTTGCACGAATTTGGATGCCTTGCCCACATGGAGGATTCTAGAAATAGCATCTTTGGACACCAAAGTCAAATCCGGTGGGCTATGCACTCAAAGTCAAATCTGGTGGGCTATGTTGGAAAGTTGTGTGCTAATTTTCCAAAATTCATTGTTGGATTTTATATTTTTTACTTTTAATGGTACAAGGTAGGTTTAGACTTTATGAATTTAGGGTATTAGACCCCTGACCATTGTATCACCCCCTTGGCTATAAATAGCCACCCCAAGGCATTGTATTGGCATCCAAGAATTAATTGAGAGATTATTCTTTGTTTCTCTCTGTTGTTTGAGGATTATCCTGGGTTTTCCCCCTTGTTCTTGTGCATTCTTGCCTTGTCAATCTATAAGTTATATTGGTGATCCAAGATCAAAAAGCCCCTAATTTCGTGCCTCAACCCAAGTGCGTTGTTGTGTGGATTGGCTATCACATCCCCCTTTGAGTGTGTTGTCTAAGTAGTAGGTCATTCTCCTTATAGTGTTAATTGACTTCTTGCATCCACTATCTGTACCCATCATCCACCACATATCCCCAAACCACATCCTTCATCCAACGCCCTACGCCGTGAAGATCGGGCCACCCCGTGCGTCTCACATCACCAATGGGGAAACCAAGACTTTGAGGATTGGTCCTTTTGGATATATAGATACCTCAAAATGATTACATATGTTAAAATGAGAGAAGTATATTATACCTTATCTATTCATGGTGGTATATACATGTTATCAATTACTGATTGGTGGGTCATGCCATTAGTTGTGTAGTTTTAGTGATGGTTTTTAAGGTGTATGTGTCCTCCAACTTCATGGTTATAAGTATGTATTTCATGTTCATGACAAGATATGTTTCTCGGTGGGAGATTTTCACTATTCATAAACACACCATTTCTCCAAATATTTTCATACATATCCATATAATCATAGTAGCACTCAATTTGTTTAGGCAAGTGAAGGAATCCAAATTGGTCAATAAACTTACCCCTAACCTATTTACATGTCATGGGTTTCAATTTATAAGGATAGAACATATTTTTTATTTTAGTTATAGGTATTGTGATAGAGATGGATATATGGTTCAAGTCTAATGGAATATTGGAGGTCAATGATTGGGAATGAGATCATGTGAGTCAATCTGGTACCTATTGTATATTTACATTTTAGATTTTATTTTATATATGTACCAACCAGTTCCCCCTATTTTTGATTAGTTTGATAATTTTTATTTTATATATATTTAATGTATACAACATTATATTATGATGTATCATATATACTACTTTTAGATTCTATACTATGGGGACTCTTAGTTCCCTTTTTATTGTCTAAATGTTTTGGGGTTGTCTACCACATATTGGATCAATCAAAATTTCTAGTAGAGTTGGCATTCTTGAATCGCTACCTTCTCAAGTTCCATTTGGAAAATCATGATCAAATCATTATAAAAACAACTCCAAATATGGGTTTGTTTCACTTTCTTGATATTTTTGTTATATTTTTTATAAATCATTTTGAAGATTATTATTTATTGAGATGATTGATTAAGAAATAATTAGTCGAATATCCTATCTCAAATTTCATGGGTTATAATTTGATGGATTGATACATGGATTCTTGATATGTTTATGATATTTTTGGAATTATCTTTCAATGGTCGTGAAAAATTTTAAAATCATTTTAAATACTATATATTATTTTGATATGTTATTTTTTGAATTCATACTATATGAATAAGTGTTTTATTATTATTAAATATAAATATTTTTAGAGAAAAATTTATTATATATATATTAAAATAAATGAGATAAATTTTTTTAATTTCTAAAAAATTAGTAATGGGATAAACTCTATTTAATATATAAATATTTATATGGTTATATGAAATAATCATAAGGGATAGACTGATATTATATGTAGTGATTACATTATATTCTATGACATGATTGAGATTTCCCTTGAATAACACATCTTATCATAAAAAATGTTATCATATTTTCAATATACATGGCTCATGCCTCAAGGATAAATGTAAGGATTTTTTGGTATATAAAAAACGGAAAACATATATAAAATTCACATTGAAACCTGTATCATTGAAAATGGAGGAATTCATACCACTTATGCATTGTGCACCACTATTTGTGCATTATTTTATATTAATGGGATTTGATGAATCTTTGTATATGGGGAGTGGGATTTCTTTATTTGTGAGTACCTGGATGAATGGATGAAATTTTACATAAACCTAATTTTTATTGATCAACTTCTTTCTTATTGGTTATATAGTGAGGAAAATTCAATGAAGGCATAAAAATTTTGGATCATTACTTTTTGTGATTTTATAAACAACTTGGATTATCCAAAATGATTTTATATATACAAATACTCATTCCATATTTCAAATATTCAAAATTAAATTTATTTCTATGATTTTAGATATGATATTGTTTACATAATGGAGGAATAATTTTACTATTCTTTAGGCTTAATAGGTCAAATATGTGGGGGTATTCAACATTATCGGTACGAGGAGGCATGGGAAAGGTAACTAGGTTAAATGATTCCCTTTGGAGTAAAGTTTTAAGTTGAATATATATGGGGTATTCTATAATGGTATTAAGTGTGGTGGAGGTATCATTTATAATTTATATGGTGTGTTCATTTTATCTTACAACAATTATTTTTTGTGAGGGATGTTCCCTTAGGGTGGAAGAAATATCTCTTCATACTAGCCTATAGATTTGAAAAAATAGATCCATCCCACTATCACTGATTGCATCATACTCTAACTAAGTCATAGAGTTCATAATAATCCTCTCTCTAGTGTATTATTCCATCATCTACTTGATTCATAACATTAAACATATTACTAATCAATATGATATGATTCAACATACATAATGAGAGGAAAACAGAGTGGCATATTTTCTAGTGGTAAAAGATGTTTTCATTATTTTTACTAATATTTTTTCCCTCTCTTGAATCCCATAACCTATACTGTCGACCTATTTTACTTCAAATCACTCTTGTTCTTGATCATATCAGACCTCCTTAATCTATTGTCAGTTTGTATGAAAATTTTGGTAAAAAAATTAAATTTTAACTCAAAATATATGTGAAATCATTTTTATAATTTTATAAATATATTTCATGTTCTATGAAGTAAGTTTAACTTATAAACTATTTTTAATAAATTTTAAATAATTGTTTTTGGTTTATTTGGTTATATCCCAACTTGTTCTATAGATTATTGGAGAAAATAACATTGGTATTTCAATTTATACTACATGAAGTAGATATAAACCATATGAAAATCGATAGACCTCTCAGATATATCAACATGATTCATAGGTAGTGATATGTTTTTATTGTGTAATGTGGTATGAGGAAGAAGTAGTGATATGATAATATTGGATGTATTGATTTTCCACCATATAAGGTGATGAAGGGTAGTGATAAAAGATGTGATCAAACCAAAGATAGTAAAATTGTCATATTAATTTATATGATATATATTGGAGATATCCGGAAATCCTTTTTTTATTTTCATAAAGCCGGTTTAGGAAAACCGGAAACCTCACAGACAAACTGCAGGACATCCAAATGCAAACCTCCTCAGAAATTCAAAATTCAAAAGTACCACGAACCACGTACCCACCTCGAGCCATGAGAGAACCTCAAGAAGTGATTCCACGCAAAAATAATCATTCTTCCATTTAGAAAACTGGACCACCATGCGCCACCATGCACCGAATGACGGCGGAGGCACGAGGTCTGACCGCCCTGATCTTCAGACAAGTCCACAATACTGAATCGCTAGTGAGCTTCACTGGCATTCGTCATCACCTTCAACCTCAACATCGGCAGAAGCCCGTCGTCACCGTTTCAAATCAAGAACCAAAAACCATCACCCGCACCACAGACATTCACAAAACCAAAACTCAAACGCGAAAGATGCACATCACAAACCAAAACGATCAGAAAACAAGAAAACTACAGCGATTCACACCAATTTCACCGCATCCAAAGGGAGTTCGATAGAAACCCCTTCATCATCAACTTCAGCAACACCACCCAACCGCGCAAGCAACGCCCTATTTATGATGATCCTGCCGCCACCAACCAGATCGACCGCTTCAGACACAACAAAACTCCACCACACTTGCCTGAGATGATTCGGGACCCCACGAACCCCCGATGCATGAGAACGACCTTCAGACACTGAGAAGATCACCGCAGGACACCAGCGAGCTGTCGAGAACGGAACCAGGAGCGCTCCGAAGAGTATTTCGTCGACTGGGACTAGACTTACACCCACAAGTCTGAACCAGCAACCACCAAAGCCCAAAGTGCATCTCCACAGCAAGGGGAGACCACGAAACCATGCGACGTCGTAGAGATCCTTACCAAATCACCGATCTCAAGGGAGAACGTCGCGTCGTCCGTAGCGAAGGGGCGTGCAGTGGTGAGAGGAGAACCCTAGACTAGGATCCCTTTACAGGCGCATCAGTACACAATATATATTGGAGATATCAATATTCCTATATAAAATCATGAAAGATGATAGTTTTTAGAGGATATATTTTTTATCCAATTATATCACACTATATAATATGGAGATATCATATAATGGTATTATGGAACTAATTTTTCATAAAGTCTACTAGATGCAATTTGACTCAAGCCATATTTTTAAAATGTGGTTTATGATGGAAGAAATGGGAAGTGGACATGTATAGTGAGCTTATGAATTATAGGATATTATGGTATACATGGAAAGAAAAAAAATATTCATAGTATTAGAAATCACAAAGGTTTTCAATGATCATTAGGAACTTCTAATTATATATATATATATATGATTTTAACTATGAATACACACTTACTATTATTCAATTTATGTCTATAGGTGGTTATATCTATATAATTAGTTGGCTTCTTAGAATCCTCACTTGTATATATAAAAGGATTATACTATTTTCATTCCATGACATATCAAAAAAGGAAATGATATTAGAAAAATAAATTAAGAATATATGGAGATAGAAACCAAAATGAATATATGGGGTGTATTTCAATATGGAGTTAATATAGTGAGTATAGAAGTTGATATTAATGTATATATGTTCAATAAGGGAGTAATAATTTTTTAGTAGAAATAGGAAAATATTATATATCTAATACAATCTTACAAAATGAGTTTAACTATGAAGGATTATTGTATATTAATAAAAATGGATGAAGGAAAAGGATGTAGAAATCATTGTTCAAGATCTATGTTCATTGACATCAGACCCATCCACTAAATGTCATGAAGAACTATGGGGTCATTCCCACACCCATATGACAAAGTTAACTTCTATCATTTGATTGAATAGAAACATTCATATATAATAAATGACCTAAATTTTTTCATGAGATAATTTAAGTGAGTGTGAGTAACCCATAGTGATCCATAGGCAATGACATTTACCTTGTAATATGTAAGTGAGTATTGAGTGTATTGAGCACCCTAAACATTTTAGTTAATTGTTTTGGTTAGTCACTCAAGTTTTATTAGTAGTAAAATCACCACACATTTTGGATTGACCTCTAAATTATCGGTAAACTAATTAAATCATTGGTATCCCATTTTTTATTAATATGATCTAATAGGAATTATTCCCTATGTAGTGCTTTTATAATCATAAAATATTCATAGTGTTCATACCAAAGTGAGAACTAAATCTATTTAATTAATAGGGATTTAGTAAAAAAGGAAATAAAACATTTTAATTAATGGTTTTCTTGATTTCACCCCCTCCCTCTTGAGAGAGTCCTATAATTTTTTGGAGCTCATTCATTACCCCTAATAGTTTCCATTAAGGTTATTCTCATCATATAATCCAATGTAAAACTAAATTCATAATAAAATAAATATTATAGTAAACTCATATAAGACTTTATGATACATGTCATGCAACAAAATATATACAAATAAATGGAAATGAAATGAGTATATACTAGACCATAGTCTATAAAAATCCCAAAATGGTAAAAAATAATACATATCAACATTATTATAATAATACATGATCTTCTCCTCGACTGTCACCACAATCATGTATAAATACATTTAGTATAAGTATCCAATAATAATTTCCTATTAAACCCACAACATAAGTAATTATATCAATATGTATACAAATACTGTGCATATAAAACTGAATCAATCACTCGGTAGGATTTCCCAAATGGAATAAACTACACATTACTATATTTTTATAAAGTATTCTTAATCCAATATTCATGAAATTTAATGTGATAGTGTTCCCCGAATCACCCCACATGAAAACTAATTTCTATGTATATCAATCCACAACATGAAATTTTACACACTTAGTCAACTTAATAATGAAAAAATGTAATAATAAATGAATAAAAACATATAAATACCATTTATATATATATATATATATATATTAAAACATAGATATAATTTCATATCCTACCAAATATCCCTGATGTAAAATCTGACTAAATTTGAGACAATATTTTGAGAAAATGATGATGATGATAATACTTTTATACTCTAATGTTTGACGGTCAAAATATATCCCACATAATTTATAAAAAATCAATAATGGCAATATAAAAAGTCCTCATTTTCAACTAATCTATGTTAAAATCACTTTTATTATGGATTTTCACTCAAATAAATACAATATGACTCATTGACGAAAAAACCAACAAAAAATAATAATTTATCTATGTGAAAACTGGTTCCTAAGATTTTGAGAGTACTTTGAATCATAAACTATTGAAATAACTATAGTTCATCCCATCAATACTCACTCATTTTTAATAATGATAATTGATTATAAAGGTTCTAGGGTGTAGTGGAGGTGGCTAATCGTGTGAAAAATTGTATTTTTATTGATTTATTCATATATATCCTTAAAATATGATAAATGAAACCCCATAATATAAATAGAGAGGATCTTTTCAAAAATAATTTATAGTTAATTTATATAAATAATAATTACCTTTTTCATTAATTCATTCTTTGTTATCAAATAGGTTGACCTATTATTGTCATTTCATCATTATATCAAAGGATTCAACTGTAGAATCCCTTCAGGGGTATCCAAATATACTTTATATACCCCAGATGGTTATTATAGAATCTCTTGGTGCTAGCATAGATGATTCTAATTTCTTGGGTCATTTTTTGTTGATCCTAACAAGGATATTTCTTCACATGAAATAGTGAATCTTGTTCTCATGTTTCTCAACATTAAGGA
This sequence comes from Viscum album, assembly GCA_963277665.1. Lineage (NCBI taxonomy): Eukaryota > Viridiplantae > Streptophyta > Magnoliopsida > Santalales > Viscaceae > Viscum > Viscum album. The sequence continues at coordinate 556,289,695 of OY728137.1, forward strand.
GGAGGATCACCACTCTATGTTCTTGAGAGAAATCTAGAGATTTCTCTTTGTAGGATTTAAAGAATTCTCTTTGGAGGAGATGTTGTGAACAACCATAATCATAACTCACTTCCCTTAAAATGATATAACTGGGTTTATATATCTAATTTAGAGAATTTATTATTCTACATAGGCCCATAGAAGTTTCTTTATCTTTAGTGAACCATATGTCTAAGAATAATAATACTATTATTATTATTTCCTTCAAATTCTCTAAAATTTCTGATAATATTAAAATAATTTCTTAAATAATGTAATTAATATTTATTTAAAAGATATTAAATATATTATTTATATCAGACCATTAACTCAGTATTTCAATCATCCTCGAAATTTATTCAAAATCTGAATAATTTCTATTTATTTAGATAAATAAATAACACTATATTGTCTATTCAATAAATAAATAAGAATTATAATTACTAAATTCATGAAAAATTATTAATTTAATATTCATGTAACCAAATAAATAATTATTTTTTACCTTTATAATAAGTAAGAGATAAATAAATATTATATAATCAAGTAATTATTAATTAACATGAAAATATATATTTATTTACTATTTAATTCATGTATTTATTATTTTGAATAACTAATGATGGAATTAATTAAATCAACTATACCTGAATAATTATTAAACCTTAATTTGGGAATAATATTTATTAAAACTATTAAATTAAAATATAATTTAACCCATGTTCTAGATAGACTTAGTGTGTATCCCTTTAGGACTCTTTCACAATGGAATTATCCTAATTATCCTAAAGTATAAGATTATTGTATAGGAACAAATCAAAAAAATATGTAAAGATGTTAATGTCACAATGAAAAAAATATCCTAAGAATGTTCATTTTGTAAAAAAATACCTATGTCTCATTATCTCATCAAGTGGGTTGCATAATTTTTGATATCAACCTATATGCTCGATCTATTTCATTTCTTTTACTTCCATAAATGAAGACATTGATATACTACCATTTCCATGTATTTATCAGTTAGTTCTATTTCAATCAAAGAGATAAAGATATCTACTTCTATTAAATCATAAGGATAAAATCCTAACATGACTGATTCCTTAAAATAATATCATTTATGATGAACCCAAAATTTCCTACCTCTCTGAGATAATATATTGTAATAGCTATCATAAATACATAAAAGTATAAGACTCATGATATGAATTAATAAAAATCTTATGTTTTAGGACTAATACAGACATCCAATGATAAGAATATTTAATGAAACATAAAACACATGGAATTACTATAGGATATTTTATTCTCATAACCTCCTATTATAGATAATACTAATTGAAAACTTTATGATAAGAAGTCTCAATTTCCTATGATTGTCTTACCCTTGATAGAATTTATCATATATGTCCCATTAGATGATTTCATCCAACTATAAAACATATGTTTAATATATTTTCATAGAACTTCAAGGTTCTCATCATAGTAGAGAACTGTTTTGACATTTCAATGAAAAAGATATAATAATAACATTGGCACATAAATGTTACATAGAATAATACAAATTATGTGAAATTATGTTTATTAATATTCAAGACCTTGAATATAAAAGTAATTGAAAGTAAAAAAAAAGTAGTTGATTTTTGAGAACTAACTTCAAAAGACTACCACTTTCACTATATCTGACTTATAAATATCTAACTTGTCATTCTCACATGATAAATAGGTTAATTCAATTTATAGTTATAGGTGTTGGCTCTGCCACATTTTTTTGGATGTTCCTTTTACTATAATATTATCTCACTAAGAAAATACCTCCAGATATATATCATTGAGCATATATATTTTATCCTTTATTATTAATAATATCTTGGATAAAACCCTAGAATAAATTTCAACACAATATGATTTCACCTTTCTATTTTGGAACAACTCTAGAAAAAATTGTTCTTAAATTCACTTCTTAAGTTACATAAAAATTTGTATCATACTCAATCTATGTAGACATATAAACCACTAGCTATAATAAGTTTTTCAAATTCATAATAACATTACCTAACTATGATGCTAGATTAAATTGATATAAAATAAGACTAATTTAATATCTCATTGATAACTATTATTATAATTTCTTCATGCACTAAGAACTCATCTAGTTCTACTTTCTAAAGTACTTTTGAACAATTTTGACCGCTGGCCATTGTAGCTACTCTAGTGTTGTTTGATATTCACCCTTACACATAGTAAATATCAAACTACAGTAATTATCATGGTATGTGACAAATATTTTCAAAATAATCTTAGTAATATGTAATCTATTCACCATAATAATATCCTCTAATGGTTTCCCACATAAATCGGGGATATATCATGCCATGTGTTACTGGAAACAATTTTATTATGATTGTTCTATATTTTATTTTTCAATTAACTATCAGCCTATGTATTATTACTTCTACTAAACATCCCAAAATATTGATATATGTATATCATGTTCCCTATAATTTGGTTTCTAATCTTACTCATCCTTATAGATTTTCTTCTTTTTATTCTTAATTAACAGTAATAGTAACCATATTGTCACGACCCGTCTGCGGGGCTCGTGTCGTGACTACCCCAAGCCTGTCTTCTATAGGCCAGGGGCTGGTGACTAGAACCAAAGGCGTAAATACCAAAATAATGGAAGGCATTGCCTTTATGAAGTAACAAACACAATAGAGCACGCTAGTGAAGTAAGAACTAAGTAAAACTGGGTACAAGGTAAATGCTGAAAAGTAAATGGGCCAGTATACAAACCCAACTAAAAGTACAGTACAATTGAAAGGAAAGTAAAACAACAGTAAGTAAAACAGCAACACCAAGTCATCCATCAAAAATCCCACCTGAAGGGTGGGTACAGATAGTCACCTCAGCTCCTCGGGTCTGGTCATCCGCTCCGTGTACGTCCCGCCAAGTGGTCCACCTCCGGGTACCGTCCAACTCCACAAGCCTCCACCTTGATCAGTGATGTCTGTCATCTACATCCAACACAATGTAGTTCGGGCATAGCCCGTGTAAGGGTGATTATACGACACTAATTAGGGACCCCGAGACCCTTGAATGTCTCTTAGAATCCACGAAGGATAAACCACAAAGGAAAGATGCAATCATGAAGTATCAAACAACTCTACTTAAGTATATGCCCATACATATACCTAAGTCATCAGTTACAAAACAGATCCAACTCTCGAACCCAAGTACAACCCAGTACACACAAGAAATCACAACCCAGTCCTCACAGAAAACCACAACCCAGTCCACACAGGAAAGCACATCCCAATCCACACAGGAAAGCAAGTCAATCACATCAATGAAAATGATTGAGAAACGAGACTCAGCTCACACAGGTATACACTTCGCAAGGCATTATAGATGATCAGATGAATCCCCTGATTAATCTAAGATTTCAGGCCCACATAGGATACAAGACCAGTTAAGCTGTCAGACCCACATAGGATACAAGACCAGCTACTCTGTCGGACCCACTCAGGATACATGTACAGAGGTCATACTGTCGAACCCACATAGGATACAAGAACAGTAGTCATCGTCGTCGAACCCACAAAGGATCCCAGTATGGTCGTCATCGCTGCCGAACCCACGGAGGATCCAAGTATAGTCTTCTTCACTACCAAACCCATGGAGGATCCATGTACAGTCGTCCTCGCTGCAGAACCCATGGAGGATCCAAGTACAGTCATCCTCGCTACAGTCGCAGCCAGCTCTAGGGTTCCCGCACACAGCATGCTCGATTCTGGGAGGTCTGCTCCTTGAGAAAAAGAGACGATACATCAACTGTCACTAAGACTAGAGTTGAAGTATTCCAAAGTTTCGTCTCGTCAGAAGAAACCCAATGCGACAGACGGTGCGCCAATCAGACGCCCAGTCTGAGAGTTATTGGCTTTTTCGTTCCAAGGGCCCGGTTGGTTTTTAAGCTAAAACAAACCCGATCGTACTCCAACTATGTCCAAACCTTCAGTGGAGTAAACCAAAATAAACTTCTCATCAAAAGGATTTCAATACAACTGATGACACGTCAAACGGACGCCCAGTCCTTAATATATAAGTGTTTCCGCTTCAAGGGCCCAGTTGGTTTCGGGTTCGAACCAACCCGAACATACCCAAACTTTTCCAAAACCTCGAGTGTAACATATCAAAATTACTGTCTTAATAAAAGGATTCCCACACAACTTATGATGCGTCGATCAGAGGTTTGTATATCAATTTATGGGAAAAAGACCGAAAACGGTCCAAAGTGGGGGGTCTAGGCCCGGCCGGACCCGGCCCAAACCCCCCCCCCCCCCCCCCTGGGTCGGTCCGAACTGGGGCGACCTGACCCGTGTCTGGGTCTGGCCCATCTAGGTGTGGCCCGGCCCATCTGGGTGCGGCCCGGTCTGCGTGACCTACCACGGCCCGGCCTGGGGGGCACGTTGGCTCGGCCAGCGAGCCGAGCAGGGGGCGCGACCACCCTCTGTTCGGCGGACGCGGCGCCAGGCTGGCGTCGCGGTCTTGCCTGGATCCTGCACGGCCACGAGATCATTTCCCCACCACAGTGGGCTGCTGCTGGCGGTGTACCGGGGCGCCACCTCCTCCAGTCGTTGGCACTGGCAGTGTCTTCCGTAGACCACCGGACGCGCTCCGGTGGTCCGATTTGCCCGCCGTCTATGCCTATGGCTCTCCCGGGACCCGCTCTTCATTGTGACGGCTTCCAAACACCGTTGCGGTCCTGTTTCATTATCGCCCATTCATACACGCACAAACAAACAATCTTCGGAGGTTCATCAGGCCGTGTTTGTTCGGCCCGCGCCCTCCGCGTTAGCCGATAACAATTTTCCAAGGATAAACAAGGTTTCACATTGTACGAAAAACAAATTAACCCGAATAACAATGAAACAATACATACAACATTTTTTCCGCAAACAACTATTCCCAACCCGCAAAAGAATTCATTCACGGATCTAATTGATAATGAGTTGACCCGATTTCTTTATTTTAGAAGGGATGAATCATGGGAATATAACATACTCAAAAGAAGTAAACCCCTACCTCGACAAACGATGATGAACGTCGGCGTCATGGTGGACAGTGTCATGGGGAAAGGGTTCGTAGCTGACGTCCATGTGCGTCGAGGAAGAAGCAGTGTCTCCTTATCTTGTCACGGAGAAGAGAATTGGTGGCGCGTCGTTGTTCTTTGAGGAACTGGTGTTCTTCGTATTTCTTCGTCGGAGGTCGGCATTCTTCCAAAAACTCAAGAGCTCTCCCCTGATCTTCCTTTTGCACAACGAAGCACTCTCCAAAATTAAATAATAGGCTCCTCTTATTATTTAATTACACATGCAAAGAAACTCCCAGAATTAAACCACCACATTTAATAACATGTTGACCATTGATTAAAGGAAGGGAGAGGGAAGATCCCCATTAATTAAACACGTTGGAAATTAAATGGGGTTTTTCCAATTTAATGTGGGGTTGTTAATGAGTTTAGGGGAAATTAAATGGTTTCTCTTGTGTGTACCCCACCTATCTAACATCTACACTTGGGTAGTTAGGTGGATGTGGGCCCCACCCTTAACTACACATGGGAGGGAATAACCTCCTTATAAAATAAAAAATGTTCCGACAATTTTTATTTACTTCTTAAATAAACTCCCAAAATTAACTTCTCCTACGGCATGAATGAAACTACAGTAAGGATCCCATTAAGCAATTATCGGCCTTGTGAGTTCATCGGTGCCCTCGAATTTTAATTCCGAGCACCGGTTCAAAAGATAGAAAAACCTACTCATTCGTTCACTAAACGTACCCGAGCTAAACTTTGGAAATTGATTCCGGGCACACCAGGCCTTGGAATCAAGTGTCATCAGAATCCACAAACTCATAAAATTAAAAATAATTTTAAAAAAAAATTCCTTGAAATTTCTAGGTCTTTACATCACTCCAACCTCAGGGATCCCCATAAAGCTACAACATAAACTCGGGAACAAATGAGGGTACTGAGCACGCATCTGATCCTCCCGCTCCCATGTGCTCTCCTGGAAGTTCTCGTGCTTCCAACGAATGCACACAAGAGGAATCAGCCACCCACGTAGGACCCACTCCTATAGATCCTTGATCTCCACTAGGACCTCCACAAATGTCGCCCTATCATCGATGTCCAACTCCTGGTGGTTGATGATATGTGTCAGGTCGTGCACATATCTCCTCAGCTGAGATACATGAAAGACGTCGTGCACCCGGTGCAGCTGAGGTGGAAGGTCTAGGTAGTAAGCCACCTCGTCTACCCTACTGAGGACCTGAAAAGGCCCGATGAAGTGCGGAGATAACTTTCCACCCCGGCCAAATATCTGCAACCCACGCCGAAGTGAGACCCGTAAGAAAATGTGGTCACCTCCTCAAACTCCAGTGGCCTCCACCTTCTATCAGAATAGGACTTTTGTCTTCTCTATGGAGTCCTCATCCACTCTTGGATGATCTGCACCTTCTCCGTCGTAGCCCGATCTATCTCTGGTCCTACGAGTGCTGACTCCCCAGGGTCAGTCCAGCACAGAGGTGATCTGCATGGTCGGCCGTACAGTTCCCCGTAAGGTTCCATCCCGATGGTGGAGTGGTAGTTGTTGTTGTACACAAACTCCACCAATGGTAGGTGATCCTCTCAGCTACGACCAAAGCCAAGAACACATGCATGGAGCATGTCCTCGAGTGTCTGAATGGTCCTCTCTATCTGGCCATCCGTCTGCAGGTGAAAGGTAGTGATCAAGCGTAGCTGCATCCCAAAAGCCTCTTGTAACCCCTTCCAAAGCCGGGAAGTAAAGTGAGAGTCTCGATCAGAGATGATAGAAGATGGTACACCATGAAGTCATACGATCTCCTGAATGTAGAGGCGTCTCAAGATCTGTACTGAGCACTTCTCTCTGATCAGTAAGAAGTGGGCCGACTTAGTGAGTCCATCTACAATCACCCAGATGGTTCTGTGTCCTCTGGAAGTACGTGGAAACCCCATCAAGAAATCCATATATATTCCATCCCACTTCCATTCTGGGACCTCTTTGTACCAGGTCTTCTGGTACCTGGTGCTCCACCTTCACTTGCTGACAAGTGGGGCATCCAGAAACAAACTATGCTACAACGTTCCCATTCCCCGGAGTATAGATTATCTCAAAGTCATAGTCCCCATGGAACTCAAGTAAATGACATCGTCTCAGGTCCTGGAATTTCTATGAGAAGACACACCTGAGACTTTTGAGATTAGAGTAAACCATAAACCATTCGCTCAACGGACCATGGGTGTGACTATCCATTTGTAAAGAACTCGACTACACCCACTTTCGCTTACGTCCTACAAGAGCTTCTAAGATTTCTCCTTTTCCAAAAAGAGAAATATAATTTCATCACCTAGATGAAACACATTCTTTGCCTAATATAGTCAATCCTGACATAAACGGTACTATTTCATTCCATGGACGATGTCGTAAGGCCTTGAGGCTACTACCAAGAGATCCAACCGTTACTCTCACCTCCAAGGGTCAATTCACACTGTCGGCAGTAGTGTGTGGTCACTAGGTCTCCTCCAGTAGGAATCTCTAATGTGAGGGTCAAGTCAATGGTTTTAACTAGAACATCTCAGTATCAACCTCCTAAAAAGGACAAGGAAGTAAACGTCACAAGAACAAGTGTCTTTTATTATTGAAGCTCAAAGTACAAAGAAACAAATCATCCACAAACAACGACATTATCAAAGCTAGAAGCATCATAAACAAAGGTCTCTATGCCTGAAGCTAGTCCTGCTCCTACCCATCTACTCCCTGAGCTCTATGGTCATAGGCCTCAACTGCATGAAACTGAGCTCTCCCCTGTCCAACTGTTCCCTACAGTCGAGGTGGTCTTCCTGGTGTTGGTGGTGTTAGAGACTCAAAACGTCATCCACCACCTAATGCTTGGTCAGCCCCTCTGCCGTGTCCGCCTGCTCTTGGCGGACCACCACGATCGAACCTCTTCCTAGGAGGTCCCTCTACCGCTTGTTGCTCATCTGTAGGGAGGGTAGAGCAGTCTCGAGCCATGTGACCTTGCCCGCCGCATGCTTAGCACTTCCTGCTCCTCGTATGGATGGCTCTGTTTCGTGTGCCCTGGACAACCAAACTTGTATCTTGAGATCACTCATCTGACGGCCTGGTCAGCTTAGACCCTTGCGTCAACCATCTACTACCGGATGCAGAAGACTACTCTGCGTGTCATCCTGTGGAGGTTCTCGCCGCTGGTGACTGCTCTGCAAGAAAACTCTCCACTAGAAGGGCTCTCTATAGCACCCCCGCTTGCGTCAGGATGTTGAGGGAGATCATCAAAGCCCTGATCTCATCTCTGAGTCCCTTCTCAATGGTCTGGGGCTGGAAGAATGGGTACCGAACCATGTCCGTGGAGTAGCGTGAGAGGTCGGTAAAACTCACCGAGTACTGGGCTACTATCATGTTGCCCTATCACAGCTACAGTAACTCCTAAATGCGCACCGCACAGAGGGTGGCTGGAACAAAATCCGAGCAGAAGAAGCTCTCGAAGTCCGTCCAAAGTAGAGATGCCTCATCGTGCACCTGGAGAATCAGGCTCCACCATCTACCTGCTGCTGCGTGTAGGAGACTTGCAGGAAGGATCACCATAAGGTCTGCTAGTGTCCCTACCAATTTGAAGACTCTGTCAATAGCCTCCGACCAATCCTCAGCTGCCTGAGGATCTGTCTCTCCACAGAACATGGGCGTCATCTTCCTTTGAAACTCGTGCAATGCGCTCAGGAGGTGTTCACTCTCCGCCGATGGGGTGAGTAGCATCGGTGGCTCAGTGGGTAGTGGTACCGTTGGTGACTCCGCTGTAATGGGACCCTGCACCAAGGCCTCGTCGCTCAGTGGGCTTCCATCCAGCACATAACTTGGAACCCTAGCGGGTTGCCTTCGTGGGGCCATCCTGAAAAGAAACAGGTTCGCCATGGTCAAACAGTATACCTGGTGAGATGACACAAATTAATCAAAAAGAAAACTTTAAAAAGGAAACACACATGCAATTAGTGTTTTCGTGCACTGAGGCAGAAACCAGAGGTCAGGGTCCTGGTGTATGGATACGTCGGCCACCACACCAACACTGGACTCCCTGGATTGAAAACCACACTCAATACTCTTAACACTATTGCTTCACAGAAAGGAAAGATCAGAGTCTTGAGTTCTGTGGTAGAACCGACTCCTCTGATACCAATTTGTCATGACCCGTCCTCGGGACCTATGTCGTGACTACCCCAAGAACGCCATCTATAGTTCAGGGGATGGAGACTATCACCAAAGGAATAAATCCCAAAAGAAGGGAAGGCATTACCTTTATAAAGTAACAAACACAACAGAGTATGCCAGTGAAGTAAGCTATAATTAAAACTTGTATAAGGTAAGTGCTGAAAATTAAATGGGACAGTATACAAACCCAACTGAAATTACAGTACAACTAAAAGGAAAGTACAATAGTAGTAATTAAAATGGCAACACTGAGTCATCCTCTAGAAATACCACCTGAAGGGTGGGTACAGATAGTCTCCTCAGCTCCTCGGGTCCGATTGTCCACTCAGTGTACATTCTGCCAAGTGGTCCACCTCCAAGTATCGTCCAACTCCACAAGACTCCACCTCGATCAGTGTCATCCATCATTTTCATCCAACACAACGTAGTGCGGGCATAGCCCGTGCAAGGGTGAGTATACAATACTCAGTAGGGACCCTGAGACCCACGAAGGTCTCTCAGAATCCACGAAGGATAAAACACAAAGGAAAGATACAATCACGAAGTATCAAACGACTCTACTTAGGTATATGCCCATACATATACCTAAGTCATCAGTTACAAAATGGCTCTAACTCTCGAGCCCAAGCACAACCCAGTCCACACAGGAAATCACAACCCAGTCCACAAAGGAAAGCACAACCCATCCCACATAGGAAAGTACATCCCAATCCACACACAAAATCAAGTCAATCACATCAATGAAAATGATTGAGAAACAAGACTCAACTCAGACAGGTATACACATCGCAAGTTGTTAGATATGATCAGATGCGGCCACTGATTAATCTAAGCTGTCAGACCCACATAGGATACAAGACCAGCTAAGTTGTCAGACCCACATAGGATACAAGACCAGCTACTCTGTCGGACCCAATCAAGATACAAGTACAGAGGTCATACTGCCGGACCCACATAGGATACAAGAATAGTAGTCATCACCGTCGAACCCACAGAGGAACCCAGGACGGTCGCCGTCACTACTGAACCCACGGAGGATCCATGTACAGTCTTCCATGCTACTGAACCCATGTAGGATCCAAGTACAGTCGTCCTTGCTATTGAACCCACAGAGGACCCAAGTACAGTCATCCTCGCCGCAGTTGCAGCCAGCTCTAGGGTTCCCGCACACAGCACGCTCGATTCCGAGAGGGTCCGATCCTCGATCAAAAGAGAAGATACATCAGTTGTCACAAAGACCATAGTTTAAGTATTACAAAGTTCCGTCTTTTCAAAAGAAACCCAACACGATAGACGGTGCGTTAATCGGATTCCTGATCAGAGAGTTATTGGCTTTTCCATTCCACGAGCCTGGTTGGTTTTTAAGCTAAAACCAACCCGATTATACTCCATCTGCATCCAAACCTCAAGTAGAGTAATCCAAAAGAACCGTCTCATCAAAAGGATTTCAACACAACTGAAGGCACATCAAACGGACGTCTGATCCTTAAGATATAAGTGTTTCCGCTCCAAGGGCCCAGTTGGTTTCGGGTTGGAACCAACCCGTCCATACCCAAACATTGCCGAAACCTCTACTGTAATATACCAAAATGACCGTCTCGATCCACAAATTCCTATGCAACCAAAGATGCATCGATCTGAGGTTCTTATCTCATATTATGGTAAAAATCAGAAAATGGTCCGAAGTGGGGGGGTCTGGGCCCAGCCCGACTGGGCCCAACCCCCCTGGGTTGGCCCAAACCGGGTCGACCCAACCAGAGTCTGGCTCCGGCCCGGTTAGGCACGGCCCGGTCTATGTGACCCACCCCGGCCCGGCTGGGGGGCATGCTGGCTTGGCCAGTGAGCCGAGTGGGGGGCGCAATCCCCTTCTGTTCTGCGGACACGGCGCCAGGCTGGCACCATGGTCTCGCCTGGATCCCATGCGGCCGAGGGATCCTTCCCCCGCCGCCGCGGCTGAAGCCGGTGTCGGCCGCCGCCTCCGGTCGTTGGCGCCGCCGCGCTAGCATGGCGCACTGGCAGTGTCTTTCACAGACCACCGGATGCACTCCGGTGGTCTGATTTTCCCATCGTCTGTGCCTGTTTCTCTCCTGAGACCCGCTCTTCACTGCGACGGCTTCAAAATCTCGTTGCTGTCCCGTTTCATTGTCTCCCATCCATACGCACACAAACAAAAAATCTACAGAGGGTCGTCGGGCCATGTTTGTTTGGCTCACACCCTCCACATTAGCCGATAACAATTTTCCAAGTATAAACAAAGTTTCACGTTGTACATAAAACAAATTAACTCAAATTACAATGAAACAATCCATCCAACATTTTTCCCAAAAACAACTATTCCCAACCTGCAAAAGAATTCATTCGCGGATCAACTTGATAATGAGGTGACCCGCATTCTTTGTTTTAGAAGGGATGAATCATGGGAATATAACATACTCAAAAGAAGTAAACCCCTACATCAACAAATGATGACGAACGTCGGCGTCGCGGTGGACGACATTGCGGGGGAAGGGTTCGTAGTCAACGTCTGAGTGCACTGAGGAGGAAGCATCATCTCCTTCTCTTGTCGCGGAGATGAGAATTGGTGGTGCATCGTTGTTCTTCTAGGAACTGGTGTTCTTCATCATTCTTCATCGGAGGTCTGTGTTCTTCCAAAAACTCAAGAGCTCTCCCCTAATCTTCCTTTTTCACAACGAATCTCTCCCCAAAATTAAATAATAGGCTCCTCCTATTATTTAATTACACACACAACGAAACTCCCAGAATTAAATCACCACATTTAATAACGTGTTGACCATTGATTAAAGGATGGGAGAGGGAAGATCCCTATTAATTAAACGTGTTGGTAATTAAATGGGGGGTCTGCCAATTTAATGAGGGGTTGTTAATGAGTTTAGAGGAAATTAAATGGTTGTGCTCATGTAGACCCCGCCTCTCTAACATCCACACTCGGGTAGTTTGGTGGTTGTGGGCCCACCCTTAACTACCCATGGGAGGTAATAACCTCCTTGTAAAATAAAAATTGTTCCGACAATTTTTATTTACTTCTTAAATAAACCCTCAAAATTAACTTCTCCTCCCGCGCAAACACAACAACAGTAAGGACCCCGTTAAGCAATTACCAGCATTGTGAGTTCATCGGTGCCCTCAGATTTTAATTCTGAACACCGGTTGAAAATATAGAAAAACCCACTCGTTTGTTCACTGAATGTACCCGAGCTAAACTTCATAAATTGATTTCGGGCACACCGGGCCTTGGAATCAAGTGTTGTCAGAAGCCACAGACACGTAAAATTCCAAAGTATTTTATAAAATAAAATTTCCTTGAAATTTCTGGGTCTTTACACATATATTTTCAATGGAAGGGAAGCTACTCACTATGTATATATCCACTTAAAAATAATAATTTTGTCATATTATTTCATAAAATCCTTTTGCATTGAAGGTGAAATAACTCTCATGGTTATGTAATAATCCCGTATTGGAACATATGGTGAAAAAAAAATTAAAAAAAATCCTTCTTATCAAATCAAGATTTTTGAGTTCTTTTATCTCTTTATATTTCATGACTGATTAGGATTCATAAATAAATTTTATGTTTTTCATATATGCACCGAATTCATCAACCAAACCCCATAGTTTTTATATGATACAAAATAACCTTGAACATTTTTGATATTGAGGATATATGATATGGTTTAATACCCTATAACAAACTTAAGGTAGTTTAAATTATTTATTCTAGATACAAACATATTTTCCCTATGGTCTGAAGTTATACCTTGAAGGACATCAGAAAAAAATCTAATATCATCTATAAATTCATATTTCCTTTAATAATCCTCATTTAAATGGTATAAAACATTTGTGAAATTTAGCAGAATAAATTTTATTTAAAGTGGAACATGTAATTTAATTCCTCCTCTCAGTATCACATGGATAAAAATATGAAAATGGATGCCTTAGACTAAACATCATTAAATATCATATAGAAATTAGTGGATAAATAAAATCCCTATACTGATAAACTCCTCAATTACTTTTGGGCATGGCACAATGCAACAGATTCTCCTATACAAGTGAAACCATTTTCACTAGGGTATGAGATTGAAGAAATTTTTCTAATGAAGGTTTAATTTTTCTAATAAAATTTTCATTTGTCCAAGCGGATTTAATATTGGTAATAACAGCATCAATAATACTAAAAACAGAACAACCAATATTAGAACTAGAATGTAAATGACTGTATATTAAACATAAAATTTACATCAATGGATCATACTTCATAGTCACCTAGGATAGAGAGCTCATCTCACCTCCCACAAGTGTAAGGTTCCTTATGAAATACTTTGTATTAAATATTCACATCATCTTAATAGTTCTTTTATTCAAGACCATAAAATGATTGAAATAAGGTCTTTATTATAGAAACATGATTATATGGTATATAGTCCTAATTATATGACTTTAAATTATATGAAAAATGTGTCATGCCATAAAACAATAAACTATTTATAGTGGTTCATCCCATAAAACATTAAAAAAATTGGAGTGGTCCATTTCATGTAACCTTAACCTTCTTGGAGTGTTCCATCCTATATGGCCTTAAACTACATGTATTGGTCTGTTTGTATTACATACATATGTGTATTTTATTTACATAAGATATTTATTTATGTAGGACCCAAATTTCTTAAAATATTTTATAGATATTATGAAATTTTCATTCCATAATATAGAGTTTCACCTAATTAATGATAAAAATTACCTCTTTCAAGGACAATAAGTGGCTTTATTCCTATGACCACAAGATACATAATGATTTCAATATCTTTTATCTTGGGACTAAACAGGCTCCAACCTCCATCTTATCCTCCAACATCACACCTTGACACATCAATGTCCAATTAATTCATGTTGAGATTATTTTGGAATTAGATTTATGTTAATTCATATTGATTCTATGATACTTCATTTACACTATAATTTTTATTCTCTCACTCTAAAAAAATTCCACAATTCCATAACTATGTGTATATTTATTACTATTATTATTGGATATATATTTATGCCTAAATATTTAATCTTGGACACATCCTTAAGATTCTCTCCCATTCCATTATTTATTTCACCATGGTGTTTAGGTCTCAATAATTTATATTGATTTTGGTTTATTATCCTTATTCTTGAGTACCCCTCATTTCATTTAATTTGTCACCCCACTGTAACTTTATTTCATATTAATTCACATTTGGAATCTCATATCAAAGTGTACTTCCATAATTATGGTTGTCTTGATTACTATTTTCATTAGATAAGTCACAACACTATGATTTTCTATCCTAAGTCCAGTCATATAATTACACCTTATTTTAATTTTGTATCATATAATTCAACTTGGTGTTTGGTAATGTTAAGCACATTGTGTTTCCTTTACCATTTTGACACTATAATGTGGAAACCATAAAAAATAGATGTGGAATTATTGTTTTTATTATATGATATATATTGATGCATGAATATTATATTTTGGGCCTAGTCATAACCTCACATCAACCTAAATATTATTTTCAATACATTATGTTAATTTTTTTTATTGGATTAAATTTAAGAAATTTTATACCTATTTGAACAATTTCCTTCTCTATGTTATACTTCAAATAATGAATGTTTAAATTACTAAAAACATTTCATATATTTTATTTAGAAGCACATATAATTTATAGGGACCCTATTTGGAATATTAAGGGTAGATATGTCACATATATGGGGTATCTATACCCATATAAATGCATATATGTTTTATATGGAAAGGATTAAATAAACTTAAATGCCTTAAAAGTGTTATAGTGGGACTTATTATTCAACCATAGTTAGAAATCATCTTTATTTTATATATATATTGTTATAATAATGGACCCATCAATCAAAAAAAGTCAATGGTTGTCGGATGAACATAAAAGAAATCCCAATTTCGACTTCAAATCCATATCTTATGAATGATTTTTTCTATTTATCATATGATTTGATTGTTTTTTGTGATGGAATATTCTATGTAGTTCCTTTTTTCCTATGAGTTTAAGTGTTTTTTGGGATTCCCCCTTTATAATTGAGTTGTGCCTTCTTGGTGTCACATGGATTTCATTGGGATTTTCTTGAATATTTTAGTTTTTTCATAAGATTTTATAGTCCATTTCAAATCCATTTTAGGGTTTCTTTATCCATACCTTTATTACATCAACATCACTTAGCATGGATGAGACATAATTTACCTCTCAAGAATTTTTTTCAGTGCTTGCCAATTTGGTGAAAGTGAGCTCATTGTTTTTCCTTCTTGGATCCTAGATGGTGGGATTGAATATTTCTCTATTTGGAATCACTCTTTTCTACATTGAATGGGTTATTTCCCTTTAGTAGAATATGTTTGTAGTTCACTCAATGGTTAGAGAATAATTCCCCCATCAAGAAGAATTTTTCTAATAGATTGATGACAGGACTCAGACATGTTTTTTACAACTCGAACTTTTGGTTTGTTTACTTTTAAAGACTCAACTTATATCCCCCCTCAATCCCATGTTGGTGTATGCTCTTTACACCTCATTATTTCTTTGTAACTTTTTCCCCTTTTAATAAATTCCTTTGGGGAAGGATTTTAGTGACCAAATCATGTCACATCTTTTATTAAAAAAAATACTATCTATTGTTATTTTACCATATGCAATTAAAATGTACCAATATATGATTTTCATCATCCAATATTCTTATGGTCAAAGAGTATAAAATTTTATAAACTCTAGTTCTTGCATTTTATTTATGAATTATAAAAAAATAAATCAATATCTAATTCATACTCAAAAAATAATATCCTCAAATCATTCATACCAACATCATTCATAATTCATGTCGGGGTAATTATATTCATTAGATAAACAACCTCTCCCACTATTTTTATCCATGTTACATGATCATAAACTAAGTGACGCTTTAGAAAATTTTATATAGCCTTAAACTTTATACACCCAAATGTTTTTGAGAAGTATGACTATAAAACTATAATAACTTTATCCCTTTTTGGTTTCTTGTGTTGATGTTGAGTTATTTATTCACATCAGTTAAGATTTTACTATGTCAAGAAAGTGACCTCTTTCCTTTCAGGTCCAAGTCCGTTGAACATTAAGTAGGATCCACAAAAATATGCAACCACAACGTAGAACTATAGTAGTGAAATTGTCTATAGAAAGTAAAGGGGGACAGAATACAAGCCCAACTAAAAAGATACAACTACAACTGAAAATAGAAAACAGCTCCTAAGATTGTCCACTTAGTATCCTACCTGAAGGGAAGGTACATCTTGTCTATATATCATTCTACGTCAACCTTCACCACCATCCATCGTCAGGTCCTAGCTCCCCGAGTCTCAGTCAAGGATATTCGTCGTCTGCAAAATACACAACAAGGTGTGGACGAAGCCCATGCAGGGGTGAGTATAAAAATACTCAGTAGGGACCCCGAGACCCCAGAAGGCCTCTCATAATTCCACAAAGGAAAACCACAAGCATGATCTCAATCAAAAAGCACAAAGAAATAGACACATCTCAAACCAGGTATAACTAAGTACAGTAGTACAGAATATTAGTCATAAAGCTAGATCATCTTATTTTGTCAAGAGGCACTACTGTTGAACCACACAAGATCTATAGGTACTAAACCCGCAAGACCCACATAGTATCGATAGATGATTATACACACAGGATTGCTAGGTGATGATTCACACCGAATCACTAGGTGCTGATTCACACATAATTTCTAGGTACTGATTCACACAGAATCAATGGGTGCTAATTCACATAGAATCTCTAGGTACTGCTTCACACAGAATCGATGGGTGCTGATTCACACAGAATTGATGGGTGCTGATTCCCATAGAATCACCCGGTGATGATTCACATAGAATCACTAGGTTCTGATCCACACTGGATCTCTCTTCATTCTTCACGTCTTAGCCATCCATAGTATTCCTTCTCATAGTATTCTTGTTTCATGGAGAAATTGCTCTTCAATCCATTAGTCATATTTCAACTGGAATGAAGTCCCACAAAGAAGTTACTCAATGATCCTTAATTTCATAAAGGTTCCAACACAACAAGTGGAACATCAACCGGATGCTTAGTCTATAAGTTATTGGCATTTTAGTGTCAAGGTCCTGGTTGGATTTGGTGTCAATCCAACCCATCCATACTCTAACTTTATCCAAAACTCTCGTGGGGTATCTCAAAAGGACTGTCTCTCCCCAAGGATCTTAGCATTGAAGATGGTTCATCAAAAGGACATCTAGTTTGCAAGATATGGCCTTTTAAGTGAATCTAGGCCTAAGAGGGGTCTGAGTCCGGTCCGCCCTAGTTGGGCTGGCCAGTGGCGGTTCAGCCCGCCGGCTAGAGCAACCCGCACAGGGGTCGCACTGTTCGCCTCCCGAATGGCTCAAAGAGATGTTCGACTCTTTGATTGACAGTGCTAGGTGGTGCCACCTGGTTGTTCACGGGACCCACAAGGAGTAGGTCCCCTACCTTCGTTGTTGCTTTGAAACTGCAGAGTGCTCAACGTGGCATGCAACAGTGGGCCTATTCACCACCACCACGGCCAATCATTGTCGACCGCCCTGACCATGCACCGTGACACCTCCTACTTTGGCAGCTGGCGAGCACCAGCCACTGACTTTTCTGCCTACGTCGGTCATCGGTGCCGCTGCATTGGCGGATCTTTTGTAGGCCACTGGGTGAGCTCTGGTGGTCCATTCTTCCTTCCATATGAACCTACAGCCCTCTTAAGATGCTACAATTGTTTCATGCCTCCTGGTTTCCATTTTCCACTGAGTTTAAAATCATCCCACAAAGAACGCATCAATAAATGAAGTAGAGGAGGGTCTGATCCTTGTTCATTTGGACCTCTCCCTTGGCTTTAATTTCATAACAAGAAAGAGAAATTTGAATTCATCAAATATAACTTTAATAATAAACCCCCTACCACGAGAACCGTTGGAGGTGTCACAGTTGTGGTGGGAGAAGAGTTCTCATTGGATGAAGTAGTTGGTGTTCATTGATCCCAGATCGTTTCTACCCAATATTCCATCCTCCATCAGTGGATGTTTCTGCAGTACTTCTTCAACGATTCCTCACTTGATTAAGTCATGCCAAAAACCCCAACCCGAGCTCCATTTAAATAGATAGAAGAAACAACTGAGTTACACAACATTAATGTGGTTCATTTATTCACTACTTTTAATGTGTCAACGTTGTTGGTAGAAAAACCAAGATTCATGTCATTAAATGTCTTCATAAGTAATCAGTCCTGCCACCAACACTCAATAGTTATAAAAAAAGAAATAAAATAACTTTGTTGTTATTTTATTATTTTTTTGTAAAGTCAAAAAACTATCTTTTTGTCCCAACCTACTGCGGTTGAAGTGAATCCTTTATTAAGAATATCTTGGCACTACGGATTCAATGGTGCCCTAATATTTTTAATTAGAGCACTAATTCAGAAGATATAAAACACCGCCCATGCGTTTACTGAATGTACCTTAAAAATTTTCAAAAAATACATTACAGGCGCACAGGGCCTCAAAATTAAGCACCGTCAATTTTTGTAGACTCGTAATAATCCCAAATAATTTAAAAAATATATATGGACTTTGGGGTCATTATATTCTCCCCAACATATGTATTTTCATCCCCAAAATCTATAAAAAAATAGGGGGATAGATGGAGGTACTGAGAACGTATCTGAGCCTCCCGCTCCCATGTTCTCTTCTAGAGATTCTTGTGCTTCCATTGAACTCACACTAGAGGAATCGACCACACACCAAGGACCCTCTCATATCGATCCACTATCTCCAATGGGAACTCCATAAACATTTCTTCATCATCAATGTCTATCTCTCCCTTGTCGACAACGTGTGATGGGTCATGCACGTATCTCCTCAGCTACGAAATGTGGAAAACATTATTCACCTAGGGCATCTATAAGGGGAAAGAAAGATGGCATGACACCTCACCTACTCTTATGATGATCTAGAAGGGTCTGATAAACCTCGAAGATGGCTTTCTTTCCTAGCCAAACCTTCATAATCTTCATCGGGGTGAGATCCGTAGGAAGACATGGTCTCCCTCCTCAAACTCCAAAGGTCTCCGTCTCTTGTCGGCATAAGAATTCTGCCGGATCTGTGAAATCTTCATCCACTTTTGGATTATCGTCACCTTCTATGTGGTAGCCTATATCAACTCTAGACCCATAAGTTGTGACTTCCTTGGGTCTGTCCCATAAATAGATGATCTGCATGGTCGCTTGTACAAGGCCTCAAATGGGGTCATGCCAATGGTGGAGTGATAATTTTTGTTGTATGAAAACTCACTAGGGGAAGCTAGTCCTCCCAACTACGACCAAAATTGTGGACACAAGCACAAAGCATGTCCTCGAGTGTCTATATGGCCCGCTCCATCTAACCATCCGTCTAAGGATGGAAGGTGGTTCTCATGCGTAGCTGAGTCCCGAACACATCATGCAATCCCTTCGACATGAATGATGTAAAATGTGTGTCACGGTCTAAGATGATCATTGAGGGAACTCTGTGCAGTCGCACAATCTCATGTGTATAGAGGAGTCTCAATCCCTCTACTGATCCCTACTCTCAGATAGATAGGAAGTGGTCCGACTTAGTGAGTAGATCAATGATCACCCAGATGGAATCATAGCCCCTGGATGTACATGGTAGCCCTAACATGAATTCCATGGAGATACCATACCACTTCAACTCTAGTACCTCCAGTGGCTACGCTAAGCCTTTTGGTACCTGATTATCATTCTTCACTTTCTGAAAAGTGATGCATTGCGATATGAACTTCACCACAACTTTCTTCATCCCTGGCCACCAGTACTAACACCGGAGGTCCTGGTACATCTTCACCACTCCAGGATGTAACACTAAAGGGGATTTATAGAACTACTTAAACACCTCCTCTTGTAGCATCACTGGTACCATGGTGTGTCCTATGAAGAGAACGATGTGCTCCCCACCTTCATAAAATACTTTAGGAGCCTATCCTATGGATATCTGAGCACATCGGGCCTCAAAATAAACGTCCCCAAACTGTACATCCCGAAATAAATAAAAAAATTGGGGGAGTGATAATCATATACTAGAGGTAAGCTTCTCCATCTCTATCCATGAAGGATGTCTTCAATGGCGCTACCTTCTTTGTCACCTCACTTAGAAACTGTGGACTATACCTCCTGCTGAGTGCATCTTCAACTATGTTCCCCTTCCCAGGAGTGTATACTATCTCAAAGTCATTGTCTTGAAGGAACTCTATTCATTATCTCTTTCTCAAGTTTAGGTCCTTCTATGGGAATATATACTTGTTACTCTTATGATCAATGTAAATAGTAACTCGTTCACCTATCAAGTAGTACCTCCACATCTTCAGCACAAAGACCCCGACTATTAACTCCAAGTCATGGGTAGAATAGTTCTACTCATGTTGTCTCAACTGTCATGAGCCGTAGGTAATCACCGCTTTCTCCTAAATCAGGATACAACCTAGTCTGGTCCCTGATGTGTCACAATAGTTTACATACCCAACACCCTCTTCTGGTATCCTCAAGATGGGGTAACTTTTCAATCTCTACCTCATCTCCTGGAAACTATGCTAGCACTTCTCCGTCCACAAGAAAGGTTTTCCCTTATTCATCAAAGATGACAGTGGTGATGCTACCCGGGAGAAGTCAGGTACAAATCTCTGGTAGTACCCAACCAAACACAGGAAAACCCCGCTCCTCGGTCACAATATTAGGTGGCTCTCAAGAAATCACTACCTCTATCATTTCCAGATCCACAGAAACTCTATCCTCTGACATAATGTGCCCCATGAAGTGTACTTCCCGTATCCAGAACTGGCACTTCAAGAGATTTCCATAAAGCCGGTGTCGCGAAGTGTGTCCAGAACTATCTGCAGGTGTACGGTGTGCTCCACCTCTGACTCTGAGTAAATCAAGATGTCATCAATGAAGACCACCACGAATCGATCGAGGTAAGGCTATAAGATCATGTTCATGACTCCCATGAACACTTCTGGATTATTGGTCACATCGAAGGGCATCCCCAAGAACTCTTAATGACCATAACAACATCATAAGGATGTCTTCAGTGCGTCCTCTTCTCGTACCATGAGCTGATGAAATCCTTATCTTAGGTCTATCTTAAAAAACCATCGATCTCCCTTCATCTAGTCGAAGAGATCATCGATCCTTGACAGAGGATATTTTTTCTTCACAGTCACATGGTTTAGGTGCTGATAGTCCACAAAAAGCATTAAGCTCCCATCTGACTTCTTAGAGAACAAAATCGGGGATTCCTGTAGAGAAACACTGGGCCTTATGAACCCCTTTCCATATAATTCCTCTAGGTAAACCTGCAAGTCATGAAGCTCCATGGGATCCATCAGATATGCTGGTGTAGATATCAATTCCCTCTTGGGTTAAAGGTCGATGTAAAAGTCTACCACTCTGTGAGGACGTAGTCCCAGAACATCACCAGGAAAGACATCAGTATACTGGTCCACCACTATAGGATAACTCAAACTCCTTACTTCAACTGCTCCGAGGGTGAGGCTAGCCAACTGGTGCATGATTGGCTTCACCCTAATTTGAGAAATTCCATCCTGTGCTTTAAAGGTTTCCTTCTCACCAATGAAGGAAAACTTGATCCCATCC
This sequence comes from Viscum album, assembly GCA_963277665.1. Taxonomy (NCBI): domain Eukaryota; kingdom Viridiplantae; phylum Streptophyta; class Magnoliopsida; order Santalales; family Viscaceae; genus Viscum; species Viscum album. Next base: position 556,311,777 of record OY728137.1, read on the forward strand.
ATGCAGACACACCGCACATAACACCTAAAACAGCCAATCTTAGAATGGACTGTAGATAGAAATTCCATAACCAAGATGACATCATAAGGCCTTGACGCTGCTACTGGGATATCCTATCCAAATCTCTCGCCTCCTATAGTTAGTTCACACTGTCTACACCAGGTACTAATTGTCGAATCCTCTCCCGTATGAGTCTCTAATAGTACGGATCAAGCCAACAGATCCATCAAAATATCCGAGCTCCAAACGAGTGTCATTGTAATGAATGAGTAATTGTAACTTGTGTCTATAAGTACTACATCTAGGGTGTAATAGACACAGATCGTACCTCTAATCATCTTTGGAGCACCGTGGTTGTAGGCATCTACTGCTTGTAGTTGTGATCGCCCATGTCCACCTACTCTCTATGGTCAGGGTGCACCACTTGGGGGTGGGGTGGTAGAACCTCAAACATTCATCCACCACATGTTGCACGACCTGCTCATCTTCCACGTCTACTGCCCTGCGGACCTCCTGACTCGAACCTCGGTCGCTGCCTCAGTAGTTCCTTGACTTTTTTCTGATCGTCAGTACTACAGGTTGGGTAGTTTCGAGCCATGTGGCCCTTCCCACTACACATGAAGCGCAGTCTTCTTCTCTGCTAACCCCCTCTACCTTACGAGCTCTTCTCCTCCACACCTCCAACCCTACATCCTAGGGTTAACCTCAGGAAGGTCTGGTACCCTTGGATCTTTGCGTCATCTACCTACTACCTACTGCATATGACTCATCTACCTGTTTTCTGGTGGTGGATATCATTGTTGGTACTTGCTCAACTAAGAATTTCTCCACCAATAATGCTTTCTCGAGCACTCCATCCTGAATTGGGATATTGAGTGATATCATCGATGCTCTGATCTCTCTATGAAGACCCTATTCAAAGGTATGAGGCTTAAAGAATGTGTCTGGAACCCTATCGGTGGAGTAGTGTGATTGGTCATTGAATCTCACTGAGTACTAGGACACTAATAAGCTTCCCTAATATAAGTCAAACACCTCCTGGAAATGAACATATCATAGTGTTTCTAGAATGAACTCCGCCCTGAAGAGGCTCTCAAAGTCCATCCTGGTGAGGGTCACCTCATCTGTAACTAGAGCGTCAGACTTCACTATCTTCCTGTTGTGCCAAGGAAAATACTAGCAGCTGGGATTACCATCTAATCTATGGGTGTCCCAACTTGGTTGAAAACTCTATCGACAGCCTCCATCCAGTCCTCAGCTGCCTGAGGATTTGACTCGCCTCGAAACCTCATAGGTGTCTTCCATTTGAACTCATGAAACATTCTCAGTCAGCGTGCACCATTCACTAGTGCGGCTGGTGGAAACTTCTTCCCAATGGGTGGTGGTGGCGTCGTTGCACCACCCGAATCTACTAACACAGTCAGAGGGCCCTACATCGATGCCTCTTCTCTCAGTGGTCCTCCATCATGTACTCTTTTAGGAATCTTGGCTGGCTGTCTACGCGGAGGCATCCTAAAAATAAACAGTTTTCCATGGTTAAAAAGTTATACATAGTGAGGTGACTCAAAAGAGATCAAATAAAAACATTTACAAAATACACGCAATCAGGGTTTTCATGTATTGAGTCAGTAATCAGAATTCAGGGTCTTGGTGTATGGATACTTCGATCGTTGCACAAACATTGGACTCCCCAAACTAAAATCCACACTCAAAAAACTTAACGTTGTTTCTCTATTTAAAAGATAAGAGTTATATTTCTTTAGTAGAACAGAATCCTCTGATGCAACTTTGTCACGAACCGTCCCTTGGGGCATGTGTCATGACTACCCCAAGCTGCCCATCTATAGGATAGGGGTTGGAGACTAGCACCAGAAAGACGTATACCTAAAACATGAAGTCATTTTTTTTAAACCTATACAAACACACATTCTAAGAACACAACAAGATGCAACCACGAAGTAGAACTGTAGTAGTGAAGGTGTGTACAGAAAGTAAAGGGGGTCGGAATACAAGACCAACTGAAAAGATACAACTATAACTAAAAATAGAAAACTGCTCCTGAGATCATCCACTGAGGATCATACTTGAAGGGTAGGTATAGATCGTTTTCACAGCTCTCCACGTCAACCATCACCACCATCCACTGTCAGGTCCTAGCTCCATGAGTCTCAGTCAAGGATGCATGTCATCTTCATAAGACGCAATAAGGTACGGGAGAAGCCCATGCAGGGGTGAGTATAACATTAATCAGTAGGGACTCAGAGACCCCCAAAGTTCTCCCATGATTCCACAAAGTAAAACCACAAGAATGATCTCAATCACAAAGCACAAAGCAATACACATAGCTCAGACCAGGTATAACTGAGTACAGTAGTACAAATGATTAGTTGTAAAGCTATATCATCTTATTTTGTCAAGAGGCGTTGTTGTTAACCCACACAGGATCAATAGGTACTAACCCTCGCAAGACCCACACAGGACAGATAGGTGCTGATTCACATAGAATCCCTAGGTGCTGATTCACACAGAATCGCTATGTGCTGATTCACACAGAATCGATGGGTGCTGATTCACACAGAATCACTGGGTGCTGATTCACACAGAATCTTTGGGTGCTGATTCACATAGAATCGCTCGATGATAATTCACATAGAATCTCAAGTTTATGATTCACACAGGATCGCTCTCCATTCTTCACATCTCAGCCAGCCATAAGATTCCCACTAATAGTACGCTTATTTCTGGGAGATACCAGTCCTCAAGCCATCGGTCGTTTTTTAACTAGCACAAAGTCCCATGAATAATCTACCCAATGATCTATCATGTAATAAGGGTTCCAACACAACAGACATCGCGTCAAACAGATGCTCAATCTGTAAGTTATTAGCATTTTAGTGCAAAGGTCCTGGTTAGATTTGGGGTCGATCCAAATCATTTGTACGCCAACTTTCTCCAAAGCACTCATAGATTTTCTCAAAAGTAACATATCTCCTCAAGGATTCCATTACCACAGACGGTTTATCAAACAGGAATCAGGTTCGAAAGATATGGCCTTTTAATTGTATCTGGGCCTGAGAGGGGTCTAGGTCTGGCCCGACCCGGCCTGAACTGGCTTGTTCTGGCCCAGTTGGGATCGGCCTCAGTGGGATCGGCCCACTGGACTGTGGCATCTCAACCCACTATCTAGTACGAATCATGCGAGGGTCGTGCGGTCCACCTCCCGAATGGCTCAAAGAGTCGTTCGGCTCTTTGATTGGAGGTGTTAGGTAGCGTCGCCTGGTTGTATGCGGGACCATAGGGATCAGGTCCCTTGCCTTTTTTGTGGCTTCGAAGTCGTGGCCTGCTCAACACAACAAGCTATGGTGCGCTGCTTCACCACCACTGTGGTCGGCCATTGTCGGCCGCCCTGACCATCTGCCGTAGTGTCGAGCAGCATCACCTCCTTCTGCGGCCGGCGAGCGTCGGCCTCCGCCTTCACGGTTAGTGGCAGACGCCAGTGTTGTTGTGTCGATGTCACACTAGCGGATCTTTTTCAGGACACAGGGTGAGATTTGGTGGTCCATTTTTTCTTCCATATGAGCCAACATCCCTCCTGGGATGCCTTCGTCATTGCGTGCCACCCGATTTCCACTTTCCATCGAGTTAAAAATCATCCCACAAAGAATGCATCATGAAATGAAGAATCAGAGGGTATGGGCCTTGTTATTTCGGCACGTTCCCTCCACTTTAATATCATAACAAGCAGGATCAATTTTAATTCATCAAAGATAACTTTAATAATAAACCCCCTACCTTGAGAATCATTGGAGGTGTCACGGTTGTGGTGGGAGAAGAGTTCTCATTGGATGAAGTCATTGGCATTCATTGATCCCGGATCATTGTCGCCCAAGCTTCCAACCTCTGTTAGTGTAAATTTTTGCAGTACTTCTCCAAGGGTTCCTCATTTGATGAAGTCATGCCGAAAACCCCAACCCAATCTCCATTTAAATGGACGGAAGAAACAACTGAGTTGCACAACATTAATGTGGTTCATTTATGAACCACATTTAATGTTTCAACATCGTGGTTACAAAAACCAAGATTCAAGACATTAAATGGCTTGAAAATTCATTGATCCTACCACCGCCTCTCAATAGTTACAAAAAAAATAACTTTGTTGTTATTTTATTATTTTTTAGTAAAGTCAAGAAAACTATCTTTTTCTCCCATACTACTACGGTCGAAGTGAATCCTCCCTTAAGAGAATCTTGAAGATACATATTCAATGATTACCTCAAATTATTAATCCAAGCACCGGTTCAAATGTTAGAAAATGACAACCGCATGTTTACTGAAGGTACCTTAAAAAAGTTCAAAATATCCATCCTAGGCACACCGTGCCTCAGAATCAAGCACTTTCAATTTTCTCATACTCATAATAATCCCAAATAATTTAAAAAAATTACATGGAATCTTCGGGTCTTTACAAAACTATTAAATGAAAAGACATAAAACATGTTAATTTTAAATCCTATAAATGGAATCCTAGGTAAAACTTAGGTCTTCAATCAAAAAATATCAACCCTTTAATGTCTTAGAAAAAAGATCGAGTGTAAAATAAAATAAAAAATGTGAAGTTTCTTAGGATGGAAACCCATTAAAGTTCATTCTAAGATAAAGTTAAGTACTTACATGATATGCCCAATCCTTTCATAGATTATGAAAAAAATTCATTGAAAAGGAATAAAAAATAAAAATATTTTAAGGACCATCACAAGGTCCTATAAAAATTCCTAGATATTTTTTCTAGGTTTATGAATCAAGGGATAAATTTGATAATCTTACTATTCTTGGTATGAATTAGTCCATCTATACTATACAAAAAACATAACATTATAATTTCAAGATGAAGAACACATCTTGAACATTTTTTTAGTTTCATAAAATTTACTTCATGGTTTTCATTAACTTGAGTCTTTTATTATCTCTTATCTAGATATACCATCCTTATCTCATTATTAATGAACATGTTCTTTGTATATAGCCTAGCTATACCATTTCAAGAGCATATGTTCAAAAGTAAATCAAGTCCTTTTTACATTTTATATAATATACTAACATCATCCCATAGTGATAAAATATTCTACATATAAAAATCCCTTATACCTATCTAAGAGAACATGTTCAAAAAAATAATTGATCAATAAAATATTTTTACCCTTAACTAAAATATTTTATATAATGGATTATAAAAATCATAATTATTTCATATTCGTATGGATTTATTTAATTTTAATGTTACTCTGTAGTAAATTTCTACAAGTCATCGAGATAGAATCCATATTCAGAGAAATGATGGGATATATTTATCATAAGGATTTCAAGTGGATAATAAATCATTCAAGCTATAATCTCATAATTTATAGTTATATAAAGAAATATGTTTTTTCAATCAAATAATATTCCATGGATTAATCGTGTCGGAAGCTATATTCATAACTCGAATCCTTTATTTAATAATAATAAAGATAAAAAGGTAATAAATGTTAGAATGGAATATATAGAAATGCATTTTAAATTGATATTTCGAGTTGATTCAAGGATTTATATATGTTCTCAAAAACTTTTTGAAGTTTGATCAACATTGAAATCTCAACATTGACATCAAGATAAAGTTCACTGACCTTTTTTATATAATGATTCTTTCCTTTCTAGGATTATTTAATAATATTTTAATGTCCTACTACTATCTATTCAACTATTGATAAGTTTTAGTGAATAATATTTTAAAATTTCATACCTTCATCAACTTTTCCTAGATACTTATTCACTTCCACTGCATAGAAATATTTTTTTTGGAATATAGATTCCTAGAGCTCTATAAAATTTACCATGAATTCTGCTACCATATGTGCTAATGATAAAAAATATATATTGGTTTTTATTAAATAATAATTTCCTTTATACAAACATGTATTGTGCAATAATCAAATCCAATAAATTATTGGATATGAAAAAAATATTAGAGATTATATATTTTCCCACCCATTTTAATTATTTAGGTTTATATGATCAAATTCAGAATCCTCCACACTCTTTGTAATAACCCTTATTGAAGAATAAAAATATCAATATTTATATCAAATTATACTATAAAATATTTCATTTATTCTATACCTTGCCCACTCAAGGAAGGCTAAGCTTTAGTCTTCTCTAAAAATTTAATTCATGGATAGCTTGATCTGGAGTAGCTACTTATTCAATTGGTCTCAAAACTTATGACCACTGAGTAATAATTTCATATTTATATATATTTGTTTTATATAGTAACATTCCTACAATTTAAGATAAAAACAATATATCATGTATTGAAAATACATAAGATTAATGAGGTACAAACCATTATCCATTTAGCATCTCTCATTTCTATTCCCTTAGTAGATAGCTCACTCAAACTAGTTTCCCGAAGTGGATATCTCTCCAAATTTTTATAGACTACCCAGGATGAATCTATAAATATCAAATTAATAGATTAATATTATATTTTAAGATTCTTTAGGTGAAGAGTTGTGTATGATATTACTTCTTGATCATGAATGAGGCTACTTATATTTTATAAAGAAAAAGTAGATAAGTTTGGTATCCAAATCAGGGAACGTAATGTTAGTAAATTAAAAATTAAAACCCTCATAGAGAGGAATTATGACTTTCAAACTGTGAAGAAACATATTGCGTCGCCTCTATAGATGATGTGTTATAGTCCTCAACACTGACTATCAAAATTAGTTTTACACTATCTATTATCTTAATGTGTTCTATAGAACATTTCATAATATAGTGACCGAGATTATATAGGGATTTAAATAATATATTTATTAACATATTTAAAAGGGTTACCTATTAAATTATGGGTGTATCGGACATAGAAAACTTGTGTTTCCTCTTTATTTTCATATAAGATTCCATCTAGGCCTTAAGGGCTTCCCCTAAACTATCGATACCTATTTCTTGATAATCAATTAATCAACCTAAGGTATCAAAGCCTTCTTAATTATACAATATTATTCTATCTAAGATATTATTATGTACCCTTTAATGGTTGTGGTTTCCAATCCTTTTCTAGATGGAACTGTGATATTTAAGTGGTCTAATTTATCATCCTCCACTCTAAGTTCAAACAATACCACCTCAAGAGGGTAAACATTTTAATTATAATGGAATATGATGATAATGTTCATTCCTAAATGAGAACAAATTATTATGTTAAAAATACAATCCCTCTTTCCCATGATAATATGTCTCGACCATTTTACAATGTGCCCTCAACCCCAAAGTAAATGTGGAAGAGTTTCTGTATCAATGATACATTCCAAAATAGAATGAATGGATAAAACTCCAACTACATCCATTAACATTTCTTTTATTCATTATATACAATCTAGAGATCTATTTCCCTCCACTATGATCCCTAACTTTTACTCACTCCCAATTAGGTTACCCAACACCATGTATTAAAGAAACACTACTGGTGTACACACAACATCTATCCTTTTAATAAAAGATCAAGTTAATATATGTTAATTATTAAAGAAAATATAATGATGAAAACATTAAAATTAATTCAGATACATTCATTGGGTCATTGTGTCTATCTCATTCACCTCCAATTTCCTAGAAAATCATATTTTCTGAAACTAATAGCTTCATGTGTTGTAGTAGTTTCTTAGTAAATAGCGTTTTTTCATCAGCTACATGAGTTAATATCCCCAATTCTATTATATATATGTTGACTTTAGTGAATCTATTGTTAAAATTTATTTTGGTTAGATCTTTAATATTCAATATATATTGGACATAAATTCTTGATCGAAGGACATATCGAACTTATTAAAGTGTATTAACTATAGACCAATTATCCTAGAATTTATGAGCCTTATGGTATAACTTTTTTGAGGTTATATATTGGTATGGTTCCTCTATCGTATTAAAAGGTGACATGTTTCTTTTTTTAGAATTAGTTCTCAACCCTTCCCTCTCAGTAAAGTCCGCGCTTCACCTTTTTCTTCTAGAACACCTCATTTTAACTCCATCTAATTGTAGTTCATAAATTTAGAGTTTTGTGGAGGGAAGAATACATCACAGTATATATTGAATTGTTATTTCCACTATTGTTATTTCATTCTTTTTTTAAGTGTTGTGTATCTTCCCTTTTGTAATAGATGAATATCTAACATGGTCCATTGGATCATTTTTAAATGGAAATGGATAAGAGAAAATATAAGTTTTGATATATTTCAGGTATAACCCTATGTTAGTGTCCAGTAATAGAAATGTTATTTTGGCCCAATAATATTTTATTATCATCATAGACAAAAGTTTTTGGGCCATTATCTTATGTTTTTTAATTATTTATTCTCTATATGAGGAAAAAAAATTGTTTTTGTAGGCATTATAATTTATAATAAAATTAATATGTTATTTGTACCTCATATATTACATCACATTCAGTCATTGAATCTAAAATATATTCCTTAAATGCTACTTTGTATTATCATGAATATAGCTACATAAGGCATCATCCATAATAGTTTTACCTTGGAAATCTTCATATGGTAAAAATAAAAATATAAAGGCATTCCCAAGGACTTAATAACATATAGGTTATCCAATGATGGTATCCAAACCCAAAAAATTATTTTAATGTATATCCTAAATTGGTATCGTTGAATATATGATATTGTTTTAATTTTTTACATCCTAAAATGAGTACAAATATAGACCCAAAAAAGTTCAAATGATCTAAAAATATTTAACTGGTCTTTCCTTTGGTATGCATGTTATAGAGATTGGTAAATCTTTTCCAACACTATAACCACCAAACATATCGATCCCCCTACACAAATTGTTCCTCCAACATAAAATTTTATGGTTATACCATCATATATTAATCATTTACTGGTGGCAGATAGCCTCTCAACCACATAGTAAGATATACATCCAAATATAAGGGGGGTTCCACTTTGAGAAATATTTAACAACTGCATTATTCATATTTATCCTTATTTGATATAGGATAATATGAACTTGTTATCCCCCTCATACACATAGTCAAATGCCTATGGTATAGTGAAGAACTAGAACTTTCTTTTACCCCTATAAAAATATTTTTATTTTGTACATTGAAATTTATATTTATTATTGACTGTTGATCATTCCTTCCAGCATTTTGAACCTATGTCAATTGCTCCAGTACCTATTGTGGCATTTAAATTGAATCCTCCCAAGTAGCCTTTGGTGTAACGAATTCATCATGCTTGGATATTATAATAGGATCTACGATAATATTATATATAAATATACCATAAAATAATTCTAAAATCCCCATGTAATAAATGGAATGTGTTCATTAGAGGGATCCAATTAGTTGAGAGATTATGGATTAGACCTACAATATTATTTTTTCTTTTCTGAGATTTCTATGTATCTTTATATATTCCTTCCAATTTATGTTTTTCTTGAAATTTTGAATAGGTTTTCCAAACCTAATAATCCAACATCCTTTTATTATTATATACACCCATGGGGTGGGATCCCTAGCATGTATTTTAGCATTGATGTTGGTTGAAAATGTAGAAATGATAAATTGAATAATAGTTGTGTGTCTTGGGTTCAAATGAATACTAGAGATCCTCTAGAGTAGTATCCATATTCAATATAAGATACATCATCCTGAAAGTTTATTTCATAACAAATGATCTAGACATTGAGACAATTTCCATCTCCAATAGTTATATATAGGTAAATCATGACAGAGGCATTCTATGACCTAGTAGTGAAATTTCATTCTCAAAAAGTAACTTAGAAACTATAGGGGTATGTATTCTTAAAATGATAAATTATATATATTCTCTGGAAAATTCCATGTAAGATCCTCTATCTAAGGGTTTAAATAATAAACTTTTTTAGGCTCAATGCACTTAACTATGAACTAAATTCTTTTTTCTCTATCATTAAAAATATAAATATTTGAGGATTGAGATGTCATTTATATAAATAAAAAACTAAATAATTTTTTAAAGTGATATAAATTACACAAAGAGTTCTTAAGAAACCATTAAATATATAATGGACACTAAATAGGAGTAATCTTAAAAATTTTAAAAAAAAATAATCCAACCCCTTTCTCTCAACCCATTTTTCATAGCCTCTATTCTCTTAAAACTTTTCTTTGAGGCCACTATATAATATATCTTCATTATAAATTATGTGAATAAAATATCATTCACTTGTCAAACCTATGTAAGAAAATAGAGAGCGTGATACATATGATTTTTCAAGGGGGGAAGTTTTCCCTATCATGGATGGTCCCTATTTTTATAAGGAAGAGTGAAATGAATTATTCTTCTTGGAAGATAATATTCATGACTACTAAGTGGGAAATGAATCAGTGGTGAAATCCTAATATAAAATTTTCACTAGTTACCACTTTCAAAAACTCATTACCCAAGTTACCAACTAGTACATGGATTATATGATGATCACTAAAACAATGATGATGATTATGATGAGTGGTATTAGAGATCTAGAATATAGAGAAAATTAAATGAGGATAACAAGGTTTCTAGAATTGTTTTTATCGAGTGGTTTTATCCTTGGTGTTTAACAGTTACCATCCATATTTCTACTTCAATGTGTTATTGTTAATAATAAAAGATTATATGGAAGGAGTAGGAAGATACATCTAAACTCCTATAAAATTTTCAAAGATAATTAAATGGGAAATTAAAAAGCAATAATAAAGTCTCTTGTGAGTGTGATTTCTCCTCTATATTTCACAAGTGAATCTATGTTAACAGATGTTCTGTACATTGTTATTCTCTCAAGAAATACTTAAATTGGGTGTTTCTATTCTTCTTATTGATCTCATAATTTTCATACTGTCACTCTGACCTCATAGGGTATTCATACCAAATGAGTTCTCTAAGATGAGTACACCTTACATAGCATCATGGATGATCCTTTTATAAATATATTTTATATCTCTCTATCAACATCAATGATATTGATCAATCCATGAGTCCCTTATTGTCTAATATTCCTCCAAGTGTTATATATATCAAAAATAATGTCAAAATATTTTTTTAGGTTTCCCAATTTAGGTCCTTGTTTCATCATTAAAAGATAGGGTATATGAAATTAAGATATTTTTTAATTAACTCAAATATAATTCGAGGGGTGATATAATGTCATAATATAAAATAGCATGACATGATATGTTCCTTCGTGGTGTAGTATTTATTCATGCTAAAATTTAAAATTTATATCTATAATATATTCTTATACCTATACTTTTTTCCATTCATTATGTAATAACCAAAATTATTGGGACATGGTCATTATGTCTTTATGTAGCTGTATGATCTATGTCATGGAATGTCCACATACTTTGTGATGTGAGGTGTCTATCCTCCGTGATAGTCTCCCATTAAATTTTCATATCCACATTCTTTATTCTATGAAATCCCTAATAATTTCATGGGAATTTTTTTGGATAGATTGTCTTCAACTCCCAAGGATAGTGTCACACCAAACATCTATGTATCCACATTAAAATGTAGAGGTTGATCCCATAGTCCTCAAAGAAAAATATTTACACTGAAACACTCAGTAGATATAGTGTTATTTATGGGTAAATATAAAATATTATTCTCCTTCACCCCCTTTAAGTGTGACTAACTCCTTGTTTTATTATGATTCACCAGAAAAATTATTCAACTGATTCCTTTATGACCAAATCATGGCATGACATAAATCCATTATGCTTTTATTTCTTTCAACATATTTTTTCCTAAATTCATTTATTTATAATCGTCCACCTCTTATCTAGTTTTCTACAGTATCAATAATATTTATATAATTCATTATGACGCTTTCAATCTATTTCTTAGTTTTCTATGTGAAAAGCATATGGTACAAAGAAATTTATACCAAAATAAAAATATATGTACTCAAAAAAACATCAAATAAATAACCACAAAACATATATAGATTAAATATGTTACCATTCCATGAATTTTTCATGATGGATATAATCAATATCCAAATCTAGTCAAAGGTTCATTCCACCACACAATCAGTTGGATAGTGTTTCTGAGATACCTTCATCCCTTAGTAATAAATCATTCATGTAAAAAATATATAATTCCTTAATCATCACAAGAATTTATAATATAGATCTTGTTATTTATGATTGATGTGTTTATCCATCCATTAATGGTTATTTATGATCTTTTAAAGGTATGTGGTCTTCAAGAACACGCTTCCAAAACTGCTCCATATACACTTTCATGAGTCTCCTTTATGAGACAATGAAGGAATATGATAAACTACAATGTATTCTATGATCTTGTTTGGTCTTCGTGAAAAACTTTAATATCCTTCCATAGTCACCCCCTAGATGATTATAGAATCTATAACATTCTTATTATAAGTAAACTTCTCAATTAATCTAATTTTGACTCAGCTTTTAATGATCTACATCAATATTAACCTAGAATATCAAATCAAACATGCCATGTTTGACATGAAAAATCACATCAATCACCCTAGGCATATCAATCTCTATAATTTTCTTTAAATAGAACATTCTTAATAATTGAAAAAAAAAATTGATAATAATTATTTTCATATTTAAAACAAACCTAACATGATATAACAAGTTATGCATGGTTTCATCATCATGGAATGAATAGTAAAATCAATCTCCCCCTTTGGATTTTTTTAGAAATATGATCATCATAAATACTCATTATCAAAAATTTCATTGATTTTTTAAACACTTAAAATAATTAGAAATAATTTTAGTAACATAAAGAAATATATTCCCTTTTATTATAAAACCCTGAGCTGAATTCTAGCATCATCTCTTTGGATCTATGTGTTTTTCCTTCACTTTGATTACTTAATAAAATGTTTAAATAGTGAGTAATTGATTTGGGTTGTAGTATACTCTCTACCCCTTAATAGGTTTAATAATCTTTCCCTATTTTGATTGAGGCTTCTTACTTCAACTCATGGGGGTATTAAAACTCTATTCCCATACAAATTTTACCCCAATTTAATATATAAATTCCATTTCATTTCTCCCATTTATTCACTAATTTTTATAATTTAAAAAAACTAAAAAAATTGAGAATCGTATTCATGATTCATGAGGGTTATCTCATCTCATCACCATCCTTTAATAATCTTAACACTTAACAGTCCTAAAAAATAGAGAATCCAAAGCAATGAATTCTTAGATATAAAAATACCAATTTTCCACACTAAGACTATGATATAAATTTATTTATAGAAAATAAGTTTGATCAATCATAAATATATATAGTCTATAATTGATCATCCAACATAATTTTTTTTTTGGAATTACCTTCATTTATCTATCTAAAAAGCATCCCATTTCATGCTAAAATATCATCAGGTAAATGAAGAATCGATAATGGAAGAGGTTATCTCACTCATACCTTGGTTTTTTAATATAGGATACAGTCTTATTTGGAATATACTTGAATTCATATGATTTCCATAATTACCTCTTTGCCTTCTAATCTCATAGTGATTCAATTTTATGTTCCGCACTTATACCACTTTTTAATACCACTTTTATATTATAATTTCTCAACATAATTATAAATTGGATATCTCATATAATTATAGTGATTAATTTAAATATGTATAAAAAGAGGAAAAAATCACTCGTTTCAAAGTTTTCATTATAGGTGGAGGAGATTTGATTATCCTGAGATGAATTTAAGGAAAAATGGGCCAAACTGCATGGAATCCTAAGAACACATATTCACTGAAATTCAAATTAAAAAATATTCCCTTATAGTTGGCTAAAACTTTTTTGGTTGGTTCCATAAATATGTGGGATAAAACTCTTTAGAATAAACTTAATATCCTTGAGTCCATTTGGAGGTCCAAATTAATGGATTTTTTTATAAAACTAGAACTACTCAAGGTTAAGAGTAATACATGGTATTTTTAAAATCGCTCATTATAAAGCTCCAAGGACTACTAATTTTTATGATTTGACATTAAATAGGCTATCCAAAAACTCTATAGTTTTCTTAAATTCAATATAAGGATGATTAATTTCCTAAAACCATGATAAAATTAAAATTATGACATCTATGTGCAAAAAACCTTATATTTTGCTTATAAATTGACTCTATGGGTATATTTTGTTAATTTTCATAAAAGGTGGAAATTAAATAACCTTTTAGATTTAAAATGGTTCCTTTCATCATTATAGAGATTTTAGAGCTCCATAGACTCATAGGGAGAACAAGGAAGAATATGGAGTTCTACTCGATCTTTATCCTCCTCTTGATGGTGAGTTAAATGGTGATCGATCATTTTGAGGGAGATACAAACTTTAATAGGGAGTTACAACACATAAATTATCTACTATTTTTATATATATTTAATTTTATAAAAAAAATTACTTGAATATATAGTTTTATTTGAGTGTTTTACTTTTTAATGACAAACAAAATTCATTAATTTTCATAACTGATTGTCTTTAATATTTAAAGTGGAGAAACAAATATTTTTCAAATTACACAACCCAAGAGTCCCATTAATTATTTTACACATGGGATATATGTATATATATATCTTGTAATCACAATATTAATAAATATGTTCTAGAACATGGTTAAATGATAATTTCACAAAGGTTTATATATAGGTGCTCTATTTTTAGGGGAAAAGGGATGATTGGGATTCTGATTAAACATTAACCAATGACATCGACCAAAATTTATGGATTTATAAGAAAAAAAGAAACTCATAAAAAATATATAGTAAACTATAAAATATTTCTTTTATATATATTTTTTAAAACCCAATTAATTTTAGAAAATATATAAGTTTATTTCAAAATGTTCAACCTTGTTGTTTTACTTTGAAAATCCCCCCCCCCCCATTTAATTATTATAAAAATTAATTAAAATACTCACTCTCAATCATTAAAATATAATTTAGATACATCCTAGGGTATTCCCTATACTATATTCTATGTTTCATAATATATATAATTTGAAGCATCAGGGTGGCTCAATCAATTTCTAGCATCGTTACTGGGAAGTAGCAATCTTTAGAGTGTGTTTTTAAATAATATAATTTTTTATTTTATAATTTTTTATTTATTATAATTATTTTTTATTTTTATTATATAAATTATTTTAATTACCCTCTTTATAGGTATTGTGTATGAAGCATTCTTATCGTGGGGAACTACCATCATTCAAACCTGAATCAGAGAGTCTTCTACATCACTAATAGTGAAACACACAAATTGAAAAATTAAAGGACACAAAAAAATATTGAGACACTTATAAACCAATATTTTTATAGAAATCAATTTGAACTTGAAAATAATTTGTATAACAATTCAATAAATAATTAGAATTTTAATGAATTAACTTCCACTGAAGTAGAGTATCAACCAGTATACATCCAGATTCCCAAGAATGCACCTAATTTCAAACTAAAATATGATATAATTAATTTATTACATAAATTCTATGTAAATTATATAGATGGATCAAATAAAAACATAAAGTAATTTTATACTAAATTTTCAATTTTAAAACCTATGAGAGTGGATAATGAACTCAATAAATTAAGATATTTTCCATTTACTCTAGAATACAATTCAAAGGATTAGTGTTATCATCTTAATACCTAAATTGGTGCCTATTTAGACTTGAAATATATTTTTATTAATAAATATTCCCCATTCTCTCAAACTAAAACACTAAGAAAGAAAGCATTTTGAATAATACTATCATAAGGGGAAATATTACATAAATATGTTCTCCAAAACCATTTTTTTTATTTTAAAAAAAAACCCCACTTTTAAGGTTGAATATGAACCCTTACAACCATTAACCAAATAAATCCAGATAATAAATTATATATTTCATGAAAAAGGTACACATGAGATAAGATTCACCATAAAAATATGAAACCAGTAGTGATAAACCAAAACTATAAATATGAAACCCATAGAGGCAACATATAATCAAAAAATACACACTAAATATTCAAGTCATGATAATAATACTAGTATTTCCAAGATATTTTCTTAATATAATGTTCAGGGTGAAACTATAGGTTTTTTAAAATAATAGATTCTATAAAATCATTTACCTACATATATCCATAAAAGTAAATAGTCTTGGGCACAAAATATATAAACAAAATATCAATTTTTGAGAGATTTCATCTGTAAAGTTAATCATTGAGGCCTTGGGTATCTATCTCATACTTCACATTATCTTTGTGATTTATTTTTAGATCTATATAAATGTATTTTGGTTCATTTATTTCTTCAAAAGTAACCATAAAAATTTTATCATAGGTTATTTTCATTATTTTTTTGAATATAATAGGAAATGATATTTAAATGGTCATCTATACTTTAAAATGATCACCCTCATTGTTTGATCATATTGCATTAACATCTATAACTGGGTAAATAAACTATATTAAAGGAAAATTGGATCTAACTAAGGTATCCTTTGGAAATTTGTATTCCTATAAATGGTATTTATATACATTTTTACAATACTATTATATTGAAGAGGATTTTATATCTAAATATCTAATTAGTATATTAGTAGTGATGAATAATCATTTCATGGTCACAAATTCTTAGTTGGAAAGGTGGTTAAGCCTTATGATTCTGCTACTAACTTATTTATTGTCTTGTAATTGTATCAATAGAAGTATTCAACTAGTAGGTTCTCCTTATGATTATAAGAAGAAGACCATGTTCCACTCTTCTATAAATCATTTTCATCCATATTTCATTCCCAAGATAACTTAAATCTAGGTCCAAACTATAGGATTACAGACAAAAGAAAATTCTTCCTTCTTTTAGATTCTGTAACTTAAAACCTATCATTATCATCTTTTTCTATTTCATTGTTTCCTAATTTATCAAATTGATTATTAAGTTCTACACCATAGGATACCTCCTACTCAATTCCATGAGAGTTTCCCTATGATTCTCCAGTTATAATTTATCCATCCATCAAAGGATCAATGATATGTTAATTTTAAGCCAAAGGAACAACTAAATTTTAGGTATGGTCCTTAGAATAATCCTTTATAAAAGAAGAATATGGTCTAGGTGTAGGTTAATTTCCCTCAAGACTTATAACCATCACATCATCCTTAATGGATTTTATACCAACAACCATTTTCAAATGAGAAATATAAATATTATCATCAACATAATAAGGTCATATTCCCTCAGAATAATCATCCACCATACTCATAACTAATTTTAAAATAATTTATCTCTATGTTCATTCATCTCTTTCAATTATTGTGGAATTTTCATCCACAATATTCTTTTCCACACTAAACTAAACTAAATGTGAACTGATAATCTATGCCTCAATCATCCTATCAATTTTTCCTTCTTATATGACCTCAATAATGTCTATGTAGTACTATAAAAGACAAATCAGTTCGGCTTCATAGCTCCCATAGAAAAAAACCATGGATGAGGTAACCTTGGATATTATATGATAAAAAGAAATCAGACCACCATTAATATAAAATAACATTCTTGTAATAATACTCTTACTTTATATAAATCATAATTAAATAAAATGAGGGTTTAAAAACATTGGTCTCAACACACACAAGAGGTTTGATAGGATGAAAAACTCCATGGGACCTAAGTTTCAAGCATATGATTTTTCCTAACAGATGACCAATAATTTGAATAATTGTAGGATTTTGAAAATTAAGTGGTAAACTAGTAATATAGATCTATTTCATCAAAGACACCATATAAAAATTCTTGTGTAACTCAAACAACCATATAAGAAGTTATAAGTGTAAATATACAATGAACCATAGATTATTAGACCATGAAAAAACTAGTTTATCTTTTTGGGAGAATGATATAATAATTTTTTGAGAGTCAAGAAGTTTGACTACCAATAAATTTCAATTTCCCCATTTATCATTGATAAATCTACTAAATACATTGATAGAAGGGATTTGATAGCCAAAATTGGAAACCAATCTAAGATCAGGAGGGGATACTGGTTCTTTGAATTTTTTGGGTGAGATAGGAAGTGTAAGAGATCCATGTTCAAAACCAGAGAGCATCAGGATCAATAAAATTCTAGGGAAGGGTGGAAGGACTTTTGGGTCAGTGAAGGGGATGAATCATCAAGATAAAACTGTTAGATGCCTCTATTTCTTGAAGGAGACCCACCCCCTCTATAGGGGGGGATTTATGGTCCATCAAGTGTCAATTAGGATGAAAACCCTATGAGAGTGAGAGATATGGATTTCATCACCCTACTAATATTATTCTTCTCTTTGTCCATTAATCGAAGTGGGATATTCAGGTCTCGTAGTTTTCCTTTAGAACTCATCATTACAAGAATATAGGGAATGATTTAAAATATATTTTAAAAATTCCATCACCACTAAATTAGTGTTAAACTACTAATATAATATTTTTATAAATTGATAATCTTCATGGATCATAGTGTGATTAATATTTTTATGAAATACTAATCCAGTCATGATGAGGAAACACCCTACAAACCTAGTGTAAAATAATCAATGGTTTGGTTTAAGGTATAGTGCACCCGTCAAAGGAGTCCATGAGGTGTAGAGTTACAATTTTGAGAAAAAGGTGGAAACTGATTTTAAAGAGGTAATTACCATGATATGAATAGTTTCACCTTCCCATAATAACTTATAACCCCCTCATCTAATTATTTTTCATATTTCTTCCACTAACATCCACTATTCTAACCAATTCCCTCAATTTATATAACTTTATAATATTCTTGAAGAAATTTTTCCAATCCTCTCATAAATAATAATTTAAGGATCAATATTATAGGAATGGGTTTATTCAAACCAACCTAAGTATTCATGGACCACCAAAGGTAGGATAACCATCCTCTTCCACCCAAAAAAAACTCAATAAAAAAGTCCATTTCAACCAACCCCTTTAAAACATAAGCCCAGTTAGGAAACCACAAGAAATAAGTGGTGATAAATAATCTCTAATTCGAAAAAACAACCCAAGAAACCATAAAAGTATTAATAAATAATAAAATCTCTAAAAAGATGTGTAGAATACAAAGCCAAGGGCCAGATAAAATTTCTTCTTTGTTTATATTCAACCTAATTAATAAAAGAAATGTTAGTATCATCACCCTTTTAAATTGTGCAAAATTGAAGATATAAATTATCCCTATATTAAAGTCATAACTTTATGTAGAAACCACCATTCCATAAATCCCTAAAAATACATATGATTACAATTCATTCTTATAGAGGAGTCTCACTAAGATAAAGAGTGTGTATTCTCATAAATCCCCTAGAAAAATGAATCATCTTCCATTTGACAAAATGTACACTCAACCAAGGAAACAAAAAGAAACTAAAGTTAACAATTAATTCTTGGAAACATTCAAAAAAAATTAGGTTTACATTTTGTTGATTGATTATGTGAATCATGTTACACAATATTCCATGTTCTTGACAAATTTGGGTACATGTAAAATATGGATAAGAGGGTATTAAAGGGTGATATTTGGGAGGAATATCTCTATAGTGATTCAACCATCAAATCCTAGAAAATGTAAGGATCTTAAGACTTTTTCTATTCCATGTACTATAAGAGATTATTTATTTTCTGAAACCATGTCTGATTTGGGTACCTCTATAAATATGATTTTTCTCTACATTTTCTTTTCTTAATATGTTGTGGGGATGGATCCTACTACAATATTTGTTTAATTAGAAAATAAATGTATCATACCCCATATTGTCGTGCTGGAGGATGATCTTATGAGGGTCAAAATTTAAATTTTTCTTATTGATTTTTCTATGTAAATAGTTGAAGATAATAGGATGAATGGTCATTCCCTAATTATATTGGGGATAACTTTCCTATAAACATTGAAAAATATAATCAATTTATATAATTTTATGTTAATTATAGAGTTTGGTGGTGACATTTTCCTTTTTAATATCCTTGATTACATGAATTTCTCTTTATAAGAACATAATTTTCAAATAACATAATTGATATACTCTTTATCCCCACATAAAAGAAATTTCTTTCCACTAATACAATTTTTTTCATCATTAATAGACATTTTAGATAGTGATTCATGTGTTGAGTGTTGTGATGATTTGGAAACATTTCATGCTTGTTTGTTAATTAATGATTTCATATACACTGAGGAATCAATGACCATCTATGATTTTTATCAACACATAAAATATTATTTCTCAGCCTGAGAAGTTACCATAAAGTAATTAAATTATAGGATATAATTTCCACATTATTTTCCTTTACATTAATCTAAAATCCAATATAATTGGATTTAAAATCACCACCTAAAAATTTTATGTATTATTATCTTGATAATGATAATAGGTTATTTTTTATCAATACTAGTTTACTCCCTATAGAGAATGAATTTTAATTTCTTGACCTTTTCTGTGAGTATAAAAAACATAGGGATGTACACTTTTGGACATTCCCAATATTCGTATATCAATTTTTATATATCATGTATTATTAATTGATGAGGCAAAATTGGTGAGACAGGAATAATGATGATTGAACCAAACCTTATTTGATGTCATTAAAATGGATATGACCAAATTATTGGATACTTGAATCATTTATCTTATATTTGATAGTCAATGGATTAGTCTAGTGTGGGTAATTCCAAATTAAACTAGTTTAACAATCATTAAAAAATAAAATTATAAATTACTGCCAACCCCTTTATGGAATAGTTAGTGTATCTATATAGACTATCACTAACTAATATAGTACACTAGAAAAGAAAAATTTTCATTGTTATTCATTGAACATTCGTTAGAGAGTTTAATGGAAAAGTCCCACTAAAATTTCCTTGATGTATATTATGGATATTTTTAAATATTTATATCCTTA
The DNA here is from genome assembly GCA_963277665.1 of Viscum album. Classification (NCBI taxonomy): domain Eukaryota; kingdom Viridiplantae; phylum Streptophyta; class Magnoliopsida; order Santalales; family Viscaceae; genus Viscum; species Viscum album. The sequence goes on from OY728137.1 coordinate 556,332,784, forward strand.
TAGGATCAGGAAAATATAACCTTAAATTTCACCTTTAGTACATTTACATATAGTAAGATTCCATTTAGTTTATGTAATGATTCAGTTACATTATAGTGATGCATAGAAAGGATTTTTTTTCAATTTTTATAGAGAAATTAATTGAACTATTTGTGGATGATTTCAATGTCTAGGGGTCCCCTTTATAACGTCCTGCCACAGATCACCTTTAAGACGGTGGTTGGACCAGTGACTCACATGACTTTAAGGGCATATCCCTATACACCAAAGGCTACCGAATAGCATTAAGGGTCCGAAGAGGTGATAGTGAGGAGACTATACCCTCTTATCAGAGTTGCATAGTGGTAAAATAGAATATAAATAGAAGTAGAGTAGTGGAAGTAGTAAATAAATGAAAAGAAAAGAGATAAAAGAGTAATAAATAAATTACAAAACATATGAAGAAAATAATTAACAATTTAATAAAAATGGGAAACACTAGATTCTACAACAAATGAATTCATTTCATGGTGAAGATACATAAATGAAAGCATTAAAAAATACAGCATGCTTCACAACATTGTTCAATAATTAAGAAAGGATAAAAAAAGACCCATGGGTGATATCCATGAGCATCCTGAGCTCCAAATAGGTCATTTTCTCTTAACTATCAGGTACAATAAATACACATGTCAACCTAGATCCTACAATTATAAGGTCTCCTATAGTACCACGGGTACCCAAGCAGTGTGTGATACATAAATATCTGTAGGCTGGCACCCACTGTGTCTATCCTAATCTAGAAAATGCAATATAAATTAAGAAGTGTTCCATATAAAATAAATGCACAGTGATAAAAAATTAAATAATAGAAACTTGGTGTGGGTTCCTAAATGGACAGCCATCCCATACCACCTAATTAATCCTAAGATTAATGTCAGATTAGTATTGTTGAGTAAGGAATAATATACAAACAAGACATAATAGTAACATGGAAACCTGAGGAAGGTATATCCCCAAGTTTGTTCTTTAACATGGGGTATAAATCTCATGTCATTAGTAAAGTAAGGAAAACATATCATGTTCAATGACAATACATAATAATAAATAAGGATGCATCTCAAGTATTTACATTAGAAAACATCAATTTCATAGGTGGAGTCTGAGATCATGCCTAAGGTATCTCTATAGTACATCCATTCAAAATATCAAATCCCATTAAGCCCATCCATAGAGATCCTTTCAAAATTCCAAGTATCACATGTGGTATGGTAACTATGAGTCTATCCCATGTATCACACATAAGGGTCAGAGTATCAACCTAGGCTTGGAAAAGCCATATTTCCAACGGTTCCATCCTTGGTTACCCCTTAGGGAATCGGTATCACCCAATAGTATAATATAAAACCTAGGGGATCCCTTTCTGGGGGATCCTAAAACATCACTTCCCTAGAGTGTCATGTTGTAACCTATCGATTATGGAGATTCCAATTGTGGGTTCTTAATACAGGACCCATGTTCTCTCCCTAGACCTATTTCATTTTAAAAAACAAGAGAGGAATATATCATAGATCAAGAAAGGTATGAGGCTTCAGCTACATGGAATAATAGGTAAACAATATCACATCATCACATGAAAAATAAATTTCATAAGATATCAATGTTAACAAGGCATTTCATTTGGTTCAAGCCACTAACAAGGTCATAAGTAATAAAGTAACTTGGATAATTAAGGAATTATAAATAAGTAATGTGGCATCAACATGCCTCTTACTAATATGTCATCAATGAAATTTCATCATCTCAAGATATCAAGCTCGACCAAGTTTCACAATCCATCCAAACCATTTAAATGGCTCAAGAAAGGATCACTAAACAAGGCATAAGGAGTTCATTAATAGGCAAGGTACTCATATAACATCAAATGAGTAATTTTTTATATTAGGAATATTGAGTTCCAATAAACCTAATGTATTCCATAGATAGGAGGCAAGACACATGGGATAAAATATTATGTTCAAGCTTAGGCATTATCAAGAGAGACCCAATTCATAATTCATTTCTCAGTTATCAATTTAAGGAATTACTAAGGTTCCATGCCCAACCCATGGAACATTCCCAACTTTTATATAAATTCAACTTAGGACATTTAGGATGGATCACACAAAGGGGTGTTTGAGAGGCAAGGAGAATACCCTGAAATGGTTTCTCCATAAGCGAAGGCCACAAGGGACATGATAGAAAAAAAAACAATTTAATAAATGTCAAACAATTCATTACGTATAAACCATTTATTCAAGGCATGCCAGTTGGTATGAGTCATCCAACTGAAGTTCATTCTCACTCAATTTTCCTAAACATGGAAAATTTATTTTTACGGTACAAGTTTCAAAGGGTTCATTTTTTTTTACCCTTAAGGGATGAAACCAACATTCATAATTAGAAAAGATAAGTATAATTAGGGATTTGATTTTATGTTAAGATTAAAATAATTCCAATTTAATCTTCTAAGGGAACCAAAAAATGAGTAATCATTTGTAACTGCATATCCTATTCTAATAGAAAAGGAAAATATCATTTGTTTAAGTGTATACATGGGGGAATCTTATATACCAACAATACTCTTAGGTAATAGTTAATCCATGGGAAAATCCTTATGTATCAAGTTTTTCAACACCACAGTAAATTAATTTAAATTTATATATCACCCAGGACTTGGGATAACCTTTATATACTTCCCAACTTCAACTCTTATGTATCTCAAAATATATCTAATTTATATGATATTCATACTAAATATCAAAAGAATAAGCCTTTTTATTATCCTGGGACTAATAAAAATCACCAAATACCTCTTATTTATTGGACATTCTACCTCTATAGTAAAGGTATAACCTTTACAGGTCAACTTGGGATTCTTATGTATCACTTGAAAGCTCAACTAATTAATTATGTCATCAATTTTATTTCTATTTAGTATATAGAAAATATATTATTTAAGAGTAGGTAACCCTTACATATTTATTAGAAACTCTTATGTAGTACCATACATTATAAATACTACCCAATTTATCCTCAATGAAAAAACTCATTTATATCATTTATCCTATACATTATTTTTTACACTTTAAAATACAAAACATGAAAAAAAGTACCTAAATTAATAATAAAACATGAAATATAAATAAAGTCACTAAAAATTAGAATCTATTATAGTTTAAAAATAAACATTAAATTATTCCTATAACCTAAAAATATTGTAAATCCCAAATTTAATTACAATTATAATGATATTTTAAATGAAAAATTAAATACAATTTTGAAAACTTCATGCCCAATCACTCCCATGCACTTATTTTCACTCCTAGGAAGATACCTTATACTAAGGTCAAAATAGATTTATCAAGGAATAATTAGAATTATTTTTTAATTCTCAAATCTTTGGAAATAAAATTATCCCTTTATGGATCTCAAGTTCATAACACCTAACTATTTGTAAAAATCCATTCAATATTCTATTAATAACCATTTTCATTTTGTACATACCTTATAAGAATTATGTCTCTATTCACTTAAGAAATTTTATATCAAGTTTTTTTTCATTCTAAAGTGCATGATTTATTTTCATAGTCTTGTTACCATCCTAATATATTGAATTTATAGAGTCATAAAAATTAATCAATCATGAGGTCTTTACTATGGGTTTTTCTATGGGTTAAGGTGGGTGGTTCAAATGTGAAAAATTGAGGTAGAAATAAGTGGATTTTCTCTTTTGTATAATTGATTTTTTATGTATAATTTTTTCATAATAATTTTTTTATCGAGTCATGTAGAGGGTAGAAATGTTTTATAACATATTATGTGAAATATTATGCCTAAATAAATGATTTCATTCCTCAAGAATCTTCCCAACAAGGAAACAATACTCCCATGAATTGAATTAAATAGCCCCTTCCATTTTAATTTATTTATATAGAATCATTAATATTACACAATATTAGGGTGGGAAGGGATAATTTTCATGTAATTGGGTATCTAGAATAATATTCATGGCTTATCATTGGTTTAAAATAAATTTTAGATGAAAGGAAATGCCCCAAAGAGAATGATATTCCAAAAAGGACTTTTCAAAAGATGCCTTAATTGATTTTGACACATTCTATTACCTATATTATTTTTGAAAACGACAAAAATATCTATGTTTATATTTACTAACATGCCTTAATACTCTCAAAAAATTGATATATAACAACTTGTGAAAAAGGTTTAGAAACCTCTTGGGTTGGGAAATATAATAATTAAATATCACATGTGAAAATGGGTTTCAAAATTTATATAACTTATTAAAATGATCACATTATAACTATAAATAAAAAACCATTTTAGAAACCATTTAAATCTTAATATGTTCAAATCAAGCTGTTTTTCAAGAATTCAAAGATGATCTAAATTTCTTAAGGCATTCAACATTATCTCAATCTATCCTAAAAATATTTAAAAAATCCAAATTAGTATTCAAGACCTAAAATAGTATATTAAAATCCCCCACACTTATCCATATACTACCATATTTATTTTTTAAAATTTATTATGATGTCTTTACACGTATAATTTTTACTTGCAACAAAAATAATAATAATAAGAGTGTTACAAACTTAGGGGTATTTTTGATGGGGAACCCTAAATTGATCCATGATGTTCCTTGTGTTTCTTACCTCCAAGAAAACCTATAAATAAAAACAAACATTCATGATAATTATATTAGAAGAAAACTAAAATATTAAAAGGAATAATACATGGGAAGGAAAACTCAGTTTGAACCCCAAATAGGTATAGGTATTTAGTGGTTCTGATGATCGCCCAAATTTTAATAGATGATGTTGTTTGTATGATTTGAACCACTATGTCCTTTCCTTACCAAAGAATATCATAAACTTCTTCTTGAATTAGACCCCGTGTAATTTGGGTTTTTCCTCTACCCTTTTTGAAATATAATATAATTCTATAAGAAGGTGTGACATTAGGATGTACAGACCCTCTTAAACTTCTATTTGAATATGTTTTTAAATCACTGAGTTTTCATTTACTACCATGGTAATTGTTTGGTCTTTAGTACCTATTCAGGTTGAGTTTTTCCTGATCTGTTCTATTTTTATATCAAATTTCCCATTTGTATTAATTAAGATCATAAAATTTTCCATTTTTTCATCCTAATTCACTTATTCTATGGAATATTAATCATCTTACATGTCGTGTACCATTGTGGATGAATTTTAAGAAAATATAAGGGGTGTTAGTTTTAAATTTAGTATCAATGAACTTCAAATAAAATGAATGCTCAAAAAATTAATCTCCCTCATAAATTATTTATTCATGATCATTTCTCTCAGGTAAAACCTTTTGGAATTTATCTATTAGAGTGGGAAGTAGACAATACATCCCCACTTAAAGGCTCAAAACCTTAATTTTATCTCCTTCATCCAGAAAATACTCAAAAAAAATTGAATCTACATTATCAAAATAAGGGTTCTCAATTTTCAAATGAATTTGAGTGGAAGTTAATAATCATGAATCTAGAGTCCTTTCACCCTCCCCAAAAATTTTAGCAAGATCCTATTGTTCATTATAAAGTTTATCTAGGAATCCAATAATTGGGTCCTAAAGTAGATTATCTCCAAGATTGACTAAAACCTTGTATATATCATCTTCAAAAATGGTAGGTAACAGGGGATTATATTCTTATTATTTTGAAACTTTTTAATATAATTTTTGGAATTTTTCCTTTTAATCAGTTAATTATTGGTCCAATGATTTTGTCATTAGGTACTAGAGGCCCTCATTAAGGTTCTAGATAACTACCTTGAACACATCCTTTGTTAATGGTTATATTTTACCACCCCTCACCTATCTATTAATAAATAAAATCATATCATACAAAGGTGAGAGTCATCCACGGACAAATTTTATTTTTTAACAAAAAATATTTAAAAAAAATTATAGAAAATGTATATAGTGTGGAAGAGTAGTGAATTCAAGTTGTATCCACATAAATGATGTTATATTTTAATAGGATATTTTCTATGGGTATGTCAAAAATAGAAATTAAAATCCACTAATAATATCTTAGGATTTAATCATAGGTTTTTCTCACAAGGATCCAAGAAAACATCTATTACACTTCCTCACTTATCAGAATTTTTTGAGTTTTCTAAATTCTTAAAAAAAGGACATAGGGGGGTATGTGTGTGAATGTAATGAAAATAAAAGAATGAAAAAATAATTCTTATAATAGATTTATTGGTGATCCTTTAGGTTTATTTACACTTCATCCCATCATATCCATCATTCAAGTATCCTTGATACTATTGGTCATTGAGAAACCCAATAACATGGATCCCTCTATGTAACATTGAGTTAAGAGTTGTCGTTTAATGCAATAAGACCACATACTATTGACCCTTAATCTCTATGTTAGAGAGAAAGTAACCAAGTAGTAAACAAGTAACACACAATACCTTAATCTCTCTATAAAGTAAACTCATAATTAGTAGTAGTTGATCTTAAGTACAGTAACATACTCAGTCTTATTTCTCACTCGCATGACTATTATCACAACACACTTCACTACCTAACCATATAAACTCCACTTTATATGGTCTGAATCAATTAGTGTGTGATTAGAATAATTTTAGAATAATTTTTTTGGGAAGATAGTAAATAGCGCTTGATAACTACCTTACTTTATATATTACAAACACTGAATTTTAATATATTTTGCAACAAAAATAATTATCATTAAAAAAATGGATATTAAGTGAAAAAAATAGATACCCTCTCTATTTTATCCTCCAATGTATTTTTAATTCTCCATATATATGGGAATATGGGTGAATGATAAATAATTATTGAGAAACTAAAAATAAATCTAAGTTACTCCCCTGTGGGGATCTCTTTGTAAGGTAGGTATCCTATTTTATTTATATAAATTTCTTCCTTCCCCATCTCTTATTCACAAAACATTTAGGCGTGCAAATCATTACACTTGAGTGAAATATTCTTTTATTCTTAGATGGTTTCCATGTGTCCATCTTTATAACCTTCTTCATTCAAAATCAAGTTATACCAAACATCTCCTATGATCCATTTTTGAAATTATTTGGGAGTTTATTCTCTATTATACATTATGGTGGGAATCTTCATGGTACCATAAAATGGTGATTTCACAATTTGGGAAAAAAATAGGAATAAGGTATTTGATATTAGTTCAAGCCCCAAATAATTCATATTTAATAATCTATGGGCACAACACTTGAGTAATATTCCATAAAAACATTTCCCTTCCAACAGTAAAGAAAAATTTCTTATTTTTTTATACATCCATTGGTAACACTTGTGTAAAAATAGGTAAACCTTATGTATCAGTTCATCCATTAGAAAACCCATTCATATAAAGTGTTTAATCCCCATGTAAAATACATTCACCCTAAAATTTCAATCAGGCTAAGGTTAAACATTATATATTTTCTATCTTCAACTCTTATGTATCCCGAAATAACTCTTATGTATGGGTAATTTATTCACTATGTAAAAGGTAGAACCTTTATGTTTCAACCCTATAATCTTATTTATCACCAAATGACTCTTATGTATTGGTTATTCCTCATTTGAAAAAAAAATTAAATACCTTTATGTATCATCGAAGTATTCTTAGGTATAACTTGGGAGCTCGAATCTTCACTTTTAGTGACTCTATGAGTGACCATAGTCTTCCTATATTAATGGTACCTAAAATTATGTAATGAGATTCTATTTATTTTACTCAACTATAATTATATTAATTTCATTATTAATACACTCCATGAAAGGACTATAATCATCATGTAACTCCATTTTCTATGGTGTCGATGAAACAAAATTCATAGTGGTGTGTCCTATTTTTTACACCATACAAAATTCTCCTAGAGTGAACCAAGATAGGTAGGACATTTATATATAACTTTTTAATTTTTTCTTACTTAATATTATTATATTTCAATATTATAATTTTATATAAGTATATATTTAGTATGTGGTCAAATAAACCACACTATGAGCAATGTCCTTGTGTATTTGTTTCCTATATCAAACAAGTATTTCCATTAAATTTTAAAGTTTTCTTTCCAACTTTTTTATTCTCCATAGAATTTAATTTACACTAACTTAAATGATTATTTTAAATGGAAATTATTATTATGGGTGAATATCCACCTAAACCCTTTCCAATTCACCTTTGGTAGGATATAGTTCTCAATATTCTTCATATTCTTCCACTACTCAAGCTAGAAATTAGTAAATCTTAAAAAAGATAATTTCTCCTTCTTTTCAACCCATTCAGCTTTAGGTTTCAACTTTATTGAGGTATATATATGGGAATCACTTCCTATTCCTAAATAATAATTATTTTCCATCATCAAAGGTTACATTAGAGTTTCTTTATTAGAATCACTTTTTTCCCTTATTTTAGAGATCCACATGGTTTTAAAAATCAATGAAAATATTACCTTTTTATATTTTTATTTATTAACAATATCTTACTATAAAATACACTAGATAAAATCATCATCATATAAATATGAAATTATATAATTTATATCATTAATTTCCATGAAATTAGAGGGATATAATTATATAAAAAATTATAAATATTTCTATAAAATCGTCTTTAATTCCTTTAGTTCATCCTATAATCCTTTAATGATATATTGGTGAGTCATAAAATTAGATTTATAGCAATATGCATAATCTTTAATTTATAAGGAATGTCTCCTTATAAAATCTAAATCTCCTTCATCTAAATAAAGGCTCCACTTGAGAGTTTAAATATTAATTTGAAGCCTTATATTTTATTATCAATCTCTATATAATTTTTAACAAATGCATCATGAGAATTTCCAATGGTTCTAATGAATTTTTTTAAATTTATTTGAATATTTTTTTTAAATTCCTCAATATCTTACTGTGTATATCCTCCACTATTATATAAGAAACATTCTATGAAATTTTAGTGTAAATCTCATTAAAATTTCACTTCATGTTTTAAGGGATAAATCAAAACTTATTGGTAGAAAATCAAAATAACTTAATAAAAATATTACTCTAGATATAAATTTATCAAATCAAAGACAATAAATAATATTCTATTGTAAACTCAACTATAGTCTACAAAATCCTTGGGTGGCGGAATATAGCCCTGAAAAAATTCAATGATATAACATAGACCCAAAGATTAAATATTATAATACATCTTTATTTAACAAAACATGATCTATAGGGGATTATATATAACCTATACCTTTAATCATGTATCTAATTCCAATTATTGGATAACGAAGAATTGAAGAGGAAACAGATTTTTGTGAACTACTTATGTGAATTTTTCTTTAATACCAATTTTTAGGTATCAAAAGAGTGGTTTTTATGATCCATGTGGGTTTACTAGATCTAATACCACTTTTCATACCCAAAACTAAAGATTATTATCTAGTGAATGAGGGTAAATCAATTATCAATGTCTAATAAATAAATTTCACTTTTTATGCATTTCCATAAATCTTTAACATTATTTTCTATTATTACATATATAACATAATGATCAACAGAATAATGATGATGGAGATTATAGTTATGAGATATCTAGAAAGTAAATCACATCACATAAGTATAATAAGGTTCACAACACTCTTTATATTTAGTTTTATATCCTTGGTGTTCAATAGTAATCATCTTATTATCTACTTCAATGAATTATTATTAATGATGAAAAATTTTATGGATGGATCTTGAATATGGACCTAAAATACTACATAGATTTCAATGAAAACTAAAAGGCAAATAGATTAGTTACAAGAAACTCTTTGATGAGTGTAATCCTTCCTCTATCTTCCACAAGTGTCTCTGTATTAATGGATGTTTTGTGCACTATTATACTCTTAAGAAGGACCCTCATTGGATGGACCTATCCTTCTAGATGATCTCATAATGATATTATATTCACTATGGAATAATAATTTATTCAAACCATATGAACCTTCCCAAATAAGAATACTTTACATAGTAGCATGAATGATCTTTCTATAGAAATATTTCATATGTTCATATCTGTATTACTGATCTTGGTCGGTCCATGAGTTCTGAATTTCCTCATATTTATCCATATGTTATATCCAAAAAATAATGAGTTAAATTCATATGGAATACTAATAATTTATCCCAATTTAATTCCTTATTTATTCTCTATGACATAGGGTATAGAGTATGAATAAATTCTATAATTAACTGAAACAGGATGTGAGGGGTATTATCACACCATTGTATAGAATATAATAGAACGATATATGTATTTATGGTATATAATTTAATACAATTAAAATATAAAATTCCTTGTTGAAACATCTCTCAAATCCATAAAATATGTGCCTTTATTGTGTTATAAATTTGAGAACTGAAAAAGGTTGATTATATATTTTTATATTTGTAAAAGCCATGTTATGGTGTGACTGCAAAATTTGAGATATGAGTTTTATGTCCTCTAAGTTAGTCAAATAAAAAAATTATATCTTGGTGATTCATGGTAAAAAAAATATCTAATTATAGTTTGGGAATATACTTGTTTCATGATAATATTAATCTTCTAAGGGTGGTTCTACACTAACCTTAAAAACATAATATTTCAGTATGAGGTTGATCCTATGGTCCCCATTAAAAACTCTTCATGGTGTAACACTTTTAGGCTATGACATGATTCATTTATAAGAGTAAAACTTTCTCCTACATCATACACTTGTATCAAAATAAAAAATCCATTATAGAAATATGCATTAGGGAAATTATTTAACGGATTCCTTTATAACTAAATCATGGTGTAACACAAACCCATTTCATTGGGATTTCTTGTAATATGCTTCTTAACTAAATTTCTTCATGACCAAGCCTCCACTTCTTCCCCAATATTATCAAGCTTCCATAATATATTCCATACATTAATATTATTCCTTTAAATCTTTTCTCTCTTGATTAATTATCCGAGTGAAAGGAATATGGTACAAATAAATTTTTACTAATCGCAAATACACATAGACACAATCATATTTCATACATATTTTTTAACATAATTTAATTATTTTTGAAGGATTTTAATTAATAATTCCAAGGTATTTAAATGTTTTACTAGAACGTGTGAAATTTTAAATATGGAATGAAAATTATTTAAAATGAATAAACATATGAATAATTCTTAGGTTGGTATTTATTTTAATATTCTATTATATTTTATATGTACCTTTAAAATGTATTTCAGGTAAAAACTAAGCCAACTAGATCACCCGAGACCATCTATCCCACAAGACACATATCCCACCCACAAGGTGAAAACCAACTAAGTTGGTCCAACGTGAGATCTATACAGTAGCAAGGGTGTGAGACCGTGAGGATTTGGGGATTCTTAGTTGGGCCTAAGCCCATAAGGGCCATGTGGTACGATGTGTCTCGATTATGTGTGTGTGAGTGTGTATGAAGAACCCATCCATGGAATTGGATTTTAAGCTAGGGATATGAAACTTTTTGTTATAAATTCTCACAACCTCCACCCCTACTTCTGATGTGCGAAAAAATTTCATAGTTAATGTTCAAATTTAACCAAAACTTCACTGATTCACTTCAATCACACATCCTCCCCTCAAACATTACTCAATTCATCAAGCTCTGCTATCTATCGCATTCACTTAATGACATCGCTATCTACATCCATTAGATAACCACCACGGATGATGCTCAGGGGAGATTTGGATTGATCCATCTTCCACCACCAAAGACCAAGGTCTCTATGAATCACATTATATACCCTAGATAAATCCTATATTGCTTAAATGAAGCTACATAATCCATTTATGCAATCAGGACCTCTATTTGGCCATTATGAAGGTTGGATGTGATTTATGAGGCCACTTAGGAGACACACGAGACCACTACCACCACTGACACATCCCCAAAACCCCATGCACACCATACATGAAGGATGAGTTTATACTTCCATGCTATCTATGATAATATGGAAATATCAAATATATTTAGGGGTATCTTTTAACATCCCATGCATCTTAAGGATATCTTAAAGAATATAATGATGTAAATTTTTTTGGAAGGATAAGACTAAGGATCATTTTTTCCAATAAAAAAAGAAGGGTTAACCCTCTGTGAGAGGGTATACATGGATATAGAAGAGGAGATTAGCTGTTAGTGATGTTTCATATTTTATTTCTATTATTTTTTCTTTTGTAAATTTTATTTTAGTATCTTATAATATAATTCATGCATTTTTATTCTCTCTATGTGTTTTCCACTACTTATTTTTTTTCTTCTTCTTTGGTTTATTATTATTCTCATAATTATTTTCTATTTTATTTTATTACTATCACACTCTCTCTCTCTTATATTTTTTATTAATTTTAGTGTTTCGTGTGTGTTTTTTTATTATTATTATCTCGTCCTTATCCTTTGTATTTTTATTCTCTTATCTTCTTCTAATTTTCACCCTTAGTTTAATTTTTATTCTCTTTCACTTCTATCCACCTTAACCTTTTACCCTTGATAATAAGGGGATAGCTTAAGGCTTGTATTTGGGGAGGTAAGTGGTGTTTTCTAAATTATGTACTTACATTATAATGTTTTATTTATGTTTTTGGTGTGCACGTGATGTGCATGGGTGGTGACATTATCCACCAAGACACTGAACTCAAACTCATTTCTAATATATTATTTTTTCCCATCCCTTATACTAGACACAATATCTTTATATGATGTATTTGAGTCATTTAGTGGATGAAACAACATATTATGAAGTTGGCTTTTGGAAGGTGGTACATTTTGGATTGAGGTGTGCCATGAACCATGATTACAAGAGGAGGTGGAATTTATTTTTCTTTAAGAATTCAATATTTCACACATAATAAATAAAATAATAGTAGTTTAAGAATGTTATTTCATAATTAAACTATCAAGATAAATTTAAGATATAATAAGAAGAAATATGGAACCCATAAGCCAAACCATAAAGGTAAAGTTTTTTAATCACTACCTTGTATTTCATATAAGTATATTTTATAATTTCACTTATTTTATCAAAAACCTAAACCAAAAAATCGGAATGTCTATATAAATAAATAAAAACAAAAATAATAATTATATTAGGGTAAATAGAATTTCTGATTAATTGACTTAGATGATTCTCAAGTGAGATGACCCTAGTCAGCCTTTGTGCTACATTAGGAAAAATAAATTTGATTTTACCACACTCTAACTACAGGCATGCATAAAAATTGGAACCGTTTTTAGGGAGCTAATCAATAGTTTATTTTATTTTTATTTTTCATACTATAGATAGTTTTTCTTGTTTCTATAAAAAATGATAAAAAAATTATTTTTCGTGATGTTTTTAAATGATAATATTTTCAATTCATGGAACAATTACCCAAAAGTTAAGGATCAAAAGAAAGTTCTACATAATGTTTAGAATTCCCTCCTATAAAGGCTCGGTGAACTCACTAGCCTAGATAGGAATATTTTTAATGGGCATGACATGGGACTTTTATTTCAAGATCTAGTGGATATAGTTGATAAAGTCAAAGGTGATTATCAAAGAAAAAATTCCAATGAGGAAGTTCCAATGGTGATGCCCAATTTTATTAAAGAAATCCAAGAGGTGAGTATTTACTTGAAGAATATCCATAGCACATTCATTTTATGAATTAGATTCAAATAGACCATGATTATCTAGAGTGAATTCATGATGAGGAAGACTTTCCTATTGAGCTATGTGTGGGGGAACAACAAGATCTGAATAAATTATAAAGAGTATGAGGTACAACATGATCTCACCATTCCTTAAAAAGTAGAATAGACATCACTATTACATATTTGGAAAATGATAAATCCACCCAAGTGGTTGAATTTGAAGAGAATATGGAAGAGCCTGACAACCTACCTTTATCTAGTATGATCCAACTTCAAGAGGCACTTACCATTGAAAACGTGATTAAACCAGAACCAAAACAGTGAGTTTATCTTTCCATAAACTCTATTTCATTTAAATTTATTCAATATAAGTTTAGTATCACTCCTAATGTTTTTAATTTTCAGGTTCAGTCAATCCATTATTTTTCTTATAGGAAGATAAAGAAAAAACACTTTGACCTGCTAAGGAACACAGGGAGCCCCTTGGTTTTTATGAACATGCATTTGAGAAATACCATGAAGAAATAAAGTGGATAATCCTAAGGTAACCAAGATAGAGGCTTCTCATTTTGAATTTAGGGGTTCAATTTTGGTTCTAAATAATAAACTTTTGTTCCAATAAAATTACCTACTCACTTTACATTTAAATATTCAATCCATGCATCCTACATGTGTCCATCACATGAAAAGAAAAACGAGGTTGCATAAGTGCAACAAAGAATAAGGATGATACATACTTTATATCAACCCCTCCATTAAACATATATTTAATCATAAAGTTGGTATATTTGATATATTTTATCCACGGATCATTCCTCACTAACAAAAAATTGAAAGTTGGGAAAAACCACATGTAATGACACAAAGAAAAGAAGATGAACCCACCATCAAACTATGGATAATAGATGGTAATTCCTTCTAAAGTTTATCAAGAACCCAATTCCCACTTTTGAAATTAATTCAAGTCTTATAATTCTATTTTATTTTAATAAATTTCAATGTCTATTTTATTCTTAGGATTATTTTAGAATGCCTCCCTAATCTCTCTATCATTTTGATCTTTAATGACATTTTCATTGAGTTTTAATTATTGATTTTATTTTGTAGGTCTATGATGGTACAAGAAAATCCCTAAATAGTAAAGGATTATAATTAAAGATTAATTTAAAAAGGGAGTTCACTTTCAATGTCTTTCTTCTAAACTCCCTACATTTTTGTCTAAAACCCTATTTTTAGATTTTAACTAGAATTTCCATGCTTTCACTTGAATTATTACTTTACTTGACTTGTCTAGGACACATGATTTTCTTAGGAACACTATGATTCCTTGTTTTATATTTAAATGATAGTGATAATGATTGAGTAAAATGGACAACTGAATGAATTGAGTGAAACATGGATTTTGAAATGAGGACTCCTGATTTGAGGGAATTATTCGATTCATGTAAATGAAATTTCCCTACCATTTTTTATTCTTTGAATTTATTAAGTTTATATGAATTGGTTTTTTATTATTATACATTCCATAAGTGATTATCCCATATAATATGTTCCATTTCTAAGAGTATTTCTAGGAAAAATACTTCCCATTTTATCTAGATCATATTTATTGAGTGATCTTGAATAATTCCACATGTTATAACTTGCATTGGAATTTCTCAATGTTATGAGTGTAAGAAAAAACATTTAAAATGATTGAGGTATATTTTTAAAACCCCATTATCTTTAAATAAAACCTTATACATAAATCCATGCTTATCCCATAGAGACCATGAATATCCATATTATGAATGAGCCATCATTCAAGCCTTTTTTATATATTTCCACCCTACTCTTAGTATTTTTGTGATATTTTAATGTTTAATTGTGAGGTTTTAGGGATATTATGGTGTAAGAGATGAAATACAATGTATTGAAAATGTTTCGGTGATTAATTTTTGGTAATGAGAATGGTTTTTGATTCACTAATTTTACTTTATTATTTCACCTTATTAAAAAAATGGAAAAAATTGAATTTGGTTGTGACCTGGAAGAATCAAAACTCACCATTAATAGACCAAATATTTTTATAATATGTGGTTAGGTGGTGGATGTGATGTTTATTCCAAAAATGAATTTTGAAAAGGAAAAAAATATAAAAATTAGCTAAAATGGTATAAAAGTAGGGAAAAATTTATGTAGGAACACATCATTAATTATTCTTGCATCATTCATAACCATAATTTGAGCTTGGGAATTAGTATTTATCACAATTTTAAGGGTAGGATTTCATTAATATTTTAAATTAGTTATCTTTATTTATATATCAATAGAAAACCCTTCTCTTTGAGCCATAATTTTGAACATAAATTCACACCAACCTTAATCCTTAGACTCATTAGAACCTTGACTTAAAATCCATCATGATGTTATGTGTCTTTTTCTTTACAAAGTGGAGAAATTAGTTCCTTTATAGTCTTAAGGATATGTATTATGTTCTCATGATATGGACATAACTCTACTTGAATTCATATCATGAGTGATGGTTAAAAAGATTAAATGGAGAAATAAATCATAATTAGTCATGTTTAATAATAAATAATTGAGGAACTTTAATTAATGAAAGGATAGGATAAACCAATTTCAATAGGGAGAAAGAAAAAAAAATTGGTTTATTTTTTTCAAGAAAAATGAGAAATTAAATAGATATTTTATGTACATTTTTGAAAGATTTATTAAACATTGATAATCATTTCATTTATTAGTTTAAAATTTAAATATTGGAAGAATTGTGACCTCCTAAATTCAATGATAAAATTTAATTCTTGAGAAAAATCATAGTTTAAGTGTGGCGTATTTTTCACACTCATGTTTCATGCATGTTTTTTAACATAATTTAATGGTTTTTGAAGGGTTTTAATAAATAATTACCATAAATTTCAATTTTTTACTAAAATGTGGGGAAATTTAAATGTGGAATGAAAATGATTTAAGCTAAATAAAAATATGAATAATTTAAAGTTTAGTATTTATTTAAATATTATGTTAAATTTTCTATGTACTTTTCAAATGTATTTTGGGTAAAAATTAATTCAACTAGTTAGACCTCAACCACTAGGATCGCAATCCACATATCTCATTTACTAGAGGATGATTATCCAAGATAATACAATGGGAGAGCCTGCCAATGGTAGGGGTGTGAGCCTGTTAGGATCTAGATATGCATAATTGGGCCTAAGAATACAATAGACATGTGGTGTGGTGCGGCCTGATCATGTGTGCGTGTGTGTTTATAGCCCATCCTAGGATTGTGCTTCTAATCCGAGGATGCATCACTTTGTATTATAAATTCTCACATCCTCCACCCTTTCCTCTAATGTGGGAAAAATTACCATGGTTACTATTTATATTTAATGAAAATGTTTCCTATTCACTTTAATTAAATAGCCTTGTCGTTGATATTTCCCAAGCCACTAAGCTCTACCTCCTTCCACACCAACTTGACACCACCACCGTCTACAACCACTGGAGAACCACTATAGTCGATTCCCATAAGATCTTGAGCTCAAGCCATCTTCCACCACCAAAGCCCAAGGTCTCCTTGAATCACCTCCCAGACCATGGATGAATCCCATGTGACTTAAATGAAGCTATATGGTCTATTTAGGCAATCAATAGCTCTATAAAACCACTATAAAGGCTAGATATGATTAGTGTGGCCACCAAGGACCACACTAGACTACTATTGTCACTAACACATCACCAAAACCCAATGTACACCATGCACGAAGGAGTAAGACATAATTCCAAAATGTTTATGCCATTATGTAAACACCTAAGATATTTTAGTATATATTTGATAATCCCAAACATCTCAGGTATATTTTAAAGAACATAAAGTTGTTGACTTTTTATGAAGGATAATACCTAGGATCATTTTTTCCAATAAAAGAGGAAGGAGTTTCCTATTGAAAGAGGGTAAACGTAGCTTGAGGAAAGGGGATCAACTACTGCTAATATATCATATTTTATTTCTATTATATATTATTCTATATATTTTATTTTCATTTTTTATAAGATAATTTAGGCATTTTTTCTCTCAAAGTGTTTACCACCACTTATTCTTCTTCTTCTAATATTGTTTATTCTTCTTCCCATAGTTCAATTATATCTTATTTTTCTTACTCTATATCTCTATATCTCTTTCTATATCTTATTAAAATATTTATTAATTATTGTTTTTTATGTTTTGTTTTCTTCTTCTTATCTCATCTTTATTTTTTTATTCACTTCTCTTCTTCTCATTCTCACCCTTTTATTTATTTTTATTCTCTTTATCTTCAATACACACTGACATTTTTCCCTTGATAATTATGAGATAAATAAAGGCTTATGTTGGGTTAGGTAAGTGTTGTTTCCTAACTTTTGTACAAAAATTATAATATTTTATTTATGTTTGTGGTGATCAAGGGTGATGTTCATGGTTTTGGATATTTTCCACACGTACACATGAGTGACGTTATCATTTTCCAACAGATTGAATGGTGAGAAAGTATATGTGATATTATAATTACATAGGTATAATTATTTCATAAATATCCTAGATATTATTTTAATCCTTTATTATATCCACCATGAGTGGTGGTGATGGAAAAATAATTACACAGGTTCGTGAGGCGGTAGTTTGTTGTACACACGATCGACGATTTTGTTTCTAATTTTATTTAAGTTGAGATGGATGTAGGTTGTTAAAATAAAGTAATAACAACCAAATATATGTGAGATAATTATGTTATTATAATGTCATTTTTTATTATAATTATTATAATTTTTAAGAATAAATAAAATAAAAATGCCTGGTTATGAATGATACCCCTTCTTTGAACAACATCCTTTTGTTAGCACCAAAAGCCTTCATATGGGTGTTTAATAATAAAAATAAGGACTTTGGGAAATATTTAGGGAATTAATAAATTTATTTAGGTAGTAATTTCATGGAAAAAGTCTTTGGTAGTGTAAATTGGATAGGATATGTGGTTCTCTTTTGTAAGTAGAGGATATGACACACTTAGAGTTTTTTAAAAAAGAAAATGGGAAAAAATGGATCATTATCTAACCTTAGATAATAAGATCACCAAATATGGCTATAAAATATGAATTAGACAAGCTTTTGGTTCATTTTTAGCCTTATCTTTTTAGTTTAACCCCCTGGTAAACCTATTTTAACCATAACTGCAGTAATTAATGTTTACTATTTTACTATTCATGATGAAAAAAATTAGGTCAAATTTTTTTTATAATATTAATTATTATAATTAAAAATATGTAATCCATTTTTCTAAATTCAATTCTCATAAGTGGTATAATTAAATTTCAAATAAAACCTGTAGACGCTATGAAAATTCAGTTCTCCAAAGAAAACATTTTCATAAGTGTAAAAAGTGTTAATATAAAAATTAAATATTAAGTTAATTATAATGACATAAATTTAATTATTTATAATATAATTGAACTAATATTACTTTTAAATCGTTTTAAAACAAAATTTAACTTTGTAAACCATTTAAAAAAATTAATTTTTATTAAAACCCATTATTTTCTTTATTCAATAAAAAAATTTCAAAAAAAATCCAAAAATATCACCCTATTAAAATTTTAAAATGTTTATTCCAATATAATTTTCATTTTTTAAAATAAATTTTCTAAAATTGCTAAAAATTAATTGTATTATTTTTTCACAAAAAGCAATAAAAATTATTTTTTGAGAAAAATATTTTTCCAAAGAATATAAAGACTTTACCGAAAATTGGTTACTTATTTATAAGTATATTTTTTAAAAAACATTAATAATTTATTTTAAATATTTATATTCCTATTAATACTTTCAAATGTAATGTCTTGGTTATAACAGCCATGTTTAAATAATAATATTTTTAATAGTTTTTCTTAGTTTGTTAAAACTTGGTGTAGCATGTAACTTAAGCTATCAAAGAAATAAAATTTATTAGAAAAATATTTCATAAAATCTAAGAGTGTTACAGGGACCAATATATGGATCTCCATATAAAGTTGTTAATATTTAAATTTTTTATTCTCTTACCCATCAGGTGATTTCATGTTTATGTGCCATTATTATTATTACATTATCATGATTTTGTGACTTGGTGCGATCTCACTCCATATTTCGGGATGGTCTCATGTCAAATTAATATTTAATAAGAATAGTATGGCTTAATAAATTATTTATTGGTGGTTCCTTGGTTGAATTCCTACAT
The DNA here is from genome assembly GCA_963277665.1 of Viscum album. Classification (NCBI taxonomy): domain Eukaryota; kingdom Viridiplantae; phylum Streptophyta; class Magnoliopsida; order Santalales; family Viscaceae; genus Viscum; species Viscum album. The sequence continues at coordinate 556,352,784 of OY728137.1, forward strand.
GTTTCCCTCTTTATTGATTATTTAGTGGTGTGATTGGTTTTGACTAGGTTTCAAAATAATGTGGTTTTATCTAGTAAAATTATTTTTCTAAAGGAAATGATTTCATGAAAGAATTTATAAACAAATGTGGGGTTTTAAGGTGTGTATCTTTTAAATATTATTTTAAATAAAATAAGGGTTTTACAATGGATATTTTTTTTGGATTTTTTCCATTGTCCTACTGTGAGTAATCTAGGACATGTTTCTCTTTTTACAGTGTTTCTAAAAGGGATTGAATTTTGTAACACCTGAGATTTTTATGAGAAATATTTTGTTTTTATGTTATATACATTGTAAAAGGAATATTTCACTACACATAACACTAGCTTGGCTTTCTTTACACATAATCGCGACCTTCCTCGATAGCTTGCGTTGTACGCAATACTGAGTTTCACTAAACAATGATATGCTATTAAAATATTATTAAAACTAGTCGTTATGAATAGCAATACCCACTTTTTGAAATTTAATAAATTATATCTTTCAAAATGGACTTCATTTTTGGATTCGGAATATCGAAATAGCCTAGGGTGAAATTTTGGTATTTTTTTGAAAACATTCAATTTTTTATGAATAGTGAAAACACTGAGTTACTATTTAAAAACCGATATTTTATTTAAATAATTATTTATTTTATTTAAATTTATTTTTGGTCAAAATTGATACATAATACCTATATAAGTTAAAAGTAATTCATTGGTGTTATTTGATAATAATTTTAGATATATAAAAATTTTATTGAACTTTTCACCATCTTTTACCCACCTCCTAGGAGAATTTGCAAATTTACATAAAACTTAATTTTACCACTTCTGTGAGTGGAATTTTGAAAATCTGAGAGACTCGGTGAATATCAAGGACTAAAATGTGGTTCAATGAGATGAAAATAATTTTTGTTGAATAGTAACTTTTTACTTTTATTTTCCACGGTTAAAAGTAAATAGGGTAATTAAGGGTAAAAGTGATATTATTATTACCCTAAAACATGTCTTAATTATATTGGATAAGTGTAATTCGACCAAAGAAAACCTTAGGAATAAAATATGACCATTTAAGTCCACTTGGATTAGATTAGGACATTTAATATTATTTTATTTAAAGAGGGGTTAAAATAGTTAAAATCAAAGTTTAATAACTAAAACATTTTTAATATAGGGATATAAATAATATAAATTCAACAATAAATATTCATTATAAAGATAAAAATATTTCCTACATAATGGTAATTTATTTATAATATTTAGACATTAAATAATTTAATTTATTTATGACACAATGATGATGCAGTAATTATCTTACTAATGAAATATTAACATAATTGATGATATAAATACTCAAATAAATGTAATTTGAGACTTTTTATGAATTACACTAATTTTCTAGGTTAATATGACATGTTATTATTGATTTAATTAACTTTTTTCTAACTAATCATTCTGTAATAATTTTCACAAAAATCAATTACCAAATAGTATCAAAATTGACATAAAATAGTTTTTAAGACAATAATTATATTATTAATTGTTATTTTATTCCTAAAAATATAAGTTTCCTAAAAATGGCTTAGATAAGGTTATATATATTAATAATAAACAACTTGGGGTTCTTTTGGCTTGTTATAGTAAGTTTATTAATCTTATAGTGTAAGAAAACAAGAAGACGCGGTAAAAGTAAAATTATTTAACTTAAAGTTAAATCTAAATGATAAGGTTAAAATAGAAACCTAAACTAGTATAAATTCTATTGTATGAGATTATTTCGACCCATACCCACATTATATATTAAATAAATCAATTTTTATCTATTAAAAACCTAATATGACTTTATAATAAAATAATATTTTTAGTTTTTCCAAAGGTGCCCCTCTCCTCCCTTATAAAAGGGAACATCCTCCCTCTCATCCTCACACCACTTTGAGCCTTCAAGCTCGGCCAACCCCTACCGATTTCTCTTCTCCACATCCCTAGAAACATCCTATAGGTTCTTGTCTTCTTCAAAGATGATCTTTAGTGCCCTAAGAGGAGGTTAAGAAGAGGTGCTTCAAAGAAGAGGTAATGTCCATTACTGATTCATTCAACTTTATTTCTTCTTCTACTTCTTCTTCTTTAGTTGTTTCATTATGAAGTAATAACATAAGTATCACTCATATACTGATATGTTATTATAAGTATTAAACAACCCTATTTCACCATCTATCCATCCTACGGAAAACGAAATCACCGCGCGTACGTACGTATGGAATACCGTCTCCACGTCGTGGTGTAATCTATTTTCCACCACCACCTTACATGGATGGGTATAATGATGTAAATAATAACTATATATGATTATTGTAAAGTTATATTGATTCTGAAATAGTATACATACACTCCAATACAATTCCACGTTCATGGGAATGATATCATCGCTCGTGCATACGTACGGAATACCATCTCCACGATGTGATGCGACTCGTTCTACATGATCTTAATTGCATAATTATTATATAAATGAATTGAATGAATAAATATGATATATATTACACTAATACCATTATATAAATTAGGTATCTATAACCTAAAAATAATAATAATAATTTATTCGACAAAACATGCATAAGAACAAAAAGTAATAAACACCCGATTAACAAGTAGAAATGAAATATTACTAATAAGAAGCTAATAATATGACCATATATGATATCATAACAATGAGTATGATTTTGGAATAAGTCAATGAAATTATTTAAATCATTATACAGGAGTTTCAGACACGTATGAAGAAAATCGGACCTAAGGTAAGGGAAAATATCACAATCTCATTTTTATCCGAGATTGTTTATACTTCCGGATTTACTGGGGCATATTTATCCAAATTCATGTTTCCTCAATATGTAATATTATTTCCATCCACCTAAAATGGTTTAAATCCAATATTACCCATTGGTGAGTTTTTAGTAAAACATATGAAAGGAATATTTTGTTGTTTTTAGTACGAGGTACTTTTTTACTTTTCCAGCCAAAGTACGAGAATAATGTTTTTTTAACTCATACGGCCTGAATGGACTTTTAGAACATTATTTCCATGAATATTTCTTTACAAGTTTTAATGTTTATTTTTAATCAACTTCTTTTAGTTTATAATTATATGAAATTTTAAGAAAGAAAAATGTTTTTGAAGTAGAAAGAATATTTTCCTTAAGAATAAAGTTCAAGTGTTTTATCAAAATTATTTTCCATATAAGATAATATAGGGTTCTGTTTCTATCCCTATTTTTACATTGATTTTATTATGTTTTGATGGAAATATTTTTATGATGTCCTTTTATCTTATATGGATTATGTTTTGATGGCATGATGTTTAAGAATCCCATTTTTATTACATGGGATATGCTATGATGTATGATTTATGATTTTGTGGCACGCATAAGAATGGTATCATTATGAGATGTGTGGGACCTATATCTCCCTTCAATGCATTGGGTAAAGATTTATATCTCATGAGATAGACATGGCTGGAACGACAGGTTAATCCGGTTCAGTGAAACAGTATTGAAACGAGGAGTGAACTCGGTTCAGAAATGGACTTTGTCCGCTAAGATAGTCTTAGCAATGTGTCGTGGCTACTAAGAAATGATTCTATATGATTATGTGTGTATGAAACAATGTTTCATGTTTTAAGTTATGATTATTGGGATTACATTTCACTACTATTATTTATCCCATGTTATGAAATTATGATTTCTTATGTAGGATAAGATTTCCAAAATGTTATGTTCTTATGAATATGATGTGATTGATATTTCTTTTGTTTACCCTTACTGAGCATTTGAGCTCTCCCTTTTGTATGTTTTCTTTCCTCGGGTCAGGAAGAATGTTATTAAGTAGGATATTCCAAAAGAGACTCTAGATATGATGAAATAAATGGGAGACAATGGAGATGCTTTATGAACCAGTTGTTTATGTTTCCCAGTTTCTAAAGACACTATACCTATACAGTCCTTTCATGGTTTTGTTATATGTTGTAATAAGTGTGCTTCAATTTTGAAGCAATAACAATTTATGTAAATTATGTTGTTATAGTTGGTATCAGAGGAAAGGTATAGTTAACCTTTGGAAACTAGGATGTCAAAGCCTTAGTAAGAACCCTAAGGATATATCTAAGCAAAGAACACAATCTTAGTGTTTTAGAAATGGCCATGAATAACCTATGATAAGACCTTAAGTGTGAAATTTTATTCTTGATTATGTGTTTTTCTTATTATAATTAGTGTTTCTCACACTATTCTTCTTGGTTTTAGTCAATGGATGGAACCCGAAGGAACCGTGTTAACATGAAATGCAACGGGAAATGCAATTATTGTCCCCATGAGGAACCAAACGTTATGGGAGATGGAATGAAAAATCTTTTAGCCATTCTCAGACAACTTTCTCAAGCTATGAATCATGAAGGACTTCCAAACAAGCAAAAGAAGGAGCAAAATTCTGTTGAATCCTTCATGAGGCAATGTCTACCCTCATTCAGCGGGCCTACTGATCCATTAGTGGCTGAACAATGGATCAGTACCACTGAAAAGATATTTTTAGTTCTTCAATGTTCTGAACATGATAAAGTCATCTTAGCAGTATATCATTTGAAAGGTGAAGCTGATCAATGGTGGAATCTTATAAAGAATACGAGGCCAAGAGATGAAGTTGATTCCATGGAATGGGATGAGTTCAAGAACATATTTTTCAATAAGTACTTCCCTTGTATTCTTCGAAAAATGATGGAGAAGGAGTTTCTTGAACTAAAGCAAAGGGATGATGAATCTGTTGGTACCTACGAAGAAAATTTTACAAGACTTTCAAGGTACTCTTCTGGGATTATTATCCAACATGAGAGTAAGATCAATCGATTCTTTAGTGGCTTAAAACCAAGTCTTCGAAGGGTGTTAACCATAAGGGACTTCAACAGCTACGAGGAAATCATTTGATGTTCTCTCAAGGTTGAGATGGAGATTGGAGTAACCCATCAGACATATGGGTTTGATAAGAAGAGGAAAACAGAATTCAAAGGAAAATCTAAAGACCACACTGAAAAGAAGATGATTTTTCCCTTATGCTCAAAGTGTGGAAAGAAACATGGAGGGAGTTTTCTTAAAGGTACAAGTAAATGTTTCAAATGTGGAAAGGAATTTCATTGGGAATTTGAATTCCGCAATGATGGGAAGAAGATGTCTAGTGATGCGAACAAAGAAAAGGCTACACAGAGTGAACCTCCTACACTTCAATAAGTGCAATTAAAATAAATAATTATGCTAATCAATGACCTAATCCAAGAGTTTTTGATGATGATTGATGTCAACAAACTCTTAAGGCTAAAGACAACGGAAATCCACATGCAATTTCTATCAGCGATGTGGAGTATGATAATGAAGTGGTGAAAGGTACACTTACCATCCACTCTAAAGTAGAAAATGTTTTATTTGATTCTGGATCCACCCACTATTTTATTTCTGAAGAATTTTCTTAGGGTATCGTCGTATTACCTCAACAATTAGATGTTGAGTTAGCTATGACAACCCCTAATGGCACAACAGTCGCATAAAAAGTCTATAATTCTTCTCCGATTTAAGTTTGTGGGAAAGTGATTCCTGAAAATCTTGTGATCCTTCCTATATTGGAATTTTATGTGATTATTGGCATGGATTGGATTTCTTTATATGGATCTAATATCAATTTCCAAATAAGGTAAGTCACATTTCATATTCCAGATCAATCTATGATCATCTATCGATGCAAGGATGAACATAAACTTCCGGTGGAAATTTATTCCCTGTTACGGGTCTTGATTCCACTAAATGAAGGTTATTTATCTCAAATGGTTTGAGAGAAACTCGCGATTAAGAATACACCCATTTTATGTGAGTTTGATGATGTATTTCTAGGGTAATTTTTCGGTCTTCCACCAAATCGTGAAGTTGAGTTTTCAATAGAACTCGTACTAGGTGCTTTACCTATTTCAAAGACACCTTATAGAATGGCCCCAATTGAGTTGCAGGAATTGAAGAAGCAACTCCAAGAAAATCTTAATAAGGGATTCATATGCCCTAGTGTGTCCCCTTGGGGAGCACCTGTTCTATTTCTTAAGAAGAATGATGGATCAATGAGACTCTACATTGATTATCTAGAACTTAACAAAATCACTATCAAGAACAAATATCCTCTCCCATTCATTGATGACTTATTTGACCAACTACGCGGAGCTCAATACTTTTCCAAGATTGATCTTAGTTCAGGGTATCATCAATTAAGGGTAAAAACAGAGGATATGACAAATACAGATTTTCGTACAAGGTATGGACACTATTAATTTATAGTGATTCCATTTGGTCTTACTAATGCCCCTGCTATCTTCATGGATCTAATGAATAGAGTCATTAAGGACTATCTTGATCACTTTTTGGTAGTCTTTATAGACGATATTCTTGTCTATTCAAAGAGCAAGTAAGAACATAAAGATCACTTGAGAATTATATTGAAGACCATGAGAAAGGATAAGCTTATGCCAAATTTACCAAGTGTGAATTTTGGATTCAAAAAGTTGCATTTTTTTGTCACATAATCTCAAAATAGGGGATATCTGTGGATCCAGAAAAAATAGAGGTTATCGAAAGATGGTCGAGACCAACAATAGTATCTGAGATCCGAAGTTTTCTTGGTTTGGATGGATATTATCAGAGTTTTGTAAAAGATTTTTCACGATTATCTAACCCACTCACCAGGTTGACTCGAAAAGGAGTTAAGTTCGTGTGGATAGAGGAATGTGAAGAGAATTTGAAGGAGTTGAAAATAATTTTATCCAGTGCACCTGTGCTCACACTTCCTTGTAGTGGAGAAAGGTTTGTGATCTACAGTGATGCATCCAAGAAGGGGTTGGGGTGTGTTCTCATGCAAATTGATATAGTGATAGCTTATGCCCCACGACAGTTGAAAATCCATGAGCAAAATTACCCAACTCATGATTTGGAGTTAGCTGTGATAATCATTGCATTAAAGATTTGGAGGTATTATCTTTATGGAGAAAGGTGTGATATTTATACTGATCATAAAAGTTTAAAGTATATTTTCACACAAAAGGAGTTGAATATGCGCCAAATAAGATGGTTGGAGTTGATTAAGGATTATGACTTCTCAATTCATTATCACCCTGGGAAAGCAAACAAGGTGGAAGATGCATTAAGTCGACAAGACCATGCTTGCTTATCCATGATGAGGATCACAAAGGATCCAATATTTATGGATTTACAAAGTATGCATCATGGAATTATAATGGAAGGGGAAATCTTATCATTCTAAAATGAATGTTCAACTATCTATACATGTGAAGATTAAAGAGGCACAGAAATAAGATGTAGAATTAAAAAAGAAGGTAAGAAATGTTCCTAATTTCAACCTGGATTGTGATGGGATAATAAAGTTTAGGAATCGGGTTTGTGTTCCTCCCATCCCAGAATTAAATAATACGATGTTGGATGAGGCTCATAGTTCTTCATTCTTTATTCATCCTGGAAGCACGAAGATGTATAGGGACTAGAAAGAGTACTTCTAGTGGGATGGTATGAAAAGAGATGTTGCTGAATATGTCTCTCGATGCTTGGTTTGTCAGCAAGTTAAAGCTAAGAGATAGAATTCTAAGGGGATGATACAACCATTACCCATACCTGAATGGAAATGGGAAATCATCACTATGGACTTTGTCACTGGACTTCCTAAAACATACAAATGCAATAATGATATACGGGTCATAGTTGATCTTCTTACAAAGTCGGCACACTTCATTGCTATTAGAGAGGATTTCTATCTGGATCAGCTTGCCAGGATATATGTAAAGGAAGTGGTAAGATTTCATGGAGTACCACTTTCCATTATATCTGATCAGGATCCTAGGTTTACCTAAAAGTTTTGGAGAAGTCTTCAGCATACTCTGGATACAGAGTTGAGTTTTAGCACTGCTTATCATCCTCAGACAGATGGTCAGTCTGAGAGGAAAATTCAAACTCTAGAAGATATGTTAAGAGCTTGCTCTATGGATTTAAAAGGTGGTTAGGATAAACACCTACCTTTGGTGGAATTTTCTTATAATAATAGCTTTCACTCTAGTTTTCAGATGGCTCCTTATGAAGCTCTCTATGGAAAGAAATATAGGACTCCAACTTACTGGGATGAAGTTGGGGAAAGAAAGCTATTAGGACCTGATCTTGTGGATGAGATAGCAGAAAAGGTCAGATCTATTCAACAATGGATAAGAGCAGCCCAGAGTCGACAAAAAAGTTATGCCTATGACTAAAGAAAAGACCTAGAGTTTGAAGTGGGTGATAAAGTGTTCTTACGAATATCTCCTTGGAAGAGAGTAATGAGATTTGGAAAGAAGGGAAAGTTGAACCCTAGGTATATCAGTTCTTTTGAAATACTAGATCGTGTTGGGAAGGTAGCTTACCGATTGGATCTTCCACTGAATCTCTCTCAAGTTCATGATGTGTTCCATGTATCTCTCCTGAGAAAGTACATACTCAATCCTTCACATGTACTCAGCTCAGAAATTGTACTGCTGGAGCAAGATCTTTCTTATGAAGAACAGCCGATAGAGATTCTGGATCATAGCGAAAAAGTCCTACGGAACAAGACCACTCGCTTGGTGAAAGTTTTATGAAGGAACCAACAATTATAATAATCTACATGGGAGCTTGAGGATATGATGAGGGAGAGTTATCCTCATCTGTTTGTTACAAAGTGACGAATTTCGAGGGTGAAATTCATTTTAAGGGGGGTAGAATGTAACACCCGAGATTTTTATGAGAAATATTTTGTTTTTATATTATAAACATTTTTAAAGGAATATTTCACTACATATAACACTAGCTTGTCTTTCTATACATGAAATTGTGACCTTCCTCGATAGCTTGCGTTGTATGCAATACCGAGTTTCACTAAACAATGATATGCTATTAAAATATTATTAAAACTAGCCGTTATGAATAGTAATACCCACTTTTTGAAATTTTATAAATTTTATCTTTCAAAATGGACTTCATTTTTGGATTCGGAATATCAAAATTATCCTAGGGTGAAATTTTGGTATTTTTCTGAAAACTTTCAATTTTTGATGAATAGTGAAAACACTAAGTTACTATTTAAAAACCGACTTTTTATTTAAATAATTATTTATTTTTATTTAAATTTATTTTAGGTCAAAATTGATACATAATACCTATATAAGTTCAAAGTAATTAATTGGAGTCATTTTATAATAATTTTAGATATATAAAAATTTTATTGAACTTTTCACCGTCTTTTACCCACCTCCTAGGAAAATTTGCAAATTTACATAAAACATAATTTTACCGCTTCTATGAGTGGAATTTCTAAAATCTGAGAGCCACTGTTAATATTAATGACTAAAATGTTGTTCAATGAGATGAAAATAATTTTTGGTGAATAGTAACTTTTTACTTTTATTTACCACGATTAAAAGTAAATTGGGTAATTAAGGGTAAAAATGATATTATTATTACCCTAACACATGTCCTAATTCTATTGTATAAGTGTAATGAGACCAAAAACAACCATAGGAATAAAATATAACCATTTAGGTCCACTTGGATTAGATTAGGACATTTAATATTATTTTATTTAAAGAATGGTTAAAATAGTTAAAATCAATGTTTAATAACTAATTCATTTTTAATATAGGGTTATAAATAAGATAAATACAACTATAAATATTAATTAGAAATATAAAAATATTTCCTACATAATGGTATTTTATTTATAATTTTTAGACATTAAATAATTTAATTTATTTATGATACAATGATGATGCAGTAATTATCTTATTAATGAAATATTAACATAATAGATGTTATAAATACTCAAATAAATGTAATTTCAGACTTTCTATAAATTCCACTAATTTTCTAGGTTAATATGACATTTTAGTATTGATTTAATTAACTTTTATCGAACTAATCATTCTTTTATTATTTTCACAAAAATAAATTACCAAATAGTGTCAAAATTGACATAGAATAGTTTATAAAACAAATATTATATTATTAATTGTTATTTTATTCCTAAAAATCTAAGTTTCGGCCAAATTACTTAGATAAGGTTATATATATTAATAATAAACAACTTTTGGTTCGTTTGGCTTGTTATAGTAATTTTATTAACCTTATAGTGTAAGAAAACAAGAAGACACGGTAAAAGTAAAATTATTTAACTTAAAGTTAAATCTAAATGATAAGTTTAAAATAGAAACCTAAACTTGTCTAAATTCTATTAGATGAGATTATTTCGACCCATACCCACCTTAGCTTCAAAATAAATAAATTTTGAGCTATTAAAAAACCAAATATAACTTTATAATAAAATAATATATTTAGTTTTTTCAAAGGTTCCCCTCTCCTCTCTTATAAAAGGGCACCTCCTCCCTCTCCTCCTCACACCACATTGAGCCTTCAAGCTCGGCCAACCCCTGCCAATTTCTCCTTTCCACTTCCCTAGAAACATTCTAGAGTTTTTTTTCTTCTTCAAAGACCATCTTTAGTGCCCTAAGAGGAGGTTAAGAAGAGGCGCTTTAAAGAAGAGGTAACGTCCATTACCGATTCTTTCGACTTTATTTCTTCTTCTACTTATTCTTCTTTAGTTGTTTAATTATGAAGTAATAACATTAGTATCACTAATATAGTTATATTTCATTATAAGTATTAAACAACCCTATTTCACCATCTATCCATCCTATGGAAAATGAAATCACCGTGTGTGCATACGTACGGAATACCGTCTCCACGTCGTGGTGTAATCTATTTTCCACCACCACCATACTTAGATGGGTATAATGGTGTAAATAATAACTATATATGATTATTGTAAAGTGATATTGATTCTGAAATATTATACATACACTCCAATACAATTCCATGATCATGGGAACGATATCATGGCTCGTGCGTACGTACGGAATACCATATCCACGATGTGATGCGACTCGTTCTACATGATCTTCATTGCATAATGATTATATAAATGAATTTAATGAATAAATATGATATATATTAAACTAATATCATTCTTTAAATGAGGTATCTATAACCTAAAATAAGAATAAGAATTTATTCGACAAAACACGCATAAGAACAAAAAGTAATAAACACCCGAATAACAAGTAGCAATGAAATATTACTAATAAGAAGATAGGAATATGAATATGTATGATATAATAACAATGATTATGATTCTTGAATAAGTCAATGACATTATTTAAATCATTATATAGGAGTTTCGGACACGTACGAAGCAATCGGACCTAAGGTAAGTGAAAATCTCACAATCTCATTTTTATCCGAGATTATTTATACTTCCGGATTTACTAGGGCATATTTATCATCCACATAAATGTTTCCTCAATATGAAATATTATTTCCATCCACCTACAATGGTTTAAATCCAATTTTACCCATTGGTGAGTTTTTATTAAAAGATATGAAAGGAATCTTTTTTCATTTTTAGTACGAGGTACTTTTTGACTTTTCTGTCCAAAGTACGAGAAGAATGTTTTTTTAACTTATACGGCATGAATGGACATTTAGAACATTATTTCCCTGAATCTTACTTTATAAGTTTTCAATTTTATTTTTAATCAACTTCTTTTAGTTTAAAATTATATGACATTTTAAGAAAGAAAATTTTTTTTGAAGTAGAAAGGATATTTTCCTCAAGAATGAAGTTAAGTGTTTTATCAAAATTATTTTCCATATAAGATAATATAGGGTTCTATTTCTATCCCAATTTTCACATTTATTTTATTATGTTATGATGGAATTATTTTTATGATATCCTTTTATCTTATATGGAATATGTTATGATGGCATGATGTTTAAGAATCCCATTTTTATTACATGGGATATGCTATGATGTAGGATTTATGATTTTATGGTACACATAATAATGGTATAATTATGAGATGGTTGGGACCTATATCTCCCTCCAATGCATTAGGTAAAGATTTATATCTTATGATATAGACATGGATGGAACGGAAGGTTAATCTGGTTCTGTGAAACAAGACTGAAACGAGGAGTGAACTCGGTTCAGAAATGGACTCTGTCTGCTAAGATAGTCTTGGAAATGATTCTTGACTACTAAGAAATTATTCTATATGATTATGTGTGTATTCCATAAAGTTTCATGTTTTTCGTTATGATTATTGGGATTACATTTCACTACTATGATTTATCCCATGTTACGAAATTATGATTTCTTTTACAGGTCAAGATTTCCAAAATGTTATGTTCCTATGAATATGATGTGATTGATATTTCTTTTGTTTACCCTTACCGAGCATTTGAGATCACCATTTTGTATGTTTTCTTTCCCCAGGTTAGGAAGAAGGTTATTAAGTAGGATATGCCAAAAGGGACTCTAGATATGATGAATTAAATTGGAGACAATGTAGATGCTTTATGAACCAGTTATTTATGTTTCCCAGTTTCTAAATACACTCTACCTATACGGTTCCTTTAATGGTTTTGTTATATGTTGTAATAAGTGTGCTTCAATTTTGAAGCAATAACAATGTATGTAAAGTATGGGTCGTTATAAATTTGGTTGATGAAAGGTAAAGAGATGTTGTTTTTAGAAAATTTTTGTTCCATTTGACCACGTATAGATGACACACTTTTATCTAAATATTTTAAATTTATTATTTTTATTCTTCATTATGGTTCTATGGTATGTTATTTGTTGATTCACTATGATTATTGGTTGTATAGGAACCGTAGGAGGGACCCTCCCTTCGGTGAAGGGTTGGTTAGGTTAGATTGAAGTGTTGGTCATGTTTTATTTTATTTTAGGTTTATAGGAACCTTTTTATACCCTTGGGGGTGTGTAGGATTCATAAGGATAATTTTAGTACAAGTTTAGACTCTTGATTTTCCCAAAGTGATTGGTGATATGTTCACTATTGACCTTTGGGTGGTTCTTCATGTCCTTTATAAGTTTTAGGGCCTCCATGGTTCCTTATAGAAGTTCCTCTTGATTATTATTAGTATTTTATATGTTAATTAGCCTCATTTTCCTTGATTTATGGTGTATTATGAGTTTTTGAGATTCATCCCAAGTGTCATGAATATCCTTGGAATGGATCAAAAGATGGGATGTGAGATTAGTGGTGTTTCATTATGTTGTTGAGAAGGCGATGATATATTTCCCTCTTGAATGAAATGGTATATACCTTTATATGAGATGGTTTGATTGGTCACATGGACTAAGAGTCATTATGTTCTTATGTGATAACCTTTTGATGTATTCTCAATACCGATGGGATTTTACATATATGATAGAATTTTGGATTAGTTTTTATCTCTATGAGATTATGTGATATTTTTTATGATGTTTTATAGGTTGTTGTTTTTATAAGTTAGGATATATATCTCTATAGATTTTTCTCTTTCCCATTGGTTTAAATACTAGAATAAAAATTAGACTATGATTTAGGAATAATGATGGTTAACCCTTGGGAGTTGATTGTGGGTTGTGCGAGATAGAGTTGTAGATGATGTATATGAATGGACATGGCTATGGAATACACTTGTTGTTGTATATGATGTATGATATAATTGATTAGTTTGTATTTGAAATGTTTTACCATTATTTAGTAGAATTCAACCCCTGTGATGTTGTGTGATATATGGTATTAAGCCAGTGGTGCTCTATAGATAGTATGATAGTAGTTTTGGTGAGATGAGTTGGGGAATGGTGTGAGAGTCAAAATAATATTTCATTCAAATGGGCCATTTATTTTATTTTTTCAATTTTTTTCTATATTATTATTTTTTTATATGATTTTATGGTTGGTACCTATATGGTTTCATATTATAACATTCTTTAGACAATGATATTTTTGGGTCAGTTTTAAGCAGGTTGTGAGATGACCAACGGGGTGGGTGGGACATAGATGAGTGAATATTATAGATATAAGTATACCTAAAATGATTATTTCTTATGATATATGAGAGTTTTGGTATACCTATTTGGGTCATGATGGTATTCATGTTATCAATTTAATTAAAGTGGGCCCTACTCTGTATTGGGTAGTGTCGGTGTAGGTCTTCAAGGTGCATGAGTCTTATAGTTTCACATGAATAAGTATGAAATTTATTTGTATATATTAGTTATGTATTCAAGTTACTGAATTTTAGTGAACATTGATCCATACATTCTCTCAATATTTTCATAAACATATGCTTTATCATAGTAGCACTTTGTGTGTCTATGTGGGTGGGGGAATCCTACTAAGATGTTGGACTCACCCCTACCTGCATACTTGACATGGGTTTTCAATGAACATGTATATAACTTCATGTTAATTCAAGTATAGGTATTGAGCCAAATATAGATACATGGTTTGGGTCCAGTAAGATATTGGATTTTGAGGATTTGGCATGATATCATGTGAGTTCCATTAGTGTAAATTGTGTATTTACTTTTTAATTATTTTTTCTTATATATAAACAAATATTCACTCTAATTATTTATTTTGAAGATTTTTTTTATATCTATTATTTTATCTTTGTTTTACTGTGATACATTATATAGACTACTTTATTAGTTTTTTATTATGTTTTATGAGGTCCCTCTTGGATCACTATTTATTGTTTACAGGTTTTGGGGTTTTCTACCATGTGAATGGGTCATTTTAAATTTTTTTATAGTTGTTAATCAACCTTGTAAGTTTTATTTAATGAAATAGTCTCCCAATGGCTATATCAAAACCTCTCCACTAGTTGATTGCCTCAGGAATATGAGGAGGGATGTCTGAGGTCTTAGAGTGCCCCCATCTTGGGTTCTATTTGGATGATTTCAGTTGGGGTGTTAAAAAATGGTATCAAATTATGTGTTTGGTTTGGAAAGTGTAATTTATAAATGGGGATAGGATTTCAGGAATATGGAGGTAGACTAAGAGAATACATGGTTAGTATGACTTCAGTTGAAACTCAAGTTATTGAGGGATTTCCTATGTAAATACTAGGAACAATAGGTTGTGTTTAGGGGTATGTATTATAAATCCAAGAGTAGGATGGATGACACTTAGGATAATTCGTATTGATCATCTAAGAGACAGTGATATTGTTCATGCATTATGATAGTGGCATGCTACTTATGGGTAGTGTTGTTCGAAAAGCTACCTTATTAGGATCTATTATTAGTTGAAGTAACTTATAATCCATTCAATTTTTCTTAAATAAATTATAATATTTGACTAGATTAATATATATCTTAAGGTCTTGTTGATTTATTTACTTAGTGGGTTTTTTTAATCATCTTAGTGAAATGGTTTTTGGGGGTTTTGAATTTTTGAGAAAAAAAACCTATTTTGAAAGGAAAATTCTAACGGTTGTATAAAGTGTATATAGAATGGTTGAGATTTTTAGGTTTTTAGAAAATATAATGGAAATGGTTTTATGAATAAATTTTAAAATGGATTTTAAAATGGGGTTGTTTTTTAAAGAAAAGACTAGTTAGGCTAGAGATTTGGGGTTTTGTAATTTTTATTAAAATCCATTGGATTTGAAGGGATTATTTTCAAAAAATCTCATGTGTTTTATCATACATAAAATGATTTAAGTTGGATTTAAAGTAAGAAATGGGTGATGTATAACTGGGTTTTTTCCTTTGTATAGACTAAGGGAAACCTAGGTGGTTGAATTTCTTTTGGGATTGTACAAAGTATTTTTTTTATTGATACATGTAAATTAGGTTAGATAGATAGGTGTTGGTATTGGTATTGAGTATCTAGGTATGGTTTTTAATGGTTTCATGGTTTTGGTTATCTGGGATTCATTTTTAGTGGGTGATTCTTATGGTGAGGTGAATCATTATTCAAAAAAAATGTTGTTTATTAGTTCTTATAGTGGGTAGAAATATTAGTTCATATGTTGGTAGATATCAATGATTTGGATTAACGGCCACATTTTTGCATCATCTTGATGTTTTAGTAGTAGATACAATAATGGTAATGGGGTGGAAAGATTTGTATTAAAGGAGTTTTAGTGAATATATTCGAGTAATATAACTCCCATGAGGTAATGGTGATCATGGTTTAGTTAATATAAGAATCATTGATTATATAATGAGGCTTCTAGTGAGGTAGAAGACGATTCAGATGCCCATCGTTCCGGTGGATTACTGAATTTAAATTTTTGGATTTATATAAAATATAGGATATCTATATTATATTTATTATATATAATGGGATGTTATGGATGTGGTATTTCAGTGGGGAAACACCCAAATCAAGTCCATGGTTATTGGGGGATGAAATTTTATTATAGGTTGGGGATCATGGATAAATGAGAGGTGTTTTTGTCTTGGTGTGGTACTTTGTGTGATTAATTTCTGTAGGTTTTGGTAAGTACAAACTATAAAATAGGAGTTTCACTATGAAGGCCTAGGCCGCACAGGAATTGGGTGGTCATGAATTTTTTGTCTAATTCTAGAATGGTTCATTGTAGCGTGATGAAATTGTCATTCTATAGCATAGCCCAGGGTCTAAGTATTTCATCATAACACCAAGGTTCCTATAACAAACCTAACCCCATATTTGAGTAATTGATCCATGATACCATGGATTATATCACAATGTTACCTTATGTTGCTTTTTTTATAGTAAACTTTTAGTAAATTTTTAGTTCCTATTTTGGAACCCCCTTGATCTCATTAGCTTTAGTCATCTAGAGGAAGTGTGGGAAGCCAACCCTTTCTCTCTATTATCCTATTATTTTCCAATTTTATGTTGGGTGACTTGGGAGGTTTTGGTTTGTTTAATCTAAGATAATACCTTCTTTATCTCATAAATTATTCCTACCCATTATATTATTTTAATTTGGGATGGATGGGTTAGTGTTTTTATATGTGATTTCACTAGATCATGGTATAACCACATTTATATGATTTCAATTCCATATGTAATGCTTATAGGATGAATGATGATGATATATTATCATCAATTATTTTCACTCTTCATAAGGAATATTGCCTAGTGATTTTTTTCTAGGTGTCTAATTGAATTAAATTTAATTTATGGTTTATTTGACTTTGTAATTTAGGGATTTTACATGTCTTAGGTATGGGTGTGTTTTGGGGTAGACCATTCCCTATTTATTATGTAATTGGATTTATTATACCTATTCATTTTATTTATATCAATTATGATGAATTCATAATTTATATTTGGATGATTAAATTATTTATGTGTGGTAATTTATTTATAAGTTCAGTTCTCATTGGATTATCATTTCTAGCCTTATGCTTATAACCAATATATGGATTATCATATGATGTAGGTGAATTTTACATTACTAAGTATGTTTCTTATTTAGTGATTTTATGTTCATGTTCCATTATTATTTTTATCATTGGCATGATTTTATGATATTTTGTGAGATCACACAATAAATTGTGATGAGCTTTTGCCAACCTAATAATCAGTAAGGATCATATAGTTTGTAAACCATTTTATGGTGTAACCTTTATTAAATGAGTTTTAGTGTCTCTATTTCTATATTTGTTAGAGGTGTGAGTGGTTTTTACTTGGTTTTAAAATGTGGTGAATTTATCTTACAAATTGGTTATTCTAAAGGAAATGGTTTCATGATGAAATTTCTAATGGAAAGTACTCTTTTGTGGTGCGGATTTTGAAATGCAATTTCTAACTAAAAAAATTTTCTAAAAGGGATTTTTATGGTATTTTTTCAATGATACTTGTGTCAGTAATCTATAATGTGCTTCCATTTCCTAATTTTTTTAAAAAAATCATGGAATCAAATTGAATAAAACAAAGAGACCTTCTTTAGAGAAATGTTTTAGTTAATTTTACCATGTATGGGTGATGACCTGTTTTCGAAATATTGTACACTTATGGTATGATTCTTGATTATGGTTTCTTGGAATGTTTTATATTGTTTCATGATAATTCATGATATAATAGGATACATTGTAGTAATATCCCCCTAGGTTATGTTTTGGTTAAGTTTAATTATCATTTTGATAGGGTTTCATTTTGGTATAGTCTATAGAAACCTTGGGATCCCCTTGTGATGGATATAAGTTATGGGGATAATTTTATTAAAGGAATGGGTCATTGATTTTAAACAATATATGGGTGATATGTTCACCATTGTCCTATTGGAATTTCTTGATATTTTTAATGAGTTACAGGGCCATTTTAGTTCCTTGGAGGAGAGTCTCATTATTTTCCATAATGGTTGACATGATAGTTAGTCATAGTGTTCTTGATTTATGGAGTAGATCATGTTCATGGGATTTTTTTCATTTTGGAATGATTATCTTTGGAATGGACTCGGAGATGTGATAAGATATGATTTATGTCTCCTTGTGTTGTTGGATCAGGGATTACATGTTTTCCTCCTAGTTGATATGGAATATTCTCTTTTGTGAGATCGTGTGAATGGGTACATAGCGTGAGAGGAACTATGTTCTTGTGTGATAGAACTCTAAATAGACTACTTATGCCCATGAGAGGTAAATTCTAGAATGAAATTTTGGATTGATGTTTAGCTTAAGTAGTTAATGTGTTTTTTATGAGGTTTCATACATTGTTGATTTACCCATTAAGGATACATCTCCCTCTAGATGTTTCTCTTCCTCATTGGAATTTAAGCATAGAGTGATATCTGATGAGGCTCTAGGTGTAATGGTTTATAACCCTTTGGAGGAAATGGTATGATGCATGTGATAGATCTAGCGTAAATCTTTCTAAGTACCCACCTAAGTTGAGACCTTGGATATAAACACACACTTTTTATTATAGATGATATGATGTATGTTCGTAATGATCAAGGTGCAGATATAGTGTTTTATTTTTATATAGTGGGATCCTACCCTAGAGATGATACACAATATATAACATTGATCCAGTGGTCTTCTATGGATAATCTATAAGTATTCTTAAAAAAGGATCGATGAGATGAATTTGGGATGATTGTGAGAGTCAGGATGTTATTTCATGTGGTTGGGAACCATAACTTTTGTTTTCATTTTTTTACTTTGGGATTGCTGTTAGATATTGTTTTATGGTTAAGACCTATTTAATTTCTTGTTATTTCATTCTATAGACTATGATATTTTGGGGTTGGTTATGAGTAGGTTTTGAGGTGACCAATGGTTCATGTATGTCATTAATGATTGAGCCTTTTGGATATAGTGATACCTCATAGTGATTACATATGATGATATGATAGAAGTGCAGTATACCAAATTTAATCATTATGGTATTCATGTAATCAATTATAGATAGGTGGGCCATTCCCTAAGTTGGGTAGTGCTAGGGTTGGTGTTTAATGAGTATCTATATTCTATCCACACAAGTATAGGTATATATTTCTTGTGTATGGTGAGTTATTTTTCTATGTGGGTGAGTTTCATTGAGCATGAAAACACGGTTTCTCCAAATATTTTCATACATACCTATATAATCATAGTATCACTCAATGTGTTGTGGTGAGAAAAGGAATCCAAATGGGTCTATATACTTACCCCCAACCTATGTACATTTCATGGGTTTCAATGTATAATGATAGACCTTAATGATTATTTTAGGTATAGGTATTTGGATGGAGAAGGATATATAGTTTAGGTCAATTGTAATATTAGAGGTCAATGATTTGGCATGATATCATCTGAGTTGAGCTTGTGTCTTTTGTATATTAACTTTTTAGTTTTTATTCTACATATATACCAACCAGTGTTCCCTTTATTTATTTATTTTGAGAATGGTTATTGTATATATATTTTTTTATACTAAATTATATTGTTATGTATCATATATACTACTTTAATTATTTTATATTCTATACTATGGGGGCCTCTTAAATCCCTTTTTATTGTCTACAAGTTTTTGGGTTTTCTACCACATGAACAGATCAATAAAAATTTATGGTAGAATTGTACATGACCCTTGTATGTTTTATTTTATGTCATAGTCTCCACATGACTCTATAAAAACTTGCAACTAGACAATAGCCTCTAGATTATGGGTAGGATAATTGGAGGTCTTATAGTACTCCCTTGTCAAGTGTCATTTCAGAGATCCTACACAAATCTCTATAAAAATAACTCCAAAGTGGGGGGTGGTATTCCCTATTGATCTTTGTGTTATATTTTTTATAAATAATTTTGAAGATGAATATTTATTGAAATAAATTATTAAGAAATAATTAGTTCAAGATCCTATATCAATGTTAATGGGTTATTATTTTATGGATTGATACATGGATTCTTGTGGTGTTTTTTAAATTATTTGAAAGATATTTCAATGGACCTAAAGAATTTTCAAATCATTTTAAAGACTAGATATTATTTTTATAGATTATTTATTGAATTAATAAGGGTTTTATTAATATAAAATATAAGTATTTTTAGAGAAAAGTTTATTGAACGTGTATATTAAAATAAAT
Source organism: Viscum album (assembly GCA_963277665.1). NCBI lineage: Eukaryota > Viridiplantae > Streptophyta > Magnoliopsida > Santalales > Viscaceae > Viscum > Viscum album. The sequence goes on from OY728137.1 coordinate 556,373,320, forward strand.
GAGATAAAATTTTTCAATTTCTAACAAATTAGTAATGGTATAAAAACTATTTTATATATAAATATGCATATTGTGATATGAAATAATCAAAAGGAGTATATTGATATAGGAGGTATTGATTAAATTATATTTTATGACAGGATAGAGGGTTCCATAGAATAAAGTGTCATATAAAAAAATGTTATCACATTATCGACATATGTGTTTCATACCTCAAGGATAAACATAAGGATTTTTTGGTATATTAAAAATAGAAAACATAAAAGAAATATTCGATTGAAACATATATCATGGATAATGGTGGAATTCATACCACTTAGGCACTTTGTACCACTATTTTTGCATCATTTTATATTAATTTGAGTTGATTAATATTTGTAGAGGTTTAGTTGGATTTATTTATTTTTAAGTACCTAGTTGAGTGGATGAATGTTTAAATCAACCACATTTGAATTGATCATATTTTTATTCTTGGTTACATGGAAAGGAAAATTCAAAAATTTATAGCATATATTAGATCATTACTTTTTTTTCTAGACAATTTATTTGATCTCAAATGATTCTAGATATAAAAATACTCATTTCATCATTCAAATATATAAGATTAAATTTATCACTATGATTTAAGATATGGTATAGGTTACATAAGGGAGAAATATATTATCTATTCTTCATGATTTCTAGGTGAGAAATGTGGGGGTCTGTAGCATTATCAGTGTGAGGAGGATTGGGAATGGTAACTAGGTTTAATGGTTCCCTTCTAAGTTAGGTTTAATTTTGAATATATATGGGGCATGATATAATGATATTATTCATGGTAGATTTATCACTCATAATATTTATAGTGAAGTAATTTAATCTTCTAACAATTATTTTAGGGAAGAATTTTCCCTCAGGGTGGAAGCGATATCTCTTCATACGCGTAGAGATTTGAAAAAATAGGGTCATACCACTATCATTTATTGAATTAGACTCTGAGTTAATAATATTCATTATCTCATAAAGAATATAGGTTTTTAGTGATCATAATAAAGTTACAATTATATATAAATATATATATAAGATTTAAACTATGAATACACACATGATATTATTCCATTGATGTATAGAGGTGGTTATGGATATAGAATTAGGTGGCTTATCAGAATCATAACTAGTATATCTAAAAGGATTATACTATTTTCATTCCATAAAATACAAAAAATGGAAATATTATTATAAAAATAAAGAGTGAATATATAAATATATAAACTAAAATTAATATATGAGGTGAAATTATATATGAATTTAAGATAGAGAGTATGGAAGTAAATGAGTTGTATTGTATATATGTGTTGTGATGGAGAAATAATTTTTCAGGAGAAATAGGAATAGATTATATATTTAATACACTCATACAAAGTGAGATTATTTCATAATATTGTTATATATAAATAAAAATGGTTGAATAAAATATATGTAAAAATAATTGTTCAAGATCTATGTTTGTTGACACCAAACTCGTCCATTGAAGGTCATGAAGAAATATAGGTATGTTTCCACATTCATATGAGAAAGGTAACTTCTATCATTTTATTTTTTATAAATTTTGATATATAATAAATGGTCTCATATTTTTAGGGAGATAATTTCTATAAGTCTGGGTTACCCATTGTGATAGTTATCCATAGGAAATGACCATTACCTCGTAAAATGAAAGTGAGTATTGAGTATAATGAACACCCAAAACCCTTTAGTAAATTAGCGTGGATAGTGATTCATGTGTGTTAGTAAGAAAATCACCAAAAAGATTGTATTAAACTCTAAATTATAGGTAAATCAATTAAATCATTGGTATCCCATTTTTTATTTATATAATCTAGTGGGAATGATTTCCTTTGTAAGGATTTGGATCATCACACTATATTTATAGTGTTATTACCAAAGTGGGAAATAAATCTATTTAATTAATATTAATTAAGTGAAAAAAGGAAATAAAAATAATCAATTAATGGTTTTTCTATTTCATCTCTCCCCCTTGAGAGATTCCTCTCATTTTTGGGTCCTTATTTATTACCCACAAAATTTCACTAAAAGGTTATTCTCATCACATAAACCTAGGTAAAATATAATTCACAATAAAATAAATATTAGGTTAAACTCATATAAAACCTTATTTTTCATGTCATACAACAAAATCCATACAATGAAATTTAATGGAAATGGGTATATATATTAGACCATAGTCCATAGAAATCCCAAAATGGTAAAAAATAAAGTAGATCAAATGTAAGATAATGAGACATGATCTTCACCTAAATAGTCACTAAAATCATGTATAGAGACCTATGATATAATAATATAATAACCATGGACTATTAAAATTGAAACAAAAGGACTTCCATAAATATTTATGCATAGAGTGTGTATATGGGACTAAATTAATCACCAGGTAGGATTTCCCAAATTACATAAACTACACATTATAATATGGTTATAATATAGGCTTGAGCTAGTATTCCAGATATTTAATGTGATATTTTCCCCCTAATTACCCCAGATGAAAACTAATTACAATGTATATCAATCCATAACATGGGTTTTTACACACTTAATCAACTTAATCATGTATAAAAGTAATAATAAAGGAATAAAATACATATAAATAACCTTGAGATTTATTAAAACCTAGATATAATTTCATATCCTATAAATGATCCTCAAAGAAAAATTGAATTGAATTTCAGCCAAGATTTTGAGAAAATAATGATAATGATAAATCTTGTAGACTCTAATGTTGGAGGGTTAAAATATATCCCACATATTTTAAAAAAATAATGATGATAATACAAAAATGCCTTATAATACACTAATATATGATATAATCACTTGTCTCATGGATTTTCACACAAATCAATACAATATGACTCATTGAATAAAATAAAACTAAATAATAATAATTTATCTATATGAAACCTGGTCCCTAAATATTTTAATAGTACTTTAAACCCAAAAAATAAGAAATAAATATAGTTCATCACTTAAACCCTCAGTTATTTGTAATAATGATAATTTATTATGAATGTTCTAGGGTGTTTGAATCATCTAATCACGTACCCAAAATGTATTTTCATTGATACATGGATTCTTGTGATGTTTGTTAAATTATTTGAAAGATATTTCAATGGACCTAAAGAATTTTCGAATCATTTTAATGACTAGATATTATTTTGATAGATTATTTTTTTGAATTTATATTTAATTAATAAGTGTTTTATTACTATAAAATATAAGTATTTTTAGAGAAAAATTTATAGAATGTGTATATTAAAATAAATGAGATAAAATGTTTCAATTTCTAACAAATTAGTAATGGGAGAAAATCTATTTTATATATAAATATGCATATTGTGATATGAAATAATCATAAAGAGTAGATTAATATAAGAGGTATTGATTAAATTATATTAAATGACAGGATAGAGGGTTCCATAGAATAAAGTGTCATATAATTAAAAATGTTATCACATTATCGACATACGTGGTCCATACCTCAAGGATAAACATAAGGATTTTTTGGTATATTAAAAATATAAACCATAAAGAAATATTCGATTGAAACATATATCATGGATAATGGTGGAGTGCATACCACTTAGACACTATGTACCACTATTTTTGCATCATTTTATATTAATTTGAGTTGATTAAGATTTGTAGATGTTTAGTTTTATTTATTTATTTGTAAGTACCTAGTTGAGTGGATGAATGTTCAAATCAACCTCATTTGAATTGATCAACTTTTTCTTCTTGGTTACATAGAAAGGAAAATTCAAAAAAGTATAGCATATATTAGATCATTACTTTTTTTTCTAGACAATTTATTTGATCTCGAATGATTCTGGATATAAAAATACTCATTTCATCATTCAAATACTTAAAATTAAATTTATCACTATGATTTAATATATGGTATAGGTTATATAACGGAGAAATAGATTATCTATTCTTCGGGATTTCTATGTGAGAAATGTGGGGGTCTGTAGAATTATCAGTGTGAGGAGGATTGGGAATGGTAACTAGGTTTAATGGTTCCCTTCTGAGTTAGGTTTCATTTTAAATATATATTGGGAATGATCTAATGATATTATTCATGGTAGATTTATCACTCATAATATTTATAGGGAAGTAATTTAATCTTCTAACAATTATTTTGGGGAATAATTTTCCCTTGGGGTGGAAGCGATATCTCTTCATACATGTAGAGAATTGAGAAAATAGGGTCATACCACTATCATTTATTGAATTAGACTCTGATTTAATAATTTTCATTGTCTCATAAAGAATATAGGTTTTTATTGATCATTGTAAAGTTACAATTATATATATATAAGATTTAAACTATGAATACACACATGATATTATTCCATTGATGTCTAGAGGTGGTTACAGATATAGAATGAGGTGGCTTATCAGAATCATAACTTGTATATCTAAAAGGATTCTACTATTTTCATTCCATAAAATACAAAAAAAAAGGAAATAATATTATAAAAATAAAGAGAGAATGTATGGATATATAAACCAAAATTAATATATGAGGTGAAATTATATATGAATTTAAGATAGAGAGTATGGAAGTAAGCGAGTTGTATTGTATATATGTGTTGTAAGGGAGAAATAATTTTTCAGGAGAAATGGGAATACATTATATATTTAATACACTCAAACAAAGTGAGTTTATTTCATAGGATTATTATATATAAATAAATATGGTTGAAGAAAATATAAGTAAAAATAATTGTTCAAGATCTGTATTTGTTCACACCAAACTCATCCATTGAAGGTCAAGAAGAACTATAGGTATGTTTCAACATCCATATGACAAAGGTAAATTATATAATTTTATTGTCTATAAATATTAATATATAATAAATGATCTCATATTCTTAGGGACATAATTTCTATGAGTGTGGGTTACCCATTGTGATAGTGATCTATAGGAAATGACCCTTACCTTGTAAAATGAAAGTAAGTATTGAGTCTAATAAACACCCTAAACCCTTTAGTAAATTAGCATGGATAGTGATTCATGTCTGGTAGTAAGGAAATCACCAAAAAATTTGGATTAACCTCTAAATTTTAGGTAAATCAATTAAATCATTGGTATCAAATTTTTTATTTATATAATCTAGTGGGAATGCTTTCCTTTGTAAGGATTTGTTCATCACACAATATTCATAGTTTTATTACCAAAGTAGGAAATAAATCTATTTAATTAATATGAATTAAGTGAAAAAAGGAAATAAAAATTATCAATTATTGGTTTTTCTATTTCATCTCTCCCCCTTGAGAGATTCCTCTCATCATTGGGTACTTATTTATTACCCACAAAATTTTCTCGTAAGGTTATTCTCATCATATAAACCTAGGTAAAATAAAATTCACAATAAAATAAATATTATATTAAACTCATATAAAACCTTATTTTTCATGTCATACAAAAAAATTCATACAAATAAATGTAAAGGAAATGGTTATATATATTAGACCATAGTCCATAAAAATCCCAAAATGTAAAAAAATAAAGGAGAAAAAATATAAGATAATAAGACATGATCTTCACCTAAATAGTCACCAAAATCATGTATAGAAACCTATCATATAATAATATAATAACCATGGACTATTAAAATTGAAACGAAAGGAATTCTATAAATATTTACGCATAAAGTGTGTATATAGGAATAAATTAATCACCCGGTAGGGTTTCCCAAATTATATAAACTACACATTATAATATGGTCATAATGTAGGCTTGAGCCAGTATTCTAGATATTTAATGTGATATTTTCCCCCTAATTACCCCAGATGAAAACTAATTACAACGTATATCAATCCATAAGATGAGTTTTTACACACTTAATCAACTTAATCATAAATAAAATTAATAATAAAGGAATAAAATACATATAAATAACCTTGAGATTTTTCAAAACCTAGATATAATTTTATATCCTACAAATGATCCTCGAAGAAAAATTGAATTGAATTTGATCCATGATTTTGATAAAATAATGATAATTATAATTCTTGTAGACTCTAATGTCGGATAGCTAAAATATATCCCACATATTTTAAAAAAATAATGATGATAATATAAAAATGCCTTATAATCCACTAATATATGTTATAATCACTTGTCTCATGGATTTTCACTCAAAGTAATACAATATGACTCATTGAATAAAATAAAACTAAATAATAATAATTTATCTATTTGAAACCTGGTCCCTAAATATTTTAATAGTGCTTTAAACCCAAAAAATAAGAAATAACTATAGTTCCTCACTTAAACCCTCAGTTATTTGTAATAATGATAATTTATTATGAATGTTATAGGGTGTTGGAATCATCTAATCATGTACCAAAAATGTATTTTCATTAATTTATTTATATATATCCTCAAAATATGATGATGAATCAAACCCCATAATATAAATAAATGGGATTTTAAAAGTGTATAATCTCTTCAGTGATATCTTTTTATGTTGAATAAACCTTATATAGTTATCATAGATTCTCTTAGAGCGATCATAGGTGATTATAATTTCCTATTATATTCATTATTGATCCTAACAAAAATATTTCCACTTGAAATACTCTCTTGTTCTCTTGTTCCTTGAGAGGAAGTAGAAAGATCATCACTCTCCATTCTTTAGTTAAATATTGAGATTTATCTTTATAGGATTCAAATAATCCTCTTTGGAAGAGATGTTGTGCACAACCATCATATTAAGTCATTTCCCTAATGATATAATCGGATTTATATATCTAGGTTAGAGAATTGATTTTTTCACATAGGCCCTTATCCAATTATCTTGATCCTTAGTAAACCTTAGGTTTATTAATAATAATAATATTATTATTATTATTATTTCCTTTAAATCCACCAAACTTGAATATAATACTAATATCATTTCTTAAATAATTTAATTAATATTTTTTTAAATGATATTAAATATATTATTTGTAATGGGAACTTAACTCAGTATGTCAATTCTCTTCAACATTTATTGAACATTTGAATAATGAATCTTTATTTAAATTAATAAATATAAATGCATTTTTCATTTAATAATTAAATACATATTATATTTCCCAAATTTATGAAAAAATGTTAATCTAATATTCATATTACCAAATAAATAATTATTTTTCACCCTGAGAATGAAAAACAGATAAATAAATATTATATATTTGTGTAATTATTAATTTCCTTGACAAAAAATATTTATTAAATATTTTACTCACGTATTTATTCTTTTGAATAAATGGTGATTTATTTAATGAAATCAACTATACATAAATAATTATTAAACCATAATTCAAGAATAATCTTTATTCAAACTATTAAATTCAAATAGAATTTAACTCATGTTTAGTATACACTTAGAATATATCCCTCTGGAACTCTTTATCAGTGGAATTAGGCAAATTTTTCTAAATTATAAGATTAACATCTAGGAACACCTCAAAAAAACTATAGAGAAATAATTTAATGTCACAATGATAACAATCTCCTCAAAATTCCCATTTTTTATATAATTCCTTTGTATCGGTATCTCATCAAAGAGGTTTCACACTTTGTGACATCAATTGATTTTCTTGATTTATTTTATTTATTTTAATTCCATAAATAAACACATTAATATCCAACAATTTACATGTGTTTATCACACAGTTATATTTCAATAAAAGAGCTAAAGATATCCACTTCTATTAAATCATAAGGAACAAATCATTTCTTGAATTATTCCCTAATATCATATCACTTATGATGCACCCAACATATCCTACCTTTATAAGAGAATATGTTGTAATAGTTATCATCAATACATCAAATTACATAATTTATGACATGAATTAATAATAATCTTAAGTTTGAGGAATAATACACACATCCATTGATAGGAATATCTAATGACACATAAATTATATGGAATTACTATGGGAAATTTTGTTCACCTAACCTCTTATTTTAGAGATTACTAAGGAAAACAACATGAGAATAAGTCTCAATTTATTATGATTTTTCTACCCTCGATAGCATGTATCATTTTTTCCCATCAGATGATGTGATCTATCCATATAACATATGTTTAAGAATATTTTCAAATAACTTCAAGGTTCCCATCTTAGCAGGGAAATGCTATGACCTTTCAATGAAACATATATTCTAATTACATTATCATATTAATGTTACATAAAATAATACACATTATGTGATAATATGTTTATTAAAATTCAAGACCTTGAATATACTAGTAATTTTATGTAAAAATTAGATAGTTCCACAGAACCAACTCCAATATACTCCCACTTTCACTAGAGGTTACTTATTACTATCTAACTGGTTATCCTCACAGGATAAACAAGTTACTTCTATGTATAGATATAGGTGTTGGATATACCTCATTTTGTGGGATGTTATATTTACTACAACATTATCTCAATAAGAAAATCCCTCAAGAGATATATCACTAAGTACATAACTTTTATCGTCTGTCATCACTGATATCTTGGATAAAACCCTCGAATAAAGTTCAGCACAATATGATTTCACCTTATTATTTTGGTACAACTCTATAAAATATCATTGTTAAATTCACTTCTTAATTTTCATCAGGAGTTGTAACATACTCAGTCTATATAGATATGGAAACCACTAGCTGTAATAAGTTTTTCAAATGCATATTACATTTTTCATACTGTGATAATAGATTAAATAAATATCAAATAAGACTAGTTTCATATACCCTTGATAAATATTATTATAATTTCTTCTTATACCAAGAACTCACCCATTTTTACTTTCTCAAGTACTTTCGAACAATTTTGAATGCCAGCCTTTATAGCTGCCCTGATATTCTCTGATATTAACCCTTACACATAGGAGATATCAAACCTTAGTACATATCAAGTAATATGAGAAATATTTCTAAAATAAACTTAGTAATATTTAGTATATTCACCATAATAATCTCCTCCTAAGTTTTTACACATAAAATGTGGAGATTTCATGCCATATTATACTGAAAATAATTTTATTATGATTCTTCCATCTTTTATTTGTCAATAATATGTCAATGTTTGTGCTATGACTTGTACTAAGTAACCCAAAATATCAACATATATAGACCATATTCCTAGAATTGGGTTTCTTCTTTAACTCATCCTTAGAGAAATTATTCTATTTATTCTTAATTAAGAGTAACATTAACCATATGTTTTCCATTTGTTATCAACATATCTTTCTTCAAAACTATATTTCTCCCACTAACCATGCTTATACACCTAAAAACTATTCATTTTAAAAATATATATTCTATGATCGTGATGTTTACTTTAATCCATAGTGGATCTTTGTACCTTGCATAACTTATTAGCTTTGATTTATGTCACCAATCCTTTCTACTAATTCCACTTTGACATCTTCCATAAGTTTTCCTTGAAGTAAAATATCATGGACATCCAATGAAAAATGTAATGATCATAGATTTTTTTCAAAAAAAGTAGAATCAAAATGGATTTGACATGATGAATTGGTATGACTAATCGATCATTATTGAATAATATATCTATTATTTTAGTGAATATAAAACCACCTGATTAGTTTTAACATTCTTATATAGTATGTGTCTCTTGAACAAATCCACCCAATAAGACTTGTGGAGTTTAGTGTTTATATGACAACTTATATAAATTCAAATCCTATATTTCATTGAATTATATATTTATCCCACTATCACCAAATATATGTGCCTCCCTCATTAAAGTATAGTTGGTTTTAACAATATCATTCTAACTTAGAGATGTTAATATCTTAAATGGCCATAAGATAATTAACTGAGGTGTAATATGTGAATCCTTTTATGTACATTTTTAGATTAACCATTTTTATACAAATAGATCACATCAAAAACCTAAGGCTATAACATAACAGAATCCCATCATATCTTAAATTATATGATATCTATTAGTGAATATAGTTGGTATATAGTAAGTTTTTAAATTTCTATTTGTGAAACTTTTCTATAAAATAATTATAGAATATTTTAAATACATATAATTATATTTATGGAAGTATAATAGGTTTTTTATAATGTCTTTATATATTAGGGAAGTTAGTATCTTGATTATCTATAGGAAAATTAACTGAGGTGAAATTTTTGTCACCTTTGAAGTATATTTTTAGATTAATCAGCTTTAAACCAAATGTTTCCATTAAACACCGAAAATTATAATATAATCGAATCCAATTATATCATAAGTTATATGATATACATTATTCAATATAGTTAGCATATGGTAAGTTTTTATGTGAATATTTTTGAAGGATTTCTATAATTAATTATAGACAATTTTTAATACATTTTAGACCATTCATCAATATTACATATACTACCATTACCTTTATGATGTGTAAAAGATAATTTGAGTTATGGAAAACCTTCATTCTATAATTAAATTATTGATACAAACTTATTTGAGAAATAATCTAAAAAAACCAATAGATTCCTATAAATTGTTAACAAGTGAATTCAATACTTTCATCTTGCATTCCTAAAATATCTTAAAGGAAATTAATGAAGTATATAAATTTACCTATAGGTTCTCCTTGTAATAGTCCTCTTAATAAATTTGAAACAACTCTAGAATCATTGTGGATTACCATTTTTCTAAATGTGAATTTTTATAAACTTAAAAAAAAGTAATTATGTTGATAACACCTAAGGATTTTAGCTCAGGGAGTCTAAATACCATTTCGGTTGAAAAATAATAGTCAAATAGTAATCTTTCTAGAACTAGATATGAGTATTATATTTAATATTCATCATTTATTACAGATATTATATATTAATTATTCAAGTTAAAATAAACTATTAATTAATTTTTGAGTACTATAAATATATTAATTTTAAAATAAATAATTTCTCATTGTGTCTATTATATGACCCAACCCATTGGGGTTGGTGGTAATCCGGGAGAGTTAGACCAAACCTTCCTCCCATAGGCCTGAAGCTAGTGGATATAATTGAGTAGGAATATCTCATAATATGGGATTCCTTATCCAAAGAACTTTCAAAATACACATCTTCAATATAAAATATATTCCCAAATATCATTAAGATAAATATAATCAAATAAACTATATATAATGTAAGAATGTGACAATAAGAACAAATACATCTCATATGGTAAATATGATGGAAACAAAACATTTAATAAGTCTCCAAAACATAAAGTAATGAAAATATTATTCTTACTACATGTACTCTGTAATACCCTTAAATTTTAAAATAATTTTATTTTTGATAACATATATTACACATAGCATTGAGTTTAAATGAACCATGAAATAATATTATTTTAAATTAGACTGTTATAATCAAGCTGTTGAATTAGAGGATATAAATTGGAGTAATCAAATTATGAAATATATGTATAAATTTCTTACTCAATATAAATATAATGATTAATTATTATAAAATAAGTATTCAATTTTTAGTAAAGTAATTTTATGATTCAAAAATAAATTTTATTTAAAAATGGATTTTATTGCTTTTTGTGAGAAAAAAATATAATTAATTGTTTCAAATTTTATAAATTTTCTTTTATAAAAATGATATAATTTTTTAAATCATCATATCAAAATTATATTATGGTTAATTTTTTTTCTATAAAAATTAACTTTTCATTGAATAGTAAAAAATGATGATTTTATAGAAAACTTTCTTTTCCATTAAAGTATTTAAAAAGTTCAATTTTTTTAAATAGTTTTAAATTTCCATTATTTCATTTTGATTAAACATAATCTAATTAATGTTATTTTAATTTACATTATTCTTAGTTTTAAAATAAAAATATAATCTTAAAAATGCTTTTTTGGGAAAATCTTTTTTATCACATTTTACGAGTTTATTTTAAAATTACTTTATTCTACTTATAGTAATTTAATTTCATTAAATTGATTCTATATTTTTAATCATCAGGTAAATATTTTATAAATAGGTTAACTTTATTTTTTTCAGGATGAATAGTAACTATGGTAAAATGTTGTTACTACAATAAGGGTGAAACAGGTAGAAGAAGTTTCAAACTATGAAATAAGGCTTTAAAACCATCATTACAGTTGAATATATTTCATTTTATGAGCTTAATTCGACCACACATTCATATATTCATGAATATTCTATTTTGGTGTCATTTTTCATTGATAAAGACCTTTGTATTATTTTAAGTGAGGGAAAATTCAAAAATGTCATATTATTTCTTTTAATATTTATAATAATTTTTTGTTAGTAAAAAAATTATTAATTATTATAAAAATTTATTTTTAATATGAATAAATTTATTTTATGATGATAATTTATTTTTAAATTTTAAGTGATAAAATAATTACCTTAATTGCTCATGAGACACTGACACGGTGCTTGTGCAAGAAATAAAAAAATCAAGTAAATGATTTTAAAAACTCTAAATGTAATATTTTATGGGTAATTTATGGTTTTAAAAGATTTTGTTAGATAAATATAATTTATGAGTGATTTTTTAAAATTTTATATGCAAATTACATTACTCTCTTGATATTTATTAATTTCAAATTATTATAATTGTCCTAAAAATAAATTCAATAGTATTTTTTGTTAAATAGTATTTCATTAATTAATTTAAAATTAATAAAAATATTATATTTGAAATATTTGATGTTATATGGTCTAAAATATAAAATATTATCTATTTATGGGTAATTTTTTCTTATATAGTAAATCTCTTGACCCCTAAAGAGTAAAAAATATTGTTATCACGGTAATCATTAAAAGGGTTAACAGGGGTAAAAACTAAGAGATAAAGGTTAAAACATCACATAAAATTTTATAAATATTATTTTATAATATTTTTGAGACTTATATACATTATATACTATAAATATATCAATTTGGTTCCACATGAACAAGAAACTTAATTTATCTTAATTTAATACTTTATGTAATTCCAAGGGTGCCCCTCTCCTCTCTTATTTAAGGACACCACCTCTCCTATCATCCTCACACTTATTGAGATAATTAGATTTAAAAACCCCTAAAGTTATTATTAACTTACTTAGATAAATTCTATAAGTTTTTCTTCTTCTTAAAATACCATCCCTATGGTCCTTAAAGAGAGATCCAAAGAAGGTTCTTCAAAGAAGAGGTAATCATCTTAATCAAGTGTTTTCTTTTTTAAATGATTTTTATTCCTCATTAAATTATATCCAAACCATTTAAATATACAAAAATAAGTATCTATAATAAATAAATATATTATTATTTTAATTTAATAACTATATTCATCTCCTTTTTCATTAAATGGGAAGTGAAATCGCCATTCGTGCATATGTGAGGACTACCACCTAGCAAACTGATGTATTTTGTTTCTAATTACCACATTTCATGGATGGTTATTTTTATGGATTTAATGTAAATATATTATGTTAGTGATATAATTATTATTATTTAAAAATAATATATCTTTTGTCTTTATAACATTCAAATTATTAAAAAGTAATCATCACGGGTGCATACGTACGGACTATCCTCTCCACATAGAGATGTACTTTGTTTTTTTTAACCGCCTATCATGGATAGTAATGGGGATGTATTTAGTGAATTTATTTTATTTTTATAACATTATAATTATTTTTTAATAATAATATTTTATTTAATTACATTATTTTCCATCCAATGAAAATTAAAAAACATAGCTCGTGTGTAAGTGCAGACTACCACCTCATGAGACAGTGTATTTTGTTTTTCATAACCACTTTTAATGGATGACTATAAAAAAAATTATTTATAAAAATTATAATTATTTAATTAATATTATTCTATAGATTATTTAACAATGACTCATTTTACAACATTTAACCTACCAAAGTCATTTCTCAATTATGAAACAAATGTCCTCAAAACAACAAATGTGGGATTAACCGATTAAGTAATTAAATATATCATTGAAATAAATGATATAAGTGGTTTAATGATAAGGAAATAAACCTTGAAAATTATATTAAACAATTAAAAAATTAATATAAGTTTATTATTAGTAATTCAAGGAAATATATATTAATTTTGGACTCTAGGTAAGGGGTTTCTTAACTCAATTTCCTTTCATTTCCTAAAAAGTAATTATGGTTGTTTTCAAGGGTGTTATATTGAAAAGTTTAATCTTATTGATGTTTTTCATTATATAATAATTTTACATATATATGTTTGATTGAAGGGTGGTTTCATTATAAACCAAGGATGGGTGGTTATTGTATAAACCAAAGATAAGTGGTTGAGTTATAATCCAAGGATTGGTGGGTCCATTATAGCCCTTAACTCAATGGATAAAGTGATAGATTTAACTATTTCAATTTACTGCTAAAATATGATATTTTAAACATTTATAAGTTACTCATAAGAGATAATGGAGTTTACTGAATATTAATAGCTCCTAAGAGATGATTAAGTTATATGTATTATGTTACCCCTAGGATAATTCTCTAATTATTCTATTTAGGTAATTCCTTGTCTAATTTTTTATGTTCCAAGTTACCCAAACATTTTATTTATACATGTAATAATTTATAATGTTTCCTTTGATTAAGGATTATTTTCACATGGATCATTATATTTTAATTTTATTTTCTCTCATAATTTGTTAAATCTTTATTCCATGTCATATTTTTTATGTTCTAGTTTTTGATGGATATAAATTATCTTGTCTTGTGTTTATAAACTTTGAATATATTCTGATAAACTTATGATCCACTTTTTCTCATAAAATATATTCAATTGTTAAATCATATTTTTACCCTTACTAGTCATTTGATATCACTCTTCATAAGATTCTTTTCCTTAAGTGATAAAGAAATATGTTATGTAAGATATTTCTAGAAGGGTTTCATGTGGGTGATGATGAAGACTTGATGTGGAATAATAAAAGCTGGGTATAGTGGTAAAAATTCTCACCTAAAGATATGGGTATTATTATGTACGAGTTTTTCCTAATTTTCTAAAAATCTAAACATAAAAGGTCTTTGGATATATAAGTGATTAAATAATTTTGTTTGATGTTTTATGAATTGTATGGATAACATATGGCCATATTTATCAGTATAAAAACTATAAATGTCAATATTATGTTCTTAGCATTGGATATGAGAGTACAAGTTATTAGCTATTTTAGTTTGTATCAGAATAGGGTTTAGATTACTACGAAGATTAGGATGTTTTCATGTGAGGTTAACATTATATTTATGGATAACATAATTAGTTTATAATTATATGGTTGATCATAAGTTCAGATTTATAGAAACCCCTTTTAAAATTTTAAGTGATGGGATTTTATGTCAATTAAAGATATTTTGAGAGATATTTTATTAGGTTAAAGTAAATATAACCCTTAGGTTTAACAATAAGGATTATATTAATAGAATGTTATTACATTGTTGGGATTTTATTTTAAAAGTTATGAGACAACCATTGAGGTTAAAACATTCTTTTATATTGATTTTACTGAGGTTAATTTGGATCTAGGGTAATTTATTTATGGAATAATCTAAGTTGAACCCTAGGAGCTATTGTGTAAATTATGGAATTGAATATATTATTTCTTCATATGAAGTATTATTAATTTTGGGTATTATATTACCTAATACTGATAATTTTGGATTTAGTAAATATAGTATGATTATATTTTTATCATTTTATGAATATATTATCTATTAGAAGTTTATTCTTTATTCATGAGAAAGATTCATTGTATATATCCATAACTTGGAATATGGGATGTGATAGAGGTGGAAACTTGATAAAACATGAAACTAAATGATAAAATTAAGTTTATCAATTTGAATAAAATCAATTAATTATATTTACAATTTTTTTATTGAGGATAATAAAATAATCCCTCATAAATTAAAAATATTATCAATTTACAATCATTTATGATGAATTGATGGTCTTGTTTCTCCCTTAATAATTCATGATTTTTCAGTCATTAACATTATTATGATGGAATTATCTACCACTCCCTATCATTATTTTTACATTAATTTGATTATTCATATCCATAATTTCACTTCCCAATAATTTTACCCTATTTCGTAACCTAGTTATGTATTATTCTAGATGACCTTCATATTTCCTATTCCCATATTTTTAATTGAAGTTTTATTAACCCTTTTTACAATGTGGGTTTTCAAAAAAAAGGATTTTAAAAATTAAACCCTTAAATTACCAATATAGTGATAAAACTAGTACTACATGGTTTATTACATTGGTATAATTTAATACCTTGAGAATTTTTAAGAAGTCTATGTTTCATATTGTATACGACACGTAACACCGAGCTTAAACGAACCACAAAATAATATTATTTTAAATATAATTGTTATAACCTAGGGATTTAATTTGTGAGTATAAATAGGAGTAAAAACATAATGAAATATAGTTATAATTTTCCTACTCAATATAAATGAATTTATTAATTTATAGGAAATTAGTACTAAATTTTTAGGCAAGTCATTTTATACTTCAAAAATGAATTTTGTTAATTTTTGTGAGAAACTATTATAAGTAATTTATATCACTTTTATAAATTTTATTTTATCAAAAATAATCTCATTTTTTAAATCGTAATATCAAAATTATCTTAACATGAATTTTTGTTATTTTATGAAAAAGATTACTTTTTCAGTGAATTATGAAAAAATATAAATTTTATAGAAAATTGTCTTTCCCATTATAGTATTTAAAACATACAATTTTGTTTTCAATTGATTTTATAATTTCATCAGTTAATTTGGATTAAAAATTATCCAATTTATGTAATTTTAATCCACATTATGCTTAATTTTTCATTAAATAAAATTTACTCCTAAAAATACATTTTTATGGAAAACAGTTTTTCATCACGTATTTTGGGATTATTTTAAAATTAATTTAAGATTAATATAATGAATGAATTTGATAAAATTAATTCCATATTTTTAATCAAAATTTTCAAATTTGGAAAATATTTCATATATTTTTGTCATAATGTATAGTAACCTTGGTAAAAATGTTGCCACCCTAGTAATGGTAAAATGGGTAAAACAAGGTTAAAGTTATGAAATGAGGCATCATAGTCCTCAATAATTTTGCCTATATTTCATTGGATGAATTTAATTCAACCAAACCATTTATATATTATAAAATATAGAAAATTTGTGCCATTTTTATCTCATAAATAACTTTATATTACTTTTTGTAAATTAAAATTCCAAAATGTCACTTTCTTAGTTTTAATAACAATAATAATTTTTATCATGGATAAAAATAATTTATTATATGTTATAAAAGGTTATTTTTAATATGAATAAATTAAATTTATTTTTTTAATTTTTTTAATTTTTAGATATGAAATAATTACTTTAAATACTTATGAAAAGCCAACACAATTATTATGAAAGTAGTAGAAAAGTAAAGTAAATGATATTTAAAACCCTAAGAGTGACATATTTTTTTTAAGTTATATTATTCCAATAATTTTTAAAATAAATATAATGTATTATTGGCGTGTTAAAAGTTTTTATTTGAATTAAATTTTTTTCTTGATATTTTTTAAAGTCAAATTATGTAAATAATCTCAAAAATTATTTTAATGGTATTTATGTTAAATAAAATTTTATCACATGATTTAAAATTCATAAAAAAAAAATTATATTTATAAAATTTAATTTTATATGTCCTATAATAACAGCTATTTTCCATTTATAGGTTATTTTTCCTTATATAATAACTTTTTTACCCCTAAAGAGAAAAAAACATTCTTATCATGGTAATAATTTAAAGGTTTAATGAGGGGTTAAAAATAAGATATAAAGGTTAAAAAATCACAAAAATTTATAGAAATTTTATATTATGAGAGTATTTTATCTTATATTCTACCTATCTTCAAAAAAATCAATTTGGCGACACATAAACATGAAAATTAATTTATATTAATTTAATTCTTTATGTATTTATAAAATTTCCCCTCTCCTATATTTTATGAGGACACCACCTCTTCTATATTACTCAAACTTCTTGTAACATCCCAAGATTTTATGGTATTTCTCTTTTTAAATAAATTTAATAACTTTGATAGATTTCGTTGCATGTAACATTGAGTTCAAACAAACCACAATCTATTATTATGTGATAGTTATAACCTATCCATCAAATCGGTGGGAATAAATAAAAATAATTAAATTTTGAAAAATATGTTGTTTATTCATTTGTAAAATAAATTCATTAGTAATCAATTTTTTAGTAATATAAATTAAATATATATATATATAAAGTATTTTTCGAAAAATCTATTTTTATACAGGAAATATATTTTTATCATAATTAATTTAATTAGCCACTATAGGTGAATTATTTTAATGAAATTTATGTATTATATATTAAGTCAAATTTTTTAACATTAATATAACATTTTTACTATGCAAGAGATTAGAATAAATTCAACTTTATTTTTAAAAACTATATTTTCTAAAATATGGTTTTTATCGCATTTTACACACTTACTTTAAAATTAATTCCTGTTACTTATAGGTATTGAATTTTAATAAATGGATTCCATATTTCGAATCAATAGTAACAAATTTATTAAATAGGTCCCACTTATTTTTTTTCAAATTATGAATAGTAACCATGATATATTTTATCATCTTAGTAAAGGGTATATTGGGTTAATCTACATTAAAAATAAGTTTTAAGGACATAATTTTTAACTCGAATTCTTATTGGATGAAATTAATTCTAACTTTAACACATTAGTCACTAAATTTAGTTGTTTAATGGAAACATTTCCATGACAATGACATATATATTATTTAAATCAAAGATAGTTACAAAATTTCACCCTCTTTGTTTTTAATACCTCTTATGTATCCACATAGGGACAAAAGCAATATAGTAATGAAAATAAATCTCTATTTAGAGATTAATAAAATTATTTTCTTTATATAATTTTTTTAAAAATTTTATAAATTATATAATAAACTTAAATTCTTGTGAAACACTAATACAGTATTTTTATAATTAACAAGAAAATAAAATAAATGATTTCAAAAATAGTATTTTTGATATAATTTGAATTATTTAATCTATTAAACGAATTTTCTAGAGCTATATAACATTTTATATTCGTTTAAAATAATAATATTCAAATTCATTCTTTTTTATTAATATATTTGAAGTCAAAGTTAAGTTAATAGTGTCAAAATTGATAAAAATGATATTTTATCAAAATAATAGTTTATTAAATTATTTAAAAATCATAAAATCTTGAAATAATACAAGAGGGATATAATATGGTAGAAATATTGATTACATTTCCATTTATGGTCCAATTTAAACCTTATATTTAAAAACTAAAACTCTTTAATAAGGAATATTTTTTAACATAGTTAAAATTAAAATTGATAGACTAAGAGTTAACCCAAATGATAAGGTTTAAAATGACACAAAAAATTTTATAAATTCTATTTTTTATGGTATTAAAACACTATCCTAAATTGTATTTTAATACCTTTCCATTTGTAGTCATTTTTAATGGTAATGAATTTATTATAATTTAATCTTTTGAGAAATTTTGAAAGTGCCCCTCGCCTCCATTATAAAAGGGAACCATGTCCCTCACTTCCTCACAACACATTGATCCATATATCTTCACCAATCTATACCCATTTCTCCTCTAAAAAACCTTATACAAGTTTGGGTTATTTTTCCCCCTAAAATACCAACCTTAAGTACCTTAAGAAATAATCTAAAGAGGGTATCCTAAAGAAGATATAATTGCCTTACCCAACCCCTTTCAATATATTCCTTCTTCCAACTCTTATAAATCACCATAATTTGTTGCTTGGGGCTGATTGCGAAGGTCACATCAATGTGGCTTATTTAGGTGGCTTGTTTTCGAAGGTTTGACTTGTCCAGTTTCTTCTGGTTGTTGCTTTCCCCTGGTTCGAGGTCTTCTTGGTGTGGCGCTTTGTTCTCTGGTGATAATGATGTTCTGTGGATGGCACTTTGCAGCTTTGATCAACTTAGGTGAGAATAGGTTGCATGCAGGGTGGTTCTTTGACCTTGACTGGATGTTTTTTGATTGTTGAAATTTGAATTTTTTTTATCTAACGGATGTTTGGTTTTCGGTATGGGCGGGATTTTTGGGATTTGGGGGATATGGTGTTTTGTTTGTCTAATGGTAGTTAATTAGAGTTGTATTGGGTTCACACATTCCTATTAAAGTGACTTTTAAAATACAAAAAAAATATGTATTGCAGTCATATATGATATTTACATAATTATTAAAATTATTTATATGATTCAACCTTGATCAAAGTATAATAAATTAACCAATCTAACCAAAATATACATGAAAAATGAAGCAGTTATTACCCGAAACAGTGATTTTAAATAAATAAATATTAATAAATGGGTGATAAATGATTGTAAGTATGTCATAAATTCTAATATATATATGACTATGGTTCTATAATAGATGTATAATAATTATATATTTACTATAGAGGAGTTTTGAACATTTAAAAAGGAATTTGGACCTAAGGTAAGGGTTTATTATACAATATCATCAATATTCAAGATTATTTATTCTTAAGTCTCTATTTGGGAATATTTTTCTTCCATATCCATATTTTATATAAAAGAAATTAAATAACAATTATAATTATATCCAATGGTTTTTTAAGTTAATTTTTTACTATTTAACTTCTTAAAAAATTGTTTGAATAGAATCGTCTTATCATTTTCCGAACAAGGTACTTTTTGACATTACTCACAAAAGTGTGAAATGAATGTTTTTCTTAACTTATAAGGAATGAAATAATTTTTCTACATTTATGACTAATATTTTCATTGAATCTCCCTTTACAAGTTTACAATATTATTTTTAAATAAAAGATTTTCCTTCATAATTTCACATTTTTTTTAAAATAAGTGATTTTCAAAGAGAAAAGGTTATTTTCCTAAAGAATGTTTTTAAATAAATTTTAATGTTATTTCTATTCATCAGTGAATAAACCCTTATTTTACTTATTCTCCACTATGTATATGGTATGATTATATCATCCTTATTATTTTATTAGATTGTTTATGATCTATTTGACTGAGGATATACAATTTTGATACTATTTGGCATATTACTTTGGATGGATTATGATTATGTTTATTCATTGGGGAAATTATTATAATTTTGTATAATGGTTTCGATATGAAAGTTTGTGTTTATTATGTTTCACCCCCTTCTTATTAGGAACACATTGGACTTAGTAAGTGACGGAGGTGGACCACTATATCCCCTCAATACATCAGTATGTCTTATGTGAAAAACTAGAATAGGTATTGGTCTAGGTCTTACTATTGGGACCAAGTTGGATGGAGAAGGAAGTTTAAAGAGTTATCTTTTACATAGTGTTGTCTTTTGTTGTCAAAGAAGATAAATCAACTCACTTTGTAAATGACTTGAAACCAGACGATTCTTTTTTGATATGTATTTCACAAATATCATAAGTTAGGAGAACTTGTGATACATTCCTTATGAAGGAAAGGGGGAGAAATGATGATCCCATTCATTTACAGTTTTGATTGGAAGGAATGATGCTACTAGAAGATAGGGAAGTTTTAGTACTTCCCATTGTAATTTTGACGATGCTAGATCTGGTCTATCAAAGGATATATATCACGATAGTGGAATTCATGATAAAAGATGAAAAATGGTTATGGGATGAATTGAAGAGATAAATGAAAAACCAATGGACAAACTGGAGGCAGCACAAAAGTACAGTTTAATGTGGCGTTGTTTTCCAGTGTTTTCCAAATTTTAGGGCCTGAAAATTGGGAGATAAAGATGTGTTTTTGTCAATGAATGTTACATGAAATATTGAAGATGGTTTAGATTTTTGCACTCAAGACATGATTCAAGGTTAGAACATTAAAAAATTACAATGGCATGGAGTGCACAGAAATTTAGGGAAGTTCTCCTAAAAAATAAAGTGGTACGTGAAATAGTAGCAGGTTGCGCTAAAAATTAGTGGGATGTGCGCAAAATAAAAAATATATGCGGGTTGCGCAAAATATTTGTGGGAGGTGCGAAATATTAGTGGGATGCCTGAAAAATTAAGTGGCACACGAAATATCATCGAGAAGCACGAAAAATAAAGGCTATGCAAAATATTGGCATGGTGCGCGAAATAGAGAAATGAATTTTTTCACACAAAAGTTATTTCGAGATCAGAAGCTCAAAAATTATCAAATTCATGAGATGCATGAAATATTGGAGCATTTCACGAAATGTGAAGTTGCATGAAAATTTTTTTACGTGCATGAAGAGGGTTTTACGCACAGATTAGTGGTTTTTGTGCCGGGTAAAAAATACCTATAAATATGAGTTGAACCCTTCTCATTTGATAATGCTTGACACTTAGAAAAAATACCAAGCTCTGGTGTGCGTAAAATTATACACTAAGTGAGTTTCATGAAGAGAAATTAGTTTGCATGAAAAGAGGACAATTTCATGAAAAGAGAAAAAGTTGCGCGAAAAGAGAAAAAGTTGCTTGAAATAAGAAGTTGCGTGAAATATGTTTTCTATGCAAAAAGTGGATTTTTTTCGTGCAAAGCTTTTGAATTGCGTGCAAGACACCCTAAAGTCTGTGGAAAAAATTTGGGGTCTTCGCACATATTCAGTTGTGCGTATGGGAGTTCTTATTAGCTTCTGGGTAAAAAAGTGAAGATCTGTGCTTCAAAGAATACAAATTTTCAATTGTAAAGAAGCACTGAAGTATTGTAATTCCCTATTTGTGCTAAGATGGTGCCCATGCACTTGCATATTGTTTTCCAAGTGCTAAACGAGTGTAAGGTTATATCCTACTCATTGTATTCCACATAAAAGGATTGTTTTCTAGTGGATTGTGTGGTAATGGATTATTTTTGTACCATACCAAAGACGTATATACTCTTGTTGAGTAGTGAACCTTGTAAATATTGTGTTCTTGTGGTTTTGTGTGTTTAGCAGAGAGGAAAATATTGAACAGTGGGTGAAGGTTATTTAAATTAGAAGGAATCATAAAAAGAAAAAGATATCATTGATTCACCCCCTCCCCCTCTCAGTGATACTTGGATCCTGACTGGGAACTTCACTTACCCATTTATGTATGATGTCTTAGCATGAGGCCTTGGTGGTAAGTTTAAAATTTCCATCATTATGAATTTCCCTTATTATAAGAATAGTTATTGATTTCTATATGATTATTTGATTAGTTATGATATACAAGGATAAGTTTTTACCGCATGTGATTATGGAATTATTTGATTTCCAATTATGTCTTGTCATATTTTTCATGCCTTATTGTGATTCTTCTGTACTCATACCCTTACAGAGCATCTGAACTTTCCATTTTTCTTATGTCTATTTTTCCCTAGGATTCCAAGAATTATATTATGATTGATATTTAAGTATAATCATGGAGAATAATGGTGTTATCAAATGAAATAATAGGTTTTATTTTATGTTTTATATTGTAATGTGAGATTCAAGTATGTATCAAGTTTTCCAAGACTACTAAACTATTTTTTCCTCTAGGATACGATTATTTTTATAAAATTAAATTTTAATAAATTAATCACTAACTATGAGCTATGGGGGTTTGAAACTTTACAGTTGGTATCAGATAATGTTTAGTACAAACCTTTGGAACTATATTTAGGAAAACATAGATTAGATAAATATAACCCTATAATAGTCTTTGAGGATATTCCCAAAGAAACCAATCTTGTGATTTTGAGATTAGTTATACATAAATTTACAATTTATGTTAAGTGTTTCACTAGTTTTGAAATTATGAATTATGATTCATAATCTAATCTATTGAAATCCATTGTTTAGAAATTGATCATAGAAAAAGGAATGAGAACTATATAAAATCATGTAATCCACATATGGGTTTCCCTCTTAGGGAATATAATGATGTTGGAGATAGAGTTGAACAAATTAAAAATATATTAGGACAGCTGACTCAGGTTATGAGTAATAACCTTTCCTGTATGAATAATCTTGATGATCCATGATGTGGTGTAAAAATGTTAGATTGATTTATGAATTAGTAACCTCCATCATTATATGGTACTAAAAATCCATTTATTAATGATAAATGGGTAAGTTCCTTAGAAAATAGATTTTGATCTTTGGGAATTAATGAAGGTAGACTTTTGTCATGGTATTTTATCATCTCATAATATACACAGATTGAAAAATGAAATAGTGGGATATAGGTAGGTGCATGGTTATGTGCATAGTTTTTCAAAACCATGTGGCCACCTAGAAGAAATTGTGCTATAGGTGATAGAGGTTATTAGCATGGTTAGCACATGTTTTTCCTAACAATGTGAGTTAATGATAGGTTGGGAAAATTAGGTCCATAAATTGTGGATCTAATTATTATTTTACCCTTAATGTATCTTTTCCATTTAGTAAACCCTAACACAATTGCCTCTCTTACCAAAGTTTTTGTATACCCTTCTCCTTGATTTGGAAGTATTCTGTTGGTGTTTCTTGGTGCATTTGATGACAGATTCCTTAGTAAGTCTCCAATCTTGTTTGTCTTTCCATAGATTCTTCTTCTTCCCTATCTTGGAGTGAAATATAAAATCTTTTGGGGATGGATCTAGGTTTCTAGATGCCAATAATTATTATATATGGTTGTTTTTATGATAGGTAATAAGATATAAGGAGGGTTTTGGAGTTTCAACTTGGTTTTTTGGTGTTTTTGTGTCATTCTTCATTTTTGTCTATTTTTGTGAGGTAGGTGACTTCACTATCAATATATATTATTAGAAATTTAATGATTGATTTCAAATTTATTTAATTTATTCTTTTAAATTGTGAAATATTTGTGCAAATCTTGTTAGAAACCATCTTTAGTGATGGTTTTTGGAATTATGGAAAATTGGTTGTTGTGTAAATTGCTATGTTTCATGATTTTAAAATATGACTTGTTTTGATTTATGGAAATGGTTTGATATAAATTTTTTTAATAAAATTGATGTTTTTATTAAAATGGATTGAATTGATTATTTTTTGCAAGGTTTTGGCATAATGGGTTGGTGTGAGTTCACAGCATTAATGTGACCCTCAATAAGGGGCGTGTATTATTGGGTTAAAATGATGTGCCCTGTAGAAGGGTCATATTCTGTTGTGTAATTCAGATATGGTTACCTTATGATGACATGGTAGATCAATAAGAGACCATTCATAAGTATGGAACTATCACTGTATCATATATGGGTGGGTTCATTATGAATCATGTATTGCATTATTCCAAAATGAATATCATGAAATGTATTTAAAGAAATACTTGGTTGCTTTCCTTGGAAATTGGTTGGTTTTAAAAATGTTTTGAATTTGATATAATTGGGTTTAAATTTTTTATATAATTTTTTTATATAAATTTTCTAATATGTTCTATTCTAGTTGCATAATTAGGTAAGTCATTTTGGGAAAACATACTGAGTTTCATTACTCACCCCCTACTTGGGATATTTGGTTTGTTTGAATATATTTTTATCAAGACATTGTTAAAGGAAAGGTGTCTCATTTCTTTAGTGATGCATCATGATACTTTTGGAATGTCTTGTGGAGTTGGATATTGTAGCATGTTGGGAGTTGTAAAGTTGGTGTACTTGGAGTCTTTGAGTTTTTTTATGTTTTTTCTTCTTCTTTATACTATGATATTGGTTTTGGTTTTCAAAGTTATCTCTAGCATGGTTTTTTGTGGGATTTTACTCTATTTTATATATTGTTCTCATGCATCATTTAGTGGTTGTTTGGTTATTGTATACTTGGTTTAGATATTTTATTTCAAAAGTAAAATCATCCTCATATGTAGTTAAATCCCTTGGAATTTATTTCCATCCTTTGGTTCCTTGAGGATATCATATAAGGCTAAGAAATATCCTTCCACCTTCTCAATAAAATGAGGAGGGTAATAATGTTGCAAATGGTATCATCTTTCTCAGTCCTTGACTTCTAAATGGAATTAATTTATCAGTCTTGTAGTTGGAAAAACATTCTTGATTAGTCCTTGAGTTGGTATAGTGGCAAGGATTATGATTTCCAGAACTTGAAATGTAGAGAATAAAAATACATAGCTAACCTACTTATGCTAAACTTCAAAGCTAATAGGGACTTGGGTACATAATTGTTTTTGAGACACTTATAGGAGTCATAACCTCATCATCATGGGTTTAGTCGATGAGAAGAGAATTACATGCATTGATAATAATTAATTTACTCTAGGAGTGCATATTTTATTTTTACTAATAATTTATGATTTGATACAAAAGAGTTTATTTTTGAAAAATGTTGAAAAAAAAATTAAGTGTGATATTTTGAAAAGGTATGGTAGTAGTATGTTTAAAATTGTTTCATTTTTAAAGAGTATGGTAGAATTTTTAAAATGGGTTGAAAATGGAAAATGTAGAATTTTAGAAATAATTGTTGTGATATGTAAATATAGAACATTTTAAATCACTACGCCTTTAGTTACTAGAGAGTGATACTTGTGATGTTTTTTTATAGAAAATGGCACCTGCAAGGGGTAGAAGGAACCAACCATAAGAGGATGGTGATAATTTGGTTGCAACTGAGCCACAGGTGAACCAAAAGGTGGATCACAGTATAGTCCAAGCCTTTTAGGTTGTGGATAGAGGGAATTTAAGGTATAAACCAAGACATGTGTATCATTTCGTTCTATTACAGAAGCATAATCCACCCATATTTCAAGGTGATTTAGAACTAGAGATAGAAAATTTGTGGATGAATATGATGAATCGAATATTTTATTTCCTTGGCACACTAGAATAACTAAAAGTCAAGTTGGAAACATATATTCTAGAAGATCTTGGAATCCAATGGTGGTATTCCGTAGTTTAGGCTAAATTATACCAAGGAATAGCATGAGAGTATTTTGAAGAACTTTTCAAAAAAAAAAATCTATATTCACAAATTCAGAATTGTTATAACGATAGAATTTTTCACCTCGATGTAAGATAATCTATCATTAACATAATAAGCATATAAATTTATAAATTTACTTTTATTTTCACACAAAGTTTCTACTAGTGTGTCCTTGAAGGCACATATATTTGAATCAGGGTTGAAGATAGATATTCTCTTGAACATTGTCATGGTTTAAATAAAAAATTATACAAATGTTTTCAATAGAGAAATAGTGGAAAAAATAGAAATCATAGGAACCATGGATGTTGGAAGCATGTGGACAATGGTGGGAACTCTAATTATGGGAATAAGTGGAAGAGGGACACCCATTTACAAGGTAGTGGAATGACACATAATCATATGGTTGGATTAGTGAACCTGCCTCTAATACCCAAGGTTAAAACTGGATGGTTTCAATTTAATTCTTTTGATCACATGAAGAGATTTTTCACAAAAACACCTAGAACATGCCAAAATTGTAACCATATGGGGAATCCTTAGTGTTTTTTTCAGAGTTCTCCATGGTTAGGTGTTCGAGACAAATATCATGTTTCACCAACATCGTATTCTTAAACAGAATGAGGGTGACTGAATAATTCTCATCAGAAGAACCTAGCTATCTAAAGTGATTATTATAAAACCATGACTCATTGAAAAGGGAAATATCAATAGGGAAATAATGAACAAAGTACAGTGAGAGAAAAATTGTATGGTGCTGAGAAAGTGATCATGGATGATCAATCTGGACTATCAATAGTGATAGGTATGATTCTTTTCAATTATACCCATATGTAAGATTTTTTTTATATGGGTACATCCCATTTTTTATTTCTTTTCATGTTGTTGATCTTCTAATTTTTCATGTTGATATGATTCCTTATATTTTGAAACTTCAAACTCCTCTTGTTCAAATAGAATATAGATCCTTTATGTGAAAAGCATCTTCTGTAACAATTGATGGAGCTGAATTGAGTTGGGATTTCTCTATGATTAAGACAGATGTCTATGAAATAATCTTAGGTGTGGATTGGTTGTCAATGTTTAAATATCACATCACGTATTAACCTGAAGGTTTTTTTTACAACTAGTGATGGTATCGAGCATCTCTTTATAGGAGACTAGAATATGAAGACATGTTCATCAGGCTTTTTAGAACCATCAGTTGGAACTATCTCAAACTAGTTGGCAATTTTGAGCTTGGAACTGGCAGATGAGATCAAGAATAGTACTTTTCCAACACTTTTTTATTAGTTTTTGGATGTTTTTTCTTCCAATTTGTTAGGGTTTCCACCCACAAGAGAAGTGTAGTTTATGATTGATCTTATCCTAGGGACCAGTCTAATTTCCCTTCCGTCTTGTTAGATAATTACAGTATTTCAAAGTTCACTTGGAAGAGTTGTAAATTAAATGGTTCATTCGGCATAGAATGTCTCTATGGGAAGTGTTGGTTTTGTTTATGAAAAATATAGATGGAACTCTTCATCTTTGTGTAGATTATTAAAAACTTAACAAAGTTATGATAAAGAATATGAATCCACTTCCTAGAATTGATGATTTTTTTGATCAATTGAGGGGATCTTAAGGGTTCAAAATAATTTACTTGTGATCAGTTTATCAAAAAATGTGTATTTGGAATTAAGATATTCTAAAACATGTTTTTGGGGGTAGATATGGCCATTACAAGTATGTGGTTATGCCTTTTAGTCCTATGAATACACCAGTTGTCTTTACGGAATTGATGAATCAGATATTTCAAAGGTATTTGGATTATTTTTTGGTGGTTTTGTGGATTAAATATACGTGTATTCAAGGACAAGGGTTGATCATGAAAAACAATTAGTGATAGTGTTGGGTATCTTTCAAGATCATTGTCTGTATTCTAAATTATCAAAGTTTTATTTTTGGATAAAATAGGTATGTTTCCTTGACCATGTTAACTTTGAGAGAGGTGTTTTTATGGTTCCAAGAAAGATATAGGTTGTGATATTTTGGAATCCTCCAAATAATTCCTTTGTGATATAAAGTTTTCTTTTCCTAGCTTGTTATTATCATTGATTTTCATAATCTTTCATGGATAGCTTTACCTATGACAGCTTTGACAAGGAAAAATCTTTCATTCCAATGGAATGATGAATTTCATAACTCTTTTCAAGAGCTAATGGTTTTCCTTACATCAGTATTGATCTTGATATTTTTGAAATTTGGATAAGGGTAAGTTTTTTATTATGATTCTTTGGGATCTAGGTTGGGATGTGTTCTCATATATATAGATCATGTTATTTCTTATGGATCACAGATGGTATGGTTTCATTAGAATAACTATCCAACACATGATTTGGAGTTAGTTATTGTATTCTATTCTTTAATTAATTGGAATTATTACCTCTTTGGTGAGAAATTTTTGATGTTTATGGATCATAAGATCTTGAGACACATTTTCTCACAAAGTTATTTGAATATAAGATAAATAATATTGATTTATTATCTTCAAATTTTTTACTTTGACATTATGTATACATGGGTATAGGTAATTTTGTGTCAAATTCATTAACCAAGAATTCATATGTTTAGTTGAAAAAATAAGATTTATATTAATGGTAGATGATTTCAGAAATATATAAGATTCTCTTGAATTATGAAGACCGAGTTAGTATTTTAGTTTTCCTTCTAGATTATTTTATTAATAATTTGGTGGAAAATGTTAAATAGGTATAGACATATTATTTATAATGTGTTGTGATGAAAAAAAAACTCAATATTAGAGAGACCATTGAAGGATGGAAGCTAGATTGGAGTTCAATTTTGTAGTTTTGAGATCTACTGGTCTTAACTTTTTCTTATTAAGAACAACTTATTCATGTTTACCACCATTTGAATTAGGTTGTTCTTCTTGGAATATAGAAGATTTATAAGTCACTAAAAGTGAAGTTTTGGTGGGTTTGAATCAAAAGAAGAGTGGCTAAGTTTGTTTCAAGATTCCTCACCTGTCATTAAGTTAAAGAAGAGCACCAATAGCCAGCATGTATATTACAGTCTTTACCTATTACTATTTGGAAATGGGAGAATATATTTATAGATTTTGTGATAGGTCCCCCAATTATGGTTGAGAAACACTATGTCATTTGGGTGATGGTGGATTATCTCAAAAAGTTATCTCATTTCATCCCAATTCAAGAATCCCATGCGATGGGCGGCTTCTCCAAAATTTATATCCAAGAAGTGGTAAAGAGGAATGGAATACCAGTTTTGATATTATCAAAAAGAGATCTTAGTTTTATGTATCATTTCAAGAAATCCTTACTGCAATCCCTTGGTATACTATTGACTATGATTATGGAGTATCATCCTTACATAAATGGATATTACCAAAGGATGACAAAAATATTGGAATACATGATTTGGGATTGTGTAATAGATTTTGGTGGATCATGGGATGAACACGTACCTTTAGTGGAGTTCTAGTATAATAATTGTTATCTTTCTTTGATAAATATAGATTCTTTTGAAGCATTGAATGGGAATAATTGTCATTCTCCACTTTGTTGGGTGGAAATAGGTGAGACTCCATTTGTTGGACCAAGCCTTGTCCAAGAGATAATAGAAGAGATTTAGTTGACTATGAAGAGAATGGATATGCCTTGGAGTCTTTATAAATCATATGTGGATTATCGCTGATGGTAATTGTTGTTTGAGGGGAGTGATCATGTGTTCTTGAGAATCTCTCCAAGGCTTCAGTATCATTTTTTTGGTAAGAAGGGAAAGTTATCTTCTTGGCACATAAGCCCTTTTGAGATACTATAATAGGTTGGTGAGGTGTAATATCGGTTGTAATTACCACCCAATTTTAGTTTAGTACATAATGTGTTTCATGTATCTCAGTTAGAAAAGTATCATCCTGATCCTAACCTTGTGATTTGATGAGATTATGTTGACCTAGAGACAAATTCTTCATTTTTTCATATATTGGTACATGTTTTGAATAATAAATAAAAATTATTTCATGGAAAAATCATCGATCTAGTGCAATTTTTTTAGTAATATGGTCAGATTCATGAAGAAACTTTGGTATGGGAGAAGGAAATGATCGAGAAGTGGCCCAAACTCTTTTAGGGAATTGATGGATTTCTACTTTTTGGGGATGTAAAATATAATGGTGGGGAGAATTTATAACCCCTTATTTCAAGTAATTAGTCCTTTATTTACATATTTTAAGTATTTAAAGTGGTCGGATTATGGTTGGGAATGTTTGGAGGAGTTTTGAAGTGTTTTAGGGATTTTCTAGAGATGCATGGCCTGAGAACGGTTAGAAGAAACTATGAAACACCTCTAATAAACCATGAAAAATGAAACAGTGGTATTTGGGTAGTTGAACAGTTAGGAATATGGTTTTTCCAAACTATTTTGAATCCCATGAGAAACTGTATAATTGAGGATAGATGCCTTTGACTCATTTAGTGCATGGTTTTCTTAACTGCGCAAGCTAACCAGGCGCCTTGAAAAATTAGATCTAAAAATTGTGGATCTAATTCATATTTTACCCTTAATGGATATGTTTTCCCTAATTTAACCCTAAAATTATTTCCTCTCTTTCCAAAGGATATGGAGACCCTTCCCCTTGATCTGAAATAAATCATTTGATTTTTCTTAGTTTGTTGGAAGGAGGATACCTTTGTAAGTCCCTATTCTTGGTTTTTCCCCTTAGTTTATTATTTTACCAATATTTAAATGATAGATCCTATATTTTTGGGATGAATATAGGTTGTGATATTCCAATAATGATTATTTGTGGTTTTATTGATGATGGGGAATAAGAACTAAGGTAGGTTTTTTGTAGTTTCAACCTGGTTTGTTAGTGTTTTTGTGTTGTTCTTCACTTTCACCTAAGTTTGAATAGTAGGTGTATTCACTCTCAACTCCACTTATTAGAGCATGAAGTATTGATTTCAAATTTATTGAATTTATTTTTTTGAATTGTTAATGTTTTGTGAAAATATTATTAGAAACATTCTTTAGTGATGGTTTGTGGAATTGTGGAAAATTAGTTATTCTGAAAAGTGATTTGCTTCATGATTTTAAAATGATGATTTTAAAAAATGACTTGGTTTGATTTATAGAAATTGATAGATATAAATTTTTTCAATAAAAGGGTGGTTTTTATTGAAATTTATTTAATTGGTTGTTTTTTTCATGGTTTTGGCAAAACAGGTTAGAGTGAGTTCACTTCGTTGACATGACACTAGATAAGAGGTGTTTATTAGTGGGGTACAATGACATGACCCTATAGAAGGGGTGTGTGAAATTTGGGAACTTGATATATGGTTACCTTATGATTACTTCATAGATTGATGAGATAATTATCATGAGTATGTAGTTATCACTACAACTTTGATCGGTGGGTGTGTTGTGAATCATGTATTGGGTTATGCCAAAATAGAAATTGTAAAATTATTATAAAGAGCTACTTGTTTTCTTTCTTTAGAAATTAGTTGGTTTGGAAAAGGGTTTAGCTTGGATATAACCAATTTTAAATTTTTTTTATATAAAAAAATTATATAAATTTGATAATATGTTCCATTATAGTGGTTTTAGTAGGGAATTCAATTGGGAAAACCCTACTGAGTTTCATTACTCACCCCCTACTTGGGCACTTTGGTGTGTGAGAAAATATTATTTATCTAGAAATAGTTAAGGGAAAATTATCTCATTTCTTTAGTGGTGAAATTTGATAATTTGGGCATTTCTTGTGTAGTTGGATCTTGGATCATGTTGGGAGCTATGGACTTGGTGTCCTCCAAGTCTCTAAGTTATATTGGTTTTGTTTTTTGCTTTATACATTGATATTGGTTGTGGTTTCCACATTATACTTTGGTATGGTCTATTGTTGGTTTTTAATCACTACTGGAATTCGGGTTTTTACCAATGGGTTTTTACCAACGGTTTTCTTAAACCGTTGGTGCTGAAGGATTAGGGAACTGTTTACCAACGGTTCATTGAAATCGATGGGAAAAGTCACCCCTTTTCCAACGGTTTCTTCAAACCGTTGGTAAAGGGGTGTTCTGGGTTCCCTTTTGCCAACGGTTCAATAGAACTATTGGGAAAGGGTACCCTCTTTCAAACGGTTCTATAGAACCGTTGGGAAAGGGTACCTGAACATCTCTCTCCCAACGATTTTTATAAACCATTGGGAAAGATTTCCCCCAAATACAGCCATGGTGCTGCTCTCCCCCATTCGTGACAGAACCCTAAATTCATTCCTACTCGACGGCTCTGCTTCTCTCACGAACTCCCCCATCCGAAGAGGTGAAAACCCATCTGAAATCAGGTATTTTTTCCTTTATACCCATATACTACCTTATTTTTATTGTTATTGATCTAATATTTTTGTTTTAAGTTATCAATCCAGCTCTAGCTCTCTGCTACTCTCAAACTCCCCCATCCGAATAGGTGAACACCCATCTGAATTATCTCAAATTAGGTATTTTATTCTTTATACACATATGGTACCTTGTTTTTATTGTTATTGATCTAATGTTTTAGTTTTAAGTTTGGATTTTGATGTGATTTCACCGTGAAAAATAGGGAAATGAATTAATATTTTGTTAATTAATTAGTTTCCCCTGGAATATCAGTTGTGTTATAATGTCCATGCTAAATAAAGGGGTAATGTAATAAAAGACCTTGAACAAATAAATTGTGGAAGTTGGGGTATGTTGCCTCTATGAGAGGTTTTTTGTTGGGTTTCATTGTTTGTTATAGGATGTTTTATGGGAATTGGTGTGACCAGTTGGGCTTTGTGATATGTGGGGTTGTAATGTGATGGTTAGGGGGAATGGATGTGACATGTGAAGTTGTATGATAGTGATGATGTGTGGTGGTTTTGTGTCGTGTGGAGGTGTTGTGTGATGAAGTTGTGGTGTATGATGTGGTGAGGTGGTTTTGGTTGTGCGGTGGTTTGTGATGTGCAATATTTTTGTTGTGATATGTGGTTTTTTTGGTGAGATGGTTGGTCGATGTAACATGGCGTCGATGGTTATTGTGAGATGGTGAGTTATTGTGTGGTGGTTTTATTAGTTTCCTAGTTATCTATGGAATAAATTATGTTGTTAAAACCAAAAAACAAGATATTAAATAAATTATATGGAATAGAAATGGATGTGTAGTAAATGGATTTAATTAATTTAACATTAAATGAATGGATAATGTAAGTGTGAATGAAGTGGATTATAAATGAAAGTGAGAAATGCTATGCGTATTGT
Organism: Viscum album; assembly: GCA_963277665.1. Taxonomy (NCBI): domain Eukaryota; kingdom Viridiplantae; phylum Streptophyta; class Magnoliopsida; order Santalales; family Viscaceae; genus Viscum; species Viscum album. The sequence goes on from OY728137.1 coordinate 556,407,684, forward strand.
GTGGTGGTGGTGTAGTTTATGTGTTTTATGGTAGTAGTGAAGTGTGTGATTATGTAGTTAATGTGAACCCATAGGTTGAGTATTTTGTGCTATCTATATATCATGTATTTTTATGTTATTTCTACACATTCCCAACCAGAGTTGGATAAACTTACCAACGATCAGAGGTTTTGAGTTATGGGTATTTTTTTTAATATCTAGGATGGTGGTTATATGGTTGGATAGCTACCATGTCTTCCCTACTCTTCCTTAAAAAGTGATTGACCATGTGTTTTTAGGCAAGATGCGATGTGATTGTCCATGTGTCTTCAGGAGAGATGTACTATGATTTCCCTAGTGTTTTCCGATGAGGTGTGATGTGATAAGGCAATAATAAGATGTGGAATGTGTTTGGGGTCATGTAGGGTAGGAGGATGGCACAAGGTTGATGTTATTCATGTTCATGATACCCTACTAATAAGGTTATGGGATGAGGCATGCTGTGATGTGATATAACACATTAAGTTCTTGTTGGTTTTACATTTTTTCAATAACACATTTGTATGTTTTTTTTCACATGTGTAGTTGATACCTTGACTATTTTCTTCATTTATCGTTTACTTAAATGTATTTTCTATTAAATTTCAATCCTATTGAATTGTTTATGACAAAATGACTTATATAAGTTCTTTTTATAGAATGGACAGAAGTTGGATGTATGAAACCGATCGGATCTCAAGCAATTTTCAAAACAATTTGGAGAGATTTATAGATTTTGCATTTCACAATGCTTCAGATTGTGGCCGCATACACTTCCCATGTTCCAATTGTGTTGGTAGACCTTGGTTGAGCCATGAAGAAGTCAGCTACCACATAACCAAAAATGGTTTTCAAGAAAACTACTTTGTGTGGTATCACAATGGGGAGAAAATGAAATCTCAAATTGGTGATGATCAAAATGAAAGGAATGGAATGGAGAATTTTTTAGATGATCGGTTTCCTTTTATTCGTCATCATGAAAAAGAAAGTATTTCGACTCAAGAAGCCTTCGATATGAGGGCAGCTGATGCATCTAGTGAAAATGATGATATTGATAGGGTGAAAAAATTGAATGATGCTGCCACGACAATAATATATCGACAATGCAATAAAATGAAAAAGCTGGAATTTTTAATCTGATTGTTTCATGGGAAAACTATGTATGGAATTTCTAATATAGCAATCGATTACATTCTTACCCTCTTGAAGGATTTACTTCCAGATGATGCAGATATTACCTCAAACCACTGTATGGCATCGAAGTTAGTTGAGGAACTTGGATTTTCAAGAAACAAAATTCATGCTTGCCTGAAAGATTGCAGTTTATTCTTGGGAGGAAACCGCTGAACGAAATGATTGTATAAAATGTGGCACATCCTGCTGGAAGACAAAATCTGATGGAACACCATCCCGCATTCCACAAAAAGTAATGTGTCACTTTCCATTGATCCCCAGACTTCAGAATCTTTTTATGTCTGATGACATATCAATAAATATGAGATGGAATGATACCAAGAGAAAGAAGACTAATGATGAGTTGGTTCATCCTGTAGATGGATTTTCATGGCAGAGATTTGATGCTTGACATCCTGATTTTGCAGCTGACGTGCGTAATGTGAGGCTGGGTCTTTCATGCGACGGTTTTAATCCGTTTGGGCAGATGCTTACTTCGCACAGCACATGGCCAGTTTTTATACACATTTATAATCTTCCCCCATGGTTGTGTATGAAAAAACCTTTCACTTTCATGAGTATACTCATATCTGGTCCTTCTGATCACGGCATTGATATTGATGTATACATGCAACCTTTAATAAAAGAGTTGAAACTTCTTTGGGATGTGGGTGTGCGCACATACTATGCATGTTCGAAAGACATATTTCAGATGCGTGTTGCGCTTATGTGGACGATCAATGATTTTCCAGCTTATGAAATGATGTCTGGATGGAGCACGAAGGGAAAACTGTCATGTCCAGTTTGTATGAAGAATACACGATCTAGAAGACTGAAACATCGTTGTAGTTTCAGTTTTATGGGACATCGATGATTCTTGCCAAAGGATCATCCATATAGAATGAATCGTCGAAGATTTGATAATACCATTGAGACCGATGATCCATCTCAGCGTATGTCTAGAACTGACATGCTTAATGAATTGAAAGATTTCAGTTTTTCATTCGGGAAGGGTCAAATGAAATCTGGAAAGAGAAAGAATGTTTCCACTAAAACCTGTTACAATTGGAGGAAGAAGAGTATCTTTTTTTATTTGCCTTATTGTTCAACCAATTTGTTACGTAATTGCTTATATGTAATGCATATTTAAAAGAATATATGTGAAATGTTGCTTTTGGTTCTTCTAAATGTCAAGGGGAAGACAAAATATGATTTACGATCTCGGCGTGACTTGGTGGATTGGTGCATCAGACCAGAATTGCATCCTGTGCGTATCAGTGAAAATAAATGGAAACTTCCATGTGCTTATTATGTGATGACGCCTACAAAAAAAACGATTTCTGGAAGTATTAGAGACTATTAGAGTTCCTGATGGCTATTCAAGCAACATATCTAAACGGGTCAACAGAAGAGAGTTGAAGCTAAAATCTTTGAAGACTCATGATTATCACGTTCTACTTCATGAGTTGCTTCCAATAGTAATCCGTCATATTTTGTCAAATAATTTAAGGGTGGTTCTTATTCGGTTATGCCATTTTTTAGAGATCTTTGTGCTAAAAAGTTGTCCAAGTATTTCTTGTAAAAAATGTTGACAGATGCCTCATTAATTTTGTGTGAGTTGGAGAAAATATTTCCTCCATCATTTTTCACATGTATGTTGCATCTGACTATCCATATTCCCACTGAAATACTTCTCGGAGGACCTGTTTCTTTTCATTGGATGTATCCAACTGAAATAAATATGTTCACATTAAAGTCTTATGTCCAAAACAGAAATCATCCCGAAGGTTCTATCGTGAACGGTTACTTGGCTCAAGAATGTATGGATTTCTGCTCGATGTATTTGTCTGATCTTACTACAAGATTGAACAGGCCAATGATAAATGAATAAGAATAGTATGAGAAAATTGGACCCAGTTTTCCATCACTTCCTCAAATAGGAGGAATTCCTGGATCATATACATTGAAGACATTAATCCATGAAGAGCGGGAGATGGCACATCGCACAGTTTTGTTCAACTATGATTTGTTCGATGACTATATCAGGTAACTAAATTGATTATGTATATCTTACATATATGTCTGTTAAACTATAAATATTTTTTATCTACAGGGAACATAAAACAATGATAAATACGAAGCATCATTCTTTATCTTTGAGAAGAAGAGATACTTTTCATAGCAAAGAGTTTTCTGCTTGGTTAAAATTGAAGGTATAAAAAATTAATGTTTAAAATAATTATATCAATATTTAATTAACTTTAATAGTCATTTATATTGAAAGTATTGAGTTTGTCTGTTGACTCTGTCTCTGAGGAAATAAGAGCTTTGGCTTTTGGTCCTAATACCATGGTTCGTGACTGTAAATCAATGGTTATCAATGGGTACAAATTTATTGTCACTAAACGAGCAAAGAACATGAGAACACAACATGATGGTGTTATGGTTACTGCCACAACAGATTGTTATGCCAGTGCATCAGATAGTAGACCACGATTTGAAAATGTGGGTTATTATGGAGTTGTTGAGAAAATAATAATATTGGATTATTACTCTCATGGATGAGTCACAATGATGAAATTCCATTGGTTTGATTCGATGATGAGACATGGCACATTTATTGATGAATGTGGATTTCGAGTAATTAATATGACTCACACTCTTGCTACCGAAGAACCATATGTGTTGGCACCAATGGATAAACAAGTTTTTTATGTCAAAGACCAACTTCGACCTGAATTTGGTGTCATAGTTGAAGTAATTTCAAGAAATATTTTTGATGATGGTGATGATGGAATTGACACTGTCCCTAGGGCCATTGGAACCAATCCATTTATTTCTTTTGATGACTCAAATAGCTCAATTGTCAGAGCTGGTTGTGAACTTGATGTTGTGGTTGAAAATATATAGAATCATTCATCCATGTTCTCAATTCTTTTGGTTTACCTCAAGTTGGGTTGTTAAGGTTGGTAATATTCAAATTGATTTAGTATTGATCACAAATATATTTTAGCTGATATGACCATTATGTGAATTTTCAATGCTTATTGGTTGCAGTTTTATTTGAATTGCATTTTCTAATTTGGAATTGAACTGTATTCAAACATAGTCAAAAAATATTTCTAACTTGGTGAACATTAAAACTTGTATGATTTATTAAATCCATTCATGCTCTTCTAAAACAATTGATAGTTGACTTGACCGTTATGTTAATTTTCAAAGTTTATTGGTTGCAGTTTTATTTGAATTTCATTTTCTAATTTGTAATTGAACTGTATTCAAACATAGTCAAACAATATTTCTAACTTGGTGAACATTACAACTTGTATGGTTTATTAAATCCATTCAATCTCTTCTAAAACAATTGATAGCTTAATTCACCGTTATGTGAATTTTCAATGTTTATTGGTTGCAATTTTATTTGAATTTTATTTTCTAATTTGGAATTGAACTGTATTCAAACATAGTAAAACAAAATTTCTAACTTGGTGAACATTACAACTTGTATGATTTATTAAATCCATTAAATCTCTTCTAAAAAAATTGATAGCTAAATTACCTATGAATCCCCTATTCCCTCATATATTTAGTTTTTTGGGTTACACATTAGTTTTATTTTTCTAATTAATTACATATTTGTTTTCAAAAGCAGGAAATGAAGCCAATTGAACAGAGACAAAGGAAAAAATGATGGAGAACAATCGTCGAATGACAGAGATGGGTGTTCCACCATTAGTGCCTACAGTGAGTACTTTATTTCAAATTGATATATTTAAAGAATATATAATGTCATGTGAATAATTTTTTTGTAAACATTTTTGTAGGATCCACCTATATGTCAACATTTATTCAACAAGGATCCTAGTACTGGTCCTGGTACTCAGGTCGGTGGTACGAGGAGGGTTCGTACCAGAGGTGGACGAGCAGCTGCGCGTACCCGACTAGACCCTGCCCCTCCCACTAACATGTCATCCTTCCCACATTCTGATCCCGGTCTGTCGTTAGAGACACACGGGATATTTAGGCCTCCCATGTTTTTGCTACCTTCTGCATCTTCTGGCCCATCATTTTCACATACCATGATGATTCCCACTCCTCAGTCAGCATCCAGTCAGACAGTTGTCCCATCTTCTTTTCCTTCTACTTATGTCTATCTGAGCTTCTATATTCCATCTTCTTTGACTCCTGTTCCACCACAGGGTGTTCCATCAGTTTCTGTGGATCCAGCGGCACTCAGCGATCAGACCGACATAGGTATATTTATATAACCCTAATAATTTTTTATAGAAATATTTATTTTAATTATAACATGTTTTGATAAAATATTTGTTTTTCTTTCATGACAGATACATCTACTGATAGGAGGAGTGGGCGGGGGCATACACACATGCGTTCGGTGTGGAACTGCCACACACAGGTTATGGTGGATTATAATGAAGGCAACCAAATGGTTGAGAAAAAAGGGCAGCAATGTCGGAGTTTTTTGGCGACGCTTGCCAAATACTCTGACATCATTCCCGTCAGCCTGCTATCATGGAGACATTTGCCACATGAGGTCAAGGATAGAGCTTGGGCAGAGATATGGGTAAAAAAATATGTTCTATTTAATTCCATGAATTATTTTTGAATTTATATGAATTAATATTTTGATTTTAGCTTCGATTTAATTTTCCCAATGGTGAGGGTGCACGATCGGAACGTCTAAAGGATTTAGGCGATCTTTGGAGAGCCTAAAAGCATGAGTTGTATATGGGATGGCGTGCTATATTTGGCACTGAGTTATAGGTGGTACCAGTTTTGGATGATTGTCCTATAGAGCAGTATCATCAGATGATTACTCATTGGACGAGTACCCAGTTTAAGGTATTAATATCATTTGAGGTATTTAAATAATAACTTTCATGTTTTTCATTAATACTATCTATTGCATTTTCAAATTTTATTTAGGAATCATCTGGAAAAAATAAAAAGAACATTGATGCAAAAAAAATATCTCCACACACTGGGACGCACTACGATGCCTGATCATGAGAGGAAGCAGGTATAACAATTGTTTATAAGTTTTCTTTACGACTTACACTTTATTTTGTTTCTTCAATTATTTAATAGTTTTCTAAAGTTTTCATATAAATTTAGTTTTCAATGTCATTGTAGAGTCAAATACAAAATATTGAAGGACATGTGCCTCTAGAAAAACTGTTTTTCTCGAGTAGATGGAAAAAGGATGGAAGTGCCGTCAACGAAGCGACTCAGCAGCAGATTGTAAGTTTTAATCTGTTGAATTTATTTTTTAATATCTATTTTGTAACTTAATTATATATTTATATTTTTAACAGGATGCTTTAGAGGCCCTCGATGCCCAAGAACCAGACAATTTTGGGCCAACAGATCACTTACATCAGGTGTTGGGAGAGGAGGATTCTGGCAGAGTACGCTGTCGACCAAGGATAGCCCCGATGAGGTATTAGCCCTCCTCAGGTACAATCTGTAGTGCCACCGAGCTGCAGCAAGTTCGGGCACAGGCAGAACAGGCTGAGAAAAGGGCCATAGAGATGGCAGAACAGTCTGCTAGGGGAAACAGTGCATTTATGAAATTTATTGAAGTTCTACATCCTATACTTTCAGCAGAAGCCAGACCAGATTTTGATGAGTATATGTCATCGATACGTTCTATATACAGTGCACCATGTGGCAGTTCTAGTGGTGGTCAGGATGATGTATATCTTGACGATGATGATGGCGAGGAGTCTGACGTGGGAGAGGAGGGAGAGGAGGAGGGCGAGGCGGGTGGCGAGGGCGAGGAGGAGGGCGAGGAGGAGGAGGAGGGCGAGGGCGAGGACGATGATGGGGATGAGGACGATGGTGATGATGATGATGGTGATGATGGTGATGGTGATGTGGGAAAAGTTGATCCATTAGATTTTTGACTGATATTACTGAGATTTGATATTTAATCTATTCTAGTCGTTGGTTTTATCTAGACTCGTAGTATAGTATTAGAGTTGAGTTATTTTTATATATTATCTGTTTTTATGGATGTTGTTGGATTTTAGTGGTTCTGTGTTTGGGAACCCCCCTCCTTCCTGGACCCTGGACAACCCCCCACCCTCCTCCCTGGACCCTGGACAGCCCCGCCGAATAGCCCCCCAGACAGCCCCCCCCCCCCCACCCTCCTCCCTGGACCCCGGACAACCCCCCGGACCGCCCCCCAGACAGCCCCCCCCCCCCCCACCCTCTTCCTTGGACCCCGGACAACCCCCCGAACAGCCCCGGACAGCCCCCGGACAGCCTCCCGAACTGCCCCCCAAACACCCCCCCCCCCACCCTCCTCCCTGGACCCTAGACAGCCCCCTGAACAGCCCCCCAGACAGCCCCCGGACAGCCACCCAGACAGCCCCCCCACCCTCCTCCTTGGACCCCGGACAACCCCCCGAACACCCCCTGGACATCCCCACACACATCCCCCCACCCTCCTCCCTGGACCCCAGATAGCCCCCCGGATAGCCCCCAGATAGCCCCCCGGACAGCCCCCCCACCCTCTTCCTTGGACCCCGAACAACCCCCCGCACAGAGGATTCTCATAAAATGGACACCATTTTAAGTACATACAGAAAATCAACTAAACGCATTAGGATTGTGTCGATAAATTATAACAACAATCCATGGGTTATATGTGTCATGTACAAGTCAACCCCGCCTTAATCTGAGGCGTGGTGTGGCCGCCACCACTCAAAGTGTTTGTCTTCTGTTTCAAAAGGATGTCATTTGAAGTGAAAAACATCAACTGGCATACGGAAAATAGATCAAACGCATTCAGATAGTGTCGATACTTTATCAAAACGATCCATGGGTCATATGTGACATGTAAGAGTCAACGCCGCCTCAATCTGAGGCGTGGTGTGGCCGCCACCACTCGAAGTGTCTGTCTTTGGCTTAAAATGGACAATAATTTAAGTACATACGGAAAACTGACCAAATGCATTCGGTTTCTGTTGAAACTTTAGGAGAACGATCCATGGTTCATATGTGACGTGTACGAGTCAACCCCACCTCAATCTGAGGCATGGTGTGGCCTCCACGACTCAAAGTGTCTGCCTTCTGTTTCAAAAGGACGTCATTTGAAGTGAAAAACATAAACTGGCATACGTAAAACCGACCAAACGCATTCGGATTGTGTTGATACTTTAGCACAACGATCCATGGGTCATATGTGATGTGTACGAGTCAACCCCGCCTCAATCAGAGGTGCGGTGTGGCCACCACCACTCAAAGTGTCTGTCTTTGGCTTAAAATGGACAACAATTTAAGTACATATGGAAAACCGAACAAACGCATTCGGTTTCAGTTGAAACTTTAGGAGAACGATCCATGGGTCAAATGTGACGTGTACGAGTAAACCCTGCCTCAATACGAGGCGTGGTGTGGCCGCCACCACTCAAAGGGTCTGTCTTCTATTTCAAAAGGACGTCATTTGAAGTGAAATACATCAACTGGCATACAGAAAACTGACCAAACGCATTCGTATTGTGTCGATACTTTAGAAAAACCATCCATGGGTCATATGTTACGTGGAAAATTCAACCCTGCCTCAATCTGAGGCATGGTGTGGTTTCCACCACTCAAAGTGTCTGTCTTCTGTTTCAAAAGGACATAATTTGAAGTGAAAAACATCAACTGGCATACGGAAAACTGACCAAACGCATTCGGATTGTGTCGATACTTTAGAACAATGATCCATGGGTCATATGTGACGTTTACGAGTCAAACCCTCCTCAATATGAGGCGCAGTGTGGCCACCACCACTCAAAGTGTCTGTCTTCTGCTGCAAAAGGACGTCATTTGAAGTGAAATACATCAACTGACATACTAAAAACCGACCAAACGCATTTGGATTGTGTCGATACTTTAGAAAAACGATCTATGGGTCATATGTGATGTGTACGAGTCAACCCCGCCTCAATAAGAGGTGCGGTGTGGCCGGCACCACTCAAAGTGTCTGCCTTTTGTTTCAAAAGTACGTCATTTTAATTGAAAAACATCAACTGACATACAGAAAACCGACCAAATGCATTCAGATTGTGTCGATACATTAGAACAATGATCCATGGGTCATTTTTTGACATGTACGAGTCAACCCCGCCTCAATACAAGGCGTGGTGTGGCCGCCACCACTCAAAGTGTTTGTCTTCTGTTCCAAAAGGACATAATTTGAAGTGAAAAACATCAACTAGCATACGAAAAAATGAAAAAACGCATTCAGATTGTGTCGATACTTTATCACAACGATCCATGGGTCATATTTGACACATACGAGTCAACCCCGCCTCAATCCGAGGAACAGTGTGGCCTCTACCACTCAAAGTGTATGTCTTTGGCTTAAAATGGACAAAAATTTAAGTACATACAGAAAACCGACCAAACGCATTCGGTTTTTATTGAAACGTTAGGAGAATTATCCATGGGTCATATGGTACGTGTATGAGTCAACCCCGCCTCAATCCGAGGTGTGGTGTGGCCTCCACCACTCAAAGTGTATGTCTTCTATTTCAAAAGGACGTTATTTGAAGTGAAATACATCAATTGGCATACGAAAAACCAACCAAACGCATTCGGATTGTGTCGATACTTTAGCACAATTATCCATGGGTCATATGTGACGTGTACGAGTCAACCCTGCCTCAATCCGAGACACGGTGTGGTCGCCACCACTCAAAGTGTCTGTCTTTTACTTAAAATGGACAACAATTTAAGTACATACGGAAAACTGACCAAACGCATTTGGATTGTGTCGATACATTATCACAACAATACATGGGTCATATGTGACGTGTACGAGTCAACCCCGCCTCAATCCGAGGCGCAATGTGGCTGGAACCACTCAAAGTGTCTGCCTTTTGTTTCAAAAGTACGTCATTTTAATTGAAAAACATCAACTAGCATACAGAAAACCGACCAAACACATTCAGATTGTGTCGATACATTGTCACAACGATCCATGGGTCATATGTGACATGTAAGACTCAACCCCGCCTCAATCCGAGGTGTGGTGTGGCCGCCACCACTCAAAGTTTCTGTCTTCTGTTTCAAAAGAACGTCATTTGAAGTGAAAACATCAACTGGCATACGGAAAACCGACCAAACGCATTCGGATTGTGTCTATACTTTAGAACAATGATCCATGGGTCATATGTGATGTGTAAGAGTCAAACCCACCTTAATCCTAGGCGCGGTGTGGCCACCACCACTCAAAGTGTCTGTCTTTTGCTTAAAATGGACAACAATTTAAGTACATACGGAGAACCGAACAAACGCATTTGGTTTCCATTGAAACTTTAGGAGAACGGTCCATGGGTCATATGTGACGTGTACGAGTCAACGCCTCCTCAATCCGAGGTGCGGTGTGGCCGGAACCACTCAAATTTTCTGCCTTTTGTTTCAAAAGTACGCCATTTTAATTGGAAAACATCAACTGGCATACAGAAAACCGACCAAACGCATTCGGATTGTGTCGATAAATTATCACAACGATACATGGGTCATATGTGACGTGTACAAGTCATCCTCGCCTCAATCTGAGGCGCGGTGTGGCCGGTATATCTCCAGGTTTATGTATTATGTTTAAAATGTACATTATTTCAAGTAAAAATATATGGTATACAAATAACTGATCAAATTATGAATTGACTTCTGGATTCCACTATAATTGTCATCTAAATTTTAAATTGAATTCTAAATTAATTATGTATGTTTATAATTACGTTATGAATTCTAATTTAATTATGGATGTGTATAGTTCCACCATTATATGTTAAATGTGTATGAATTTGTTCTCTATATGTAAGAGTTAGTTGGTTATTGAAGATACAATAATTGTATATGTATGTGTTAGTTTATTTCAGGTACAATAATTGGATTTAAAATGAGAGGGAACCCACAAAATGAGTCCTGGTGGGAAAATTGGATATCTGCTGGGTAAATTGCAGAGCTGCTATGCAATTTGCCCAGCAGAGGCTATGCCAACGGTTTTGAACCGTTGGCATAGAATGTGTAGACCTTGTTTTACCAACGGTTCATAGAACCGTTGGGAAAGAGAATATATTTGGTTTTTTCCAACGATTTGGATAACCGTTGGGAAATAGGATATGTTGGGTTTTTCCCAACGGTTTGGAAAACCATTGGGAAAAACATGATAAATTTGTGCACTATTTCCCAATGGTTGTAAACCGTTGGGATAGGGTAATTTTTCAGCACCCTATCCCAACGGTTTACTGTAAACCGTTGGGAAAAACTTTTCCCAACGGCTTACTTACCTACGGGTTGTAGAACCATTGGTATAACATATACCAATGGTTCTACAGCCTTTCCCAATGGTTCTAAACCGTTGGGAAATCCTGCATTTCCAGTAGTGAATTGAGTTTCATATATTGTTATCATGAATCATTTAGTGGTTTTTTGGTAATTTTATACTTGTTTTATTTGTTTTATTACAAATGGAAAAATCATCCCCCATATGTTGTTGAATCCCTTGGAATTTACTACCAAAATTTGTTGTTGTGTGGATGTCACCTAAGGCCAAGTAATATCCTTACTCCTTATTAAGATAATGAATAAGGGTGGCATGTTACATGAATCAATGGTGGTATTTGATTCTAAATAATAAGGAGTTGGTGGAAATAACAAACATGGAATGGAATGATTTTGAGGAACTTTTCTTGGAAAAATATTTTTCTCATGAATAGTGAGCAGATATAGAGAGATTATTCATGATTCTGAGATAAAAATAGGATTAGAACGTTTCTAAGTATGAATCCAAGTTTAAAATGTTAAGAAGTCATGTTGAGGACTATATACATAATATAAAGATAAATATTGGCCATTTCATTGATGGGATTAATCCAATTATTTGAAGGAAACTAGTCTCCCATGTATTCTCATCATATGAGGATATAGTATCATATTCTATCATGATAGAGAAATAATTCTATAGGTTATATGGCTTCAAATGGAATCAAGATAATAAAATGGTTTCTAAGTACTCTAGAAAGGGAAATAAGGAAAGGGTAAAAATGGAAGTTTGGAATTTACAAATTTAAATAAATGTGGATAGAAATATTATGGAACATGCTTATTGGTAATGGGAGTTCACTACAACTGTTGAAAAAAATGCTACCAGGACCATGATTGTAAGGAAAACAAAGAATCTGGTAATTTGTAGTGATTTGGCAATAAGGATATAGGACACTAAGAAAATTATTTTCCTAGTAGTCAAGGTAACTTTACCCATAAAATTAAAAGGGAACAATTTCAAGCTTAAGTGGTCACAACAACATAGACTCATGTTTCTAATGATGTGTTGGTGGATACTTTAATCATATCCTAAATTTTATCTAATGCTTTATTTGATTATAGATCATCAAATTCTTTTATAATTTCCCAGTTTTCCAAAAAAAATTATACATTTCTCATTCACCTTAATAAGGGAGGATAGAGTCTAAACTTCTATTGGAAACCAAAATATAATAAATTTGTGTCAATATGTTCCAATTATGACACATAGACATGCTGTATTAGATTATTTTATTATCATTCCTATAGTTTAATTTGATATAATCTTTATTATGGAATATAATTAAAAATATAATGCAAAAAATTATTGAAAATAGAAGGAAATTATAATTCTTGATGAAGATATGGAATTCCATATCTTTATAGAAGAGACATAAATATTTGAGTTATGTTTAGATCAACCACCAGTAGCTCTTATAAATGAGATTCTTGGAGAAGAAGTGTTGAAATAGCCTACAACTAAAAAATGTAATCATCAAATTCAGTATTTACTTATTTTATAGAAATATATTCATGTATTTTCTGTGTAATTACCTAGATATACACCAAAGTTGGAAGTTGAGTTTTCTATTGATTTAATCCCTACTGTAAGGCCTATATCAAAGTCTCTATAAAATGGCCATTATGGAGTTGGTGGAGTTGAATAAACAACTAGTGGATTTTAGTGGTAATGGATTTATATTACCTATTTTTTTACATTGGGGAGACCCTGCTCTTTATTTTAAAAAGAAAGATGGATCTATGAGGTTGTACATTGAATATAGGGAAATCAATTCTATTATGATAAATAAATAGTTTCATATACCTCACATTGAAGACTTATTCAACAAAATTCATAGAGATAAATTTTATTAAAAGGTTTAACTTTATTCTAGGTATTATCAATTGTGAGTAAATAAGGAAGATATTTTGAAGATGGTGTTTCGAATGAGGTATGGACATTACGAGTTTATAGTAACGTCTTTTAGATTAACTAATGCACCCTATGTTTTTATGGATATAATGAACAGGGTATTCAAGGAATATCTTGATAATTTTTTTATAGTATTTATTGATGATATCTTGGTATACTTCTAGAACTATGAGGACCATTATAACCACTTGTGGGTTATTCTTGATATCTTAGAAGAAAATATTTGTATATAAAATTTTGTAAGTGTGAATTATGAAATAAAAAAGTTTATTTTATTGGTTATATTTTCTCCAAGGATGGAATATTAATTAATCATGTAAAGAAAAAGGAATTCCAAGAATGGATTATAACAACCAACATAACTTAGGTACATAGATTCATTGGTTTGGCATGTTACTATCAATGACTTGTTCAAAAAAAATCCTGGTTAGCTAACTCATTAACCAAGATTACCCATAAAAGGTTTATGTTTATTTAAACAACAAAATGTGAAGAATGTTTTTAAGAATTTAAGAGGCTATTAGTTAATTCTCCAGTATTTAATCTACCATCAAGAAATGGTGGATTATGGATATATATTAATTCATCAAGGAATGGACTTGGTTGTATCCTTATGCAGAATGATGGATTTATTGCATTTGTAGCAAGGTAACTAAAAACTCATGAATAGAACAATAAAACTCATTATCTTGATTTAACATCCATAATATTCTCTCTAGAGATATGGTAGAACTATCTCTATGGTGAATTATGTGAGATATATAGAGATCACAAGAGTTTGAAATGCATCTTCTCACAGAAAGAAATCAACATGAGGCAAAGGTGGTGGCTCAAGATACTCAAGGATTATGATTTCTCAATATAATACCACTCAGGGAATGAAAATAAGGTAGAAAATGCATTATTAAGGGTCATGGAGTTCTAAAAATGGGTATTAACAAGGATCATGTGTTCATGGATCTATTAAATATGGATATGGGAATTATTAAGGAAGGGGAAACATCACTCCTTTTTAAAATGATTACCAAACCATACTTATTGGAAAATAAAAAAATTCATTGTCTGATGAGGATAATTTTTAAAATAAAATCAAAGCTTTTATTGATGGAAAATTAGAAGAATTTTTATAGGAATATGGTGTTCTAAAATTTGGAAAGATTATTTGTGTTCCTCATATAACCAATCTAAGAAGGGAATTATTTTAATATTTTTATAGATTAAATTTCTCTATACACCCTAGTAGTACCAAGATTATAGCATCCTATTACTATTTTTCATGTATTCTTAAACCCCTATTTTTATTTTTATTTTGTTGGATCTCATTTGGGATTATTTTTTGTTAAAATTTTAAGAGTTTTGAAAATTTTATTCTAGTGCATAGTTAGCGCAAGGTTTTCCCAAACTGTGCACCCTATCATAGAAAATTGTGCAACCCAAGGCAGATAGATTTTTCACAGTTGGGGAATGGTTATTAGTTTCATGTTCCCTATTATGAGAAATATGAATCCCATTTAAAACAGGCACATGACCAAGCCTGAAGGTTTGGTATACCTGTGAGGGTCTACCCTGGAAACCATGCATACGAGATATTAAGTGATTCAATTTTTTATTAAAATTTTTCAAACCCCCTTTTTATAACCCTGGAAGACTAATATGACCTAATATAAGTTTCTCCCATTATTGGAGATCCTATGAAAGATTATTATCCCCTCAGACCCCTCCTAGAAGCAATCCAAAGATTGTAGAATGCCCTTCGATCTTCTTCCAGTTATTTTCCTCATCCCAATTTCATTCTCCCGCAATATCTCTTCTTCTATCTAGGTTTATATGGATCCTCATGTTTATTTTTGGATCTAATACCCATTTTTTTTTTATCTAAAAAAGGTTTTTATTCATAGATCTTGGTTTTCATCATTCTCCATTGGATTTTGTTTCTTTATGGTGTTGTGATTTGATATCCATTGATCCTGAGGTAGGTGGTTCCATTATGATGCCAAATTTATATTAACCCTAAATTTCATTGTTTGATTTCAATTGTTTGAATTAAATTTAATTTCTTGGTTTTGATTAAACGGATTCCATTTTTTTTGGAAAACCCCATTTTAATTGAATTGAGGTTTTTATGAAAAATGGGTTTTTTTCATGAAATTGGAATACCCCCAATTCCATTGAATTGGGGTGTGTTAATGGAAATTTATGAATTTTAAATTGTTTAATATAAAATGTGTATTTGATGGAAATTGTTTCAATTAAATTTCTAAATTTGATTTTGGAAATGGTTTTGATGGAAAATTATGAAAAAACCCCAATTCCATTGAATTGAGAGTTTGTTTTAAAATTGATGGAATTTGTTGAAAATTAAATTGTTCAATTTAATTATGGGATTAGATTGTGAAATTTAATTATGAATTGATTCCAAATTGTTATTTGTGAAAATGGATTAAAATGGTTTTGATAGAAACCTTAGGGTTCTATCTTAGTGAAAAGGGAATGTTTCTTATTAAAAATACATTGTGGTTTTTAAATGGAAAATTGGCATATTTGAAATGAAGAATTGGATTTAATTATATTTTAAGTAGTCATAAAATGTATTGTTCATCATTTTTTATAAGATCGCATGCATTCCTTAAGTATTCAATGAGCTATTTGGAAGGCACTTTACAACTTAAAAATATCTAAAACATCATATCAGTACATCACACCCATTAGGAGATGGTGATGAGTCCTCTTTGGACTTGGCTCAAAGGGACTTATGTACATAATGTATTTCTCCTTGATTGTGGGGTCTGAATACCCCGGAAAAGTTCTATCTATGTAAATAAATCTTTGTTTAAAGGTCATTCCATCATTTTAAAAGTATTTCCATCATGTGAAATGTGAAGCATGAATTGTGAAAGTATTTCCATATTTTGAATTGTAAAGCATGATTTGTTTAAATATTCTTTTGAAATGAAAAAACTTTTATTTGAATATTGAAATCAATTTCTTAGTTAATTTGATATTGGAATCTTGTTATGTAATCTCTAGGTTAAATCCTACTGGGTATTGTCTCACACCATACTTGTTCCTTCAAGTGTTTTTAGATTATCTCCTCCTAGGATAGAGCAAGGGAAAGGATCACTTGGATGTGGTTTCATCTATTGATTTGTGGAATTTGTGAGTTCTATCCTTAGGGACTTGGGTATTTTTTCCTATTTTATAGTAATTGGTTATATTACTCTTGGTTATTATGCTTGTTTGACTTCAGGTACATTACTCATAGTGGAGTTCTAATTGATATTCATATTGTCTTGTTTCTTTTACTTCCACAATGTTTGTGGAAAAACTATTCCCAATTTAATTTTGTAAGATTCCATGTGATAGTCATCGACCTATAGGGATCAGGTATTCCCATCAGGCTATGTTAGGTCAGGCTTAGTTATCAGGTTACTAGGGTACCCATGATAGTTTTTGACAAAGTTGTATTAGAGATACATGTTGATATTTTGTCTTGAAGTCAGTATGCATTTGTGAAATATTTTCAAGACATATGAGGTAGTTGTGATTGAAATCCTTGTCTTCTCTCACCTAAATTAACCTTAAGTATCCATGAGTGGTTAGGTAATTACATTTTGAGGATTAGTTCTAGTATTTTCCCAATTTTTTATTTGGATAGGATAAAATCCAAATATTGTATCCTATCTATTGGAAGGAATTTATCTTGTTGTTTTATTTTAGTGTAACATGTTTTCTTATGATGTTGTGTAGAATCATTCCTCTGAGAAGACATGTGAATCATATCCAAGAGGAAGTTTCTGCTGAACTTCAGTGAGTGAATACTCTTATAGACCCAAATATAGTTAAGGTGGTCTTTTTCACTATCAAATCTCTAGGATAGGAACCACCTCCATTTCCCATTCAAGCACCAGTTGTGAAACCTAATAGGAATGTTATCAAAAAAATTATCAAGATTTCTTTCACCAGAAGTGAGAACCATTCAAAGGCTCAAATGATCCTCAAGAGTATTAGAAATGGTTGATCATAATGGAGTGTTTTTTTGGGTTCTTGGAAACACCCAATAAAATCAATGTAAATTCTTCCACCTTCGTACTAAAAGGACTGACCATGAGATAGTGGTACACTTTGGTAACGGTGAGGAAACATGGTAGATTACAGTAGAAGGAATTCAAGTTTCTTATCACCAACTAGTTCTATATAGATTCAATGTTTTTTTCCAAGTCTATGGAGTTTTTCAAACTTTAGTAGGCTGACAGGACTGTGATAGAGTATGAAAAAAGTTTTTTTTTGAGTTTATGTATTTAGAACCTAAGATTTTATCAAATAAGAAGATGAAGGCTTAAATGTTTGAGTTGGGAGTTTTTTAGGATATTCATTCTTAGTATTTCTTGATGAAGCTATATTCTTATTATGATGTCCTGGATAGAGCGCTAATGATTGAAATAGACCTAGATGGAAAGTTAGGGTTATCGGGAGTTTCTTTTTTCTCCTAATGGAAGTGTGAGTTCCTTTAAGGGAAAAAATAAGTGTGGTGATTATCATAGTATTTCACAATAACATGGTCATTCTAGACCTCCTGAATTTCCCGGAAGGGGTCCTTTTATTTTCTTCCAGAGTGGAAAGCCATGAATTTGAAAGAGGGTTTGAACTGAGGCACCCAATAATTGTGGATCTTGTAGATGTTTGGGTAACTTACATCGATTCTACCATGTTTATTATACTCTATATAGTGTAATTGGATCATTAGTTCCTCCTAAAACTATGGGGAAATCAAATGATTCACGTATAAAAGGGTTCTCGTAAAATTTATCTTGAACAAAACTACTTCACACAGTGGAAGATTCTCTAGAGGAAGCATATATGGGTCCAGTGACCATGAGAGGTAAAATTATTATAGCTTCATCATTAGAAACTTCTCAATTTGATACTGGTGCATATTATTCATTTATTTCAACCCATATTTTTAATATGATAAATCTTTCTATGGATATTTATCTTGTGAAATGGATATTACTACACCCCTTGGTGTGAAGAGAGAAAAGGGTCTTCTTAGTACTACTTGTGTCTTCTCTCTATCATATGTAGAAATTCCATTGACTTTTATGGTTCTTAACATGAAACCTATTGAAATTATATTTATAATGGATTGGCTCATTGCCTATAAATATCAGATTTATTATTATCTTTTACGGGTCTCCTTTACTACACTCATTGGTTTGTGTCATGTCATTCAAGGCAAATGGGACCCAAGGTCGAGTAGAGCAAAACCTTCTTATCTAGAGTTGGGGAAAGTAATATCAATGTTTTCATTTGATCTGGACAAATAATATTTTAGTGGTGATATCCCTCTAGTTTTAGTTGATTTTCCTAATGTGTTTCTATATAACTTCTTTAGTTTGCCACTAGTAAGGGAGGTTGATTTTTCCAATGACTTAATTCCTAGTACTCGACTAGTTTCCATTCTCTCTTACCATATAGAACCAAATGAACTAAAATATTTGAAGTCCTAGTTAGACTATCTTCTTGATAAAGGATTTATAAGATCGAGTGTGTCACCTTGGGAAGTGTCGGTTCTCTTTGCTAATAAATTTGATGGATCACTTATCATATGTTTTTATTACCGAAATCTCAATCAAATGATGTTAAAGAACAAGTATATATTTCTATATACTGATGATATGTTCAACCATTTGAAAGGGGTGGAGTGGTTCTTAAAGATTGATCTTTGCTCAGGTTACCATTAGTTGATGATAAAAGAATCTGGCATTCAAAAAAATTACTTTTGGAGTAGGTACAGTCATTATTATTACCTTGTTATGACCTTTGGTATAACAAATACTCCTACATATTTTCGTAGAATTAATTTAAAGTATTTTCCATGAGTATCTTGATACTTATGTAGTGGTATTTATGTATCAAATCCTTTTTTACTCTATGTCTGAGGAGGATCATGTACATCATTTGAGAATAGTTCTGATTTTGTTGAGAAATCCCCAACTATATTCCAAGCTTTCAAATTGTAACTTCTAGATTTGGGAAGTCAAATTATTATGAAATATGATATTTCAGGTGATCCTAAAATGGTAAAAGTTGTTATGACATGGTAATAACCACATAATGTTTTCAATATTTAGAGATTCTTGGGACCAACTAGGTATTATCGATGCTTCATCAAGGATTTCTCAAAGATAGATTCTCTGATAACTACTCCAACTCGAAAGAGAGAAAAGTTTTATGGGAAAGAAATATTTTAAAGCACTTTTTTTGATCAGAAACATATTTTGACTACTATGTAGGTGTTGACTTTTCTAGAGGTCGGGTAGGGCTATGTGGTCTTTTGTGATGCATCGAGTTCAAGCTTGGGCTGCATTATTATGCAAGGTGATCATATTGTCATCTATGGATCTCATTAGATTAGGTCACACAAGAATAATTATCCAACCCATGACCTGGAACTTATATCCATGATGCACGCACTTAACATTTCAAGGCATTACCATTACAAAGAATGTTTTACCGTGTATTCAGACCATGAGATCTTTCATTATATATACTCTCAAATAGATTTGAATATCTTCCATAGGTGTTGGGTGGAATACCTACAGTCCTTCAATTTCGACATAGCCTATATCCCATGGAAAGGGAATGTCATTTCTGATGCTTTAAGTAAGAAACTTCTGACCTAGGTAGTGAAAGAATCATTAGAAGTGAGGAACGTGATGGCTCGCTTTTTATAGTTTAATATTGGAGTTTGGGAAAAAGAGACTGATATTTCTTTGAACAACATTCAGTTAACATCCACTCTTCTCAAATTGATTCTTTAGGATCAACCGCTTTATGATGAGTTCCATGTAATTAGAGAATCTCTAAAAGGTGGAGATACCATGTTTACCGGTTGTTCTCTAAAGAGAAAATTTTATTCTTTCAAAGCCTTTTTGTGGTATTGTTAGTGGTAACGAAAGATGCTATGGGAAATTTCCACAGTTCCCAATGGGAAATTCACCCCAGAACCATGAATATGTTCTATTTTATGTGGTGGCAGTTATGGTGGCCAAGTATGGGATGGGAAAACTCTTAGTTTTTTCTATCATTGTTATACATTCGACCAGGTGAAGACCAAGCACTAGAAACCTTCGAGTTTCCTTTATCCACATCTAGACCCAACTTAGAAGTGGGATGAGATCTCTATAGACTTTGTGGTTGGGTTTCTACATACCCTGATAAAGAATCATGTGATATGGGTTTTCATTGATTGGTTGAATAAATCCTCTCACTTTTCACCCATTCATGATACATCCAAAGTTGAGGAGTTGAGAAATATTTAGTGAAAGAGGTTTTTCATTTTCAAAAAGTTCTATACGATATAGTCTTTGATAGGGATCCTCAGTTCATTTTTTTTTGAGAGGCCTTTAGGAGGCACTGGGATCTCACATCCATTTTAGTAAGACATATCATTTGTATTCATATGAATAGATAGAAAGAGATATATATTCTTGAGGATATGTTTCGTACATGTGTTCTTGACTTTAGTGGGACTTGGTATGATCATTTGTGGCTAGTTTTTTTTTCTTATAATAATATTTACTAGTCTATGGTCAGAATGTATCCCTTTGACACCTTTTATGGTCAGCCTTATAAATCTTTGTTGTGTTGGTTGGAGGTTGGTTAAAGTTTCTTGGTTAGAAAAAGTTTTCTATAGGAGATGATAGAAAATATTTAGTTTATTTTTCATAGGCTTTTGATGTCACAGAGCTGATAAAAATCTTATATTTATCATCATCATAGGTTGTTGGAGTTTTCAGTTGGTGATCAGGTGTTCTTGAATGTTTCACCCTGGTTGGGTCATCGATGGCTTATGAGGAAAGGGATGATTGCTCATCATTTTTTGGGACCTTTTGAGTTTTTTGAGTAGTGGGTAAAGCTTCATATCATTTATCACATCCACTAAAGATGACATCGATACATAATGTGTTTCATGTATCTCATATATGAAAGTATCTATCTGATCCATCTTATATTCTGGGTTGGTGTAATATTGAAGTTGAACATGATTTATCCATGACTAAAAGGATAGTTATGATAGTAAATTCTAAGACCAAGGTAATTTTTAGGAGGATGATACCATTGGTTCATGTGCTATTGAAACCTGGTTCTAATAATCATGAGACATGGGAGAGGGAGGCATTGATGAGAGTGCAGTGGCATCATCTTTTTTTCATGGAATCTTATTTGTAGGCTTTCTAGGAACAAAATGATTTTATGGTGGGGAGGTCGTAACATCCTATTAATATTTTTCAAGAATTCCTAAAACCCTATTTTTATTAAGATTTGGTTGACTCTCATTTGGGGTTATTTTGGGTTAAAATTTTAAAAGTTTTGAAAATTCTAGGATAGTACAATATTGGTGCATGTTTTTTCAAAACTGTGTTCCCTATCAAAGTAAACCATTCAACCTAAGGTAGTGGGATTTTCTGTGGTTGGAACATGTTTAGTAAAGTTATGTTCCCTGTTAAGAGAAAATATATGGCCCATTTAAAACTATATCTTAGCCAGGCCGCATGGTTTTTTCTAACCATGCGGGTCTTCCTAGGAAACCATGTGTATGGGATTTTAAGTGATCCTATTTTTTATTAAAATTTCCCCAAGCCCATTTTTAGGTCCCCGATGAAGTGGTGTGACCCAATATCAGTTTCTCACATCCTTGTATCTCACAAGAAGGATTCTTGGACCCTTGGACACCTCCCAAAATTTATCTAAAGCTACAAAAATGCATGTTGATCATCTTTCAGTTAGTTTCCTCATATCGATCTCATTATCCCATCATCTAACTTATTCTCTCTAGAGTTCATGGATCCCTATGTTCATTTTTGGATTTAATAACCACTATTTTGGACTTAAAATTTGGTTTGATTCATAGATCTTGGTTGTTTTCATTCACCATTCAAGTTTTCTATTTATGGTGTTATGATTTGAGATCTGTTGATCCTGAGGTAGGTGGTTCCATTACAATTCCCACTTTATATTAACCCTAAATTTTTTGTTTAATTTTAATTTTTTAAATTCAATTAAATCTCTTAGTTTTGATTAAATAGATTTTTAATTGTTTTGTTGAAAAAACTAAACTCCATAAAATTTGGGGTTTTAATAAAAATGGGGTATTATCATGAAATTAGAAAACCCCCAATTCCAATGAATTGGGGTGTGTTTATAAAATATTTTAAAATTTAAATTGTTCAATTTAATTTTTTGATATGATAGAAATTGTTTCAATTAAATTGTTTAATTTAATTGTGGAATTGGTTTTGAGGGGAAATTGTGAAAACCCTGAATTCCATTTAATTGGTTGTTTTTTATGAAAAAGATGTAATTTTTTTAAATTTTAATTGTTGAATTTAATTGTAGAATTAGATTGTGAAATTGAATGGTGAATTTTTTTTTCAAATCCCTATTTGTTAAAATGGATTAAAATGTTTTTTATATAAACCTTAGGGTTTCATCTTGGGGAAAAGGAATATTTTTTATTAAAAATCAATTATGGTTTTTAAATTTAAAATTATCATATCTGAAATAGATATTTTGATTTAATTATATTTTTAGATGTCTTAAAATAAGTTTCCCATAATTGTTTTTTATAAGAACATTCAAGAATTAGGTAGTTAGTAAGCTATTTTTATGGCACTTTATGACTTACAAAATTCTAAAACATCATATCACCACATCACATTCCTTAAACGATGGTGATGGGTCCTCTTTGGTATTGGTTTAAAGGGACTTGTGTACATACAAGATTTTACCTTGATAGTGGGGTCCTAATATCCTGGAACTATCATACCTTATGAGGCATATGACCATGTTTCATCCTTCTTTGTATTTCATATGAATATATTCTATTTTTTTAAACTTTTTTGCATGCCTTTTTATTTATATAAACTATTTTATATAAAAAAATTATTTAATACATTTGTAAAAAGTTCTATTTGTGTAAAGAACCATTTCTATAAAGTTAGTTCCATCGATTGAAAAGTATTTCAATCATTTGAAATGTGAAGAATGAATTCATAAATTATTTCCATCTTTTGAATTATATATCATAATTTATTTAAATATTTTTTGAAATTCCAAACTTATTTATTTGAAAATTGAAATCACTTTATTTATTAATTTGATATTGTAATTTTGTTGTGGAATCCTTTGGAGAAATAATATTGGTATTTGGTTCACACCCAACCTATGTCATCTGGTGTTTGGATAGTATCTCCTCCCAGAATCGAGCAAGGGAAAAGGATCACTTGGAGCTAGTTCTAGTTATTGATCCATGGACTTGGTGAGTTACGTCCTTAGGAACATATGCAATTTTTTATTTTATTTTTTGGTATTTGGTTTCAGTACTCTAGGTTGTTATTACTATTTGACTTCTAGTACATTACACCTAGTGGAGTTCCTTTTGATATGCATATTGTATTGTTTATTTTACTTCCACAATGTTTGTGGAAAAATCATTCCAACATTAATTTTGTATGATTCTAGGTGTTGTTTTCTGACCTCTGGTGATCGGGAATTCCCATAGAGCTATGTTAGGGTTGGCTTGGTTATCAAGTTACTAGGGTACTCGGGGTGGTTTGTAATAAATATGTATATGGATTTGAATGAAAATTTTTGGTGGGATAGTATGAAGAAGAAAAATGTTGCTTATGTGCCAAGATGTTTTTTTCAATAAGTAAAATACAGGATACAATATCCTAGAGGATTATTATAATATATATCTAATAATATATGGAAATGGGATGAAATTACTATGGACTTTTTCATTGTATTACCAAAGAATCTAAGAAATAATGATCTGATATGGGTTATTGTTGATCGACTTACCAAATCTGCACATTTCCTCTCTATAAGAGAATATTTTCCACTGGATCACGTTGCATGACCATATATTAATGAAGTTTTAAGAATTTATGGTGAACCTATTTTAAATTTTTCTAATTATAATATATGATTTACAAAAAAAATGGAAATGTCTTCAGAATTCTCTTGATACCAAGCTTTATTTGAACATCGCTTATCACCCTCAAATTGATGGATAGTTAGAAAGGACTATCCAAACATTATAAGATATGATGAGGTCCTTCTAACTTGACATTCAAGGTATGTGGGATCATTATATAGCTTTGGTTGAATTATACTATAATAATAGCAACCATTCAAGTATTAAAATAGCTTCATATGAAGCATTATATGGAAAGATATTTCATACACTAACTTGTTGGGATGAAGTTGGTGAAAAGAAGTGTATAGGACTAGAACTTGTGGAGGAATCAATAGAAAAGGTAAATACTATTCAAACCCATATCAAAGGGAATGAAAGTAGACAAAAGAGATATGCTGATAACAAGACGAAATATTAGGAATTTCAAGTGGGAGATCATGTTTTCTTGAAGGTATCTCCATGGAAGGTTGTTATAATATTTGGTACGAAAATAAAAATGATCCCTAGGTACATTGGAAGTTTTGAAATTCTAGAAATAATTGGTTCTATGGCTTACCATTTGTAAAGCTTTCCTAGCCTTTATAAATTATGTGATGTGTTCCATATATCTTTGTTAAAGAAGTACATTCTAAACCTGATACATATTCTCACTTCTAAATAAATAGAATTAGAACATTATTTATCTTACTATGAAGATACTATAAAGATTATGAACACTAGAGAACAATTGTTGATAAATTGGATGAATCATCTTGTAAAGGTTCTTTGAAAAAATCCTAAGATAAAAGAGGTGAAGTGGGAATCTAAGGAAATTATAACAATAAACTTCCCAAATATATTTATGAGGTGATAATGTGAAAATTTATAGGGTGAAATTTTTGAAAGGTGTGAAGAATGAAACACCCCATCATATTATTGTATATCCCTTTTTTTAAATTATTCTCTTTGATAGCGTGCATTACATGCAACACTGAGTTCAAATGAACCGTAATAGATTATTATGTTAACATTATGAATTAATAATTAAATTGGTGGTTATAAATATGAATAAAAAATTTAAAAAAAATATATTATTTATACATTTATAGAATAAATTATTTTTTTATCAATTGATTAGAAATAGAAATTAAAAAAAAAGAAGGATTGTTTTTCTAAAAAACTATTTTTGGGTGCGCGATATATTTATATCATAATAATTAGAACTAGTTACTATTAGTCAATGATTTTAATAAAATTTATATTTTATATATTCAATAAAATGATTTAACATTCATATAATATTCTTACTATGAATGGGATAAGAATAAATCCAGTTTTATTCTTAAAAACTGCATTTTCTAAAATGTGGTTTTTAACGCGTTTTGTAAAATTATTTTAAAATTAATTTATTTGAATTATAGTTATTTAATTAGATTATATGGATTATATTTTATTAATTAGGAGGATAAAATTTACTAATAATTCCCTTTTGTTTTTAGTCATTATGAATAGAAATCATGGTAAATTTTATCACCACAAAAAGGGTAAATCGGTTTAATATAGGTTAAAACTAAGTGATAAGGCCATAATTTTTCATAATAAGTCTTAACAGATGAAGTTAATTGTTAAATTAACACCTTGTGCTATAAATTTAGTTTTTTAAATGGCATTTTTTCTTGAAAATGACTTATATATTATTTAAATAAATGATAGTTTTAAAATGTCATTCTCTTTGTTTTTAATATCCCTTATGTGTCGACATAGGGAAAAAAGAAAGAAATTAATGAAAATAAATATCTATTTTAAGATTAATGAAAATATTTTCATTATATATATTTATATTTAATTTTTTGAAATTATATAATTACCTTAAATACTTGTGTAATTCTAGTATAGTATTTATTTAATTAATAGTAAAATAAAATAAATGATTTTAAAAATAGTAATTTTGATATAATTTTAATTATTCAATGTTTTTAATACATTTTTATAACTATATGACATATTAGATAGTTTTTAAAGCATTATATGGTAAATTTTTCTTTTTTATTTATGTATTTTAAGTCAAATTAAATAAATAGTGTCAAATTTAAAAAAATGATACTTTATCAAAATAATAATTTTTAAAATTATTTAAGAAACATAAAATAATGAAAAATATAATATAGGTATTATATGGTCTAAAATTTTAAAAACAAAGTTCCATTTATGGTCTAATTTTTGCCTTATAGGTAAAAAAATACAACTCTTTACTATGGAAAAAGTTGTTACCATAGTTAAAATTAAAATTGATTAACAAAGGGTTAATCAAAATGATAAGGTTTAACATGATACCAAAACTTATATAAATTATATTAGTTGATGTCATTAAAATCCTATACTACCTTACCTTTAAATACCTTTCCATTTGGATTCATTTGAAATGAGGATTTATTTATTATAATTTAATCTTTTGAAAAATTACAAAAGTGCTCCTCACCTCAATTATAAAAGGGAACCACATCCATAACATATTTACACAACATTGATCCATATAGATATATTAATACATACCAATTTATCTTATAAACATCCTTATACAATTTATAGAGGTTATTTTCTCTGAAAAATACCAACCATAAGTCCCTTAAGAAAGTATCTAAAGAAGGTCTCTCAGAGAAGAGGTAACTGTCTTACCCGACCTCTTTCATTTTATTCCATATTCTAACTCTTTTAAATAATTGGAATTTATCATAAAATAATAAATTTAGTATCCTAAATATAATTTATTTTTATTATTATTATTTAATCACTGTTATTTACCCTATTTTCTATCAAATAAGAAGTGAATGTTTCGCTCATGCATACTTACAGATTACAGTCTCCACGTAGCGATACAAATCATTTTCCATTACTGTATTTTAGGGATGGGAATTATGATAGTTTTAATATATATATATATTATATTTATAACATAATCATACTTCCTGAATAATAATATCATATCAAAATTCTTACCTTAAAATCTTTGGTAATATTTAATGTCGCTCTGGAATATGTGTGGACTACCACCTCAAAGATGTGAAGTGATTCACTTTTCATACATGGATGGTAGTATTTATGGATTTTATGAATATATATGATTTATGTGATATAATAATGATTATATAAATTATTATTATTATTTACCTTTTTTTCTTTCTATCTGTAGAATAATGAAAAAATTCATGCATGCGTATGCATGGCCTATCATCTCCATGAATGGTGTAATACATTTTTCTATATCTACCTTGAATGGATTAATTTAAATAAATATATAATGATTATTTATTATATTTATATAATTGTTAAAATTATATAGATGATTTAACCATGATAAAAGTATAAATACTAAAACTTTTGAACCAAAACAAACATGAAAAACAAAGCATTTATTACCCAAAATAGTGATTTTAAACAAAGAATTGTATAGAAATATGTGATAAAAGATTGTAAGTATGTCATAAATGACACGATATTTATGATTATGGTTATTTAATATATTTATAATAAATATATATTTACTATATATAATGTTTTAACATGTGTGAAGGAATTCAGACCTGAGGTAAGGATTTATTTCACAATCTCATTAATATTCAGGATTGTTTATGCTTAAGTATGTGTTTGCGAATATTTTTCATCCATGACTATTTTATATAAAAAAAATTAAATAATATTTTTAATAGTCTCCTATGGTTTTTTAAATCCATTTTCACCCATGTTTTACTTCTTAAAAAACGGTTTCAAAGGAATATTCTTTTCATTTTCTCAACAAGGTACTTATTGAATTTCTCGACAAAAGTTTGAAAGGAATGTTTTTCTTAAGTTATATAGCAATAATTGATTTTAAAACCTTAATTAATAATATTTTTTTTAATATTCCTTTAAAATTTTACAGGTTTACTTTTAAAAAAAACCTTCCTAATTGCACACTTTTTTAAAAATAAGTTATTTTCAAAGTAAAAAGATTATTTTCATAAAAATGGTTTTAAAGAAATTTTTATGATATTTTTATTCATAAATGACAAAAAAATATTTTAATTATTCTCTTCTTGTAATATGTTATTATAATACCATCCTTATTATTTATCTACACGGTTTATGATCATTTTGACTGGGGATGTACTATTTTGATAATATTCTCCACATTACTCGAGATGTTTTATGATTATGTATATTGATTGTGGAAATTATTAACATTTTGTATGATAGTTTCAACATGAATTTTTATATTGATTATGTTCATCCCTTTCATAGGAGGAATACATTGAACTTAGTAAGTGATGATTGGGGCCTATTATAGACCCTCGATGCATCGATAGGTCTCATGAGACAAACTAGTTTGGCTATTTCCTGAGGCATTTCTAATTTATATAAGATTTATTACAATGGGGTCTCTAAATTATGATTTTCATGTCCAAAATTATGAATTTACCTCATTATGAGATTATTTATTGATTTCTATGTGATTATTTTGTTAGTTATGATATCCCTAGAAGGATTTTTAACTCATGTGATTATGGAATTATTTGATTTCCATTTAACTCTTACCATATTATTCATGAATTATTTAGATTTTTATATACTTATACCCTTAATGAGAATATAATTTTACTCTTTTTCTTTTTTTATCTTTCCCAAGGATTTCAAGAAGTATATTATGATTGATATGAAAGGATAATCTAGGAAAATAAATCTTTTCTCAAAGGAAATAATATATTGTATTTTATGTTTTAAATTTTAATGTGAGATTAAAGTATGTATTTAGTTTTAAAATATTTATAAACTATTCATTATTTTGGGATGATATTATTTGTATTTAATTAAAATTTAATAATGTATCCACTGAATCTAAGATACTGGGGTCGAGGTTGTTAAAGTTGGTATCATATCAAGTTTAGTAGAAACCTTGGGAACTATATTTAAGAAAATATATATTTTGGAAATATAAACCTATAAAGGATTTTGAGAATATTCTCAAGGAAACCAAGATTATGATTTTGAGGTTAGTTATACATAAATTTTCCATTTATGTTAAGTGTTTCACTAGTTTCAAAATTATACATTATGATTCATAATCTAATATAGTGTTTAGCATTGTTTAGAAATGGTGCCTAAAAGATTGAATGGAAACCCTATCAATGAATGTAATCTATGTAGGGATTACCCTCCTAGTAAAGATAATGATGTTGGATCTAGATCAAAGAAAATTATAACTATGTTTGGATAGATTAATTAGGTTTAATAAATAACCATTCCAATATAGAGAAACCAAATGATCGACAATGCAATGTAAAAATGTTTGATTAGTTCATATTTTAGTAAACTTTCTCATTCAATGGGACTATAAACCCATTTATAGTTGATAAATTGATAAGTTCCTTAGATAAGATATTTCTCTATTTAGGAAGTAATGAATGAGAGAAGGTTTTTATATCAATTTATCATCTCTCGGGACATGTGTGTTAATGGTGCTCATTTATTCAAAACACTAAGGATGTGGAGGAAATATAAAACATGGAATGTAAGGATTTTAAGGTAATTTTCTTGAAAATATATTTTCCTCATTAACAGTGAATAGATATGGAGATATAATTATTGATTATGTAAAAATATGGTGATAATAATCTTTTTGTGCATGAAGACAACTTTAAAAGGTTATCAAGTCATACTTTGGATTATATATATAATTCAAAGAGAAATATTGACCATTTATTTGATTGTATTAATCTAATTATTTGAAGGGAACTAATCTCCCAAACATTATCATCATATGAAGATATAGTATCACATGTTATCAAGAAAAATAATGAATTATATAAGTCTTATGTATTTTAATGGAATTAAGATAATATGAGGGCTACTGAGTACTCCAGAAAAGGAAATAATTAAAAGGGGAATAAAGGGATGGTGGAATTTCTAAATTTCAATAAATGTGGAAAGAAACATCATGGAACATAATTATGGGGAATGGGAGTTTTTTAAAGTGTGGAGAAAAATTCCACCAGGATCATGATTTAAAGGACAAGAAAGAAGTATGAAATGTTTACTGATTCATTTATAAGAAAATGGTACAATTTACAAATTATTGTCATGTGTTCAAAGTTAACTTCCATATAAAAGGCTAAGGGAGAAAGGCCAAGCTTATGAAATCACAAAAACTAAGTTTTAGGTTCTTAATAAAGTGGTGGTGGGTACTTTAATCATATCTTAAAATTTAGATAATGATTTATTTGATTCTAGATCATCACATTATTTTATGTCTTCCCAATTTTCCAAAAAAATAGAAATTTCCCATTCACCTTAATAAGGGAGTTGTCGGTCAAAACTCCAAGTGGACACCTCACTGTAATAAATTTGTTTTAAGAATTTACTATTATAACAAATTAATTTACTATATTTGATAATTTTATTATCATAAATATGGTTGACTATGATATAATCATTGGTATTAAATATCTTTTAAAGTATAATTAAAAAATTATTTCAAAGGGAAATAAATTATGATTTGTGATAAAGATATGAAATTCTTTATCTTTAGAGGGGATACTTAATCATCTGATTCATGTGTAGATCTACCTCTATTAGCTCTTATAAATGATATTCTTATAGAATAATAGTATTCACAAACTATATATGAAAAAATTAATATTAAAATTGAGAATGTACCTATTGTACAAGAATATATTGATTTATTTTCTAAGGAATTACCTGGACATCCATCAAAGTAGAAAGTTGGGTATTGAATTTATTTAATCCCTAATTTAAGAACTATATCAAATACACCATATATAATGGTCATTTTGGAGTCATGGGAGTTGAAGAAATGAATAGAGGATTTGAGTGGTAAGGGATGAATATTCCCTATTGTTTCACCTTGGAGAATTATTGTTCTTTTATTTAAGAATAAATATGGATCTATGAGGTTGTGCATTGATTATAGGGAAATCAATACTATTATGATAAAGAACAATTTTCTACTGCCTCACATTGATGAATTATTTGAACAACTTCATGAAGGACAATATTTTTCATAATTTAACCTTCATTATGGATATCATAAACTCTGAGTAAATAAGGAAGATATTCTGAAGACAATAATTTGAATGAGGTGTGGAAATTATGAATTTATAATAACACCATTTGGATGGACTAATTCACCCTCTATTTTTATAGATCTAATAAATAGAGTATTCAAGGAATATCTTGATAGTTTTTTTGTTTTATTTATTGATGATATCTTTTTATACTCCAAGAACTATGAGGACCATGAGAACTAATTGTGAATCATTATAGATACTCTTAGAAGAAAGGGGTTATATGGGAAACTTAGCAGGTGAAAATTCTAGATTCTTTAGGTTTCATTTCTTGGCTATATTATCTCCAAGAATATAATCTCATCTGATCCTGTGAAGATAAATTCATACCAATAATTTCCTATAACAAAAAACATAATAGTGGTACGTAGTTTTATTTGTTTATAAATTTACTATTCATGATTAGTTCAAAAAATCCAATTATCTTACCCATTATCCAAGGATACTCAGAAAGGGTTCATTTTTAATTGGATATAGTAATGTGAATAATATTTTAAATAATCTAATAGGAGGTTGGATAATGATATGGTCTTGACTCTTCATCAAGAAATGGTGGATTTTTTACATATAATGATGTATTGTGGAAGGGACATGGTTGTGTCCCTATGTATAATGATAGAATTATTTCCTATGAATTAAGGAATTTAAAAACTTATGAAACAAACTATCCAAATCATGATCTTCATTTAGTAGCTATAATATTTTCACTAATTATATGAAGACACTATATCTATGGTGAAATGTGTGAGATATACACAAATTACAATATTTTTAAATATATCTTATCAAAGAAAGAACTCAACATCAGGAAAATTTAATGGCTTGATCAACTCAAGAATTTTTATTACTCAACACAGTACCATCCAAGGATGGAAAATAAGGTAGTAGATTCATTAAGAAGGAAGGATCTTGGAGTTATGAGAAAAATAGGGATTGATAGGGATATTTTGTTCATGGATCTATAAAATAGGTATATGTTAATTACTATATAAGGATAAACATCACCCCTCTATTAAATAATTTCCAAGCCATCGTTATAGGAAAAGATAAAAAGTTTTTTGTTGGATGATGATAATTTTCAAAAGAAAATTAAAGCTGGGAATGATGGAAAATTGATAGACATTATATATGATGATGGTTTTCTAAATTTTGTAAATAGTCTTTATGTCACCTCTATACAAAATCTAAAAAGGGAGTTATTGTATGATTCTCAAATATTTAATTTCTCTATACACCCTAGTAGCACTTTGATTTATAGGGATTTGAAGGAACATTTTTTGTGGGGCAGTATGAAGTGGGAAATTACAGCTTATGTTTCAAGATGTTTGGTTTTTCAACAAGTTATGGCTGAGATAAAAAATCCTAGAGGAGTCATGAAACCTATATCTATTACTACATAGAAATAGGATCACATTACTATGGACTTTTCCATTGGTCTACTAAATACTCCAAGAAATAATGAAGTGATATGGGTTAAAATTGATTGAATTTCTAAACCTTTACATTTTCTCACTATAAGATAATATTTTACACCGTATCACCTTGCATTAATATATATTAATGAAGTTTTAATACTTTTTGGTGCACTTATTTTTATTGTTTCTGATCATGATCCCTAATTTACATCAAAATTTTGGAAAATTATTTAGAAGGCTCTTGATACTGAGCTTCATTTGAGAAAATAATATCACTCACAGACTAATGGGAAGTTAAAAAGGACTATCCAAACTTTAGAGTATATTTTGAGGTCCTACTCACTTAACCTTAAAGGTATATAGGATCAGTATATACTTTTTGTATAATTCTCTTAAAATAATAGCTTCTATTCAGGTATTCAAATGGTGTGGTATGAAGCGTGATATGTAAAGAGATTTTGTACACAAACTTGTAGGTATAAAGTTTATGAAAGGAAACTTGTAGTTCTATAATATATATAGGAAAAAATAGAAAAGTCCATGACTATTCAAACCCATATCAAAGAAGCTAAAAGTAGAGAAAAGATATATATCAATAACCAGAGGAAAGATTTGGAATTTCAAGTAGAATATTTTATTTTATTGAAGTTATATCCATTGAAGGGTGTTATAAGATTTTGTAAGAAATGAAAAATGACCACAAATACATCATACCTTTCCAAATCCTGTAAATATTTGGAATTGTGGATTGTCTTTTGGAAATGCCACCTAGCCTTTCTAAATTACCTAACGTGTTCCATATCTCTTGGTTAAGGAAGTACATTTCATACTCGGTGCATGTTTTAACTTCAAAATAAATAGAATTGGAACCTTATTTATCTTATTGTGAAGATCATATCCAGATTTTGGACACTAGATAACAAGTGTTGAGGAATCAGATGACTCAACTGGTAAATGTCCTTTGAAAAAAATCATAAGATAGATGAGGTGACATGGGAATCTAAAGTAATTATAATGAAGAACTAACCAAATATATTTGTGAGGTGACATTATAGAAATTTTAGGATGAAATTTATTGATGGAGTGAAGAATTTAACACCCCAAGATTTTATGGTATGTCTCTTTTTAAATAAATTTAATCTATTTAATGGCTCTGTTGCAAGCAACACCGAGTTCAAACTCACTGTGATCTATTATTATGTGACCATTATAAAATAACCTTTAAATTAGAAGTTATAAATAGGACTAATTAAATTTTTAGAAATATATGGTTTATATAATTATATAATAAATTCATTAGTTATCAATTGATTAGAAAAAAAATAACAAAAATTAAAATTAGTGTTATTCTAAAAACTATTTTTGTGCATGTAATATATTATATCATAATAAATATTATCAATCACTATTTATGAATGATGTAAATTATATTTATATATTATATATTCAATAAAATGATTTAAAATTCATATAATATTTTTACTATACATGGGATAATAATAAATCTAGTTTTATTTCTAAAAACTTCATTTTCTAAAATGCGGGTTTTATTCCATTTTTCACACTTATTTTAAAATTTATTTATGAAACTTATAGGTATTGAATTTGATTTAAGGGATTAAATATTTGGAATTAGGAGGTTCAAATTTTGTAAATAGGTCCTTCCTATTTTTTGACATTATGAATAGTAACCATGGTAAATTATATCACCACAGTAAAGGGTAAATAGAGTTAATCTAGGTTAAAACTAAGTGATAAGGCCATAATTTTTCAACATAATTCTTATTTGATGAAGATAATTATTCAATTTGAACCTTATTATTGAAATTAAATTTCTTTAAATTTAAACTTTTCCATGGAAATGGAGTTTATATTATTTTAATCAAAGATAGTTACAAAATATAACTCTGTGTGTTCTTAATATCTCTTATGTGTCCACATAGAGAAAAAATATATATTAATGAAACTAAATGCCTATTTTAAGATTAATGAAATTATTTTAATTATATAATTTTATTTTTTATTTTTATAAATTATATAATTATCTTAAATTCTTTTGCAATGTGAATACAGTATTTATTTATATAATATAAAGTATAATAAATGATTTTTAAAAAAAATTGATACAATTTGAATTATTTAATGTATCCAATGAATTATTTATATCTTAATAACATATTATATATTTTTTAAATCATTATATTCTAAATCCCCCTTTTTCTTAATGTATTTGAAGTTAAATTAATGAATAGTGTAAAAATTGACAAAATTGATATTTTATGAAATAATGTTTTATTAAAATATTTAAAATTATTTAAATAAGAAAAATTGGATACTATATAGTCTAAAATGTCATAAATTTACTATTTATGTCCCAATTTTTTCCTTATAAGTAAAATTAAAAGTTATTAATATGGAAAATGTTGTTAACATAGTTAAAATTAAAATTGATTAACTACAGGTTAATCAAAATGATAAGGTTTAAAATGACACCAAAACATGTCTAAATTATACTATTTTATGGGATTAAAAACATATAAAACCTAATATTCAAATCCATTTTCATTTGGAGGATCTTTTCCTGAGTTTAATTTTTATAATTTAATGTTTTGTGAAATTCTGAAAGTTCCCCCTCATCTCAATTGTAAAAGGGTGCCTCCTACCTCACTTCTTCACATGAAATTGAGCCATATAGCTTGAAAAATACCTAAATTTTTATCCTAAAAACATAAAATTCTTGGAGGTTATATTATCCCTTGAATACCAACCTTAATTACCTTAAGAAAGGATTGAAAGAAGGTCTCTCTAAGAAGAGTTAATTTTCTTACCCAACCTCTTTCAATTTATTCCTTCTTTTACCTCTTCTAAATCAATAAAATTTATCATAAAATAATAAATTAAGTATAATAAATATAATTAAATGTTATTATGGTTTTTTAACCACCATTACCCACCCTCTATAATATCAAATGGTAAGTGAAAGTATCGCTCATGTGTACGTACGACTTATTATCTCCACATATACAATTCATTTTTCATTACCATCATTTACGTATGTATGGACAATCGGCTCACGAACCGATGTATTTCATTTCTCATTATCACATTTAATGGGTGGTTATTATGATATATTTAATGTAAATATATTATATTAAAGACATAGTTATGATTATATAATTATAATATATCATCTATATTCATACCATTCCAATAATTAAAAAAGGAATCATCGTAAGTGTGTATGTACGGACTACCATCCTCATGTAGCGATGTACTTCATTTTTTATAAACCACCTCTCATTTATGGTAATAGTGTGGATTTAATGAAGATATTTTATTTTTATACCATTATAAATATTATATAAATATAATATTTTATTTATTTATTTATTTTTCATTCAAAACAAAGTAAAAGCATTGATCATGTGTATCTGCGGACTACCGCCTTGTGAGCCGATGTATTCTGTTTTTCATAATCAATCTTCATATTTAAATTCCAAATTTTATTTTATGTTTAAAAAATATCATTATTTCATGATTATTATTTTTTTAGATTATGGAACAATGGCCTCCTTGACCATGTTCAACCTACCAAAGTCATTTTTCAATTGGGAATATAATTCCCTCAAAACAACCAACATAGACTTAAAAAAGTAAGTAATTAAATATTTTCATTGAAATAAATGGTTTAATGATAGGGTAATAAACCTAAAAAGGTTTATTATAAAAGTAAATAATTTATATTACTTTATTATTTTGGATTTAAAGTACGTACATAGCAAGTTGGGACTCGAGGTAAGGGGTTTCTTAACTCAATTTCATTTCATTGGGTTATAAAACCTCTTAATTGACTTTTTTATTCCATGATTATGTGTGAATTGATATCTAAATTTTTTTATATTGTATTTTAACTTGTTTTATGTGGATTTTTATATATTCACATAATCACTTAATGTATTAATTATCACTTCAAAAGTTATGATCATTATAAGGGTTTTCTTTGTTTTGCTCTCATTTTCTTAAGACATGTTCCATGTCATGCCCCATGATTTCATTTTATAGCGAACTTATTAAAACATGAATGAATTTTGAAATATTAATTCATATAATTCATGGTATTTATAGTTCCATATCATATTCTTTCTTTCAATGACTTTTTATTCAAAAATTACCTTAGTGGTAAAGACATTATGTTACAATTTATTTCTTTTTAGGATTGTTTATGCTCTTGGTTATTTTGGGGGGAAATGTGTGATATTAATTTATTAAACAAAATAGATATTCGTATAATCTAGTTTTTTATGAGTTTTTTGTGATTTCATTTCATTTTACTCTATTTGGTACTTATGGTGATCAAAAGAACATTTTTAATGAAAATCCATCCTTATTTCTCTTTGTTTGAGAACCTTTTATCTTCTAAATCCATGATATTTAAATTAATTTCAATAATATTATTTTATATGAAGTAATAATTATTTGAATTAATTTTAAAATGTATTTTACTTTCTTTAAAAAGTTTAAAAAGAATAATTTTTTCATTTTCCAAAAAAAAATCTTCTGGTTTTTAACTGATGTTGAATTGGATATTTTTTTAGAACTTACTAAATGAATGGTTTTTCATATTTTAATAATTACTCTTTTATTTGAATATTTCATTAAAAGTTTTAAATATCCTTTGTGACAAATTAATATAATTATTTTTTTATATTTTTTTACAACTAACCTTTTATTATAAGAATGTTTTTTTATTCAAGAATCGGACCTAGTCCATCGTAATAAGAGAATAATACTTAGGTACATTGGAATGATGTTTAAGATCATTGGATCCAAAAGAATCAGAGGCATAAATTTTTTTTTTTGAATTTTTCCTTTTTCTTAATCAGAGAAAGAAAGAGGTTTCTAAGTGAATAAGTTATATTATTGCTAGAAAGTTTTAAAAAAATATTGTGGGGTCATGAGTTAGAAAGTTTTTATACTATAAACCAAACTATATGATGATTTATAGGTCATAAAGTTCTCAAAAATCATGAAAACTATCATTATAAAATATTTTGAAGAAATGGTGGAGTGGTTTGAATAATTTTATAGTTGCAGAATGTGAATTCCATTTTAATTGGAATTGCATTATAATTATATTTCCATCATAAAGGGAAAATCCATCATAATGGGAAATTCCATCATAATGATAATTTCATCATAATTATCTAAGAAGTAAATAGAAATCATAATGATATGAGAAGTAAAAAATATATAATGAGATGAGAAGGACACAAAAATCGTAATGAGCTGATAAGGAAAAAAATTCATAATCACTTAGAAGGATATAGAATTCATAATTAATGAAAAGGAAAAAAATTAATAATGATCTAAGAAGGAAACATAATTTTTAGTGACTGAGAAGAATACATAATTCTTAATCACTAATAAGGAAATAGGTTCGTAATGAGCTGATTATGAAGAAAACTCAAAAATAAAATTATAGAGGTTTTATTAATAGTTGAAGTGGTCAAACTTGGAATTGAAATTTTCATGAATCTCATAGAAATATAAAGAGGATTTAATAAGTCAAAATTTAAGTTTAAATGTGAGATATTTTCAAACTTATTGAAATTTTAAGAAGTGGGGAAATTTTTCAAGTTTCCTTCTTTTCTTTAGTCGCCTATAAATACTTGCTCAGATCATTCATTCATTGAGACTTTTCATGAAAGCATAAAAGGATGAGCACTGAACAAGTCAAGTGAAATTAATTGTCGGTCAGATATCTCATGAGTAGGATTAGACATTTGAATGTTTTTTTTATTTTATTTACCAATATCTTATTGAGAATATTATATTGAGTCAATCGGACTAAGAAATATCGTTTTAAGAATTTGAGTAGAGTTTGAGCTTTTCATATTGAGAATGGGTTCGTCGTATTGATTCCATCATATTAAGATAATCATATCCAAACTTATCATATTGAGATAATCATATCCAAACTCATCATATTGAGATAATGGTATCTAGACTCATCATATTGAGAAAATCAAATCCATCCAAATTGTACTGAGGATTCAAACTGAGAAATCATGGAGAAGTTTCAATAAAGTTTTTATTCTCTATTTTTTTGCTCAATTTTTTTATAAGAAAACATTTTAAACTGATGTTAGTCAATATAATCTTTCGTATCAGGATATATAAGGTTTATAATAGGATTTGGAACAATTTTTATTCATTTCTTCATAATAATGGGTTTTCATATACCCACAAGAGTGGTTATAGAAATGATGTAAGTTCTCAAACTGAGTCCTAACCTTGCAAATATTGTGTACTTTAATTTCATTCGTACTTTTTCATGCATGAGTATTTACAAAAAGTTGATATGAAAATAAATCTTAACAAGTTTTAAGGGTTAAGTATCTAAAAGCTTTGAAACATATAAAAAGTGAACAATTGATTCACCCTCCCCCCTTGTTAGCTGTTATTTAATCCATTAGAACTTAAATTGGTATTAGAGGTGGGTTACCTTGTTGAATCCTTATGATGGATAATATCAAATATTTTAATAGTAAGTTTTTTATCAATCTTTGGTTCCCTTGTTGAGTCTATTGGTGGATTTTACAGTTGAGAAATTAGAGGATCCATTCATCTACAGGTTAGACATTCGAGAGAACTAACCAAACTCTATTATCCAAACCTAGAAACAATTATGATTGAATGAAGATATAAAAGGGGAAAAATGGATAAAACTAAATAAAAAACAAAA
Organism: Viscum album; assembly: GCA_963277665.1. Lineage (NCBI taxonomy): Eukaryota > Viridiplantae > Streptophyta > Magnoliopsida > Santalales > Viscaceae > Viscum > Viscum album. Next base: position 556,447,375 of record OY728137.1, read on the forward strand.
AATAAATTCCTCAATTCTACCTCTATACAACTTGTTGTTTGTTTGTGATCTCTATACTCACTCTTGTGTTGTTGATTGTTTTCATACTTCCCAATTGGTCTCACTCATCTAGTTTCTTCACAACTGTTACTTCCACTATTTCACTCTTTTTATGTATTGGTTTATTTTTTTACTATTACTTGGTCTCACTCAACACACCTCTTAATAAGACCTTCCATATGGATAAAACCCTATTCGATATTTTACTAGACTCTTTGAAAGACATTCCCTATAAATAAACCCTTTTTCACTACTTTACTAGAGTTAATAGGTTTAATAAATAATTAATTTTCCTTGATCCTAGTTCCCAAAATCTCACAAGGAAGTTTTCAATCATAGAAGGTGATAATGAGTGAATAAGTGAGTAGTTTTAGTCCAAAGGAAGGATTAGAAGTTGTATATAGTGTACTATGATAACAGACTACTTGATGAGGCTCGAAGGAATTTCACCACAATAAAGAATTAATTTTTAAAGTGGATTTCACTTTAGAAAAGTTTAGGAAATATTTGATAGGATAAAAATTCATTATCTTTATATATCATTCAACTATTAAATATCTATTTTCCTAGAAATAAGCTAAACCAAGACTGATGAGGTTGTTTTTCAGTTTTAAAAAATTGACTTAGTTATCAAGGATAAAAATGGGGCTGAGAATTTGTTGTCTAATCATCTATCTAGGCTAAACTGTACTCAAAATAAACACAAAAGGGAGATAAAATCTTCATTTATAGATGAAAATCTTCTTGATATTTCCACTGGAAAAATTCCAGGGTTTTTGGATTTTTTTAACATTATCATTTTGAAATTATTCCTAAGTACTTTTCTTAAAACCAGAATAAGAAGTATATTTCTGAGTAGATTTTTTTAGAATGATCTATTATTTTTTAAGAGATTATCTAATTGTATTTTCAATAGATGTGTTCTTTATAAAGATATGTTTTATATTCTTGGGATTTTCCATTCATCTTTCTAGGGAGTATATCATGGGAGTGAGAGAAATTCTTAAAAGGTTTTACAATCTGGTTTCTTTTGGCCTTCTGTCTTTAAGGATTCTAGAATTATTTTTTTGGGAAGTGAAAAATTTCAAAGACATGGTAATGTGGGTAGGAATGAAGTGCTTTCTAAAAAGGTAATTTTAGAGATATAAATTTTTGATGTTTGGGGGCTAGACTTTATAGTGCCTTTTCCTTCTTCATGCAGGAATGAATACATATTGGTTGCTATTGAAAATGTATCAAATTGTGTTAAGGTAGTGGAATTTCCTAACAACTAGGCTAGTAGTGTGATTAAATTCGTTAAGAAGATAATTTTCAGGGTTTGGTGTAACCATGGAATTCATTACCAACAATGGGACACACTTTAAAAAATTCAATTTTAAAGTTATGATGGAATAATATGGTAATGTTCACAAAAATGGTAAAATCTATTATACATAGTCAAGTGGAAAAGATGAAGTCTCTAATAGAGAATTGAAACACATTTTAGAGAAAATTGTGAGAATGTAGGCAAATTATTTGTCTCTAGATTTGGATGAGGCATTATGGTCTTATGAGACTTCCTTTAAAACCATAATAGATATGTACCCATATAGGATGATTTTTGGAAAGTATTTTTACAAGCCTATGGTGATACAACACAACTCCTTTTGGGAAATTAATGCTTTGAATTTTGATTTCAAGTATACTAGATTGAGGATATTTATTGTGTTGAGTTAACTGGATGAATTTAGGATAGAGTATTATGATAATTCATAAATTTATAAATAAATAAATAAAATATTTTCATGATTATATAAATCTAAATAAAAAATTTCAAGTGGGTTATAAAGTTATTATATTTTATTATAGACCTAAGTTGTTCCCTATTAAACTATGATCCAAGTGTTCTATCCCATTCATGATTCTAAGTTTGCTGGTAAATGGGGATATTATGTTAGTCAGGAAAGATATAATTCCATTTCTAGTTAATGGGGAAATATTTAAACAGTAATTTAAGGGGAACCTAAAGGGATTTGCTACCATATCCTTCCCTATAAGTTAAACCATTTTTAAGTCCAACTAAGGTCTATAAACTCGGTGATTCATGGGAGTCAATCCATTGTTTATTGTTTTCATTTATTAGTTTTTTTGTTTCCTTGAATAACTTTTCGACTTCCTGTTTTCCTTAATGTTTCAATTCTATAAGAGGTGATCATGCTTATAAAAGGATTATTTTAATTGATAAATGGTAGAGTGATTTTAGATTTATGTTAATGATCTAAGATACATATTCTGAGGACTACTATTTTTAATTTCTTAAATTTATATATGTTCATCTCATGTTGCATGTTGTTTAAGCTTATATTTAAGGGAATATCTCTTTATATTCTTTTATATTGAATGGGTTTCTAGTTTGATGGCATCTAAAGTGTTGAAAATTTAATTTAAGATAAATTTAGAATCTTTCTAACACCCTACCAACAAATACTAATGTTACTTCATTGTTCAAGATAATTTACTTCTTTAGTGTGTGTAACTTTTGGTTGGTGTTATTCCATCATGTTGTCTATATTATTGGTCTAAGCCTCTATTTGATCATACATCCAATCATTATTATCAACCATGTTCATTACAATCCTTTTTCCTCCTTTTTATTTCCATTTAAATTTTTTGGTTTTCATTTCATTAATTAAGTTATATCTCTATTTTGGTGAATTTTTCTTCAATGACCCCAAACCACAACATCAAGAATTGAGTTATTTCCTTAAGATACACTGTTATAAAATGTTCAAATTAGTAACCACATTTTAATTCATGATGAGGGAATTTTCTAATTAAATATTTGAACTGATCCCAATCACGATAAAGTGATTCATCATAAAATTGATTAAAATTAAGAATATTAATGTGAATTACCATTGTCTTTGAGGGAGGGAATAATTGAGTAAAGAATTTTTCATCCAACTCATCCCATTTTGTGATTGAATAAGTTGATAATACTTGTATCCATTCTCTCTCTCTCTATCTTTTAAATAAAATATAATAATCTCAAACTCACTACATTATTAAAGAAATTTTGAAACTAAAAGGTATCACAAAGTTGTAGAAAACTCCTTAGATTTGATTAGGGATCCTCATGTGGAAGAACAAAGAATCAGATAGAGTTGAATATTATCTGGATAATTGTTGTCTTGATATCAAAGTGGTTTTATAGTATTGGAGGTATGAGAATTCTTGGTTTATACCTCACATTGGATGGTCTTCCATAATACATGAGATCTCACAATGTTGAATCTATTGGTTGTACACCTCCTATAACTTGGTTTTGTTTAATGATATCTTTGTTCATAACTACTTTTTTCTTTCTCATTATAAATTTTTCTCTAGTTCAAGGTAATATATGATGATTTCTTTTCCTTTTTCTCAAATTCAAATGATAATGCATCAATATTAATACATGAAATTCACAACACAAACACACAAAGTGTAAAATATAAAATAAATAAGCAAGGATTAAATGAAAGGTACCTAAAAATCCTAATTTTACTTGGTTAATGTATCTGGAAATGACACTATAAATTTGATGTTCTTATAGGTAATCCTTAATTCCAATGGGTTTTATAAAATTTTTAAATATATATAGAATCAAAAAAATACTCCTAACTAAATTAATGAAGTAAATGGAAAGTTTGAGGCTGAACCCCTGAGTTGATTTATGTAAAATTCAGAAAAATTAAAGTGATTAAGGTGTGATCGAACGAGAACAAAAATATAAAATTGAGAAAAATACCAATGTGATAAAACGTGCTAGGTTTTTTAATTTATGGCTTTTTGTGATATTAAGGTGATAAATTGAATTGATAATCTATATTTTTTCTCAGATTTTAAAGTAAGAGGAAAATTAGTCTTGTTATCCCCTATTTAACATAAAAATACCTCATTTTCATATGGTCAATTACTTTATTTTTGAATCATTCTGGTGTCAAGAACATTTTTATTAAACAAAGGAAATGCCCCCTTTTAACTTAGTTGAATGGGAACCCATTACCTGACTCATTGACCCATTGAATTGAAATCCCAATACATATCTTAAAGACCCACAATTTTTTTGGCCTAAAGGCCCTATGTTACTATTGCACCATTGCCAATATCACTGCCTACCTATATTAATGGTTGCATTCTAAATACTCTCAATGGTATTATAGGATTCAAACCCTATTTTTGATTCCTTATTTAAACCTAATCATCCCAAATTACACAATATTCATGCATAATTCATTATGACTTATTGATGCATTAAATTGAACTATATTATTCATATTAATAATGGTTATGAAATGAAAAAGATAAAGATTAGAAGAATAAAATATTAACAAAAAACCCAAAAATGAATAAGAAATTGAATAATAATCCACTAGAACACCTCCTTTAAATACATCACTTAACAAAATAGAAAATAGCATCTCATGCTATTTGTGAGAGGAAAATAAAATAGAATAACATAAAGAAAATAGAAACATCAACTTCACAGTAGATTCCTCCTTCAACAGTAGTAGGTTCAATCTACAGGTTCTAGATCTCCCTTAAAAATAAATAAACCCTTATAATTATAGGCTTCCAAAGTGTTGGATATATTATCTTCAAAACATCCTATTCAATTTTTTAAATCCATCCCTAAAGATCTGTATTCCACCCTCTTTGAATTCCTCCTCAAATTTCACATGGATCACAACTTATTTTCTTTGTTGACTTCTTTATTTTTGTCTTGAAAAACATTCCTGATGTGAATAACAGCCCCATATCATACAACATCCGTGACCTTAAAATAGTTCAAGTTGTGTAAAACATTCAAGTCATGAAACATGTTCATTATTCTTCATCATAGATTTTTTTTAATTATTCACATTGTGAACCAAATTCATAGAGTGAATTCATCAATATCCCCTTCACTTATTCTATATTCTTGAAAAAACACCCTATGTTCAATGAATTTATGTTGTGTATTCTACTTTATTACTTTGGTCCCACCAATAGATCTTTTCTTACATGAATGGATTCTCCATTTTCATATTGGTCTCATAGTGGATCACTCAACCTTTCAAGCTGATTCAATGGTTATTCCTGGCCTTATAATGGTAGTAATGGTTTCTGTAGTGATAATAGAGTGGTGGATAGATTTTTTCATTGCCAAAGTGGTGACTAGACATGTTCTAGGTAGGGGACATGGGATCTAGGTGAAGTGGAATCATTTCAGTAAGTGGGGAACAATGCAATAGGTTCTACAGTGCCACATATAATAATTTTAAGGGTGTGTGATACTATATCACCCTTTATGTGACATTCATTCAATAGAATAAGTCTGAATGGGAGCTAGAGGACTCATATCATCCTCCTTCACTTGATTGCACATGGGAGATTATCCACCAATTCTTTTTCACACCCCTGTGTATTCCTTTCATGTCCTACGCTCCTCTATACACACCTAAACATCTGAACACTTCTATGCCTACCCACATAGGGTATTTTCCATTAAAGTCATTGTCCTTTCCAGGTTCTTTTCCAGATTCCATTTTGGGTGGCCAGGTAGTTGGATCTTGGTTGAGGGTTGGCCCAAATACTAGATGAATTTTTAGCCAATCCTTTCCCCAATTCATTACCAAACTCTAGCCTTTAAAACAATCCTTTTTTCTTAATAAAAATTATTATTAAAATACAAATCAATCAATTAATTTTTCTTTATTTTCCCAAAATTTTATTTAATATGTTATTAACCATAAAATATAAGCAATAAATTTAAATGTTGTAAAAATAATGAATTGAATTTATAAATTAATCAATTTAAATGATAAAAATGTATGATTAAAATTTTATTATTAGAATAAATCATGTGTGATCTGGTTTGGGATTTAGATAGATGATATTAAGGGGGTATTGAGTTCTATTTTTAATTGCTATTTTATAATGGTCATGTTTAAATAATAATATTTTAATAGAGTATCATTTTTAGTTCAAACTTGGGGTTAAATGAATTGAAAACTATCAAAGAGATTGAATTTATTTGAAAATAAATATATTGTAAAGTATAAATCTGGTACATTATCTTCTAAGATTTGTTTTTCATTTCATATACGCTATCGAATATGATGTTCCACTTTTGAAATCTGAGGGTGTTACATTCTAACCAATTTAAACAAATTACATCCTCGTAATTTAATCTTCATCTCAATAATCAAGGGTTTGAAATTTGAAAAATAGCCTTCTTGAAATCCCACATTGCAAGAAGGGTTAATAAAACATGATCTTGATAATAGACAATGGAATTATGAAGGTTATCAAGAATAATAACATAACTAGGTTTCCAAGTAGGAGAACATAAGTGGGAAGTGAAGATATGGACATGGAAGAATATCATAAATAATTTTAGAGAGTGATAGAGATCACTAACCACATGAAAGTGAGTTCTATATATAAATTTAAATACCAAAAAACCATAGATCTGTAAAGGGTGAAAAGACCATCAATTTAATAGAAATTGGGGTATTAGGAAAAAAAATTTGTTTCAAGATACTTTTAATAGAGTTGAGGAATACTTTTACTGTCTAATAATATTAGGAAATATACTTACATGATATATTTATATTTCATAAGAAAAATTTCATCCTTTAGTTATGATTTAATAAATTCCCAATTCATATATTACTCCATGAAATGAATATCCAAAAAAGAATTTTGTCAAAGCACTAAAATTAAATTTTAACAGATCATAATATTCATAAAAGAGTAAGAATATATTCCTTATATATTTAATAAAACCAAAATGGTTTGAAAAAGGTTTCCAATAAAACCCAAAGTTTGATATAATCAATTCCATAAATATTTGACCTTAGGGCTCTTCTAAAATATATTTGACCAAATTTAGAAGGAAGGTCACTAAGTCAACATTATATTACCCATACAATATAAGGTGGCTCTTAATGTCATATTTAAAATATGTGAATACCTTGATCAAAATAAAAACTTAATAAAAAATGAATGCTTCCAAAAATAAAATATTAGGTTGTCAAATATATTCCATAAATCCAAACATGAAATAAACTCTATAAAAGATAACATAAACCATAAAATCACTAACCAATTTCATGGTCACCAATACTATCCTGTTAATATATATTTATCATTATTATATCAAAATTGAGTACATGTTAATTCTTATATTACCTCAATCATGGGTTTTTAAAAAATATAAACTTACCATTGAAATACCTTTCCTAGTCATTGATACAATTCAATATATGCTCTCAAATCCTTAAAGAAAAAATAATGTAGTACAATCCTTACACATTCCAGAATTCTTATAACCATAATACCATTCATAAAAATACTTCTACAACATTATTTTGGAATCCAAAAACACAATCAATTTAATTATTCCAAATTTTCCTTAGTAATAGTATAATATTAAACTTAACCCCTTAGCTTCATCTGGGGTATATTACCTTGGAACTTGGGGGATTGGTTGGAATAGTTCCCAATATTCTTAGAGTTAAATCACTACACTTACAGGTATTCTCTTTTACCCTTTCATTCATGAGAATGATGTAATTTTTCTCAACACTTTAAGAAAAATCATTTTCCTTTTAGGTATGTTCCAAGGTGGTTATTTTCATAAGTATCACACATGGGAAAATCCTTCCTTACCTTCTTCCCTTTATATTTTTTTTTATTTACTATCCCCTTATTCTCTTTCTTCCATTTGAGCCATATGATTTGTAAAATTATCAATCTATCTTGATAGAACATTATAATATTTCCTCGTATGATGAGAAAGTTTGGGAGACTAATACCCCTAGAAGGATAGGCTTAATACCATAAAATAAATAGTCAATATTTATCTTTGGATTATGTATATAGTCTAAAACATGTATTTCTAACCTTATAAAGTTATCTTTATACTTAGAAAAATTTTCCTATAATTTTTGTCTTATAATCGATAACTATATTTCCATATCCACTCATTGCTCATGAGGAAAATATTTTTCCAAGAATATTACCTTGAAATCCTTCCATTCCATGTTTTTTATTTATTATTCATCATCAGTATTTTGAATCAATAACCACCATTGATCCACATATCCTAAGAGATGATAAAATTCCATTAAAAATTTCTCCCATTAAATACTTCCCATAGTGAGAAATATCTTCTCCATGAAAATTATCCATTTCTCATCTAAAAGTGGATTTGTACTCTCATTGAATGGTGAAAGTTGGAGATGCTTTAAGCGGTCTAACATTGTCACACAACATGGTGGATTATTAGTTTATTCCATAAGGTAAAGGTTATTACTCAAAACCCAAGTCATCTTCCCCGGTATGGTTATAATTTGATCGGTTCTAGATACACCTCCAGCTCTAACTTTATTATCTTTCCTTAGAGGGAAATCCCTATATGGAGTACATGAATTAATAATGTTCCCATTAAATCTATTAGGAACCATTTCAAAACAATGGAATATAAGATATTAGATCATAACATTATGAAACATAATGTAAAATCCCCAAATCAGTGAAATAATTTACATAAACTAGAAAATTTATGCATAAATAATCTCATAATCATAAACATGGTTTATTTGTGGATATCTTAATTTTCAAATACTTTATAATGGTTTGTAAATAAAATTTTAATTATCCCAATAATATCCATCAATAGTGTCAAATTAGGTGTGTGGTAAGTCATGTTTTCATGCACTAAGTAATGATATGATCAAGATTAATGCACCCTTTTCAGATTTATTACCCCTAGGTACATCTATGTGAGAACCACATCCATTTATAGTATCTAGATAGTGATGTATTTCAAGGAAAAACCACATAATATATTCCTTACCAAAAATTTATGATATTATTATATAATTATCCTCAATGTCTATTATAAGTTTATGTTCTTTAATATATCATTTCCCAAATCGAGTTCCCAAGGTTTCTACAAACCTTACTTTGATACCTAATGTAATGACCCTAACCCTAGTACCATGGATCTAGTGGATACTTTATTACATCAGCACTAGAAACAAACAATCACATCACAAATTATTAGATAGTTTAGCGGTCTTGGAAAAATAGACACATACTTGGAATTCATGTTACATTTTCTAACATAAAATACACAGAGAATTTTATTTGAGATCACCATTATTTCCCTAGAATATCTATTCATATCAATCACAAAATACTTCCTGAAATCCTATGAAAAATAAAACATAAGAAATGGGTGAGCGTATAATCTCAATAAGGGTATGTGTATAATGTAATCTATGAATACATAACGTATAATCAATATGTAAAGGTAAACTACTAAACCACATTCCATTTAATCAATATCTTGATCATAAAATAAAAGGAATAAATGATGATTAAATAATTCTATATAAATAATCACATGAGCTTAAACCTTACCAAATATATTCTAACTAATCGAAATATCACATGGAATATCAATGGATAAATTCAAAATGATGGAATGAATAATACCATACATCTTAAAAATTCCATCAAGGCCGCATTCAAGGAATTCTTTCCATAAATGCCTCATACGAAGACATTTTACATAAATGGGTAAGGCCTTAACCAAATATTAAAGCTAATATGTCTAAAGAGACCTACCAATACATTGAGAGGATATGTAATTATGGGCCTTATCCATCACTTAATAAGTCCAATTCATTCCTCAAATAAAAAAGATGAAATACAATCAATATAAACATTTATATTGAAAAACTAACATATGAAATGTTAATACTTACCCCAATCAAGAAACATAATCATAAACCTTCCATAGTAATATGGTTCATGATAATAAAATTGTGCATCCCAAATAAAAATGATCATAAATAATACCAATAAATAATAATAATGGAATCAATACAACACATACCTAGTGGATCATAAGTTCAATAAAGGTTTGATGTATTTTATGAATGTTAATACCATAAAAACTCATTAAAAATATTTTCTTGGAAAATAACATCTTCACTTTGAAAATATTATTAAAAAAAAGTTAACAAAATATTTATAAAATTATTTTATTTTAAAATAACCTATGGAAACTTTGAAAATAATCTTTAAAAAAATTGAGTGGTCATGACGGTGGAAAATTTCATTCATGTTGTACACATTAAAACAAATATTCCTTTCACATTTTCATTTAAAGCCAAAAAGGCCTTATTTTGAAAATGAAACAAAGATTTCTTTTCAAATTAATTGTGAACAGTAAAAATGGGTGAAAATTTACTTAATAAATCATTTTTAAAATTATTAAAACTTTTTTTGAAAACATTTTTAGAAAACATGTATTTTTATGAAAAAGGATTTTCGATAGAGGAGAGAAATAAAGTCATATTTTCTTAAAAACATTTTCTCAATCATTTTAAGTACCAAAGACTGGGAAAATGTTACTATTTATTGAATAAGTTCATTAATAACCATAGTATATGAAAATATATTTATTATAATATTTAAATATCAAATAATTCCCCCAATGGAGACTTAAACAAAAATAATCCTGAATAATGATGAGATTGAGAAATAAATCCTTACTACTTTGGTAAATTTTGAATAATAAGCCCTATGGAAGAAATAAATTCAAATAAAAATTTAAATAACATTAAAATAAATATATTCATGTTACAAAATATCAAAATGGTTAGTATATACACAACTTAAAGGAATAAGTGGTGATTAAGGTGTATGTATCACGGAAGTAAAAGTGAGACGAGAAACCCTTAACACATGTTTGAATTCATTCGTATGTGTTTGAAACTCCTATATAATAAATATAAATTTATTAAAAACCCATTATATTCCCATAATAATATTACTAATACCATATATGATTTACTTATAATATTTTATCACTCATTTATTAGCAATTCTTTGTTAAAATTACTATTACAAGTGATGATTGCTTTGTTTTTCGTGTATATTTTGGTTTAGTAATTTTAGTCCTTATGATTTTATCATGGTTAAATAATATAATGAATTTTAACCAATATATAAATATCATATCTATTAATTATATATTTATTTATATAAATCTATAAAATTTAGATAAAGAAAATATATTACATGTTCATGGAGATGGTAGGTCGTACGTACTCATGAACGATGGTTCCATTTTTATTAAAGGATAGAAAGAAAGAAAAATAAATATTAATTAACCTTTATATAATCAATATTTCGTTATATATATCAGTTATATTAATAAAATTCGTCCTTATTATCACCCATGTAAAAATAAAATGAAAAAAATTTCGCATCACTACGTGGAGGCGGTAGTCCACACATACACACGAGTGAAGTTATTGTTTTTAAATAGATTGGAAGGTAAGAAGTTATATTATATTTTATATTTATATAAATATGGTTATATCATAAATGTTATATATATTTATTAAATTTTTTCCTTAATACCTTCTATGTAAAGCATAAGTTATAAACGAATCACATCGCTTCGCAGGGAGGTAGTTTGTCGTACACACGAGTGATATTATCATATCCATCAAAGAATGGAAAGTAAGAATTTATATATGATATGGTAATTAAATAAGTATAATAGTATCATATATATTATATACATACTATAAATACATCATTACATCCATCCTCGAAATGTGGTGATAGAAAACAAATTACATTGGTTCAGGAGGCAGTAGGATGTCGTACACATGATAAATGGTTTCATTTTCCATTTGATGGAAGTGAAGATGTATATAGGTCATTAAATTAAAATAATAATATCTAATTATATATTATATATTGGTTTTATTATTTTTTAATAGCTGAAAATACTATAAATATTTAGAATAAGAAGTAAAATGGAAATGCATAGTAAAAACTTTACCTCTTTTTCGAGCAACCTATTTAAGATTAACCTAAAACCTTCTTATATTAGATTTATGATATAACAAAGAACTATAGGATTTATAGATTTATTTAAATAATATATTTTGGTAGTTATTTTCTGAACTAAATGTATTTTAGAGTGTGAATAGAGTAGGAAAGAGGGTGTCCTTTAATAAGTGAGGTGAGTGACACACTTGTAATTTTTTAAAAGAAAAATGAGTACCCACATTTTTCATATTCCCAAATGATGAAAAATGGTCCATTGTCGATCCTTAGACTTTATATGGTCTAAATATGAAAATAAAATTGTTTTTGGATATGTTTCTTGTTCATTTTACCCTTATATTTTTAGTTTAACCCCCGATAAACCCATTTTCACCTTAACCGCGATAATTAATTTTTACTACTCTTACTATTAATTATAGTAAAAAATTGATTTGAAATTTTTATATATTATAAATTATGAATATTAAAAATATTTAATATATTTTTTCAAATTCAATTCACATAAGTGGAAAATTTTAATTTTAAATTAAGCCCGTAGATGCAAGGAAAAAAGCGGTTTTCCAAAGAGAAAAGTATCAAAAGTTTAAAAAGTTTTTATATCAAAATTCAGTAGTATATAAATTTAAAAAACCTAAATTAGATTAATAAACATATAATTAAACTAATTTAACTTTTAAAACCATATTAAAATAAAATTTATCTTGTAAATTCTTTTAATGAAGAGACGTTTTTTTAATAAAAACAGTATTTTTTACTATTCACTGAAAAATTTACCTTTTCAAAAAATTATCAAAAGTTCACCCAAATATAATTTTAACATTTGTATTTAAAAAATGTGTTTTATTTTTTTAATTAATTTTTTTAAAATTTGTGAAAATTAATATTAAATTATGTGAGCAAAGCACGACTAGGTCGCCTTTTAGAAAAAAATATTATCTTTCAGAAAACATTTCTTTTTCTTCCAAATGGTTATTATTTTATTTGTAATCAATAGATAACTATTTAATTTATTTTATACATGTGTAAACCATATAATTTTTATAATTTTTTCAGTATTATTCATACCCTCTAATTTAACAGCTAGGTTATAATGACCATGTTTGAATAATAATATTTTAATAGAGTGTCACATTTCATTCATACCTGATGTTACTTGCATTGAAAGCCATAAAAGATATTGAATATATTTAAAAATAAATATATTATAAAGTGTTAGGGTGTTACATTCTCTCTAATATTGGTGTTGCGTGTCATATACGCTGTCAAATATGATGTCCCTCTTTTAAAATCTCAGGGTGTTACATGGAAGTTGAATACATATGTTATGTTAATGATCTCTACGAATAACCACCTTTTTATAAATTATGTTTATAATATACTACTAACAATCATAGTTGTATCATGATGTGTGTGATAGATGTACATGTTTGAGCATCAATGGGTGTGGTATAGGGAACAATTCATATCTTTTCTTCATGGACCCTTATATTTTCCAACATTGATAAGAGCTAGTCATCCTAAATAATATATTTAGAAGTTATATATTCTAGTGGGACCCCTATATTGACCCTAGACTACTATAGAGTATACTCTAATAGTTAACTTCATTCGCTCACCTATGTTGGTGGAGTGAGTATGTCCATGTTTAATAAAATATCTTTTTTCATAATTCCGTGTGGAGAAGATAAGGTATAGTGGTACCCATCTTAATATAGATTGGTTATCTATTTATGATTTCATGAGGTTTTGTCATTTGGGTTTATGAGGTGGGTCCTTTCTTTAATAGAGATAAAGACCCCCCCCCCTGACATGGTAAAAAATGACCAACCCATTGGTAGATAATATTGAATACTGAGCTAGTGATTAGAATGTATTTGGTATGCTATGAACATTGATGATAATTTTATTTCTATGAGTATATATAACTACATATATTTCATAAAATTTTAACCCATGGTTGACCCTTTTTAAAAGTCTAATCTATGAATCGACTCAGATTCCTTGGATGATGTAGGAATAGCTCCGAGTGGGATGATGAGATCCCCAATGGTGTTTACATGCATACAATCTAAACCCCTCTAGGAATAAATTTGTGATAGACCTATTCTTGTCTTTCCCTAAGATAGAAACATATGATGTAAACTCACGTAGTGTGATATATGAGTTCTTGGGTAGCGATTGGACTTCATGAAGTGGGAGTTTAGGCAGTTGATGAGATTAAAGAGACACAGAAATGACATGATGGTTGATGGTTCTAGTAGAGTAATCTATATTCAGATTATAGAGGAGACACTTAAGTATCTAGTTTAGGGATGTTGTTTACATAATTGATATGATTATATAGTTTTTCATTGGTTGATGATAGGTGGCCCCAAACTCCTCCCTTATGTGATAACTCCACAATAGTGGTATCAATTTAGTGGACCTATGTGACCAAGTATTCTTAGAATATGAACCTGAAGATTTTTTCTTATGGTGGGGAGTACATAAACCACTTTTACAAGTATATATTAGTTTTCCTTGGTGTCTTTAGTGAATATTGAGATTGAAATATCGATTAGATACTACCATTGAATAGTATAACCCTTAGTGTGAAGTGTTTAGTGGATCTTTGGGGGTGTACCCATCCTACAAAAACTCTTTATATGTGGTGGAGGAGGAAGTTTTCTCAAGATTTTGTGAATTTTTTCCACTTGGGAATGTGTTATCTTGGATTCTGGATCTCACAGCGTAGCTTCATGTGAACGTCTAGGACTACCCAGTTTATATTGTGCTCTATTGGTCTAGTTGATGGGTAATGATGTGAATTTAATAGTTTAACATTATTAGTGTTTTACCAAATAGACTCATCGACAAATTTCATGAAAGAGGGATGATAACACAACCAGGATATCATTGACAGTGAATGTGTAACCATTTGGGTATTGGGATATGGGTATAAGATTCATATGGATGTCGAGGTTAAATAAGAAGGATGATATCACTTCTGAATTGTGATCTATAAATATATGTACACATACCTTACTAGTAATATGAGGTAAATAAGCTGATGTAGGACTAAAGGAGCTTACTTATTTCCAACCCTTATGGTGTTAGTGTGGAGTGCTCAGTGTTTAGTGAAACATGGATAGGTTTTCCTCATATAACAAACATATGTGATGCTATTTAAAGTTGTGGAGTGGAGAGATACCACTAGTGATAACCATGTTGCTATACTATTCTGAAATGGTATACAATGGTTTGAGGTTTCATCTTGTTTGATGGGGTGGAATAAACTTCAGATGTGTTATTTCTTGGGTGTTGAGTCTTGGAAAGACTTGTTTATACCAGATTTATGTTTCCATTAATATCATGTTTGAGATTACCTAGATTTGATGTCATTAGTTGTAAAAATGGATTTTTCCTTCATGGATGATGGTGTACTGATCTCTCATAGGTTCATAATCCCAAAGTTAAAATAAATTAGTGTGAGGGTGTATTAATTTATGTACGATATTTTATGAGTTTTCTTGGTTTTAAGAACTTGTTGTTTTATTTTCAAGGATTATAATTTTTTAAAGGTGGGTAGGATGTAAAGACATGAGTTTTTTTCAATTAATAATTAAGCTTAATTTTTGTGTTTTGGAGTCCCAGTTCCCCTTTTGTGATAAAATTATAAATTTATCCTAGCATACTACCTTAGAAAAATTATTGAATGGTTTCATTGATTCTGGGGTGTGATGTTTATCTATTTTCTAAGATTATATAAGATTTCAAGTGCAATAAGGAATTGATAAAAATAAATTATGTATAAAATATTATTTTTATCCTATACGCGTGTATTTTTTATGAAATTCTTATATATATTGAATAGAATGTGGTACATGAAAATTGACACCATGGTTGAGTCTAGAATGGAGGTTTTAATCTATGGATGGTATAATGTTGGTTTACATTGAGCCCCTCGGGTGTCTGTCATTGTAGATGGATTAATTAATTAATATAATTGATTTAATTAATTAATTAATCAGTTTATTAATGGTGAAACCCTAGAGAGTTACACTATATAAACCTTGTTATAGTTCCTCTTCGGGGCTATTCATTATTTATAACATGTACTCTAAAGAGAGAGAGAGAGAGAGAGAGAAGGTGGAGAATATGGATCTTGGTGGGGAAAACATTGGATCAGAGGATTGGGGAATGATTCTGAAAAAAAATTATGAGGAAATTGTGGAAGAAATTATAGTTTTTAGAATCTGACATTGTGCCTTGTGGTTGGAATTATTATTTCAATATCACTCTGTTCCTCATAATTTTGATCATGGATTAATTTTTTTCTTAAATTCATTTCTTATTTTTCATATCCCTATATATCATCTACTTATTTATTTTTACATAGATGTTATATTGTTTTTCATTTTTCTTTACCATCCTTTATATTTCATACCTTATGTTCTTTGGGTTGGATTCTCAATGACCATTCTTGATTTTTAATTTTAATGTTTTATGGTTCTCCCCATCTATTCTTATAATATTCATCATTTACTTTCATCTTGGCTGGTGGTTCAAAAAATATTTTTCAGATTTGATGTGTGTTCAAAAACATGGGTTGCAGGTGACTATTTAGGGTACGATACTAAAGATATATGCAAAAAAAGGGTTCATCGAGTGAAAATGGACCATCAGGGGCATGTGAGTGTGGATATCACGAAAGGTTGTGATGGGTTTGGATGTGATGCATGAGAGGAAGATTGGGAACACTATTTATAGCCAAAGATAGACAAAAATCAACATTTAAAGAAATTAAATCCTTGATAGAGCCACTTGGAAAATATTTGGGGCCAGTTAGAAGTGAAAATGATAGCCCCAAAATCTTTTTTGTTTAATGGGTTGGGTTATGGTATTTTCTTTACTACATGATGTGTAGTCTAAAAATACACAGTGTTTAATTTTCTATGTGTGCTAGATTGGGTTTTTGTGGGAGAAAAATATCACATAGGATTTACTTAATAATTATATACCATGTATATATACTAGTGGATGCTTTGAAAACTACATGACATGTATTCCAAAATTACATGGTGTATAGTTCCTTCCCAACCGATATGGTGTGTCTTGGATTACACACCTAGCCAATTCATGGTGTGTTGGAACACCTCGTGTACTATTCTATATGGTGTGTACTAGAGTACACACCCAACCATTACATGGAATATAAGTACACCTCATGTACTATTGTACAAGGTGTGTTCTAGAGTACACACCCAGAGAGTACATTGTTTGTAACTACACCTCATGTACAATTCTATATAATATGTACTATATTATACACTCATCTAGTACATTTCATGTAAGTACACCCCATGTACTATTCTAGATGGTGTGTATTAGAGTACACACCAAGCTAGTACATGAAATTTAAGTACACTCCATGTACTAATCTATATGGTGTGTACTTAAATACACACCTACCAACTACATAGTGTAAAAATTCACCCCATGTACTATTTTATATGGCATGAAGGTGGAAGCACATACCCAGAGTAACGAGACTACATATAAAATAAAGAACATGTGATGTACTATATATTATTTTGTGTTCTTCATATTTCCTTGATTATAAATTGGATTTAGGTGTGTTAATAGTTCATCTTGATCATCTTTTCATATAGAACATGATGGTAGAAATATCTTTAAAATTAGATTCAATCCTTGGGATGATATGAGTAGTTTATTATATTTAGTTTTTTAACCCCTATGATTGGGATCAGGGGTGATGATTGGAGTGTTCTTAGGGATGAAAACCCCTTGGCATCATTTTTTTATCAGGTCATGTGTCTCCTATTATCCTAAGGTAGGTTTAGAAATTTCCTCCATTTAGTTGGTGTGTAAGATCTTATACTTATAATTAAGATAGCGTTAATATCCACCGTATGTACATTGGGTTCATGATTCTCTATATATGGTATCCATATTTTCCTTATCTAAGTGCTCATTTGGGGTATTATATCCTCCACTATAGTTAGTATTTTTCATCATGAATAGTTTTTAGAATAGATTAGATGGTATAATATTGATGGTTTTAAGGGAATTATACTCTCTCATTTGACGAGTGTGATTTAGTGATGATAGGGGTCTTCTTCATAGATTCTAGATGTTTCATGGTTATTAGAAGTATGTAAAGTGTATACTTCTATGATAATTTTGATTCATCAACACTATGGGGGTTCCCTTCAAGATGTGCTTCACAACCTACGATCAACATGAAACTTTGTGGTCTCTTCAGTAATCCAACCTTCTTTATTTATCATGTGGTATGACCATTAAGGGTTAGAGTTAAGATAATTAGGACTTATTCATATCCCTGAGACTTTTAGTGATTCGTAATATTTGGATTATTATTCCTTAACATTAATCTAGTCACTCTTTAGTATCAGGAGATTGAGATGACTCGACATTCAAATTTTTCCTCTTCATCTTCTTCACAGTCACCTCTATACTAATATTTTAGTTTCATTTTTTGTTTTATGTTTCCTTTTTGTCATTAGGGAATCTTACTAGGTATCTTTATAATCATATCTATATAGTATTTGGGCCATCACATGTTGTGTAAATGTAGACAATGCAAAATTTCAAAGATAGATTGGATAGACTTGGAGATGGTGTGCCTTGTTTGGAGGTGATGAGTGGTAATTATTGGTGAAAAATTATGGAGCATGGTGACTCATGATGGTGGTGGTAACAACTTTCTTTATAACTTGAGGAAAATAAACATAAGAATGGTGAGTTCAAATACATGGTCAAGGAAAACATAGGCTTTAAGAATAAAATTTGTTTGATGAGAACAAGATGATCATAAGGGTATGAGAACATATTCAAAGTGCACGAGCATAACATAAGAGATCCATACTCATAAAAACGTAAAACATAAACAATGTTACATGGAATAATGATTTAAAAAATATGAGTTAAAATATGAGTTAAAAAATCATGATCCATGTGAAAATAGTATTTTATCATAGAAAATATATTTCAAGAATAAAGATAATATGTTGGTAAATTAGAACATCAAACATTCATCATGTAATCACCTAAATAGGATAATTCCAAAATTATATTAAGAGTAACATATGATAGTCAACTATGTCATATCATAGGAGATACTCAAATTCAGTAAACTTTATCATCTCTTAGGATTAACTTATAATAGTTAACCCTATCTTAACGTACGAGTAACTTATAATAGTTAACTCTACTTCTTTACCCAATTCACTAAAGGGTTATAATAGACCCACCTGTACTTAGTTTATAATGTAACCACCCATTCTTGGTTTATAATGTAACCAAACATCCTTGGTTTATAATTAAACCACCCTTCAATCATTCATAAATATTTCCAAGTACCAAATAATGATCAAAACATTTAGAATAATTCACTTTTCAACATAACACCTTTAAAAAACCATCATTCCTTTTTTATCTTGATTAAACCATTGAAATGAAAAAAAAAATCCATGATAATATTTTTAAAATAATAATAAGCCTTATAGATAATGAAAAAAGGATAATATCATTTGAATATGTCCCCATTAGAGAATTTTAAACAATAAAAAATATTTCTCTAGATGAAAAATTCATTTAAAATAATATTTAAGATAGTTATTTGAGAAAAGAGAAAAAATCATTTTCTTTAGATGACATTTTAAATCAAAAATTACAAGAATATTGAGAAAAAAATTATTTGAAAATAAAAATGGAAACTTGAAGTCCCAAAGGATCGAATAACAACTAAAAAGGGGGTGTTGAATCAGTTGTTCACTTTTTATATGTTTCAAAAATTTGAGAAACATAACCCATGCAACCTGTTAAGATTTATTTCCTTAAAAAAATTTAGTAAATACTCATGCATGAAAAAGTAGGAAAGTAAGTAAATCACACAAGATTTACAGGGTTCGTCCTTAGTTTGAGAACCTATATCCTTTTCATATCCACTCCTGTGCATATATGGAAATTCGTTATTATGAAGAAGTGAATAAAACTTATTCCAAATCCCTTTAGACGCATTTTATCTCCTAATAGGAAATATTTTACTAACTTCTGTCAATTTATAATGTTTTCTTATAAAAAAATTGATCCAAAAATAATAATAAAGACTTTGTTGAATCTTCCCCACAATTACTCACTCTGAATCCTCAGTCCGATTTGGCTAGATCTGATTTTATAAATATTATGAGCATGGATATGATTCTCTCAATATGATGATTATGGATCTAATTCTCTTAATAAAATAATTCTGGATCTGATTCTCTCAATACGATGGACCCAGTATGATGAACCCATTCTCAACCATCAAAAATTAAACTCTAATCAAATTCTCAATATTATATTTCTCATTCCAGTCGACTCAATACGATCTTCTCAATATGATATTATTAAATCTGGTAAAAAAAACTAAATTGATTGATCCTCTTCATGATATCTTTGGCCGACAATGAATTTCACATGATTTCTTCAATGCTCTGCCTTTTCTTCTTGTATGAAAAGTCGTAATGAATGAATGTTTTGAGAAAGTATATATATGAGACTCAGAAAACAAAAGCGGGAAACATTAAAACCTTACCCACTTACTCAAATGTCAAAAACTCCAAAAATATCTCATATTTAAACTTCAATTTTTTACTTCTTCAATCCTCCTTAGATTTCTCCTAGATTTATGCAAAATTTAATTTCAAGTTTGACCACTTCAACTCTTCGAAAAACTTATGGAATTTTATTTTTGAGTCTTCTTCATAATCAGATCATTATTAATATATTTCCTTCTTAGTGACTATGAATTTTTTATCCTTCTTGGTGATTAAGAATTCTCTTTCCTTCTTAGATCATTAAAAATTATTTTTCCTTCTCAGTGATTACGAATTCTATATCTTTCTCAGTGATTATGATTTTTTTCTTTCTTATCTCATCAGGATTTTTGTTTCATTCTCAACTCATTAAAATTTTTATTTCCTTCTCACTCATTATGATTAAATTCTAATTACAATGGAATTTCCCTTTATAATGGATTTTCCCATTACAATGGAATTCACATTTTGATGTAATTCCCATTATACAACTCTAAAATTCTTCAAACCACTCCACTATTTATTCAAAATATTTTATCATGAGAGTTTTCATGATTTTTAAGAAAATTATGAGTATCAAAGAATCGTTTGATTTTTTTAGAAATTATAAACACTTTCTAACTCCTAAATTCATAATCTTCTTTTAAAACTCTTTAGAAACAATGTTTCTTCTTCACTCAAAAACCACTTTATTTCTCTGATAATGAAAAATGAAAAATTCCAACAAACAAAAATTTCTACCTATATTTATTTTGGATCTGATGATCTTTAACTTCATTTCAATGGACCTAAGTTTGATTCTATCATTATGATATACTAGGTCTAATTCCTAAATAACAAAAACATTATGATAAAAAAATTCAGTTTTTAACAAATACAAAAACTTTGTTAAAAACATTTATCAAAATGGATCTTCAATATCCCTATTTGTATTTTTTTTTAAACCCTTGTTAACAACTTTTCAAACTCTCGGAATTTTTTTACAACTCAAATTTTGTAAACAAATCATATTTTTTGACTTTTATCAAAACATTTCCTTTATTAAAAGAGAGTTTCATGACACCACACTACTAGATAAAGTAATGTTTTTAAGGAATTCCATCCCAAGGTGACCATAAAATTCTGTGGCTATGTAATGATAACTCCTCCTCAATTTTAACTTTTCCTCTCACTTTTCTTTTTCTCTCCCACATTTTATGATAACCATAGATTCATATTCATTTAGATAAGATAAGTAAAAACTTATTACAAAGTAAAAAAAATTACTTTCTTTCCCACTTTTTCAACATAATCCAAATCATGGTGGGGGTGATTCCTTATGAGGTTTAGGAAGTCATGGGAGGAGGATAAAATAAAGTTGCAACCTCAATTACACAAACATTTCATTCAGCATTGCTTTTTTAAAGATATCAGTAATCTGATACTTTTTTGAAATATATTCTCAAAAAACATCTACAGCAACAACTTTCTGTTTTATAAAGTGAAACTTTATATCGATGTGTTTTGATATTGAATGATTGACAAGATTCTTAGAAAGATCAATTTCACTCTGATTATTAAAAAGTATTTTCAATTGTTTAAAACTTTTACTTGGAAATCTTCAAGTTAAACTTTCATCCAAAGCATTTGATAACAAGCCTGAGTTGCTTCAACATATTTAGATTCATCTATCGTCAAAGTTACTAAAAAAAATTCTTACTATTCCAAGTCACACAAAATTCACCCAATAAAAATTTTTCTCCTAAGGTTGATTTTCCATTCTTACAATCTCTAGCCCAATCTGCATTAGTATAACCATGATACTTAATCTCATAATTTATATTGTATAAAAACCCATGTGAAGTTGTTCCTTTGACATATCTCATTATTATTTTTGCTTCCAACATATATGATTATTTTGGATTACTTTGATACCTAGCACAAAAAGTTAGAACCTAAACAATTTCAGGCCTTGAGGCTGCAAGGTAAATAATACTTCCTACTAGCTTCTGAAAGTCTTTATGATTAACACTTACTCCAGATTCATCTTTACTCAACTTTTGGCTCATTAAAATAGGATTTAAAACTTCTTTGGATTATTCTATCCCAAAATTGTTTAACAATTCCTTGGCATACTTTTCATGAGATAATAAAATGTATTTTTTTCATTTGTTGAATTAGTAAGCCAAGGATGAAAGTTAATTATACTAACATGGATATTTCAAAATTATTGTTCATTTCCTAAGAAAAATTGTTTAAAAACATATTCTATATCCCCAAAAAAATTATATCATCCACATAAACAATTACAATTTGTGTTTTGGAGTCAGCATCTTTCACATATAAGTTGCTATCGATTTTTCTTTTAGAAAAGTTCAACATTTGAAACCAATTTTCAAGTATATAATACCAAGAATGTGAATATTTTTTATCCCATACAATGATTTCTTCAATTTAAAATTTTTTTTCTCATCCTCATCAAGTAGAAACCCACAAGGTTGTTCAATGTAAAATTCTTCCTCAAACTCATTATTTATGAAAGCTAAATTTACATCCATCTAATAAAATTTATAATTTAGATGAGTAGCCACTACAAGAAACATTTAAATAGTTCCTAGACTTGTAATGGGGGAAAATATTTCATCAAAATCCACACCTTCCACCTATGAATATCCTTTAAAAACATGTCTTTATTTTTTCTTGAAGCCTCTCCATGCTCATTAAATTTGATTCTATAAACCCAATTTGTTCTAATAAAATTTTTAATTACTGGCCATGATAAAGTTTACATGTTTCATTTTTTTTAATCTGATCTAACTCTTAATTCATATAATCCATCCATTCTTTGTGTTGAATATCCTTTGAAATTGATTCTGGTTCAAATTTTAAGATAAGTGAAGTCTGATTTTCTAATCTCAACATCCTTCTGGTCTAAAGCGGAGCCTTCTGATTCTCAACAATGTTTTTGGATTCAATATGTTTTTTTAAGGTAGGAAATTTTAAAGCTTCTTTCCTTATTGAAATTTCCTCAAAACATGATTCTTTTGAATCTTGATAAGGATGTTTTGAATTAATTTCACTATTGTTGGAAATCACCAGTTTATCCTCCAGAGTATCCTCAACAACTTTTTTAAGGAACTTTTATTTTCAATTAACTTCACATAATTTGAGTTTTCCAACCTTTGTAAATATTTATTCCAACATTTTTAACTTTTTTCATTTTTTGAATAACCCATAAAAGTTCTTTCCTTGTCTTTCTCATCAAACTTTCCCAAATCTTGATTTTTTATTTTGAGAAAATATGGAATTCAAAAAACTTTTAAGTATTTCAAGGAAGGCTTTTGTTATACCACATTTCATAAGAATTCATGTTAGTTTTTAGTTTCAACAAGAATCTATTTTGAACATTTAAAACATTACTAATAACTTCTCTCCAATAGAATTTTGAAATTTTGTATTCTTCTAACATACTTATTCCCATTTCCACCAAACTTTTATTATTTATTTCTATTACTCCATTTTTTTGTGGTGTACAGGTAACACTATACTAATTTTTTTGAAAGGAAACACTATACTGATTTTTTATACCATTCTTTCTTAGATAAGTTTAAAAGGTATTACTTATGAATTTTTTACATTTATCTAATTCTCAAACATTTTATGGAAACCCCCATTTCTTTCCCATTATATTTTCCAAAGAATTTAAACATTTCAATAGCCACTAACTTTAGATTCATAAACATGATGTTTTTCATTCAAGTGAAATAATCAATAAAAGTGATAAAGAATAAATCTAAATTTTTATTGATATCTCATCAAATCGCATAAATTGGAATGAATAAGATCAAGTGGTCTGGTAGATTGAATCTCATCTCTTTTATGAGTTTTATTATTCATCTTCCCTTTTTTAAAAGTTACACAAAATTATTCTTCTCTTATTTCCAATTATGGAAAGTATCGAATGTCATTAAATTTAGAAAATTTGTTCATACTTTTCTATCCAAGGTTACCAAGTCTTCATTTCCATAATTTTTTTTCTTCTTCAACACTCAAGTAATAGGAGTTGTTGAATTTTATTATTTGGGAGAGACTTCCACTGATTCTTTCTCCTTTTGTAATAGCTTTTCCATCATTCATACTTTTGATAATACAAAAATATTTTCAAAAACAAATCTCTCCCATCATTACAATGTTGAATTACACTAGGTAAGTTATGTTTTAGCCCATAAAAAATAAAACTTCCATAGATTTCAACTTTTCCACTTCAATATCAATTGTTATGATTCCTTTTTCTTTTAAGAAACTATCATTTCCAAAGTTAATTACTCCTCCATCATGAATTTCAACATGTTTAAAGTTTTTTATATCACTTATCATATGTGAAGAAAAACCAATGTCAAGTATCCATGGCTTGTTTATTTTAATTGATTTCAAGGCTATCTCAACAACAAAATCTCTTTCCAAAAATTTCTTCTTTCCAGCTTCCTTTTATTTTTTGTTATAAGAAACATGTTATAAAAGGAGTGTCATACATTTTTTGGCATGATAACCAGCCTTATCGCATCTTCCACAAATATATTCCATACATTCAAATCAATTTATTATTGGAAAGTTTCTAACATCTTGATATTTCACCTTTTCAAATTTTTGTAAGTTAGGAAGGTTTTTCATTCTACTTTCACTATTTATTCCACTTTTCTCAATCATTTTTCAGGGTAAGGATATGTTGTTCCAGTAATTATATTCCTTATACCCATAGATTCAACAAAACCAAAAATAACCATAAAACCATGATTTTATATTGAAATAATATCTTTATCTATTGAAACTTTTTTGAGGTTTATAGCTTCTTTCTGATCAATCATATTGAGGACATGGACCACATTTCCTTTAGAGTGGTTATTCTGGTTTTGTAGATGTGATAGGTTTCTCAAATCCATTTTCCACCCAATATTTTATAATAATTTTTATAGAACCTGAAATTCTAAATTAATCATATGAAACCTTAATTTTGGTGAGTGAATATTTCAATTAATTCTCATATTGAGCCTTCTCAGAAACTCTAGAAGTCTTAACTTTTACTTCCAAATATTTGTTAAGTTTTCATTCATCTTGATCAGGGTACTTTTAGACTCAAGAAGTTTTGATTGAAACTTTTTAACTTCTTCTTAATTTTCTTCCAAATTCTTAATAATATCTTCAATCACATTTCCATGTTAATAATTCTAAGTTTGTGATTTAAAATATCCTGAATGTATTCATCCTCCTTTTTGATGACATTTTTCTTTCATCAGAAACTTCTTCACAAAACTTATTCATTATTCTAATTTTTTTCTCAAGAATTTTTTTTCTCAAGACTCGCAACAAGTTATGTTCCGGTTTGAAACTCTCTTTAAGATGTTTCACCACATTATTTACTATCTAAGGAATCTTTTTTTTCCCAACTTTTATAATCAAGGTTCTGAATTTTTCTGAACCTTCATCTTCAGAATAACTACTATTAGTTGAGTCGGATTCAAAAATTTTACCCAACATACTAGTTTTTTTTTAGAAAACTTATTTCTTGTATTTTTTGGATGACTTTTGTTCTTTATAATTTTTTTCCACTTCTTCCATCGAGTTATTTCATCAGAATCATCTCGATATTCTCAAAATTTCTTCTTGGGGGAATTCATAGCAAAGTGTTCGATTCCACCACAATCAAAATATTTGAGAGGAAGTTTACCTATATTCATTCCTATTCCTCTTAGAAAGTTCTTGGATATAAGAGAAGTTATTTTATCATTCAACTCATCATCCTATTTATATTTAGAGCCACAAGAATCAACATATTTAATATCTTTAATTTTCAACTTTCTCATAGATTCAAAATATATTTCATTTTCATCTTATTTTTAAACTTTAGAGATTTTATCATTTCATAAGAAATAATAAAGTTATGTAATTCATGAAGAGATAAATCATAGTCATCTTCTAATGAGGAAATTTTATCATCAAAACTATCTAGAAAGTTTCTCATAAGTTTGTTAATAATTATAGAATCTTCCCAAACATCTCTGAATTCTATGATGTTGAAAATAGTTTGATTTACTATAGTGAAGTATTCATCAATATTTTATTCATCTCTCATCCATTATTCATACTTTAGATGCCATATTTTTATCTTTTCTTCCTTCATTTTAGTATTCCCTTCAAAAATACTTTCTATATTGTCCCACATACTTTTTGAAGTATTGATACCCATAACCTTCTGATAAACATTCTCTTATAAGGACATAAGGATTTCATTTCTAGTTATTCCATAAACTTCTATATTTATCTTATCATCAAACATAATAGGAGAATATTTCTCAATGGGAGGAAAACAAACAATAACGGAATCAAAAACTTCAAGGTCAATAAATAGGAGATAAGGAATCATCATATTTTTCTATCCATAATAATTTTTTCCATCAAATATAGGAATTCATCATTTATTCCTAATGTACTACCATTTCATGGAGTATCATCTTCTCATATGTACTTGTAGATTAAAAGTATATAGAAACCAAAAAATGATATATTTCTCACTGATTTTTTATAGTTTGTGGATATCCACTACTTTAACAATGAAAAAGGGTATTTACTAACAAAAATTAAAACTTGACTGAAGTAAAAATTCCTACCATCTCAATCTAATTACACTATCTTAATTTATCGAAAAATCATAACAAAATGTTTTAATGTATTTAAAATAGTTGATGAAATGTATAGGGAATACAGAAAAGAAATAAAAAAAATAAGAATCTCTTGCTAAAACTTTCTAAAATTCCTCCAAAATCTATAGCAATCATATTCCTTCCTGCTTTCTACTCTTCAGTATTAGTTCTCTATCAATATACCATCATTTTTTCTCTAATATTATTTTATATATTGATAAATTCCAATTCTTTTCTCCTTTTATACTTACTCTATGACATACCTACTTCCTAACTGGCACCGGTTCCTTTTTCTTCCACTAAGGAAAAACATGTCATTTGTGACGGGTTATATGCGACAGGGATGGGTCTCGTCGCAAATACTCCCCCTAGAAGAACTATTTGTGACAATACCATCTTCCCATCATAAATAACTAACTATTTGTGATGGGTGTATTTCACCCATCACAAATAACAATTGGAGGGTTTTATCATTTATGATGGGTCTTATTGTAAATACACTAGAATTTGTGACGGGACCCATCGCAAATACCCTTTTTAACCACTTCCCCCTAATTAATAGGGGTTTCACATTTGTGATGGTATTTATCGCTCGTCGTAAATGCTATATCAGCAGGTAGTTATTTTCGATGGATCTCGTCGCAAATAACTTTTTAACCACAACCCCTAATTAAAAGGGGGGTCAGTATTTGCGATGGATTCTGTCTCTATAAGGACCCATCCTTAAACATTACTTAATCTTGAGTTAAATCAATAATTCACATTGAGGATCATTTCGGGTTTATATTTTCATAGAATTAGGCTATAACTATTACATTACATTTCAAAAATTACAAAGTAGACACTTCTACTCAATTTCCATTTTTTCCATAAAATAGAAAATCTTAAAAAAAATTCTAGTTCCATGTTTTAGACAGCATGACTTTTCCTTGATCCCATCCTTGACCCTATTCATCTTCAAGTCCTGGGAAAAACATTTCCCAACATGGGATGAGCATAAAAAGCTCAGTAAGGGTTATAAAATAAGGGAAGAAAACATTATCCCTTCAATAAATACAAACCAATGAAACAATTCTTTTCAATCATAACATACCTCATGAATTCATAATATTTATGAATAAAAATAAGAACTCATAAATCATAAAGGTAATTTATAGAATACATAACATACATACATTATAACTTTCACAGCTACGTAGGGAGTTACATTTTGGAATACCCATCATATTATATTACCTAAATCTCTTAGGAGAAACATTAACATTTACCTCTTTAACTTTACCCAATGCATTGGAGAGCTATCTCAGGCTCACCTGCCCTAGGTTTATCACGAAACCACCCATATACACAAACAATGCCCAATAACCATAAAATATTCATAACACATAAAACAAGAATAAATAAATGATAACATTTCCACATTATAATCACAATATATCATTTCAAGATATTTATATAATCAATGCTTCATCAAACCATTTTCAAAACCATTTAAAACATTTAATAAAGAGATTTTTGAATCAAAGTGTCACATACCACTTTGAAGCTTTTAAAGGAATTAACATATTAAAACATTAATTTCCATATAAATAAATCCTTAAAACCATTTTGAAAACATGTAAATTAATGAGAAATATTTTTGAATAATAAATCTTTAAAACATTCAAAACAATCTTTTAGTTAAAGAGTCTCTTACCACTTAACAAAATTCTTGAATAAAAATAATTACATAATAACATTAAACAAATATTTAATATCATGAGTGTAAATACATTTATTATATAAAATGTCAAATGGAAGTATATACACCCTATAGGATAATAAAGGTGCACAAGATCAATATATGCCTCAAATGAAAGGATATTGAGACATAGTCCCTTACGAAAATTCAACAGCCTAATGTGTCACATTAAAATTTAGAAAAATGAGTTGATGAGAGAGAAAAGGATATCTCATCACTCAGACATAAAATTTACATAAATAATGATATATAAAACATATCCCAACATAATATGATGTAAATTAAAAGACTTAACAAAGAATAAGTCTTTGACTAAAAGAGGAGGGTGAAAGGTTCCCTTATCGATTTGGCAACTTATGAAACATACACCTCGTGAAATAAGGATCATACAATGAAGATGTAAATATTCATAAATTAAATTATATTACACAAATAATACAATCATGGGTTGTACATACACCACAAAAAATAAATTACTCGAAAATATAGCATGAATCTCATGGGAATAAAAAATGAGATGAAAACTCCTTACCACGTAGTAATCAATCGAGTCATATGACCAAAAATTAATAACCACCAAATTATTCATAGAATAACATGAATAAAAAGATAATAATGATAATATATATCAAATTTTAGTACACAATACACTACATGCAATAAATAAGTGTCAAACAAAGGAAAAATCATGGAATTAAAAGTTAGATATAAAACCCCTTACCTCATGTCCGACTTGACTCGTTTGTTCCTTATTCTTCCTGAATAATAAACATAAGTAAATTTATACTTGCTTAAGAACCTTTTTCAAGTTTATTATTTCTTTTATATCACTTATTGCCTTTCTATAACAATTATTTAATTATTTGAGTTCATATCGGATATTTTGTCGATGTTTGGAACTTGAGTCAAAAATGAACTTGTTATGATTACAAATTGTCCATGTTGTCAAAAGCATATTATCTACAAAATCATATTAATTATTTAGATATCATATATATCATATATATTTAGTATATATGTATCTATAAAATTCTATAACATTTGGACATAAGAAATTAAATTCATTGTTCATGGACACAGTAAGTCGTACGTACGCATGAACACTACTTTCATTTCTTTTATCATTTTTAAATAAATGAAAACTTAATGATTCATAGGTATATTATAATTACATTATAATATAACATTTTCTATATGTTACATAAGTTCATTAACATCATCATTTATATGTTATATGTATGGTATGAACGAGTCATGTCACTTTGAGGGGGTTGTAGTTTGCACTTCCTCAAATGAAATTATCGTGTTAACACATATTGGAAATAATTAAGGTATGTTTTTAAATAAAAATTATAGATTCATATAGAAAATATATACATAATATATATCATATATAAATAAAGTTCCATCATAATGTCCACCATTAGAGGTGGTATGAGAAGATTGAACAATCATCGTTTCGTGAGGCGGTAGTTCATCATTCACAGAAACAGTATGTTCTTTACCCATTATATGGAGGTGTGAGGAAGTGTAATTAGAATACTTCACATAAAAATATCCTATTATATTTAATATACCTGTTTTTTTATAAATATATATATATATATATTAGGGATTTGGAGAATTAAAATAAAATAAAAAACTTAAGAGAAGACGTTACCTTTAAATCGGGAAACTCCCTTTGGTTTGAACCAAAAGGATTTATTGAAGTGCCTTATGCATAAGGTAAGGCTTCTAAGTAGAATATAGGGATCTTGAGAGATTATTTGGGTAGGTTTTGGATGAGTCAAGTGGCTTGAGAAGTGTGAGGAATGGGTTAGAAGTGAGGGATTTTATAAGGGGGAGGAGGGGCTCTTTAGGAAAGTTTGAAAATATTATTTTATTATATTATGATTTTCAATTTAAAAAAGGTCCAAAACTCATTAAAGTATAATATAAGATGACTCTTGTTCGAAATAAAATCATACAATAATAATTGAATAGGTTTTGTATATTTTTTTAATTTTTATAATCTTATTTATTTAAATCATTCATTAATGAGGTAAACACTGCATCATTATTGTGTCATAAATAATTTTATTTATCTGATGTCTAAGAATTATAAAAAATACCATGAGGTAGGAAATAATTTTATATTTCAAATGAATATTAATAATCTAAGATATAACTTATATAACCTCATGTAAAAAATTATTTACTAATAGATATATGTTTAAGTCATTTTTGTCTTTACTTTAAATTAATTAATATAAAGTGTCATTATCACTCTTAAGTGGCACCATGGGGTCCAAAAATCGACCCAAGGATTCCCATGGTAGAACTTGTATCAACAAATAGAATTTGGACACATTTTAGGGTAATTTAATATTATTAAAATATTATTTTTTTACCCTTATTTACCAGATTTACCCTTTAACCATTATAAATAAAATATTTACTAAAGTAAATATTTAAAATGTATAAAAATAAAAGTTACCTATTTACACAATTTGGACTTCAGGATTCCAAATATGGAATACATTTTTCCAAATTCAAAACACATATTTTTAATAAATTAATTTAAAATTAATTCTCGTTGTCAAAACTAAAAGTGTGTTTTTAAGAAATAAAAATTATCATAAGATTGACAATTATTTATGTCCAATTTCAAAGTGAAATTACTTAAAATGACCAAAAATGGATTAAATGGTAAAAATATAATCTAATTAAAACATAAAACCATTTAGAAAGATAATCTAACTATATAAATAAATTAGATTAAAAGGCATTTTTGAATTAAAATACAGTATTTTTCACTATTCATAAAAAATGAACTTTATCAGAAAAATACCAAAATTTCATCAAAAGTAAATTTTTATGTCCCTATTCTAAATAATAATATTATTTTGTCAAATAGAGTATATAAATGTGAAAAAAAACTAGATTTAAAAAGGGTTCTCCATCAAAAGGTTGTAAAACGACATTTTAAAGAATATTAGAGTATTTATTCTTAAATTAGGATTCTTTATTATTTTAAGCCTCTAAAATTTATTAGATAAATGTAAAAACACTTATGAAACATATTTATTCAAAATATGGTTAGTTCGGTTCATTCCCACCAATACAACAGCTAGGATTTAACTACCATTTAAAATAATAATATTATATTATTATATTTTAGTATAACTCAACGGTGTGTGCTACATAAGATTTCAAACAAACTCGTTGTTACGTATCAGATACGTCATCGAATATAGAATACTATTTAAAGTAAAATTAATATTTAATTCACAAATATTAATAAATATGAAAATGTTATATTCTATATTTACCTGGGATGTTACATCATTCCCCCCTTTTGGGAATTGTGTCCTCGCAATTTTAAAATTAGGCTCAGAAACTTCATTAAAAGTCCCACATTAGAAAAAGTGTCAATAATACTATCAATTTAAAAGGAATAAGAGAAGTAAAAATGTCACCCGAGATAACACATACTAGGATTCCATTAAAACATAGATATTTTGGAGAAAATAAGTGTCATGTTCTGATGGAGAGTGATAGAAAACATTATTAGTATAATGTTAACAACAAGAAATCCACAAACATGTGATGGGTTAAATGGTCATTGGTTTCCCAGTAGAAAAATTAAACAGACAACGTTTTTGTTTTTAAGTTCCTTTTTATAAATTTGAGGAATTTATTTCTGAGCTTGACTAAGAACATAAGGACACATACTTACTTTTCATGTAGACTTTCATCCTTTACTAAATTTATACCACAAACTCTTCTTTTCTCCAAATAATGATTATTCAAACTGACCTGGTCACATCAAAAGAGCTAGAATAAACTTTTAGAGTATAACATGATCCAAAAAATATGAACCATATATTTCTCTTGTCTTTAGACATTAACCAAAACCAACATCATTAGTACAAGATCAGATAATCCCTAAAAAGGATATTCTTTTATAAAAATAAATACTACTCTTAATCTCCAAAATTCAAAAAATAGTTCCCAAAGTTCAACAAAGATCATTCAATACAAAATTGTCCTTAAAATTATTATATATGATCCTAACTAAGATTAAAACCTAAATCTTGTAAGAATTTGATCACATAGTCTTCTATGGTAAATCTTAACATTTATCTCCAAATAAAATCGACTACTCTTAAAGTATCATATTGAAGTGTAATTAACCAAATCACATATTCTTTATGATAGGTTAATCATTTCCATAAATAATCCAAATTGATATATGTCCATAATAAAAACATAGATTCTTCCAAAATAAAATTTCAACCATTAATCCACAAATGAGATCCCATAGTATTATATTTCCCTTAAGTATATAATGTTCCCCAAAAGAGAGAACGTCTTCCAAAATAACATTTATCAGTTAATCGCCAAATCATTTTCCTATATTAAATATACAATTTGAAAAAACATAATTTCCCAAAATTAACATATTATTGATCTATAAAATCATTTAACAAAAGAGAATAATTCATACAAACCAAGGACTTCACGTAGTCCAATGGTAGGTGATAAATCACAATCGCACTATGGTTGTGGGTTTAATTCCCACAGATTTGTCTGACACGATAGGTTGTCACACAGTCTACATGTTTTCCTTTTTCAAAAACTATACAATTTTGTAACATTCCCAAAAATGAGATAAATTCCTCAAAAATAACCATAACATGATATAAGCTCAACTATTATCTTATGCCTCTCATTTTCATCCCAAATCATAATGACCTCAATATCTTAATTCATGAAGTCTTATATATATTGAAAAAAAAAATAGCCTCCATAAAATAACACTATTTCCAAAGAAAGAACATCATACCTTGATCATGGTGTCCACCTAGTTTCATCATCATCTTGTTCATGTAGATAAATGGTCTATGCATTGCAATAACGATTTAGATATCCTTCAAAATAATTTTCTTCCTTTATCCAAATACACCTCGTACAACTTGGGTCATATGGGTGATCACAGAAAAAGAGTTTTGGAAAATAATCATGTATGACATATAATTTGAAAACATATAATAAAATATTCTTTCTAGAAAATAGTCTGACCGAATTTGAGTTGAAATATTCAATCAATGTTCCTTTTAAAATACCATAAGTATGTACTAAAAGACTATAATTTAAAAGAAAATATAAATAGGTTGTGGAAGGGACTCCTTCAGAACCTTTTTCAAAATCATAATATTCTTCAAAATCTTTTGATAAGGT
This sequence comes from Viscum album, assembly GCA_963277665.1. Taxonomy (NCBI): domain Eukaryota; kingdom Viridiplantae; phylum Streptophyta; class Magnoliopsida; order Santalales; family Viscaceae; genus Viscum; species Viscum album. Next base: position 556,481,541 of record OY728137.1, read on the forward strand.
AAAATATTTGAAAATACCTTGTTAATATTCACTTTTCTTCAATATATGAGAATTTTGAGAAAATAGGATTTGATTAAATACAACCCATGATCCACGATGGTATTGAGGTATAGCGGAGGTGTTTGATATATCAAACAATTTCTTGCAAGTGAGTTGTATGTTAGAAAATGTTTTAGAGTCATCTGTACATGACTTTGTAATAATTATTACAAGCAAGTCATCAGGAAGAGATAGGAATGTCATTTAAGATCCCCCTCCTTCAATTTGTAACAGACTTTCCTTGATCAAAAAAACTACAAAAGAAATATTTAACTTAAATAATAGACCTAGAGACTAACCATGTGTCTAAAAAAACTCTTAATCCCTAAAGTTGTCTAAACTGACCTCTGATACCAACTATAAGGACCCAACCATAAACATTACTTAATCTTGAGTTAAATAAAGAATTAACATTGAGGATTTTTTAGGTATAGAGTTTTAGAGAATTAGGCCATAACTATTAAATTACATTTCAAAAATTACAAAGTAGACACTTCTACTCATATTCCATTTTTTTCCTATAAAATAAAAAATCTTAGAAAAACATGTCTAGTTCCATGTTTTAGACAACATGACTTTTCCTTGATCCCATCCTTGACCCTATCCATCTTTGAGTCCTATGAAAAACATTTTAAAACTTGGGATGATCATAAAAATCTTTGTAAGTGTTATAAAATAAGGGAATAAAACATTATCCTATAAATTAATACAAACCAATGAAATGATACTTTTCAATCATAACATACCTCATTAATTCATAAAATTTATGAATAACAATAACAAATCATAAATCATAAAGGTAAATTATGGCATACATAACATACTTACATTATAGCTTTCACGTCTATGTATGGAGTTACATTTTGGAATACCCATCACAGTATATTCCCTAAATCTCTTAGGAGAAACATTAACGTTTACCTCTGTCACGTTACCCAATGCATTGGAGAGAAATCTTGGGCTCACCCTCCCTGGGTTTATCACGGAACCACCCGTATAAGTAAACAATGTTCAATAACCATAACATATTTACAACACATAAAACAAGCATAACATAATGATAACATTTACACATTGCAATTGCAATATATCATTTCAAGATATTGACATAATCAATTCTTTATAAAACCATTTTCAAAACTATTTAAAACATTTAACAAAGATATTTTTGAATCAAAGTGTCCCATACCACTTTGAATATTTTAAAGGAATTAACATTTTAAAAAATTAATTTTCATTTAAATAAATCCTTAAATCCATTTTGAAAACATGTACATTAATGAGAAATGTTTTTAAGAATAAATCTTTAAAACATTTAAAACAATGTTTCAGTTAAAGAGTCCCTTCCCACTTGATAAAATACATGAATAAAAATAATTACATAATAACATTAAACAAATCTTATAATATCATGATTGTAAATATATTCATGATATAATATTTAAATGGGAATTATATACACCCTATAGGATAATAAAGGTGCACAAGATCAATATATTCCTCAAATAAAAAGAGATTGAGACATAGTCTCTTACGAAAATTTAACAGCCTAACAACGTCACTTTAAAATTTAGAAAAATTAGTTGATGAGATAGAAAAGGATATCTCATAACTTGGGTATAAATTTTATATAAATAAGGATATATAATAACATATACAAATATAATATAATGTAAATTAAAAGACTTAACAAAAGAATATGTCTTTGACTAAAAGAGGAGGGTGAAAGGTTCCTTTACCGATTTGGTAACTTACCAAACAGACACCCCTTGAAAGAAGGATCATAAAATGAAGATTTGAAGACCCATAAATTAAAGAATATTACACAAATAATACAATCATGGATATTACATACACCAAACCAAAGGAAATAGTGGAAAATATAGTATGAATCTCACGGGAATAAAAAGTGAGATGAAAACTCCTTACCACATAGCAATCAATAGAGTTGTATGAACAAAAATTAATAACCACCAAATTATTCACTTAATAACATTAATATAAATATAATTATGATACAATATCAAATTTAAGTACAAAATACACGACATGCAAGAAATAAGAGGTGAACAAATAAAATTTCATGGAATTAAAAGTGAGATAAGAAACCCCTTACCTCATGTCTAACTTGACTCATTTGTTCCTTGTTCATCCTGAATAATAAAATTAACTTATTTTTTACATGATTTAGAACCTTTTTCAAGTTTATTATTCCTTTTATATTACTTATTACCTTGATATAATAGTTAGTTAATTATTTGAGTTTATATTATACATTTTGTTGATGCTCGGAACTTGAGTCAAAAATGAACTTGTTATAATTACAAATTATCCATCTGGTAAAAATTATATTATCCCCATAATCATATTCATTATTTATATATCATATATATCATATATATCCATCATATATGTATCTATAATAGTCCATAATATTTGGACATAAGAAATGAAATGCACCGTTCATGGAGACGGTAAGCCATACGTACGCAAGAACGCTACTTTCATTTCTTTTTTCATTTTTAAAGAAATGAAAACTTAATGATACATAGGTATATTATAATTACAGTATAATATCATATTTTATATATTTTACATAATTTCATTAACACCATCATTTATACGTTCCATATATGGAATGAATGAGTCATATCACTTTGAAGGGGTGGTAGTCCGCACTTCCTCAAATGAAATTATCGTGTTTACACATTTTGGAAAGAATAAAGGTATGTTTGTAAATAAAAATTACATAATGATATAGAAAACATTAACATAATATATATCATTTATAAATATGGTACCATCATAATGTCCACTATTAGAGGTGGTAGGATAAGATTGAACAATCATCATTTCGTGAGGCTGTAATTCATCATCCACAAAAATAATATGTCATTTACCCATTAGATAGAGGTTTGTGGGAGTTTAGTTCAAACACTTATCATAAAAACAACCTAGTATATTTAAGATAATTTTTTTTATATAAAAATAAATAAATAAAGAGAGTTTAGGGGGTTGGATATGGAAAATAAAATAGAAGAACTTAAGAGAAGACGTTAAATTTAAATCGGGTAAAGCTCTTTGGTTTGAACCAAAATAATTTATTTAAGTTCCTTATAACTAAGGTAAGCATTATATATGGAAGATAAGGATATTGAGAGATTATTTGGATAGGGTTTTTATGATCCAAGGGGCTTTAGAAGTGTTAGTAATTGGTTAGAATTGAGGGATTTTTATAAGGGGGGGAGGGGCTCTTTAGGAATGTTTGAGAATATTATTTTATTAAATTATGATTTTCGGTTTCAAAAGGTCCAAAACTCATTAAAGTCAAACATAATATGACTATTGTTCTAAATAAAATCATACAATAATAATTGGATAGTTTTTGGATATTGTTTTAATTTTTATAATCTTATTTATTTAAATCATTCATTAATGAGGTAAACATTGCATCATTATTGTGTTTTAAATAATTTTATTTATTTGATGTCTAGAAATTATAAAAAAAATACCATCATGTATAATATAGTAATAGATTTAAAATTAACATTTATAGAATAATATATAACTTATATAACCCCATGTAAAAATTGATTTACTAAAAGATATATGTTTAAGTCATTTTTGTCTTTACTTTAAATTAATTAATATAAAGTGGAATTATCACTCTTAAGTGGCTCCATGTGGTCCCAAAATAGACCCAAGGATGCCCATGGTCGAAAATTTATCAACAAATAGTATTAGTACACATGTTAAGGTAATTTAATATTATTATAATATTATTCTTTTACCCTTATTTACCATATTTACGCTTTAACCATGGTAAATAAAATATTTACTGAAGTAAATATTTAAAATGTATAAAAATAAAAGTTACCTATTTTCAAAATTTGTACCTCATGATTCCAAATATGGAATCCATTTTTTCAAATTCAGAACACATAAGTGGCAAAAATTAAATTAAAATTAATTCCTGTTGTCAAAACAAAAAGCATGGTTTTAGGAAATAATAACTATCAAAAGATTGACACTTGTGTGTGGCCAATTTCAAAGTGAAATTACTTCCAATGACCAAAATTGGATTAAATGGTAAATATATAATATAATTACACCTTAAAACCAATTATAAAGATAATATAACCATATAAATAAATTAGATTAAAAGGCATTTTTGAATTAAAATACAGTATTTTTCACTATTCATAATTAAAATGAACTTTATCAAAAAAATACCAAAATTTCATCCAAAGTAAATTTTGATGTCCCTATTATAAATAATAATATTATTTTGTCTCATAGAGTATATAAAAGTGACAAAAACTATATTTAAAAAGGGTTTTCCATCAAAAGGCTATAAAACGACCTTTTAAAGAATATTAGAGTATTTATGCTTAAAATTGGATTCTTTCTTATTTAAAGCCTCTAAACTTTATTGGATAAATGTAAAAACATTTAAGAAACATGTATTTAATCATAATATGGTTATTTTAGTTCATTCTCTCTAATAAAACGTCTAGGATTTAACTATCATTTAAAATAATAATATTATATTATTGTTTTTTAGTATAACTCAATGTTGTGTGCTATGTAAGATTTTAAGGAAACTTGTTGTTACGTATCAAGTATGCTATCAAAAATAGAATCCCATTTAAATTAAATTTAATATTTAATTCACAAATATTAATAAATATTAAAATTTTATATTCCATATTTACCTGGGATGTTACATCCTTCCCCCCTTTTGGGAACTGCATCCTCGCAATTTTAAAATTAGGCTCCGAAACTTTATTAAAATTATCACATCGGAAAAGAGTAAATAATGCTATCACTTTAAAAGGAATAAGAGAATTAAAAATATCACCGAATATAACACATACTAGGATTCCATGAAAACATGGATATGGAAGAGAAACTAAGTGTCATGTTCTGATATAGAGTGATCAAAAACATGATTAGGAGAATGTTAACAACAATGAAACCACAAACATGTGATGGGTTAAACTGTCATTGGTTTCCTGATAGTAAAATTAAGTGGACAATGTTTTTTTTATATTCATTTTTTATAAAGTTGAGGAATTTTTTTATGAGCTCGACTAAGAACATAAGGACACATACTTACTTGTCATGTAGACTTTCATCCTTTACTAAATTTCTACCACAAAATCTTACTTCCTCCAAATGATGAGTATTCAAACTGACTTGGTCAAATCAAAAGCATTAGAATCAATTTGTAGAGTATAACATAATCTACAAAATATGAACCATATATTTCCCTTGTCTTTATACATTTACCAAAACCAAAATGGTTAGTACAATATTAGATAATCCACAAAAAGAATAATCTTTTATAAAAAGAAATACTACTCTTAGTCTCTAAAATTCAAAAAACCGTACCCAAAGTTCAACAAAGATCATTCAATACAAAATTTTACTTAAAATTATTCAATATTATCCAAACTAAAATTGAAACCCAAAACTCTGAAGAATTTGATCACATATTCTTCCATGGTAAATCTTTAGATTTATCTCCAAATAACATCGACGACTCTTAAAGTATCATACTGAAGTGTAATTAACCAAATCACATATTCTCTATGATAGATTTATCATTTCCATAAAAAACCCAAATTTCTATATGTCCAAAATAAAAACATATATTCTTCCAAAATAAAATTTCAAACATGACTCCAAAAATGAGATCCCATAGTATTCTATTTCCCTTAAGCATATAATGATCCCCAAAAGAGAGAATGTCTTCCAAAATAACATTTATTACTTGACCAAATCATTTTTCCTATATTAAGGATATCCATTTGAAAAAACATAAGTTCTAAAAATCAACTTATTCTTGATCCATAATATCATTTAACTAAAAATAATAAGGCATACTAACTAGGGACTTCACATAGTCTAGTGGTAGGCGATAAATCACAATCGCACTTTGGTTGTGGGTTTGATTCCCTCGGCTTTGTCCGACGTAAAAGGTTGGCACACTATCTGGGTGTTTTCCTTTTTCAAAAACTATACAATTTTATAACATTCCCAAAAATCAGATAAACTTCTCAAAAATTACCATAACATGATTTAGCCTCAATGGTTGTCTTATGCCTCTTATTTTCAACCCAACTCATAATAACCTCAATATCTTAATTCATGAAGTCTTATATATAATGAAAAAAAAATAAACTCTATAAAATGACACTATTTCCAAAGAAATAACATCATACATTGATCATGGTGTCTACCTGGTTTCATTGTCATCTTATTCACGTAGACAGATGGTCCATGCATTGAAAAAATGATTTAGAGATCCTTCAAAATATTTTTATTCCTTTATCCAAATACACCTCATATAACTTGGGTCATATGGGTTATCACAGAAAAAGAGTTCTGTAAAATAATCATGTATGACATATAATTTCTAAACATCTGATAAATCTTTCTTTTTTATAAAGTAGTCTAACGAAGTTTGAGTTGAAACATTCAATCAATGGTCCTTTTAAAATACCATAATTATGTGCTGAAAGACTATAATTTAAAAGAAAATATAAATATGTTGTGCAAGGGAATTCTTCATTATCACATTTTTCAAAATCATAATATGCTTTAAAATATTGTGATAAGGTGAAATATTTGAAAATACCTTGATAATATTTACCTTTCTTTGAAATATGATAATATTGAGAAAATATAATTTGATTAAATACAACCCATTTTCCATGATGGTATCAAGGTATTGAGGAGGTGTTTGATATCTCAAAAAGATTCTTGAAAGTGAGTTGTATGTTAGAAAATTTTCAGAGTTGTCTGGACATGAATTTTCAATAATTATTGCAAGAAAGTCATTTGGAAGAGATAGGAATGTCATTTTAGATCCTCCTCCTTCCATTTGTAACAAACTTTTCCTTGATCTGAAAAAAGGTTAAAATAGATATTTAACTTAAAGAATAGACATAGATACTAACCATGTGTCTAACAAAAACTCCTAATCACTAAAGTTGTATAAACTGACCTCTGATACCAACTATAAGGACTCATCCTTAAACATTACTTAATCTTGAGCTAAATCATGAATTCACATTGAGGATCTTTTCAGGTTTATATTTTTAGAGAATTTAGGCCATAACTATTACACTACATTTCAAAAATTACAAAGTAGAAACTTCTAATCTGTTTCCATTTTTTTCTATAAAATAGACAATCTTAAAAAAAAACCTATCTAGTCCCATGTTTTAGACAGTATGAATTTTCCTTGATCTCATCCTTGACACTATTCATCTTTGAGTCTAGTGAAAAACATTTCAAAACTTGGGATGAGCATAAAAATCTTAGTAAGGGTTATAAAATAAGGGAAGAAAACATTATCCCATAAATAAATACAAACCAATGAAATGATACTTTGGAATCATAATATACCTCACGAATTCATAATAATTATGAATAACAATAATAAATCATAAATCATAAAGGTAACTTATGGCATACATAACATACTTACATTATATCTTTCACTACTATGTAGGGAGTTACATTTTAGAATACCCATCACAGTAAATTCCCTAAATCTCTTATTAGAAACATTAACATTTACCTTTGTCAGGTTACCCAATGCATTAGAGAGCTATCTTGGGCTCACCCACCATAGGTTTATCACGAAACCACCCATATACATAAACAATTCCCAATAACCATAACATATTCATAACAAATAAAACAAGCATAAAAGAATGATAACATTTCCACAATGTAATCACAATATATCATTTCAAGATATTTACATCATCAATGCTTTATCAAACTATTTTCAAAACCATTTAAAACATTTAATAAATATATTTTTGAGTCAAAGTGTCCCAGACCACTTTAAAATTTTTAAAGGATTTAGTATTTTAAAACATTAATTTCCTTATAAATAAATAATTAAAACCATTTTTAAAACATGGACATTAATGAGAAATATTTTGAAGAATAAATCTTTAAAACATTTAAAATAATGTTTTAGTTAAAGAGTCACTTACCACTTGATAAAATAATTGAATAAAAATAATTACATAATAACATTAAAAAAATATTATAATATCATTATTTTAAAGAGATTCATGATATAATTTGTCAAATGGCAGTATATACACCCTATATGATAATAAATGTGCACAAGATCAAGATATGCCTCAAATGAAAGGAGATTGATACATAATCCCTTACAAAAATTCGACAGACTAATAGTGTCACTTTAAAATTTAAAAAAATTAGTTGATGATAGAGAAAAGGATATATCATCACTTGGACATAAATTTTATAGAAATATGTATATATAAGAACATATCCAAATATAAGATAATGTAAATTAAAATACTTAACAAAGAATAATTATTTGACTAAAAGAGGAGGGTGAAAGGTTCCCTTACTAATTTGTAACTTACGAAACATAAACCCCAAGAAAGAAGGATCATACAATGAAGATGTAAATACCCATAAATTAAATTATATTACACAAATAATACAATAATGGGTATTACATACACCACACAAAAGGAAATAGTGTCAAATATATCATGAATCATACAGGAATAAAAAGTGAGATGAAAACTTCTTACCGCATAGCAATCAATCGAGTCGTATGACCAAAAATTAATAACCACAAAATTATTCATATAATATAATTAATATAAATATAATAATGATAATATATATCAAATTTAAGTACACAATACATAACATTCAATAAATAAGTGGCGAACAAAGTAAATCTCATAGAATTAAAAGTGAGATAAGAAACCTCTTACCTCATGCCCGACTTGACTCGTTTGTTTCTTGTTCTTCCTGAGTAATAAAATTAAGTTAATTTCTACTTTATTTAGAACCTTTTTAAATTTTATTATTCATTTTAAATCACTTATTACCTTAATATAACAATTAGTTAATTATTTGAGTTCATATCGGACATTTTGTCGATGTTCAGAACTTGAGTCAAAAATGAATTTGTTATAATTAAAAATTGTCCATGTGGTAAAAATATATTATCTACAAAATAATATTAATTATTTAGATATCATATATATCATATATATCAAGTATATATGTATATATAATATTTCATAACATATGGAAATAATAAATTAAATGCATTGTTCATGGAGACGGTAAGTCGTACCTACGCATGAATGCTACTTTCATTTCTTTTTTCATTTTTAAAGAAATTAAAACATAATGATACATAGGAATATTATAATTCCAGTATAATATCATATTTTATATACATTACACAATTTCATTAACACCATCATTTATATGTTCCATTTATGGTATGAACGAGTCATATCAATTTGAGGGGGTGGTAATCTGCACTTCCTCAAATGAAATTATCATGTTTACACATATTGGAAATCAAAAAGGTATGTTTGTAAAAAAAATTACATAAGAATATATAAAACATAAACACAATATATATCATATATAAATATAGTGTCATCATAATGGCCACCATTTGAGGTGGTAGGAGAAGATTGAACAATCATCGTTTCGTGGAGCAGTAGTTCACCATCCATAGAAACAGTATGTTATTTTCCCATTAGATGGAGGTGTGTGGAAGTGTAGTTAGAATAATTATCATAACAAAATCCTAGTGTATTGAAGATACTGGTGTTGGTATAAAAAGAAAAAAATAAATAGGTTTTATGGGGTTGGAGAATGAAATTAAAACAAAAGAACCTAAGAGAAGATGTTACCTTTAAATCGGGTAACTCCCCTTGGTTTGAACCAAAAGGATTTCTTGAAGTTCCTTATGCCTAAGGTAATTATTCAAGGTAGAATAAATGGATATTTATAGATTATTTTGGAAGTTTTTTGACAATCCAAGGGTCTTTAGAAGTGTGGGGAATGGGTTATAAGTGATGGCTTTTTATAAAGGGGGGCTCTTTAGGAAAGTTTGAAAATATTATTTTATTATGTTATGATTTTGGGTGTCAAAAGATCCAAAACTCATTAAAGTATAATATAATATAAAACTTTTTGAAATAAAATCATAAAATAAAAATTGGATAGGTTTTGGATATTTTTTAATTTTTATAATCTTATTTATTTAAATCATTCATTAATGAGGTAAACAATGCATAATTATTGTGTCGTAAATAATTTTATTTATTTGATGTCAAAAAATTATAAAACAAATACCATGATGTAGGAAATATTTTTATCTTTCAAATTAATATTTATAGTATAAGATATAACTTATATAACCCCATGTAAAAATTGATTTACTAAAAGATATATGTTTAAGTCATTTTTGTTTTTACTTTAAATTAATTAGTATAGTGTCATTATAACTCTTAAGTCGCTCCATGGGGTCCTAAAATCAACCCAAGGATGCCCATGGTCGAAAATGTATCAAAAAATAGGTTTATGAAACATGTTAGTATAATTTAATATTATTATAATATTATTTTCTTATCCTTATTTACCAGATTTACCCTTTAACCATGGTAAATAAAATATTTACTGAAGTAAATATTTAAAATTTCTAAAAATAAAAGTTACCTATTTACAAAATTTGTAACTCATTATTCAAAATATAGAATCCATTTTTGCAAATTCAAAACACACAAGTGGAAGAAATTAATTTAAAATTAATTTTTGTTGTCAAAACAAAATGTGTTTTTATGAAATAATAACTACCAAAAGATTGACACTTGTTTAGGGCCAATTTCAAAGTGAAATTAATTCCAATTACAAAAATTGGATTACATGGTAAAAAAATAATCTAATTATACATTAAAACCATTTATAAATATAATCTAATCATATAAATAAATTAGATCAAAATGCAGTTTTGAATTAAAATATAGTATTTTTCACTATTCATAAAAAATGAACTTGATCAGAAAAATACCAAAATTTCATCCAAAGTAAATTTTGACGTCCCTATTCTAAATAATAATATAATTTTGTCAAATAGAACATATAAAAGTGAAAAAAAACAAGATTTAAAAAAGGTTCTCCATCAAAAGGTGGTAAAACGGCCTTTTAAAGAATATTAGAGTATTTATGATTAAAATCGGATTCTTTCTTATTTTAAGCCTCTAAAATATATTGGATAAATGTAAAAACATTTTAGAAACATATTTAATCATAATATGGTTAGTTCAGTTCATTCTCGCTAATACAACATCTAGGATTTAACTACCATTTAAAATAATAAAATTATATTATGATTTTTCAATACAACTCAACATTGTGTACTACATAAGATTTCAAAGAAACTTGTTGTTACATATCAGGTATGCAATAAAACATAGCATCCCATTTAAAGTAAAATTAATATTTAATTCAAAAATATTAATAAATATGAAAATGTTATATTCCATATTTACCTGGGATGTTACATCCTTCCCCCCTTTTGGGAATTTTGTCTTTGAAATTTTAAAATTAGGCTCAAAAACTTAATTAAAATTTTCACATTGGAAAATAATCAATAATACTATCAATTTAAAAGGAAGAAGAGAAGTAAAAATGTCACCCGAGATAACACATACTAGGATTCCATGAAAACATGGATATGAAGGAGAAACTAAGTGTCATGTTCTGATAAAGAGTGATAGAAAACATGATTAGGAGAATGTTAACAACAAGAAAACCACAAAAATGTGATGGGTTAAATGGTCATTGGTTTTCTAGTAGGAAAATTAAATGGACAACGTTTTTATTTTTAATTTCTTTTCTATAAATTTGAGGAATTTATTTACGAGTTTCACTAAGAACATAAGGAAATATACTTACTTGTCATGTAGACTTTCATCCTTTACTAAATTTCTACCACAAACTCTTCTTTTCTCCAAAAGATGAATATTCAAACTGACTTGGTCATGTCAAAATCCCTAGAATCAACTATTAGAGTATAACATGATCCACAAAATATGAACTATATATTTCCCTTGTCTTTAGACATTAATCAAAACCAAAATGGTTAGTATAAGATCAGATAATCCACAAAAAGTATAATCTTTTATAAAAAAGAAATATTACTCTTAATCTCTAAAATTCAACAAATAGTACCCAAAGTTCAACAAATATCATTCAATACACAATTGTCCTTAAAATTATTCAATATTATCCCAACTAAGATTGAAACCCCAAACTCGGAATAATTTGATCACATAGTCTTCTATGTTAAATCTTAACATTTATCTCCAAATTACATCGACTACTCTTAAAGTCTCATACTAAATTGTAATTAACCTAATCACATATTCTCTATGATAGTTTAATCATTTCCATAAATAACACAAATTTCAATATTTCCATAATAAAAATATAGATTCTTCCAAAATAAAATTTCAACCATTACTCCACAAATGAGATCCCATAGTATTCTATTTCCCTTAAGAATATAATGTTCCCCAAAAGAGAGAACGTCTTCCAAAATAACATTTATCAGTTAATCACCAAATAATTTTTTCTATATTAAGGATACCATTTGAAAAAAACATAAGTTCCAAAAATCAACTTATTCTTGATCGATAAAATCATTTAACTAAAAAGACTAATTCATACAAACCAAGGACTTCATGTAGTCCAGTGGTAGGTGATAAATCACAATATCACTTTGGTTGTTGGTTTGATTCACATAGCTTTGTACGATGTGACCAGTTGTCACACGGTCTACGTGTTGTCCTTTTTCAAAAACTATACAATTTTATAACATTCCCAAAAATGAGGTAAACTCCTCAAAAATGACCATAACATGATTTAACCACAACAGTTATCTTATGCCTCTCATTTTCATCCCAAATAATAATGACCTCAATATCTTAATTCATGAAGTCTTATATATATTGGCAATTTTTTTAGCCTCCATAAAATAACACTATTTCCAAAGAAATAACATCGTACCTTGATCATGGTGTCCACCTGGTTTCATCGTCATCTTGTTCATGTAGATAGATGGTCTATGCATTGCAATAATGATTTATAGATCCTTCAAAATAATTTTTTTCCTTTATCCAAATACACCTCGTAAAACTTCGGTTATATGGGTGATCAGAGAAAAACAGTTTTGGAAAATAATCATGTATGACATATAATTTCAAAACATCTGATAAAACTTGCTTTCTATAAAACAGTCTGACCGAATTTGAGTTGAAAAATTCAATCAATGTTCCTTTTAAAATACCATAAGTATTTGCGGAAAGACTATAATTTAAAAGAAAATATAAATAAGTTTTGAAAGGGACTCCTTCTTCAGCACCTTTTTCAAAATGATAATATTCTTCAAAATCTTGTGATAAGGTAAAATATTTGAAAATACCTTGATAATATTTACCTTTCTTGAAAATATGAGAATATTGAGAAAATAGGATTTGATTAAATACAACCCATGATCCATGATGGTATCGAGGTATAGAAGAGGTGTTTGATATCTCAAAAAATTTCCTGCAAGTGAGCTGTATGTTAGAAAATGTTTTAGAGTCGTTTGGACATGACTTTGCAATAATTATTGCAAGCAAGACATCTGGAAGAGATAGGAATGTCGTTTGAGATCCTCCTCCTTCCATTTTTAACAAACTTTATTTGATCTGAAAAAGGTAAAAAATAAATATTTAACTTAAAGAATAGACATAGATACTAACCATGTGTCTAACAAAAACTCATAATCCCTAAAGTTGTCTAAACCAACCTCTGATACCAACTATAAAGACCCAGCCTTAAACATTACTTAATCTTGAGTTAAATTAAGAATTCACATTGAGGACCTTTTTAGGTTTAGAGTTCTATAGAATTAGGCCATAACTATTATAATACATTTCAAAAATTAAAAAGTAGACACTTCTACTCAGTTTCCATTTTTTTCCAAAAATTACAAAATCTTAAAAAACATGTCTAGTTCCATGTTTTTGACTGAATGACTTTTCCTTGATCTCTTCCTTGAACCTATTCATCTTTTATTCCTATTAAAAACATTTCAAAACATGGGATGAACATAAAAATCTCAGTAAGGGTTATAAAATAAGGGAAGCAAACATTACCCCATCAATAAATACAAACCAATGAAATGATACTTTTCAATCATAACATACCTCGTGAATTCATAAGATTTATGAATAACAATAAGAAATCATAAATCATAAAGGTAACTTATGGATTACATAACGTACTTACATTATATATTTCATAATTATGTAGGGATTTAAGTTTTGGAATACCCATCATAGTATATTCCCTAAATCTCTTAGGAGAAAAATTAATGTTTACCTCTGTCACGTTACCCAATGCATTAGAGAGGTATCTCGGGCTCACCCACCCTAGGTTTATCATGGAACCCCCCGTATACATAAAAAATTCCTAATAACCGTAACATATTCATAAATCATAAAACAAGAATAAAGGAATGATAACATTTCCACATTACAATCACAATATAACATTTCAAGATATTCACATAATCAATACTTTATCAAACCATTTTCAAAACCATTTAAAACATTTATTAAAGAGATTTTTTAATCAAAGTGTCTCATACCACTTTGAATCTTTTAAATTAATTATAATTTTAAAACATTAAATTACATATAAATAAATCCTTAAAAATATTTTCAAAACATGAACATTAATGAGAAATATTTTGACGAATAAATCATTAAAATATTTAAAACAATCTTTTAGTTAAAGAGTCCCTTACCACTTGATAAAATACTTGAATAAAAATAATTACATAATAACAATAAAAAAATTATAATATCATGATTGTAAATAGATTCGTGATATAATATGTCAAAGGGTAGTATATACACCCTATAGGATAATAAAGGTTCAAAAGATCAAGATATGCCTCAAATGAAAAAAGATTGAGACATAGTCCCTTACGAAAATTCGATAGCCTAATGATGTCACATTAAAATTTAGAAAAATGAGTTGATGAGAGAGAAAAATATATATCATCACTTGGACATAAAATTTATAGAAATAAGGATATATAAGAACATATTTTCAATATAAGATAATTTAAATTAAAATATTTAACAAAGAATAAGTCTTCAACTAAAAGAGGAGGGTGAAATGTTCCCTTACCGATTTGGTAACTTACGAAACGTACACCCCATGAAAGAAAGATCATAAAATGAAGATGTTAATACCCCTAAATTAAATTATATTACACAAATAATTCAATCATGGGTAGTACATACACCACACAAAAGGAAATAGTGGAAAATATAGCATGAATCTCACGAGAATAAAAAGTGAGATGAAAAATCCTTACCACATAGCAATCAATCGATTCGTATGACCAAAAAATAATAACCACCAAATTATTCAAAGAATATAATGAATATAAATATAATCAAGATAATATATATCAAATTTCAGTGCACAATACACCACATGCAAGAAATAAATGGCGAACAAAGGAAATCTCATGGAATTAAAAGTGAGATAAGAAACTCTTTACCTCGTGTCCGACTTGACTCGTTTGTTACTTATTCTTCCTGAATAATAAACTTTAGTTAACTTATACTTGCTTCAGAACCTTTTTCAAGTTTATTATTCCTTTTATATCATTTATTACATTTCTATAACAATTAGTTAATTATTTGAGTTCATATCGGGCATTTTATCGATGTTCTGAACTTGAGTCAAAAAATGAACTTGTTATAATTACAAATTGTCCATCTGGTCAAAAGTCTATTATCTCCAGAATCATATTCATTATTTAGATACCATATATATCATATATATCTAGTATATATGTATCTATAATATTCCATAACATTTGGACATAAGAAATCAAATGCACCGTTCATGGAGACTGTAAGTTGTACGTACGCAAGAACGCTACTTTCATTTCTTTTTTCATTTTTAAAGAAATGAAAACTTAATGATGCATAGTTATATTATAATTCCAGTATAATATCATATTTTATATACATTACATAATTTCATTAACACCATCATTTATATGTTCCATATATGGTATGAACGAGTCATATCACTTTGAGGGGGCGATAGTTCACACTTCCTCAAATGAAATTATTGTGTTTACACATATTGGAAAGCATAAAGGTAGTTTTGTAAATAAAAATTACAGAAGAATATAGAAAACATAAAAATAATATATATCATATATAAATATAGTTCCATCATAATGGACACAATTATAGGTGGTAGGAGAAGATTGAACAATCATTGTTTCGTGATACAGTAGTTCACCATCCATAGAAACAGTATGCTCTTTACCCATTAGATGGAGATGTGTGGAAATGTAGTTAGAATACTTCTTATAACAACATCCTAGTATATTGATATACTGGTTTTGTTATAAAAAGAAATAAATAAAGAGATTTTAGGGGGTTGGAGACCGAAAATAAAACCAAATAACTTAAGATAATATGTTACCTTTAAATCGGGTAACTCCCATTGGTTTGAACCGAAAGGATTTCTTAAAGTGGCTTCTGCCTTATATAAGACTTCTAGGTCAAAGAGAGGGATCATGAGAGATTATTTGGGCAGGGTTTGGACAATACAAGGGGCTTGAGAAGTGTGTAGAATGGGTTAGAAGTGAGGGATTTTTATTAGGGGGGAGGGGCTCTTTAGGAAAGTTTGAAAATATTATTTTATTATATTATGATTTTCAATTTCAAAAGGTCCAAAACTCATTAAAGTCAAAGATAAGATACCTATTGTTCGAAATAAAAATATCCAATAAGAATTTGAGAGGTTTTGGATATTGTTTTAATTTTTTATAATCTTATTTATTTAAATCACTCATTAATGAGGTAAACATTGCATCATTATTGTGTCATAAATAATTTTATTCATTTGATGGCTAAAAATTATAAAAAAATACCATGATGTAAGAAATATTTTTAGATTTAAAATAAATATTTATAGTTGAAGAGATGACTTATATAACCCCATGTAAATATTTATTTAATAAAAGATATATGTTTAAGTCATTTTTGTCTTTACTTTAAATTAATTAATATAAAGTGTCATTATCACTCTTAGGTGGCTACATGGGGTCCCAAAATCGACCCAAGGATACCCATGGTCGAACATGTATCAACCAATAGGATTAAGACACATGTTAGGGTAATTTAATATTATTATAATATTATTTTTTTACGCTTAATTACCAAACATACCATTTAATCACGGTAAATAAAATATTTACTGAAGTAAATATTTAAAATGTCTAAAAACAAAAGTTACCTATTAACACAACTTGGACCACCTGATTCCAAATATGAAAACCATTTTTCTCAATTAAAAATATAGAAGTGGCAGAAATTAATTTAAAATTAATTCTTGTTGTCAAAACAAAAATCGTGTTTTTAAGAAATAATAACTGTCAAAAGATTGACACTTGTTTATGTCCAATTTCAAAGTGAAATTACCTCTAATGACCAACATTGAATTAAATGGTAAAACTGTAATCTAATTACACTTTAAAACCATTTAGGAAGATAAACTAACCATATAAATAAATTAGATTAAAAGGTAGTTTTTGAATTAAAGTACAGTATTTTTTACTATTTATAAAAAAATGAACTTTATCAGAAAAATACCAAAATTTCATCCAAAGTAAATTTTGATGTCCTGATTCAAAAGAAGAATATTATTTTTCCAAATAGAACATGTAAGAGTGACAAAAACTAGATTTAAAAAGGGTTCACTATCAAAAGGCAGTAAAATGACCTTTTAAAGAATATTAGAGTATTTATACTTAAAACTGGATTCTTTCTTATTTTAAGCCTCTAAAATTTATTGGATAAATGTAAAAACATTTAAGAAACATATTTAATCATAATATGGTTAGTTCTGTTCATTCCCACCAATACAACGGCTAGGATTTAACTACCATTTAAAATAATAATATTATATTATTATTTTTAGTATAACTCAACGTTGTGTGCTACGTAAAATTTCAAAGAAACTCGTTGTTACGTATCAGGTACACCATCGAATATAGCATCCCCTTTAAAGTAAAATAAATATTTAATTCACAAATATTAATAAATATGAAAATTTTATATTCCATATTTACCTGGGATGTTACAGTCACAAATACTCTCGATACAAATAATCTAACCTATATATACCTTCATCTGTTTTTTTATTTCACACCTCTCTCAACTCATCTCTCTCTCTGAACTCTCATATTTCTCTTTGAAATTTTTCCAAAGTTTAAAACTTCATATTAGAGTGATTTTCAAGCCTTGCAGCATAAAAAGATTTTGTTTTCAGGTATTTATCCATTGCTTTTATTTTTTAGTTAATTCATTTAATTTTTTGTTAGTTATAATTATTGTTAATTAACGACAATTAAGTTAAATTAGAATTAGACAGTTTTATTTTTGCATTATTTTTTTTACAGATATATTGTTTTATTAGTAATAATTACTAATAAAATGTAATAATTTGTGCTAATTTGTAATAATTAGCGCTAATTAATAATAATTAGCGGTAATTAGTAATAAACAGTTATAAATAGGAATAATTAGGAATAATTAGGAAAAAATAGTAATAACTAGTAATAATTCGGAATAATTAGTAATAAATAGGAATAACTAGTAATAATTAGGAATAAATAGGAATAACTAGTAATAAATAAAAATAATTGGGAATAATTTTCAATAATTAGGAATAAATAGTAATAAATAGGAATAAATAGTAATAATTAGGAATAAATAGGAATAAATGGTAATAAATAGAAATAATTGGGAATAATTTGCAATAATTAGTAATAAATAGTAATAATTATGAATAATTAGTAATAAAAAGAAATAATTAATAATAATTTGTAATAAATAGAAGTAATTAGTAATAAATATGAATAATTAAGAATAAATAGTAAGAATTAGTAATAAAAAGTAATAATTAGTAATAATTAGGGATAATTAGTAATAATTAGAAATAACTAGTAATAAATGGGAATAAATGGGAATAAATAGTAATAAATACTAATAAATAGGAATAATTAGAAATAAATAGGAATAATTTGTAATAAATTGGAATAATTAGTAATAAATATGAATAAATAGTAATAAATAGGAATAAATATGAATAATTAGTATTAATTAGTATTAATTAGTAATAAATATTAATAATTAGTAATAATTAGTAATAAATATGAATAATTAGTAATAATTAGTTATAATTAGAACTAATTAGTAATAATTAGTAATAATTTTTAATAAATATGAATAAATAGTAATAAATTGGAATAAATAGAAATAATTAAGAATAAATAGAAGTAAATAGTAATAATTAGAAATAAATAGTAATAATTAATAATAATTAGAAATAAATAGAAATAATTAGTAATAAATAGTAATAAATAGGAATAAATAGTAACAATTAGGAATAAATAGTAATAATTAGCGTTAATTAATAAGGATTAGTGGTAATTAGTAATAAACAGTTATTAATAGGAATAATTGGGAATAATTAGGAATAAATAGTAATAATTAGGAATAATTAATAATAAATAAGAATAAATAGTAATAAATAGGAATAAATAGAAATACATAGTAATAAATAGGAATAATTTTGAATAAATAGTAATAATTAAGAATAAATAGTAATAATTAACAATAATTAGTAATAAATAGGAATAATTGATAATAATTTATAATAAATAGGAATAATTAGTGATAAATATGAATAATTAGTAATAATTAGTAACAATTAGTAATAATTAGGAATAATTAGTAATGAATAGGAATAAATAGAAATAAATAGGAATAAAAATGAATAAATAGGAATAAATAGGAATAAATAGTAATAATTAGGAATAATTAGATATAAATTGTAATAATTAGGAATAATTAGTAATAAATATGAATAATTGGTAATAAATAAGAATAAATGTGAATAATTAGGAATAATTAGGAATAAATAAGAATAATTAGTGATAATTAACAATAAATATGAATAGTTAGTGATAATTAGTAATAAATATGAATAATTAGTAATAATTGTTAATAAATATGAATATTTAGTAATAATTAGTAATAATTTGTAATAATTTATAATAATTTATAATAATTTGTAGTAAATAGGAATAGATATGAATAAATAGGAAAAAATAGTAATAAATAGAAATAAATAGTAACAAATAGGAATAAATAATAATAAATAGTAATAATTTGGAATAAATAATAATAATTTGGAATAAATAGTAATTAATTGTAATAAATTGTAATAAATAGTAATAATTAGTAATAATTAGTAATAAATATGAATAAATATTAATAAATTAGAATAAATAGTAATACTTCTTAATAATTTGTAATAATTAAAAATAATTAGGAATAATTAGTAATAAATAGAAATAATTAGGAATAATTAGGAATAATTAATAATAAATAGGAATAAATAGAAATAATTAGGAATAATTATTAATAATTAGTAATAATTAGTAATAATTTGGAATAATTGGGAATAATTGGGAATAATTATGAATAATTAGTAACAATTAGGAATATTTAGGAATAAATATGAATAATTAGTTATAATTAGTAATAAATAGGTATAATTAGTAATAATTAGTAATAAATAGGTATAATTAGTAATAAATATGTATAATTAGCAATAATTAGCAATAAATATGTATAATAAGTAATAAATAAGTATAATTTTTTGTAATTAGTAATAAATAGTAATTATTACTATTAAATAGTAATCATTTGTAATAAATGGTAATAAATTGTAATAAATCGTAATAATTGGCAATAAATGGTAATAATTGGTAATAAATTGGTGGTAGTTGGTACTGATTAGTATTAATAAATATGAATATTTAGTAATAATTATTAATAATTAGTAATTAATAGTAATAATTAATAATAATTAGTAATAATTAGTAATAAATGGCAGTAAATAACTATAAGTAATAATATATAGTAGTAAATAGCAGTAATTATGAATAAATTGTAATAATTATGAATAAAGTATAATAAATATGAATAATTGGTAATAAATATGAATAATTAGTAATAAATATAAATTATTTGTATAATTAGTAATAAATAGTAATAATTAGCGATAAATTGTAATAATTATGAATAATTATTAATAAATATGAATAATTATTAATAATAAGTAATAATTATGAATAATTATTAATAAATATTAATAATTAGTAATAAATATTAATAATTAGTAATAATTATTAATAAATAGAAATAAATAGTAATAAATAGTAATAAATTATAATAAATTGTAATAAATAGCAGTAATTAATAACACTTATGAATAATTAACATTTTTTCTTTTTTTGAATCGTGTTTTTCTTATATAAAATTATTCATAAAAAACTAATTATTTTATATTTTTAGAGAAATATGGAACAAGAAAGTCAGCAACAGCCATTATTAGATGATCTTTCTTGATAAAAAAGTACAAGAATCCAAACGGTTCTGGTCTATATCTTGTTTATATTGAGGGTGTTGAAACTTTCTTGTCATTTACATACTCAAAACTGAAATTTGTTTTACAAGGGAAAATTAAGTGTCCATGTAAAAAATGTGGTATGAGGATGTTTGATACATTTGATAGTGTTGGGGGTCATATATTTCATTTTAGTTTTCAAACAGATCATTTTTTTATCAACACAATGAATAAAGTTCTAGAGAAGATGCTAATAATTTAGTTTCAGATCCATCATAGTTTTAAAATTTAGTACATGATGTGGAAGGTCTGTCTTTTCAACAAACTAAAACACAAGATGATATTGATTTAACTCTTAAGTTGGAACCATATCAATTTTATAATTTTTTGAGGTCTGTTGAGGATGCCTTATATCCTGGTTGCAAGATAAGAAAATTTGAAGTTGTTGCAAAATTTATAGGTATTAAATCAGATAATAGAATGTCAAATATATATTTTTATCAGATATTCCCTTTTGTTAAAACATTGTTTCTTAAAGAAAATGTGTTACCTATAAATTTATATGAGAGTAAGATGCTAGTTCGTAATTTGGGTCTTGGTTATCAGAATATTTATGCATTTTAAAGTGATTGCAACTTATATTATGGTGAAAATGAGTCCTTGGATAGTTTTCCCACATGTGGAAAACTGAGGTATAAATAGGCTCAACTAGGGAAGTCTATATTTATTCTTGTAAAACAATTGAGGTACTTCTCTCTTACACCCAGATTGAAGCATTTATTTATGTCTCAAAACACAGCGACATTGATGTCGTGACACAAAACTAATAATTCAACTAGTAAAATCATAAATCATCTCTCTGATGGTTATTCATAGAAACATTTTGACCTAGTACATCAGTATTTTTCTTTAGAATAATGAAATGTTCGATTGGGTCTTTCTACTGGCAGTTTCTTTCCATTTGGTTCTTATAGTAGTCTCTATTCATATTAGCCTATCTTTATAACTCCGTACAATTTAACTCCTTGGATGTTGATGAAGGAGCCATATATCTTTTTGACCTTAATAATTCTATGATATATGAAAATGAATATTTATTTTTATTTGAAACCATTGATTGAGGAGTTAAATTCATTGTTCTATAATGGTGTTAGTACATATGATGTTGCTGCGAAACAAAATTTCCTACTAAAATCTACATTGATGTGTAAAATTAGTGACTTCCTAGATTGTGTCATATTATCTGACTAGAGTACACATGGTTCAAAATCATTTCCATACTGTATGAGAGATAATAAATAATTTATGCTCATCAATGGAATAAAACCTTATTTTTCGACTGTCTTCACAGATTCCTTCCAACTGATCATCTTTTTCATTGAAAAAAATATCATTTCAGAATAGGAATAATTGAAAGAGATAAACCTCTAATAAAGATCTCAGGTATGGAGTTAAAATCATTTGTCTCTTCATTACCTACCATTATATTTGGAACAATTATAAACCAACAGAATATTAATGGCTTTGGAAAAGAACACAGTTGGATAAAATAAAGAATTTTTTGGGATCTTTCATATTGGTCTAATTTGTTGGTCTGTTACATGTTGGATTTCATGCATATTAAAAAGAACTATTTTGATAATATATTTTATAAGGTTTTGGATACACTTGGTAAGACCAAAGATAAAGTAAAGGCATGATTAGATCTTACCTAAATTTACAAGTGACCAGAGTTTGAACTATTTGAAAATGTCAGATCATAGAAGTCAATAAAGCCAAAAGTATATTAAACACTTTCTAAAGAAAATAGATTTTCATTTTTTTAGTGGATTGTAGATTTAAGACTTCGAAATGGCTATGTTTCCAATTTGGGTAGATGTGTTAGAAATAGTCATATTACCAGATTAAAAAGGCATAACTATCATGTTATAATGGAAAGACTTTTTCCAATTGGATTAAGAGGTTTGTTGAATTAAATGATTTCAGATGTGCTAATATACATATCATATATTTTTTTGAGATATTTTTTACTGAAAAGAGACTATGATGAACTAAGAATACTGCAAGAATATGTTGTTTTAATTTTATGTAAACTGGAGAAAATCATCCCACCATCTTTATTTGAATCAATAGAACATTTGATATTAAATTTTTCATATGAAAAAAAAATGTGGAGGTCTGGTATAGTTCTAATGGATATATCCATTCAAGATATTTATGTAGAAATTGAAGAAAAAAGTACATAATAAAGCACCAGTTGATTGAGTAATTGTAGAAGCTTATTTGTAGGAGGAAATTTCTTTTTTATTCTCTCATTATTTTCAATTTGAATATCCATAAAAAAAACTACATGGTAATTAATGAGGGAAATGTTGAAAATGAAATGTGAAATAAATAATCAATTTTTAATTATCCAAAACATGGCTTTGGTGGAGTTCATGAACAATGGATTTCAGATGATGAACATTATAGAGCTCATACATATGTTCTGCTCAACTATGAATAAATAACTCCATTTATATTATTAGTTCTCCTATCACTTATTATATAATATTTTTTATAATAAATTAATATTATTTTATTTTTAGGTCATATGATAATCATATCAAGAAACATCTTCTACAAATTATAGCAGTTTCTCTTGAAGAATATTGGAAAAATTGTTTTTTCTACTGATTTTAAAAACTGGTAACATAATTTATTTAGGGTTTAACATATAAAATCAATTTATTACTTGTTATATTGATAATGTTTTTAAAAAAATTTAGGTATCTCAACATGCTGATAAAATTGATAATTGATTGTGTGTATTGAGTAACCCACCATACAAAATAGTTAAATCTTATAATGAATATGTGGTGAATGGTTTTTGATTACACACACATGCATATGGGGAATCAAGAAAAATGAATAGTGGTGTTTTCTTGAGAGGATATCATCATAGAGAAATTGAAGTAGACTTTTATGGAATGCTAGAAGAAATTATTGAACTATGTTATCTAGGATAGAATTAAATAACAATTTTTAAATGTCAGTGGTTGGATACTGAGAGAGGCTTGCATGTTCGTACAAGCCATGGAATCATTGATATTAAATATAAAATCCTTCTTCAGTAAATAAACCATTTTTATTATTTAATTAGTCATATCAAATTTATTATGCAAATTATTATGCAAATTATTATGCTACATAAAGATAGTTGGGTGATTGGTGGAACATAATAAAAATTAAATCTTGGGAAAAATTAATTTATTAAAAATGAATATGATTCCATTAAATTGCAAGGAATTGAAATTTTTCAAGAGACTACCCCAAATCCATCTTTTTCATAAAGAGACATGAATATTGATAATGACACCCCATAGTTAAGGGTTGATGGTGACAATGATGTTAATGATGTAACAAATGAATTTGAAATGAAAAGAGATGATGAAATTTAAACTCATATGAAAATCAATGATGCTAAGGAGGAATATGAAGATATTGAAACCATCATATATAAATAGGAGGATGAAGATGAATATTAACACAGTTAAATGCTAGTTATAATCATATATAATATATAACTATATATAATAGTTATAATAAAATATTTGAAAACAACAGTCATTTCATGTTTCAGATGGACTCAGATATGTTTTGTGAGTTTGAGGAGGGTGGTCTACCTGATGATGAGCTGGATATTGGATCATCTTACCCTCAAACTACTAACGGTTCTGGGAGGAATAAGAGGGGGTGTGGTCTTGCATGATTGATGATTCTTGACCCTATCCCCAAGAGATGTCCATGTCTTGGATTTGATCCATGCTTACAGAGGTATGTTTACTTGTTTATTTTAGTTAGTTTATATTAATTATAATTTATTTATTTATATACTGGTTGTTTGATTATTTGTTATTTTTTCACATATTTTCACATATTTTCACATATAGATATTGGATAGGGGAGTTCTATATTAAAAAATTATTTTTCTAGAGCATGGGTTAGAGGGAATTAGATTCCCATAGATGTTTTTTTTCCTTGAATAAAAATTTTTATTATGCCACTTTAAGGAAAAATTGGGAAACCAAGGTTCACAAAACTAGGGTATCACTACGTGCTGAAAGAGTATACAAATTTATTAAACACAATAATAAGATTATTTGAATTAGATAGTCTATATAATTCCTAGTACAATGTATTAACCTATGTTTCTGGATCCACACTAATGAGCTCTTCAAGGTGAGTATCCATTCTGTCCATTGTCTGTATGAATTACTCCATGTTTATTTTACCTTGGTTGAAGCCACGATCTAGGATTCAGTCTTGTTTTTCTAACCACACCTCTTGCACCTCCTTGGCGTCAACCCGTAACCTTCTTTCATATATTCTTCTGATATCCTCTTTTGAAGTGTTTACCCTAACCTCTTTTCCAATCATTTCATCCTTGGAATGGAGGATGAGCTTCAAGAGCTCCCCTTCCTCTTTTTCAACTGTTCCTATTCTCCCTCTTTGTTCTCCACCTTCTATAAGTGTTCATCACTGCATGTTCGATCATTGGATGGTACTTAAATAAATAATATTTATTTTGAAATTTATTTAATTAATAACTTGAGATTATTAATTTTTTGTAGGGTTTATAATATTCTATCGATGAGAGAATGTGTGACTTTGTCTGGAAGTCATGGGAGGGTTTTATGTGTGATCATTGTCATCGGTTTTTTTTACAATTTGAGGATAACAGCAGTGAGGAAAGGAGTCATGGAGTTTGATCAGTCTTATTGTGCCCACCAACCTGATTACATTTCATCTCATTTTTGGGATGGATTATGTTAACACTAGATAAGTGGTGGTTTTTAGATGAGATCATCGGTATGTATATAGAACCGGGGGAGATAGGAGGCAACACATCTATCATGTATTCATACATTCAGTATGCATAAGGAACATATGTTAAGTACCTTTTTAATTAATTTATATAACTTTGAATGTAAAATGTTTATTTTATATTCATATAGGCATTCGAACAGCTTGATATTATGGAGTTATAAATTTATAGAAGAATTTATAGTTATCCTATCACTAGAGAAATTAGAGGTGATCACGAGTGTCAGATTATGGTCAGTATAATTTCTTTTTCATTTTTTAAATTAACTAAAAATAATATTTAAACTATTTTCATTTTTAAATTAAAATTTAAGGAGTCATATGAGGTCGGGACATCTTAGACATAAGATGAGAGTTGGGATGAGACTGATGATCAAACCAATGTGGTAATATTTTATGAGGCATCATGAATATAGGTGACCCATTATGCCTTCGAGAAAGGGCGAGTTGTTGGTATCATCTCTCGATTGACATCTTTGAGTTATTATGGCACCACTGCAATGTCGGCATGTAGCTTGAGAGGAGCTCGGGGAGATTCATCATCATCTAATTCATAGTATCAGGAGTAGCTGCAAGCTCATAATGAGCTTATAGAGAGTATACATAGGGAGCTGAAAGATCTTTGTCAACAACAACAGCAGTAGTAGGAGGAGATGTTTCGGTGGTAGCAGCAGCAGCATGATGAGATGATGGAGTACATGCAATGTCTAACTCATTGTTTAGGGATAGAGTTCCCTCCACATCTCCTTCAGCTCCTCTGCCTCCTCTAGATAAACCTCCCTCGTAGTGATGTATTTACTTTTTATGATAAAACATTTGAATGTAATTTTTTTTGTAATATTATATATTTATAGTTCTATATACTATGTTTTTTGTATTGTTGTAGATATTGAATTTTTATTATTTAATTTTTTATTTAATTTTTTATTATTATATTACTTTATTATTTATTTAATTTTTTTCTAATTTTTATTATTTATTTATGATTTTATTAAAATTATTATTATTTTATTATTATTATTTCTATATTTTTTTGAATATTGAGGTTTTTTATTATTTTGTAATTTTTTATAATTTTATTATTATTCATATTAATTTCATTTATATTAATTTTATTAATATTAATTTTATTATTAGTATTATATCATTAATATTTTTATATTTTTATTTTTATTTTTATTTTTATTTTTATTTTTATTTTTATTTTTATTTTCTAAAAAATTATTTTATTCTTATTATTAATATTATTTTATTCAATTTTATTAATATTAATTTTATTATTATTTTTTAAAGTTATTTGTGACGGGCCTGTCACAATAGTATTTTTAAAAACTCAAAGAAACTATTTGTGATGGGAGAATTTACCATTGAAAATAGTATTTTTTGCAATGGATTGTCACAAAATATACTATTTGCAACACCATTTTTTGAAATGGGGTATTTTCGATGGGACCCCGTCGTAAATAATGCAATTTCCAGTAGTGTTCCAACCCAAACTACCCAATTGACCCCTAAAAATAAAATCCCACTTCCATTTCCTGGATTACTACCACCTGTGTGACTTGGTGGATTGGATTCTTTAGGGTTATAGGAAAGAAAATCTTTCTTGGAAAGTCATTTTCCTCCCACAATTGATCTCCTTCCCTCTATGGTGGAAACAATTCCATGCTTCATAGTTGTCATGTGTTGTGTTTCACATTCCAAGTGTGGACTCAAATTATTTCATGGGAATGGTTTTTACTAAGAAAGCATGGGATTTTGTTATTGGGCTTCAAAATTGGGCCTAATTTTAAGCATTCAACAACTCAAACTCTTTCCAATATCATCCTGTAACCAAATTAAAGGTATCATGTTTCTGAGGCATCACAAGAAGAGCAGGATTCCTTTTTTAGGGAGCTTTCTTAGCTCAGGTATGAGTTTCAATCCATGTGCGAGTGGTTATTTAAACAGCACCAACTTCACTTCAAAAATGGTGTTTGAAAATCATGGGAGGTGCAATATTGAGCTTCAGCAGAGGGTGTTGACATGGGTTCTTCTATATAAGCTTAACTCATATTTCGATGTGTTTGTGCATAGCCTTTGGGTTTCTCAATAGGTAAAATCATATTTTTATGGTTCAAATACTACGAGAAGATTCAACTTTTTTTCCTTAGGGATCTATTCAATTTCCAACCATCTTTAAGTGGGGATTTTGAATTTGATAGAGGTTTCATTGTCTTTGTTCTCTTTTGGATCGAAGGATCCCTCATAATCGATCACGACTTATGACATTTTCAGAACTTATTGAGTGGAGTACAATGGAATCAGTTATCATAAACTGCAATCACGTATTAGGTTCTAGCTTTGGGTTTTGGATGTTCTTGGGCTAACATCCTAGAATGTTCAATCGAGGTGATTGACCATGAATAGAGGTATAGATGATTCCCCCTTTTTTATATGGTGTTTTCTTTTTTCCCTTTTCCAATTTTTTGAGAATCCATGGTCGATCCATTTTGTTGTTGTGATCAACTACCATTATCCTTATGGTCAATAGAACCCTTTTCACCATTTGGAATATGCATGGTTGGTTTATTGGTATGTACAGTCAATCCTGATGTATATAGAGTCACTCAAAAAGATTTTCATTTTTCTAAACCTTGAGTAAACTTTGGTCACATGGTCAATCCTATTGCACTTGCAGTTTCTTCAACCCTTATCTATATTTTCAGCATGGATCCTAAAAAACATAGATTTTTAAATTAATTATCATTGAAAATCTCAATTGGAATTCATTAAAGACAACATACAGTTCACAAGTGATATAAATACTTACATAAATAACTTTAATCAATTTATCACCCAAAGACATACATTTCGATTAAAAAATTCAATGAACACCAAATTCAACTAGATGTGTTCCATATTAAAAAATTATCCATTATAAGATCAACTTTACATATCAAAAACTATTATTTCACCAAAACAAGTGTGTAAAAGTGAAACAAATACATGCCTCATCACTTTTCATTTCACCTTATATTGTATCATATACAATAACTTGTGAAACCATATCCAAAACTCCATTTGGATATTTTATAAAACACTTTTGGAAAGTGATCATTAATTTCACCTTGTATCACATTATATGTAATACCTTGTGAATACCCATCCAATACACTTTTTTATTAACTCTAAAACAATTTTAGATTATCTCTTTAAGTCAAACTCAATCCCCATTTATCTAACCAAAAATTCTAACCCCATGTTCCTTTATATCATTGACAAAAAATATGAATCTCTGGATCCATATATGTAAGCAAAGATAGGCCTCTAGAAAATCATCAATGTTACTAAAGCTATAAAAGGATCTGGCATGATCTCCATCAAACACATGTATCACAATACTTTTTTCCACTAGTCTGTATCATATAAAATTTCTCATATTTTACCTTTTTTAAGACAATGAGTGACCATGGGACACAAAACGTATCATCCCATATAGCCAAATCATTAATTCTTGATCCCTAGAGTGTAGACTGGTATAATTTAGGAATACATAACATTTAATTCATCATTATGGATAATCACATCACACGTCAATTTCCTAGATAGATATATAACATCTCAGTGTGTCCACACACTCCACCAGTCTATCTCAATCGAGTTACCAGATTTCATACTCATTGTACAAGAGGGAAAATACCATGTTGGTTATTCTCTAACCGATGACATGATCAACAACATACCCAACCACCCATGTATTAGGTAAGTTAATATGTATACTTGTGTAAGTAGGGTATCAAAATATGAAAGTTATCATGCCAGATATCTCTCTAACCTTTGGTAATACGGACTCAAACATGTTCTAAGTGCCCCTAGTATATCAAAGAAATATGTATGAAACTCCAAGTGGTATACTTAGAAGGTTCTATAGTGAACTCAAAGGATCATATTCTTTATTTTATGCCTCATGAGAATATTCTATATATCCATACAAGAATCTTACTCATGTAAATCTTAACATCTTGACATAACCTATAATACTTCATGAAAAACATCTGTTAGAGAAAACTCAAAGATATACATTGAAAGGTCAAATATCATTGCACTTAATGAAATTTATATCTATATATACATTTATGTAGCCAATTTGAAAGAATAATAAAATGGAGGTTTCCACTAATATGATACATTTCAATAATCTTAATCTCTTTAATGATATTTAACAAAAAAAATAAGCACCAGTTTTTCATATCATATATGATAAACTTCCAGATCAGCCTTATGGTTTCTACACTTTATAGGTTTTTCTAACTAATTATATCATATGTAATTCATGTCACAAATATATGTATCCATATGATAAAACCCTCCCACTAAAATAGTTAGTGAGAAACATTTATTAATTAATATAGATTAAATAATTTTGTGAATTGTGAATCATATTCATAACTAATCACCTTATTAAACATATTCAAACTTATTAACTTTACAACATAAAATTCTATGATGTCAGCAATTTTTCTATATAGAAAACCTTATAAGTTCATCATCTTTATCCTTGAAACTCTATTCCATCAATATTTTTATCAAAATAATGTAACAACTTTTGTAGAGTCTAGATGGATTGTTTAGGGACACTGAGGAGGGTGAATCAATGTATCCAAATTTTATCGATTTTATACATTCTTTTCAATTAGCACCTCTTACTCAAGAACCTATGACCTGATTAAGAGGAATGTATCTGATATTTACTCTCAACAATCATATACACATTTAATATAAATAATAAAAGAAATAGAAGAACATAATATTTTTATAGGGTTCAACCTTAGTGTGAGAGTCTATTCTTTATAGTGATTGGCCTATGGTTTTTTCCTGGATTTTATTATCACTATAAATTCTTTTGATTACAAGTACAATAAAAATCACACACAAATGTTGGGAAGGTATGATAAAATTCCTAGATATTGCTTTGATTATACTGGTACCACTATTTTTTCAATAGAATTATATTTAATAGTACCACCAATTCATCAAGGATTCCTTATAAAAACTTTTTTAATAGGATATCTCAGTCAAATCAAGGATTTCACCACATAAAATTGAACAATATATTCTTCCTCAATTAATAAATCTTAAACATCCAAAATAATTTCAAATTTTTTGACAATCCTACTATATCATCTCATTATCATAAAGATCCATTCTTTTTAAATATAGAATACTTCACACTAACTCCTTCCTAAATTATCAAATGATTAGGAGGATATGCCATCCTTCTATTGATGAAATTCCCACCCTCAAGTGATTTTTTTCTAGTGATACACACACTTTATTTAATATTATTTTATACAAGAATAATCTTTCACAATCTCAATATAGCTTCCTTCTTGAATTTTCAATTCAATTATCTAAATTATACTTAATACATGTGGGGTATGGGATTATCAAATTTATGAACCCTAGAATATAAAAAGGTTATTCTTATAATTTTATGTTCTCTATAAATGTATTTATTCTATTTTAATATTTCTTTCAGAGTAATTCACATGTTTTAATGTGCATGAGATCTTATATGTGTTCTTCTTCACATATGTGTGACCATACACAACTACCATTATGAATATAGATTTCTTAATGTGAATCATATCACACAATATCTTATTTTTTCTCATGACACGTGAATTTGTTAACCACAAGTGATTTTCTATGTAATCTCAAGAACTTTGCACAACCCAAAAAGGCTTCATAGAACATTAAGGCCCTTATTCTTTATGAAAATGTAAGAAAGGGATATCCTCTACTTTGTGTAGACAAGTAAGGATCATGGTAGGTTATTCTTATTCATTAAAGTAGATATATTTTTGGTATATACTCTCCTTAACATATCCAAATAAGGCTCATGGGAGGTTCTTCTTACCTTCACATAAATTAAGTGCGTAGATGATTTGTTTCTCTCTGGAAAATGAGAGCACTCAAAGAATGAAAAAAGTAACCAAAATATCATCCAAATCTCAGTATTTATAGGTGAGGATCACCAAATCTTTCTCATTCCTTAACTGACTTAGTCCTATAATTTTTATGTTTTTTTAATAAATATTTTTGAATTCCTAATGTTCTCAAAAAAATTATTCTTTGAACACAGTTCTCATCTTAGAATCTTCATGACACTAAAAATCATGGTGTATTATCTTATATAACTAAGCCTCATGTGAATAAAAAATAATATCATGCACTATAATTTTTTATAATGTCAAACTCAACTATGTATTATGGATCTATGAACTTCCTCCTACAACTTTATATCACCCTCAACAGTTTTCATAATATTCAAATTATTTTATGCATGCAAGACAGAGATTTCATACATGATGTCAACATGATTGAGAAAATATCATTATCTTGGTGTGATCACTAGTGATATTAATACATTTGTTGTATCTCATAGCATTAAACCAATAGCTTCGATAATCTCATAATTTTAGAATACGAGTGGAGGTTGAAGATGGAGATGTGGAGATTGGTGGATCATTAGATTAGCGATGATCAGATGGTGCGGCTTATATGTGTTTTTTTAAGTGGGTTTATTGTGTAGAATGCCCCCAGATCCCAAATTAATCCTTCAATTATTTGGGTTCTCTTTTATAATACATGTCATTTTATATACCTCTTGAGCTAGCACCAGGTTCAATACCTAAAAACAATCTCACACGTGATCTTCAAGGGTCTCCCTGTGTATTCCCACCCGCCCCCACCCTTAATGTGTGCTTACCTATGTGAATCCCTATGGTAACTATGAATCATTCTCACTCACCTAATATATTAGAATATCCATGATGTATGGATCCAATTTGGTGAGCCATTTTCTCACATGTGTGGTTGAAATACCCTGTTGGATTGCTTGTGGTTGGACAATTTTTTATAAACACTTTAAAAATTTTATAAGTGAAATATGGTATAGGAAAAATTTCAAATGAAAATTTTGATAATAATGTCAACCTATATATTTTTTAAAATCATATAATTTATTCATATAAATTCCAAAACCCAACTTTAATTCTCTATTTTAATTACATTTCCATTTGGAATTGTTCTCAAAACTATTTACTTAAAAATAAATTCAATGTATATTATCCCCCTTATTCATAATAAATATAAATGATGTGAGGGTACAATACCATTGTATATCACTTATAGTATTTTCAAGAGGAAACAAGTTATAACTTTCATATTACACCATGCCAAACTTTTTTACTTTAGGGAATGAATTATCTCTGACAAAACTTCTTATAACATTTAATGTGTGAAGTATTCATTTGATCACCTTGTAATGAGGAGGATACAACATTTTTTCATTGTAATGATCCTTTATCTAGTCATATCTAATTTTATATAGAAAAACCAATTGCAGAAAACAAGAGTGATTTCACTAAGACATGAATGTTTTCAATTAAATGATTCATTATGTGATATTATTTCCATATTTTACATCCTTGGGGAAGTAAAACAAATTTTATCAAGAAATATATATCATTCACTTCACTCAACTAATAAATCAGAAATTTCAAGTGAAAAAAATAATTTACTCCCCTTTTCTATTAGCTTACACATCCTTTAACACTCCCCCTTTATACACATATTTTATATAATCAATGAAAGGGTAAGAAGTGTAATTAGATTACCACCATTTTCAATTTCTTTAGAGATGACCCAAAATTCCAAATATTCAAGAAAAAAACCTTGATAGAATCTTTTTTATGGTTTATCCCCCTCAAGGGGTGCAGCCAATTCATTTTTTTCTGGTGGATAATTTCATCAAATAGTCTTCAAGTTGTTCATATCGATGATCTACCATTTTAAAAAAATTCAAGCTTTTATCTGATATTGAATAATCATTAAAACTTGTTGACTTACACTTTGTTCATTCAATTATCCTCTTGATAATGTGCTTCATCTTCAATTACCTACAATGTAAGCACACAAATACTATATAAGAAGAAAGGGAATAAGGTGTAACTCTTGTGATATTTTCAATAAGTGAACAAGGGGTGATTGTTTTCTCTCAACCTAAACACTCATTTACTTATGGACCTAACGTTTTTGGTACTCTTCATGCTTTTGTATCTTTTAAATTTCACATTATGATATTTCTTAGAAAACATGGAATCTTTACTTTTATTCATATTTATATTTTTTGGATTATTTATCTTCACATATTCTAGTAGTTAATAGCCTCCCCTGGTATTTTTTTCTATCTCCGACATCTATTCCTGAGTGGGTTGAAGATTCATATAATTTATTGTATTATGTTTAGTCTGATTTCACCTTCAAAAAAAATGAAACAATTGAGTTGTCATTTTTTTACTACCACTCATGAAATTTTTGTTCTTATTCATGTGGAACAGCCTATTTTTATTTGGCATTTTCTCTAACTCGTGATTTATCTCTAGTTTTTTGCATTTCTCTAGTTGGTTTTACTTGATCAGGACAAATAATTTGGCATTCCTCCTTAAAATATTATTCTTTATAGATTCCACATAGGTTATTCAATGTTTTTGAGTTAAATTTCTTGGTTAAATTATTAAAATCTTATTCATGAATATCTTTAATCAATATTATCTTCTTGTTTCTCTCTTGAATTGATTCTATTCTTGACTTCATCTTACTTCCATTCATTTTAATTTCCAAGTATTTTTTGTAGTGGTCCATGGTATAACATATCTTTCTATAGTAGAAGAATATTTTATTGGTTGACATGAAATTCTTGGTATCCATATTATCAGTATTATTAGAATTGGTTTGTCAAGCTCCTTTGATCTATTGAACATCTTCTATCGCCTATTTATCTCCCAAGGAATCTTTTTCTGTTTTATTTATAACCTCATTCTATCTTGGATATGGTACTCTATTAATATTATCATTGGATTTGTAATTGTATAGTTCATACAAGCACTCTTATTCTTTATGACCAATTATGTTGTAGTACTCAAAGAAATATTCACAGCATTTGAATCTGTTTCTAGTGTGCAGATTTATTTTTGTTTTGTTAAATTTGCTTATGATTTAGGTTTAATCATTTCATAAACACTTATCCCCCTAAATATAGTTCTTTTTTATTCTTTATACATTGTAATCTTGTTCCAACACACAATATCATAATTTCTAAACTTCTAGAAACACCAATTGTAGCCAATGAATCTTCTTCTTTTTCTTGTAGTCCATTCTGATGAGATTTTGTACCTTATTGTTTTTGGTTTTGACACTCCTTCTTTGGAGAATCGTATTTGGAGTTATTTTTCTTGATCTTTTAATTATCCACCCTTGGTGTTTTGATGGATTTATTATAATTTTTATCTACCCACATCTTCCTAGATTTTTTCTTTAAACCTACACCAGCATATGATACTGCATTAGTAGAAACAGAATTAACTATGTTATAGATTACCTTATTCTAAGATCTTATATAATATTGATCAAGAGATGATTTTGAGGTCTTATTCCCACTAATATGAGTCTATTTAGAGGCATGAATCTCATTAATAGTTGTATATAAATATACCTTTTGTTTCTTTCCTATCTTTATATATTTTGGTGGTAGAATTATTCTTCTCAATATCTTAGAAAGTTCTAACTTGTGTCTCCTTAAAATTTCTCAATTTAACCACTAGTTCAAGAAAATTCATGCTAAGGGGAATATTATCATTTTAAAATAATAATTTTCTTCCTTTAAATTCACTTTTCAATTTATTAATTTGATTATCATGTTTTCTACTACTTTCATTAAAATTGTTTTTAGGGACCTTGATTATTTTAACTTTAACTTTGAAAATAGGTTCATTGACACTAAGAGCATCATTACATGATTCTTCCAGATCATAGATCTTTCAAATATACTCTTCATGTATATTGTTTTTTTCTTCAACCAACTTTTCAATATCTTTGACTTTACTAGTTATATCCTCAATTTGATCATTTTTTAAATTCATGGAAACATTGAACAATATTTAAAGTGCATTTTTTACTTCAACAAAGAAATTTTGTCACTATATTCCCATAAACATGCCTTTGAAATTTTTATTCAATCAAGAAAATATTTTCATTGTAAAGTGTCATAGATTCTTCCTTTGCTTCAATGAGGTTTGTGAGAGTATTACACCTTTTGAATTTACTTCCTAGTGCATACTCTATTTCTTAAGCTTCCTTTTCTATTTATGAATATTATTCTATAATTCCCTTGATATAACTAAATATGTAAGTGAAAATTTTATCAAGAACTTTTTTTAGATACTTCATGACTTCAGAACTGAGTTCTCAAATTATTCTATAAGATTCATATTACTTATATTCTTCATAGCTTGAGATTGTATCTTCAAGAGGATAATTTTCAAAAGAATTTTGAAATGTATACTTATCAATGTGACCAGCTTCAAGTAGTGATGGATCCTTATTGTCTTATGATAGTTTTATTAACTTCTTTTCCTATCTCCTTCTCATGTTGTTAAATTTTTTTTGTTGAGGGATTCATGTCAGCTTCAACATGAATAGTAACTGAATATTCCAGTTGATGATTTTATAAATTCACTCCCATTACGTACTATATAAAAAATTGTAACCAACTAGGGGAAATTAGATCTAATCAGAGGTGGAATATATTCTCTGATACCACTTATAGAGCCCATATGGATTGTGTTGGGACACTGAGTGGGGAGGTGAATTAGTGTACCCAAATTTTACTCAGTTTATACTTTATTTTCAATTACCCCATATTACTCTTGAACCTCTACCATGGTTAAGATTAATGGATATGATATGTGCTCCTAATAATCACAAACACATGTAATGTATATAATAAAATAAATAGTAGAAAACCTAGATTTTTTACAAGGTTTGGCCTCAGTGTGAGATCCTACTCATCGTCGTGATAAACCTCTAGTTATATCATGGATCTTATAATCACAATAAATTATAGTTATTACAAGTGAATTGAAATTATCACACAATTTTATGGAAGGTATAATCCACTTCCTAGATATGATGTAGTTTACATTGGCACCACCAGTTCTTCAATTCCATTGTTTATACTGGTACCACAAGTTATTAAAGGATTCCTTCAAACAACATTATGAATTATATCTCTTAGTAAACTCAAGGATTTCACTAAATTAAATTGAATAAGATCTTAATCCTAAATCAAGAAATGTTTGGTAACCAAATTAATGTCAAAGGTATTACATTTTTTCAGTACTGTTATATCCGCTCACTATCTAAGAGATTAGTGCTTGTTGAATACATAATACTCTATGTCACCTTTCTCTTCAATTGTCAAATGCTTGAGAAGATATGTTATTCTTTTATTAATGAAGTTCCCAACCTCAACAGAATGTGTGATAGTGATACACACACTTTCTTAAATATTATTTTATGCAATAATAATCTTTCATAATCTCAATGAAGCTTCATTATTGAATCCTCCATTCAAGTATCTCAATTATACTTCATGCATGTGTTGCATGGGATTATTAAGGTTATATCCCTAGAACATACAAATATAATTCTTATAATTTTATGTTCTATCTAAATATATTTATTCTATTATAATATTTCAATCAAATTTTTTCACATGTTTTCATGTTCATGAGATCATGAATGTATTTATATTCACATATGTGCAATCATGAACAACTAGCACTGTGCATCTAGTTATCTTTTCATGAATTGGATCACACAAGATACCAGGTTGTCATGTAACCCATGAATGTGTTACACATAAGTGACTATCCATGGAATCTCAAAAAATTCATGTAAACTAGGAAAGCTTCATAGAACTTTAAGGTCCTTATTCTTTATGTAAATTTAAGCATCTGATATTATCTCCTTCACATAGCCATGTAAGAATAACAGGAGGTTATTCTTCTTCACACAAGTAGAGAGATTCATGAGATATCTTCTCTTCCATATATCTAAGTAAGGATCACAAGAGGTTATTCTTTTCTTCATGTAAATTAAGTGCAAAGATTCTTTGTTTCTCTGAAAAAAAAAGCACTCAAAGAATAGAAGTAGTAATCAAATTCTCATCCAACCCTCTATATTTATAGGTGAGGATCACCACCTATATTTAATTCCTTCACCTAGTTATTCCTCCAATTTTTATGTCACAGAAATCAATATTTTTTAATTCCTAAAGATATTGGATTTTTTTTGGATTATTTGAATGTGAGTTTCCATATTAGAATATCCATAAAGCCAAAAATCATGGTGTATTTTCTTATGCAATGAATCCTTACCTACATACAAAAATAATTTCTTGCTCCATCATTATTTAAAAACTCAAAATCATCCATGTATTATTGATGCATGGATGACCTCATGTAACTTCATGTTGTCTTAGCAATTTTCATATTCTTTGAATTATGTTATACATACAAGACGAAGATTTCATGCATGGTGTCAAGGAGATAAAATGAGTATCATTCTCTTAGAATAGTCACTAGAGATGGATGGATGTCTATTGTATCTCATAACATTGAATCAGTATCATTTAGAAGATCATAAGTGTTGTAGGAGAGTGTAGGTTGAAGATAAAGATGTGGAGGCTAGTGGATCATCAGATCAGAAATGCTTGGATGGCATAGCTTATATGAGTTTGTTTTTTAAGTAGAGATATAGTGTATCACAAGTTAGGAACCCACATCAATCCTTCAATTAGTCATGTTATCCTTATAATAAATTTTGTACCACATACCTATGGAGTTGGAACTGAAGTCATCACTCAGAAACACTTTCACACACAAGATTCAAGGGCCATGCCTCCCTGGATAGGCCCACTCTCCTACTTCATGTGTGCTCACATATGTGCATCCCTATGGGAACTATGCACCCCACTCACTCACCCGATGCCTTAGGCAATCCATGTGGGCTGGCTCCTATGTGGTGAGCCATGATCCCACATGTGAGGTTGAGATGGCATGTTGGCTAGCTTGGGGTAGGCCAATTTTTTATAAACACTTTGAAAAAGATCCATGTGAAATATGGAATATGAAAATTTTCAAATACAAATTCCAAGGATAATCTCAACCTCTCTCCTTTTTAAAGTAATGGAATTTGTTCATATAAATTCCAATACTCAGCTTCAATTCATGTTTTTAATTCCAAATCTCATTTATACAAATCTTTAACAATTCCTAAGGAAAAATATATTTTTCATGGACATAAATCAATTCGTCAAAATTCATCAAGCTGTTTAACATTCTCTATGATGAAGAAAAATTTTCTATCTTCAAATTGTAATCAGCACATGTCTTGTACATTAAGACCAATTCAACATTAATCCCAATCTAAAATTGAGGATTGTATTACCAAATGGCATCCAATGAGTCCATAACAATCTTCCAAGAATCATCATTGACCTTCAATATTTCTAAAATTATTTCCATCTTTCTCTTTCCATGATTAATCACTAATCCAAAGGATTTAATTGTCCTTCATATATAGACATTGATTCCATGATATATATTGACAACAAATACAATTGTACTCTTCAACCATCCACATGGGATATTCACTTACATTATTGTTCACTAATCCTCCTACACACTTTTAGGAACTATAGGAAAAACAGTCTTTTGCAATGGGTTACCCACCTGCCGCAAATAGTCTGTCAGGAGAGACTATTTGTTACAGGAATCATATCTCATTGCAAATTGTAGGTTAAAAAAATACTATTTACAATAGGAAGAGATCCCCTTCAAAAATACCTTTGTCACGCAGTGCACACCAAACCGTGAGAAGACTATTTGTGAAGGGAATGTACCCCCTCTCACAACTAACATCCCGTCATTTTTGTTATTTTTGAATGGAGTTTACTCTCGTTGCAATTGTTGTGTTGATAGAAAATTATTTGTGATGGGACTCATCACAAATAATTTTATTAACCGCTGCCATAATTAATACCGGTGGGACTAATTGTGATGGGACCCATCGCAAATAATAGTATTTGCAACTGGAATCTCGTTGAAAATGATCTAACCTGTATATACCCCAACCCAAATTTTTTCCATTTCACAGTTCTCTGAACTCTTTCATTCTCAACTCTCATATTCTTCTCTTTACTTATTTCAAATATTTAAACTTTACAGCAAACTAACTTTCAATCTTTGCATCCAACAAAAGATTCGGTTTTAAGTTATTTGTTTAATGATTTTATTTTTTATTAAATTTATTTTCTTTTACATTTAAAATAATTATTATTAATTAGTGGTAGTTAGATTTAATTAGAAGTGGTTGTTTTTTTGTATTAATTAGTTTTAAAAATAACCGATAAATTGGTTCAATTATCAGGTATTTTCAATAATTTGTAATAATTAGTACCAATTAATAATAATTAGAATCAATTAGTAATAATTACTATTAATTATTAATAATTAGTTATAATTAGTATTAATTAGTTACAATTAGTAATACTTTGTATTAATTAGTAATAATTAGTAATAATTAGTAATAATTATTATTAATTACTATTAATTAGTATTGACTCGTATTATTTACTATTAATTAGTATTAATTAGTATTAATTAGTAATAATTAGTATTAATTAGTATTAATTAGAAATAATTAGTATTAATTAGTATTAATTAGTTTTAATTAGTATTAATTAGTATTAATTAGTATTAATTAGGATTAATTAGTATTAATTAGTATTAATTTGTATTAATTTGTATTAATTTGTATTAATTTGTAATAATTAGTAATAATTTGTAATAATTTGAAATAATTTGAAATAATTAGAAATAATTCGTAATAATTTCTAACAATTTGTAATAATTAATAATAATTGGTAATAATTATTAATAATTAGTAATAATTAGTAATAATTAGTTATAATTATTTATAATTAGTAATAATTTGTTATAATTTGTATTATTTTGTATTAATTATTATTAATTTGTATTAATTATTATTAATTATTATTAATTAGTAGTGATTAGTAATAATTGGTATTAATTATAATTAATTAGATCTAATTAGTAATGATTAGTAATAATTACTATTAATTAGTATTAATTATTATTAATTAGTATTAATTAGTATTAATTAGTATTAATTTGTATTAATTTGTATTAATTTGGGTTAATTAGTATTAATTAGTATTAATTAGTAATAATTTGTAATAATTTGAAATATTTTGAAATAATTAGTATTAATTAGTAATAATTAGTATTAATTAATATTAATTAGTATTAATTAGTAATAATTAGTAGTAATTAGTATTAATTATTATTTATTAGTATTAATTAGTATTAATTGGTATTAATTAGTATTAATTAGTAAAAATTAAAATTAATTAGTATTAATTAGTATTAAATAGTAATAATTAGTATTAATTAGTAAAAATTAGTAAAAATTACTAATAATTAATATTAATATGTAATAATTAGTATTAATTAGTATTAATTAGTATTAATTAGCATTTTTTAGCACTAATTAGTAGTAATTTGTAGTAATTAGTAGTAATTAATAGTAATTAGTATCATCTTTTTTGTATATCAAATTAATCATAAACAATTTTTTTATTATTTTTTAGAGAAATTTGGAGCATGGAAGTTGAAAATAACCTTTATTACATAATCATGATTGGATAAATCATTGTAGGAATCTAAATAGGTCTGGTATAAATCTTGTATATATTGAGGGTATTAAAGCTTTTTCATCATTTGTATCATTAAAACAAGAATTTGTTTCAGAAGGGACAATTAAGTGTCCATTTAAGAAATGTGGTTTCGGAAGGTTTGACACATTTGACAATGTTGGGGGTCATCTATTATATTTTAGTTTTAAAAAATAATTATATTTTTTGGTATCATTATGGTGAATGCAGTTTCGTAGAAGAAACTAATAATTTGGTTCCAGATAAATCACGATTTAAAATTTTAGTACATGATGTGGTTGGCCCTTCTTGTCAACAAACTAAAACTCAAGATGATATTGATTTAACTCCTGAGTTGGAACCATCCAAATTTTATGAGTCGTTGAAGTCTGCTGAGGATTCCTTATATCATGGTTGTAAGATAAGAAAATTTGAACTGGTTTCAAAATTTATGGCTATTAAATCAGATAATGGAATATCAAATAGCTATTTTGATCAGATATTATCTTTGGTTAAAGAACTGTTACATAAAGGAAATGTGTTGCCTATAAATTTCTATGAGAGAAATAGGTTGGTTCATAATTTGGATCATAGTTATCAGAAGATTCATGCATGGTCAAATTATTGCATCTTATATTTTAGTGAAAATGAGTCATTGGTTAGTTGTCCTACATATGGATAATCGAGGTATAAAGAGGCTCAAATAGTGAAGTCTGGATTGATTCATGTAAAATAGTTGAGGTATTTCCAACTTACACCTAGATTTCAGCATTTATTTATGTCTCAAAACACACTTTCATTAATATAATGATAAAAACCCAATATTTCAACTGGTAAAAGCTTAAATCATTCCATTGGTGGTGATTTATGGAAATATTTTGACCAAGTACATCTATTTTTTTATTCTGAAGCTCAAAACATGTGATTGGGTCTTTCTAATAACAATTCCTTTCCATTTAGTTCTTATGGTAGTTAATATTCTTGTTGGACCATCTTTATAACTCTTTACAATTTAACTCCTTGGATTTTGATGAATGATCCATATATCTTTTTGACCATATTAATTCTCGGACATCCAAAAAAGAATATTGATATTTATTTAAATTCATTTATTGATGAGTTAAATTTATTGTGGAGTAATGGTGTTAGTATATATGATGATTTTGTGAAAAAAATCCTAATGAAAGATGCATTGATATTGAAAATTAGTGACTTCCTAGCATATGGCATGTTTTCTAGCTAGAGTACACATGGTAAAAATTTATG
Organism: Viscum album; assembly: GCA_963277665.1. Classification (NCBI taxonomy): domain Eukaryota; kingdom Viridiplantae; phylum Streptophyta; class Magnoliopsida; order Santalales; family Viscaceae; genus Viscum; species Viscum album. Next base: position 556,524,721 of record OY728137.1, read on the forward strand.
TTTGTACTGTATGATAGATAGTAAATCCTTTAATCACTTCAATAGAATAAAAAATTGTTTCTTTTCATTTTGAATAATATTTCTTCCTATCGGTCATCCTTTTTGAAGGAATGGTCATTTCATAAAAGGTATAATTAAAAGAGATGAAACTCAAATAATAATCTCAATTATTGAGTTAAAATACATTGTCTCTTCATTACCTCCCATTACCTTTAGACCGGCTATGATCCAAAAAAAACATGGCTTTGGGAAAGATCACTATTGGATAAAATGGAGAATTTTTTTTGGATGTTCCATATTGGTATAATTTGTTGGTCTGTCATATGTTGGATGTCAGGAATATTGAGAAGAAATATTTTGATAATATATTTTATATAATTTTAGACACACCTAGTAAGACCAAATCTAATGTAAAGGAATGATTATATATTTTCCATGTTTTCAGGTGACCAGAACATGGACTTTTTGAAAAAGAAAGATCGCAGAAGTTAATGAAGACAAAAGAGGCTTACACAGTTTCCAAAGAAAGCCGTTTATTATTTTTTTAGAGGAATTTGTATTTGAGGCTTCCAGATGGTTATGTTTCAAATTTGGATTGATGTATCAAAAATGGTCATATTACCAGATTAAAAATTCATGATTGTTATATTATAATGTAAATACTTATACTAATTAGATTTAGAGGTTTATTGAATTCTATGATTTGGGATTTTCTAACAATTTTTGATTCTTTAATCAGGGAATGCCCTTCATCGCTCACTTGATAGATGAGATTCATTATACACTGTATTCCCACTTTCCAAAGGTAGGTGGAATTCATCACCTTCTTCTCAATAATGTCTACTCCTTGATTAAAATGAGATTATGGGATGTCAGTTCCTCCTTATATGGATTCCTCCTTTGAATTCATTTCCTAATCTCAATCCCCCTTATAGATTAAGACTTTGTCTTTGAAACTCATTCCCGGTACCATCTCTTTGTGGACTTTGGTTAATTATGCTTCTTATATCTGAACATTCCAAGGGGTTTAGTCAAGGAAGAAACCTTCAATTAGGAGATTAGTCATGTTGGGAATTAGTGGAATTTCTGAATGCTAAAACATTGGACCACATTTATTCTTCCTCATAAGAGGTCTTCTCAAGGGCACAGAATGCAAGGCATCATGTGGCGATCAAAAGGTATCCTATTCCCTAGTCATGTCTTCCAATGTTTTCCTCAGGCATCCCATGATTAAAATGGGGTAGGCCATGAGTTTAACTTCTTATGGAGATGGATCGTAGAGATTGGAATGTCCCACAATAATAGATCATATAGGTGGATCCCTGGGAGGGATCACCTAGAAGGTTTACCATATAAATGGATCAGGGTGATCAATGAGAGCGGACCTGATGTGGTGTGTCTCATAAAGAGAAGTTTTTACATCGTGAAGGCTAATCTGAACACTACTGAGGATGGATCAAGGAGGTGGACCCCAATGAGGGGGAACAAAGGTTTACCATTGTCTGGGATTGAACCTCATGGAGTCTTCCTATATATCATGTTTATAATATAGGGATCAAACCCATTTAGTTTGAAGGGGTGTTTTGGGGATTATGCACTGAGATAGACCATCACAAGAGGATTTCTCTTAGTTGGATTAATTTGGATTATGTGGGGATTACGCACTAAGATGGCCCAAGTGATTCTAGGTGCATTGATGATTTGGATGGTTCTTACGTACTAAGATAGCCCAAGTGATTTTAGGATTATTTATGGTGTTAATGGGGATTATGCATTAAGATGGCCCAAATGGATGGCATGATCTCACTAGGATGTGGAAGTCTAGGCAAGAATCAGGATGACAATGGAGGAAGTATTGAAATGGAATGGATTTAATGGATGGAGTGTGAAGGGAAATGGCCTAGAATCTTTTAGAGGCTTCTTACATATCCCAGTGGCTAGGAATTAAATTCCACATTGTTCGGGAGAGTGGTTTGGGACTTATGCACTAAGACTACCCAGGTGAATGGATGTGGATGAGAGTGATATCACCAGGATAAGGGTGAGGTGATGTATGATGTAATGGAAGATGGATCAGAACACCCCATAGAGGTGGATTCTTTGATATGTCCCATAAATGGAAGATTTCACATCATGAGGGTACTTCCCTAAGAGGGATCACCATGGTATACCATTGGTTGGGATTGAACCTTATGGAGGATTCCTATGCACCCTATTTAGAAGAAAGAGATCAAACCTGAGTAGTTTGAAAGTGAGGGTAATGGGGCTTACTCCATGAGGGATGCCTGGAAGAAAGGTTTCATGGTAACTACTATCCTATAAGACCACATGAGTCATGCTTGGTGTGAGAATCAAGAGGTACCAGTAGACCTAAGGATCGTGTTGTAAAAGGTGTAGCCATGAGAGGTGATGTGGGGCTTATGCAATGAGACAAACTAGGGAGATAAAGATTGGGGATTAATTTATAATGGATTCCCATGGAGGATCTTCTTTCATGAAAGGAGGATCCCATTTGTGTGAGGAATACCTCATTCCAGTGGAGACGATTGGGCATGGAAAATGACCAAGGTGGAGCACCCCATGTGCATTGAACGCGGAGAGACTGCAGTTTAACATTGTGTTCTGAGGATGATAAGGCTTGGAAATTTAACATCATGTGGATAAGATGGGGAGGACTCACACCTTACCCCATTGGACATATATTATTGTAAGACATGAGTGTGACAACTGGGCCCTGCCCACCAGTAGCCCCACAGACACGTGGGCCCCACCCTAGGTCCCACCCACATTGCAGAACGGGTTATCTGACTAATGATAGTCCTCACAGGACAACAAATGTCCTTTTCAGTGTGTTTTATCCTCACTCACACACACCCTGAGAAACTTCTCAGGAGGTCACCCATCCTGATCACTACTCCAGGCCAAGCACGCTTAACTGTGGAGTTCTAATCAGACAGGCTCACAAAAAGAAAGGTGTACCTTGTTGACATGAGTCATATAATTTAGTCATTTAACCCTTTATCATTTGGGGGTGTTACAATCACCCCCTTCAGAGCACAACGTCCTCATTGTGGGCCCTACATGTCAACCCAGGCAGTGCACCACACTTAAGGTTGGGTACCACCTCTGATACCAAATGTGACAACTGGGTCCCACCCACCAGTTGCCCTACAGACACATGGGCCCCACCCTAAGTCCCACCCACATTCCCTAACAGGTTATCTGACTAATGATAGTCCCCACAGGCCAACACATGTCCTTTCCAGTGTGTTTTTTCCTCACTCACACACACCCTGAGAAACTTCCCAGGGGATCACCCATCCTAATCACTACTTCAGGCCAAGCACACTTAACTATGGAGTTATAATCAGACAGGCTCTCAAAAATGAAGGTGCACCTTGTTGACATGAGTCATATCATTTATTCATTTAACCCTTTATCATTTAGGGGTGTTACAATGAGCCTCTAGTTGGTGTACAAACCAAACAATTCCAGATGGGAAGTGGAAGAGGAGTATTCAGTCATGGGGTCCATGTTAGCATGGCTATGCCAAAAATAAAAATTCAATAGTGTACCTATGACAAAAAGAAAAAGGAAGGGAATCAAAATAAGGTATCTCCCATGAGGGACTATGAAATCACTTCATACAATCCTAGAGGGCTGCACGGAAGAGGTGTGCATAAGACATGGGAGATGTGTGCAAGAGGGGCTCAAATAGGGTTCCTTGGAGTAAATGATAACATTGTAGCTTAAGGGAAGGGGTGTGCCCAATATTATAGGCTTGTTCAAAAAATCAAGGGGGTGAGTGGAAGATGGTTATACACAAGGGTATGTGGTGTACTCAAGAAGGTTCTTTTTCATGTAATTATGTTCGGATAGAAAGGAAACGGGTTAGGGTCAAGACCATGTGGGACCACATGAAGGGGGACCCATGGGGGACCTTTTGTGCAAGATCATATACCTTGAGGTGTATATGGATTGTGAACGATCATGGAATAGGTATCCTTACTTGCATGGGAGAAATGGTTTGACTTCTGTATTGTTACGTGAAGAGGAAGGGCACCCTTCTATTTATAAGAAAAATCCATAGTGGAGGTGTGTAAAAATTGTAGTGTAGAAGGCAGTGTTTGATGTCGTATTGGGCACATTAGAATGTCACACACAGGAATCACTTTTACGCACTGTTCTCTCCACTTCCATGCATCTTCCTTGGCTGTTTTAGATGGTCTCGATACAATATACCCCATTGGCATTGCATTGGGTGTGTAAGGTTCTTACATGTAAATTTCAATCTTGCGTGTAGCCTTTAAATCTTGTGATCATCTCCCTTGGCCTTCTTGGAATAGTCTATTTTTTCAAGGGTTGGATTTGTTTTTTTTCAAAGATGCTCATTTGTGGCCTCAAGTGGAATTCAATGCCAATAAATGCCCCCCCCCCCCTTGGAATCTGAGATGAAAGGGGACTATAAGGTTGGATTCTGAAAACATTTAAAATAATGGTGATCTTGGGGAGGTGCGTGAAAAATACGATGACCGGTTCATAAGTGGATTTTTGAGTGCACAATAGACTTTCTCCATGCCTATAAATATTTGGGGGCCCTAATAATAGTATTGTGACTTTTTATAGGACAAGAAATTTTTCTCTCATGCGCGTAAGTTTCTGAATTCTGTGTAGAAAACCCAGATTTGATTGGTGCCTTATGCACAACCACTAAATTCTTACACACTTTGGACTTAGAATTATTATTTTTCAGCGTTAAATATTATGTAAAACTCACACTTTTTTGCACTAAAACTCAATCTTTCATGTATCAACCTTTTTGTTTCAAAACTTGATCGACATAGCTGGTCAACAAACTGCTACTGAGAGGGAATATTTAATTATTTCATGGAGGGTAGAGATGAATGGGATTCCTCAAATACTCTATTCCAAAAGGGTCCTATCAAATAATCAAATTCTCTTGGGAATTATACCACAACTATAGAATAATTACCTCCTAATTGAAATTCTACACAATGGAACTTCAGGTTATCAGATTTAGTGTCCATTCTTGTATTTGATACTAACTCACCACGATCTCAAGTCATGCGTAAAGATGTCTTTTAGTATTAAAACATCACTAATCATGGTCATACTTCCAGGGAGAATTAGGAGATGGTTGTATATGTTCTAAATCTGAAGACCAAGATAGTCATGGGGAATATTCTTTCTGCCACACATGTGAGGATTTTGGAGAACATATGGATAATATCTGGTTGTTTGAGGCTGTATGAACAACACAATTTCACTTCTACCATTAGTAGGAGCTAGTGCTGGAGTTTTTCAGTCAGTGGTCCCCTGACACAAACACTTTCCACCTCCATCAGGGGGAGGTCGGCATCAATCTCTGGGATATTCATTGCATCTGAGGAATTCCCCTAGTGATTCTTCAGTATGACAAGTTCTTGTTGACAGAGAATATCTAGATGGATAGAACACAAACCCCTATCCTAAAATGGAATCTGTTGGATAAAAAAAAGTAGAATATGGGGATCAAATAAATTATGAAGAACATCTCATGCTCATCATGGTTTTAACTTATTCTTGAAGAGGGATAATATGGTGAGTATTATATTTCGAGGGAGCCAGTGCCCTACAGTATTTCAAAGGGGAAAGGCAGGATTATACTAGGTGATCCTAAAAGTGGGAGAATATCAGTCATGGGGTTTCAGCATAGATGAGATCTGGGAACCACAGGTGTGATATGTCTCTTTCCACACTACCTTCCAAAGTGGGTGGCTACTGCCGATGAGGGATATAAGAATGGGGTCCACTCAGGGACCTTATTAATGGCAGGGATCATAGTATCCCACAACAAGTTCAATTTGTGAGTGCCTATATTGGAGAGTATTTATAGTATTTTGGGGAACATATCAAGGGGAGGCATGGACAAGATAATATTTGGACCATTCTAGAACCTTTATGGATAGATCGCGGCTCATTTTGGTGGATATGACTTCCCAAATTCCATTTGTCCTCTAGGAAATGGTTTAAGACCATCTTTGTTTAATATTGATGTGGTGCAGCCACAAATGCTCAATGATGAAGGGGTAAAGCTCTGGATTTTCAATCATGTGAATTTCAATTTCCACCCATTCCACACCCAGGCTATCCAGATGGTGGATGACTTGTGAGGCTCACTAAAGCAATGATAATACCTTCATAACATCTGGGGTAGTGTGTTAGTATCCCAAATTGATGGAAAGATCTTTTGTGAACTATATGTGCCATCACGCTTCACCAGACAGTTTGGGTGCCTTCAGAAAGTGCCAAAGAATGTGTATAAAGAGGTTCGGGAGGAGTATCACCCATGAATTATTCATCAATTTTGGTTCATTTTCATGACTACTAGCTTTAGAAATACGATCACACTACCACCTACAAATTTTGATGTTGTTCTATCAACAGAATATGATAAACACTAAGTGGCGACATACCCGAGGGTAATCCTACGAAAACACTTTTAGAACATCAAGGCAGTAGAGCTACCATGAGGGAGGAAAGACAAGTAGAAATCCATGAAGTTGGGATAGCATGAGTTGGGGATTCAACAGTAAGAACATCACAAGGTGCAGTTGCACCCCCATCTTCTGAGGAGGGGTAGTCCTGAAGGTGGACTCATAGGCCAATAAAAGAGGCCCCTAGAAAGAAATTTAGACAACTGCTTCAACCTACTACTGATAAAATCATCCCCACACTTTGGTCGGCCTGTAAAACACTATGAAAATCGGTAAATCTATAATACTAGTGGTGGAAACTAACACGTATTAGAGTTCAGCTGTTGTAAATTTGGGTTATCTAGGTTACAGATATGGTGGACTTTCAACTGCGGTATGTGTATCTGAATTCCATGGACATATATGCACACCAATGAGATAAATATGAAGAGCCACATATCATAGTGAAAGTGTTTCTTGGCCAAGAGCATGATCTGGAGGAACTTCCACCTGAAGATGACAGTGATTTTGAAGAAGAAGAAAAAGAAACAATAGAGGAAGATGTAGAAGAGGAATAATAAGAAGAGGAAGAGGAAGAGGATCATGAAGGTGGGTTATCCCAAGGGATAGTGGATCATCAAGATATTACATGGGAGATTAGGAAGATCGTAGTCTCTGATGAGGGACTCACCGAGTATCTTTTGGTAAGTCTTTCTTATATCTTCCTGGTACCTTATATTTTAGAACTCTAATCCAATAATCAAACCTGGTCCTATAAAGAATCATATCAGTGATGATTAGGAAGCCCCCATTATAGGGGGTGAGAAAGTTCTAATGGATGTAGAAGGATCTTTCCCTGGGCCTATACCCAGGGCTGAGCAAGGCGGAAGACCGGTCGCGGCCGAGGTGGTTAGTGGTGGGCTAGCTGAAGGGGTAAACGTGAAGACCTCAAAATCCTAGATTATTCCCATAATTCATAGGGATCTAGTGCCAATTATCAAAGTAACAAGCATTGAGGGGTCTCCAGTGGTGTAAGTCCCCATTGTGACTTAGTAACTTTATCTAGATTCACTTAGCTCTTGTAAGTTACTACTTTCATAGATTCATACCTATCAAATGGGGATCAGGGTTAATGAGGTTCCTACTCCATTAAAGGATCACAATACTACCTTCCTGTAAATATGATGAGTTGGGGACATCTACGAGAGATCTCCTAACATTTTCACTTATCTATGAGGAGTCAGTCATTCAAGATGATTTGGCCTTAGCACTTGGTGAGCAGTAGTTTGTGGCTACAGGTGATGCCACTGAAAGGGTAGGGCTTGAAGTTGGTGAAGGTGAGGTTGTTGAGGAGTATATGAGTGACTAGGGTCACCCAAATTTCATAGAGCCCAGTCCCCCAGAGAGGATTCTATAGGATGATCCTTCTGTGAGCTTCTAGCCATCTTTCTGGAGTACAAACCCACAGACCCTGAAGAGTTGAATGATTCTGATCATGATGCAACTGGGGTGAGATGCATGACATGGTGTAGGGAATGTAAGTTAATCAAGAGTTTCATTTAGGCCTTCTAGGAATAATGGATAAACTGGATGGGGTCACTCCACACCTGGCTATGTTGTCTCTATGTCATAGGGTTAGATGCTCTCAATCTTCATGTTTTGATCCATGACTATCTTACTGAGAATATGTAGGAAAGCAGTAAAAACATGGATGTTACCTAGTTACTAGAGAAATATGATAACATTTAAAAGTTTTGGGAGGATTAAGAAGAGATCAAATTCCTAGAAGAACAAAAAAATGAGTACTTCTCCTTCATCACCAATCAATCAAAACTTATTGCCTAATTGAAGGTCTAGCTAGTGGAGTCCCAAGAGCAGCTGAAGCGGGAGAGTCATCAAATAAATGAACTCTGAGATGAACATTACTAGGAGAAGATTAGGGATAATAATATTTGATCTATATCCATTGATGAATAGAGAGGTATTAGTAGATGATAGGATACCTTGGAGGCCATGTGTCCAAAGGTGATGGAGCTGAAGTGCTCCATCGAAGGGGGGGATCCATAAGGGACGTGTTTTTCCAAACTTATGAAACATATTTATTTTATTTATTTCATTGAATAGTGTGAATGGATACATTCTTGGTTTCTTTAATTACTAAATCTCAATCATATCTGTAAAACAACTGATGATAAATCCCTAATCTCATGTGGTCCATGCCCAGTGTGATAAATAAGGGATGACCACATAATTGTTCACTTTGTATGATAGTGTTAGTTAATCATTAAATACTTAGGGAATGATATTATTGAATAACAACTCAGATTGTTTGGGATGATAGAGGATATAGTTCGATAATAGGGCTCTTGGAGTAGCCAACTTTCCTTTCCCAATGTGTGCTAGTGTACAAATGGGATAACTCCAAGAGTGTTGAATTGATCCGAACAATGGGAAATGAAAAGTGTGAATCACAATGCCCAAAATTTGGAATCATGAAGAGGATAGAATGCTAGTATAGGATTACTTATAACCATATTTGAAACATAGTATCCATACCAATGGCCTAGAATGTGAAAAAAACGAGGGTAGACCTTTGATAATGTTCAAAACACATGACCTAACTTGAAATTTCATATGATGTCTTCCAGGGCGTTGACCTAGGATGGTAGGTGAGATGATACGGCATAGACAGTTCGTTAAGGGTCCCTTAAGACATAAAATAGGATGAGGATCCAAATGAGGGTAAAAAATCATGGAGTGGAGTGATGGAATGTTTGAAAGGATTCTAATACTATTGAAGTTATGCCACAGCAACTGAGAGAACACTGGTGTGAGCGTACTAGTCTGAACAAAGATCAAACCTACTTTTTAGGAAGGACCTCTCTAGTGAGATCCTAGTATTACTTTTAGTTTCACATAATGAAAGTGGGGATGATGAACATGTATTTTAATGTTGTATAGTGAGGATGATGAAAGGTACATTTTAATGCCACATGATCAGGATGTATTCCACAGTTTAACATCATGTGTTAGGGATATTTCACATAGTTTAAGGTCTTACTGCATGGACCCTAGAAATTTTTGTTCCTGGTATAATTATGTGTCATGGAAGAAATAAAACCAATGTGGGTGAGCCAAAAGGGGCTTTCATACCACACAGATATCCAATGACAAATAGGGAAATAGAATATGTGATATGGAAAAAAGACAAATATGACATGAATGGGGGCCCAGGAGGCTCACTTCCATGTCACATATCCCTATGAAGCTCATATTTTATGGTTATTGAGTTCGGACTGACCAAAGGGGTGAACAGGATAATTAACTTGTGTTTTGTCCTAAAGACACAATTTCTAGGCATCTCTACATATCCCATAAGGATGGGAATCAATCCATACGTAGTTCTTGAATTTCGTGTAGTTTAATATCACACAGTAAGGATGAAGATGAATCTACATAAAAAGGGGAAATGATGTTTCAGTTGGACCTAATATTGATAATATGGGAATCACTACATGTCCCATAAGGATGGGAATCTAGACACACATAGTTAATGAAGGGAAATTTCCCTATTTAGGTTTAACCCGTGCACATAGAGAGGGTACATTAGATATTTATTATTTTTTTGTTCTCTATTTTTTCTTTGTGTGGTTGTACCAGGATGGAAATTATGATTATTGATATAGTAATATAGAATTATGTAGGTCTTGAAAGGTGGCATGGTGGATGACCAGTGTCAAGGGTGATGTACTCTCAGGTGAGAACACCACAATGTTGTATCATTTTTCATTGTGTTTCCAGGATTATGATGTCATAGTTTAGGGTTTTACGAATAGACCTATTTGTTCACTTTAAAATCATGCATTAAGGACAAAAGGTTACACTATTTATTGTCATGAAACTTGGACATGATGGGAAAGGAGGTAACCCAGAGGGGAAGTGCTTGGTACAACAAAATAATCTCAATGTGAATGTGAAAAAAGAGGCCCACACCACACCACATACTCCCAGGAGAACCATGAAAAGGCCCTTAATTTAAGGTCATGGTGTTTGGATCATAGGGATTCTTTTTTAAGGGCATAAAGTTTGGACCACAGGGATCCTAGTTTAAGGTTATAGAGTTTGAACCATGGGCGCCCAGTTTAATGTTGTATGCCTTGGACATATCCATGTAGTTTAACATCATGGAGTAAGGATGAAGCATTGTACATTTTAGATTCATATATCTTGGACTATAGATTTATTAGTTTAGGGTCATGGAATTCAAACTGATAGAGAGTGGGTATATTTGGTTGACATATGATGTTTGTAGGAGTAACAAAGCAGACATAAATAAGGGCTATAGAGGCCAAATTCAACACAACATATTCCCATGAGAACCATGAAGAGGATCTTAGTTTAAGGTCGTAGATTTTGGACCTGAGGGTTGTGTGGATCCTATATGAAGGTAAAAACCCTACCAAGACTCCTAAGCCCATGTGAGTCATGATTGGTGTGGGAAACAAGGAGTGATTTTAGGATTTCACTATCACTTGGGAGCACACAACAATTTAAAATAAATGCCATGTAGGCAAGTCCCAACCACACTAACATTCCCACTCAACGTGCATAGATTCATGGAGGGGCAACCCCATGGGTGTTGGAGATCCACTAGAACATAAGGAGGTGGAAAGTGTGAATCTCGGTGCCTGATATCTAGAATATAATGTGGTTGGAATGATGATGGAGGATAACTATTGTCCATGTTCAAAACATGGTATCTATATCATGTTATGATTATGAGGATAGAAAAATGATGGTTAAATGTTGACCATGTTCTAAACATGGTACCTAACTCAAAATTTCATCCAAAGTATTTTAGGGAATTAGCCTAGGATGGTAGGTGACCTGATGCGGCATTACTAGGCCATTAGGGGGTCCCTTCAAACATGAAATGGTATGGGAATCTAGTTAAAGGGATGTGTGAAGCATTGATATGGATTAGGGGAATGTCTCTATGGAACCCAATGCTCCAGGTATCACACCACAACACATTCAATCATTTCGGGGAGAAACATCAATAGGTGGGATCGGATCTATCCCTGAGGATTGGGTTTCCAAGGGGGATAAAGGACAAGATGGAACTTAGGGTATATGACCCAAATGTTTCAAATAGTTTAAAGGTTGTGTTTCTTGGACCAAGGGATCTTAATTTAAGGTCATTTAGTTTGGACCATAGGGTTCCTAGTTTAATGTCGTGTTCCAAGGATGTATTCGTGTAGTTTAATATCATACAGTAAGGATGAAAATGTTTCACAGTTTATTTTCATGAAACTAGTACATTGGAGAGAGAGAGATCCATACCAAATGAGAAGTGTGTGGTGTGGAAAATAACTCAACATGAAGGGGGACAAGAAGATCCACATCGTGCCACAAACTCTTAAAGGTTAACTCCGTCCAAAGGGAAAAAAGGTTTATGAACCTGCAGTTGGTCCAGTAGACAAAATGTCCAAGTGTCACTACGTATCCCATAAGAACAAGAATCAAGCCACATATAGTAATAGAAATCTGTCAGGTTTAACATCATGTGATAAGGATGATGAGTGAGAGGGGTTCTTCAAAAGGAACATTCTTAGTGTGGATACCATAATTTGAAGTGAATAAGGACTAAATATTTCCACACCACACCACACATTCCCAAGGAGGAAACTCAGGCCAAAGGCCCAGATAGGTTTGTGATCTTGAAGTTAGACCTAGAGACAATATGTCTGGGCATCACTATGTATCCCATAAAAATGGGAATCAATCCACACATAGTTTTGGAAATCCATATAGTTTAAAAAATGCGGTGAGGATGGTGTGGTATAGTTTAACATCATGTTGTCGGTATTTGGGCAAAATTTTAACATCATGTTGGATGAAGTAATAGTTTATCATCATGTGGGATGATAGAGATGTTAGTTTAAGGTCATAGAGATTGAACCAAAAGGGTATTGTGAAATTTATCATCATGAAACGAGGATGTTAATTTTTCATGTAGTTCAATGTCATGCAATGAAGATGAAATAATAATTTAATGTCATGTAGGATGATACTGCATATAGTTTTATGGTTGTGGTGCATGGACCATGCAGTAGTTTAACATAGGGAAGGATTATGGGCTCAGTTTTATCATGTAGGAAGAAGCAGTTTAGTGTCATGCAGGATGGTAGATCATGTCCATGTAAAGTACTATTTGAGGAACTTATCTTTTTTGGGAAGAGTGATTTGCTCACCATCCATGGTGATTATAGAGTATTCATGTTTGGGATAGAATTTTTGGGCGACATAAGGTCCTTCTAATTTTGGCTCCAACTTTGGTAGTTTCCTACCCGGTATCATTGGCATCCTTAAACACAATACTATGTCACCTTTAAGGAAAAATAATAGATGAAATTTCTTTTTGAATTATTAGGCTATCTTATTTTGATGCCTCTCTAGATTATGTAAGGCTTAGACCTGTTCTCATTGAGAGATTCCAGTTCAGCTAGATGGACTTCTACTACTTTTTCGGATGTCCTATGATCATTGACAGTTGTACAGAGTGATAGAAACTGAATCTCTATGGGAAGTACTGCCTCTATTCCATACACCAAGGAATATGGAGTAAGTTGGGTGCAATTACAAGATAGGATCTGATAATCCTAGAGAGCATTGTGAACCATGTCCGACCAACTTCACTTATTCTGGCCCACCATCCTCTATAAAATGTTATAGAGGGTCTTGTTAAACACCAAAACCTGCCCATTTTATAGTGAATGGTAACAAGAAGTGTGGTTGGACGAGATATCGTACATGGTGTATAATTTATTCAGCTCAACTGCAAAAAAATTGGTGTCTTTTTTGTTGAGAATATCAAGAGGGACCCCAAATCAATGGAGGATGTTAGAGATCACAAATTCAAAAATAGATAGGGACTTGGCTTCCTTGTGTGTAATCGCTTCTACCCACTAGGAAAATAAATCCATAATGGTTAGGATGAACTGGAACTGGAGAGCTGTATACCACCCCAATATTTAATGGTATGTCTTTCTTAAATAATTTCAACTCATTAGATAGCTCACAATGCACATAACACTGTGTCTCTAGGAAACACACACTTTGCTATAACCTATGAATTAATCTTAATTTTTCCACTTTTTTTATTTGAATTTCAAAAAATGGACATGCATTGTTGTGATCATTATGATATTTAGAGTCTGATAGGACCAACTTATTTTTTTGTGAATAGTAACCTCCCTTATGAATAGTAACATGCCCTTATGAATAGTAATATAACACTCATGAATAGTAAATCGGCCAAATGAATATTAACCTCACCCATGAGTGTATAAATAAAATTTAGTCACCTTATAAATAAAGGTGAATATTTTTAATTAAGTGTTGGTATTTTTATGAGTAATAAATATTTAATTCCAATATTATAATTAATAAAATGATTTAAAATATAATTAATTTTCATAAAATATATTAATAAATCAATATTTTCTTTCCCTATGATTTTAGGATAATTTAATGACACCTTAGTTAATTCTTCAAAGTTTTATAAAATCGGTTATAATTTTAAAATTGGTATTTTTCACTTAAATGGTGATTTTAATTAAAAATTAAATTTCTCATATTTAGAAAATTATTTTCAAAAAATGGAGTTCATTTTTGGATTATACACATCAACAATTGGTTACGATTAATTTTTGTGATTTTTCTAAAATACTTGAATTTTGGGGGAATAGTAAAATACAATAATTTATGATAAATGCTAAATACATGATTTATTGAGTCATGGATGATGTAATGTTGAGGTAATCACACTTGGTTCTAACTGACATGCACTTATTACTATTTTAGGTAATTAAATCATCACTATTTCTTGTCTTAGGGAAAAATAATAAACTAATGATTAAAATATTAAGAAAACTCTCCTCCCCTCCACTATAAATACCACCCCTCACACCCTCATTTCATCACTCCAATCAAGCTTCAATCCTTGCCTAAATTCAGCTAAAATGTCTCCCTAAGATCCTTCTCCATGTACATCATACCTTGGTCTCCTCAAAAGACCAAATTCTCTCCTCTAAAGAGGCGTTCAAAGGAAGATAGATTCAAGAGGTAAATTCATCTTTTCAATTATTTTGTTTTCTTTTAAAGTTCTTTTGTTATCTTTTATATTCTCACCTATTATCATCAAAATGTTATGAAAACTAAATTACCTTATATATACTATAATTTTGTTAAGATAATGGAATATTCCATCATCATCTCTTGTTTTTTCTCCTTTTATACTACAAATGAAAACACCATTCGAGGTGTGTTAATTTATCATGTTCAAGGAAGATGGGTTTTCAATTTGAATTACTATCTTCAAGACTAGTCATTAAACCTTTATAATGGTTGAACTAGATCATAATATATGTATTTTATTTTATGTAATGTTATGAAATCCTTACACACTCATAATATAAAATAATAATACAAAACAAGTTCATTGTGCACAAAACCGCCAAGTTAATCCAAGAATTTATCATTAACTTTTATCTAATGAGTCATCCTCATGGTATATAACCAAAATTTTTATAAAATAATTTATATATCTGTAATTTAACTAATAATATATATTAATAATTATGTATGTTTAAAAAACATTTCAAACAAACTTCCATTCATGAATACAAGTGAACCGATCATGAAAACCAAGGAACAAAATGCTTCCAAAACAATAAAATTAAACCTATTAAACCCATAAAAAGGCCATGAACGAACCTAATAAGGTTTAAATAAATCAATTAAATGTATATTATGTTTTTTAATTATTAATTAATGAAGATAAATTTTATTATTCAATTCATTAAGATCAATTGAAGAACACATTTGGGCATAAGGTAAAGGTTTCCTCATCTCACTTTTAATTCTATGAGATTTTTATTTTTCGCCACTTATTTATTGTATGTGGTGTATGTGTACTTCCATTTGATATATAGTATCATGATTTTATTTATATTTATGGTATTCTGTGATTCATTTGGTGATTATTAATTTTCGGTCATACGATTTGATTGATTGCAATGTGGTAAGGGACTTTGTCTCAATTTCCATTTCATTGAGACTTACTTGGTATTGTGCACCTAATATTTCTTATGTGGTGTATCTATTGACCCTTTGAGATAATTTTTCATTTGAAATTATAATTATTTTGAATATCCATTTTATTTTATCATGGATATGATTATTTCCTTAAGTAGTATACCAGTTCACATACAGTGTTTATGTTGAATGCTACTTTAACTATGGAAATATTTATGTATCTATATCCTCTACTCAATAAGAATATTTAAAAGGAATATTGTTATTTTATTACATCTTTTTATAAATAATTATTTGGACTGAAAGTGATGGGTGGGGCCCTCTATATCCCCTCGATGCATCAACAGGTCTCATGAGGCAAACTAGTTGGTGACAAACCCTTTGAGTTTGTTTCCAAATAAAATAGATGGGTTTCTACCCACATAATTAAATCGTATCGATGGTATAATTGTTCATGTGATAGATACATGAAGTCCAAAGAATAATTATTCTCTTTATGTAGTATTTAGTTATTTCTTTTCCTGAGGTTTTCACTATGAAAAAATCTATGGATGCATTTTTATTCTCAACTTATTTACGGTAAGTGTTTTCATTTATTCATCATGCCATATTAGTTATGTTTAATTGATTATTATTCACTTATTATTTATTCATGATACCACTATATGCAACCCTTGCTAAGAATTTGATCTCACCCTTATTATGTTTCCTTTCCCCAGGTTATGAATAAGAGAACCTTGAATAAGAATTCAAGGAGGTAGTTTATTTCAGTTTACTATGTATCATGTTGTATTTTCTATCTTTCCAAATGTATTATGGGTATCATGTATGTAATATGGTATTCCAGAACTGTTAAACTAATTGATCCTTCAAGATTTTATTTCTTATAATCGTTCTAATATAATAAAGTAATTCACTAGCTTCGGGTTTCTAGGGTCAGGGCGTGACAATTGGTATCATAGGAAGTTTAGCAGCATACTTTGAAACTAGATTTAGGAAACATAGTTTATAGGACATAAACCTAAGTCAGATTTTGAGGATAATCATATAAGAACATACTAGAATTTTGGTAAAGTATAGACTATGTGGGTATTCCAAGAAAACAAATCCTTTTCTGGATACTACAATTGGATGTGGTTCTGGTAAAGACGTACCCACAGATAATGTAGGGATTTCCCTACAGAGAAAGTTAACAAAATCAGTGTTGGAGCGGATCAGATCATGGCCATATTGGGACAACTTACTCAGGCTATGATGAATAACCATGATAAACCTGTATTGGATCATTTCATGTGATAGTATCCCACATCTTTTAGTGGGACTACTAATCCAGTGGTAGATGAGTAGTGGATCAAGTGCCTTAAAAAGATATTTTTGGCATTAAGATGCAATGAAAATGAAAAGGTAGTATTGGCAGTATATTGCCTCAAGGGTGACGCTGATCAATGGTGGTCCTTAATCTAGAATACCATGGAGAAAGAAGAAATATAAGATATAGATTGGAGAATTTTGAAGGAAATATTATTCAAAAAATATGTCCCTCGTGAACAATGAAATGAAAAGAAGATGAAATTCCTTATCCTAAAGAAAAGGGAAGAAGAGAGTGTTTTGGAGTATGAGGCTACCTTCACAAGATTATCTTGTTATGATATAGATTACAGATGTGATTCTGAAGAAAAGATTTATCATTTCTTTGAAGTTCTTAATCCAAGTCTTCTAAGGTCACTGAATTCTCAAATATTTTCATCGTATGATGAAATTGTATTATTTTTCATCAAAATAGAGAAGGAATTTTCTAGATCAAAATTTTTCAAGGAAAACAAAATAAGAAGCAGTACTCTGATAACCATGGAAAAGGTGAAGCACCAAAGAAGAATAAGGGAATAAAGCAATTCCCATTAGACAAGAACTGTGGAAAGAATCATCTTGGGAAATTCTTGAAAGGCATGGGATTTTTCTATAAGTGTAGAGAAAAGGGTCATTGATCTAATGAATACAAGGGGAAGAAACAAGTCAATGACATTCAATGTTACAATTTTAGAGAGATGGGACACTATGAAAATGAGTGTCCTAAGTTCCAAGGAAACTTTACTTAGAAAAGGCCACGAGATTAAGGGCAATCTTATGTGATTACAACCGCAAAGGTTGAAGTTCCTAATGATGTGGTGGCAGGTACTTTAATTGTTTCCTTATACTTAGCCAGTGCATTATTTGATTATGGATCATCTCATTCCTTTATATCTTCCCAAATTTTTAAGAAAATTAGACATTTATAATTTGCTTTAATAAAATAGTTTTCAATTAAAACTCCTAAGGGAAGTATCATTGCAACAAAGATGTGTTGGTCAGTCCCCCTTGTGACATATAAACATACTTTAGTTGTTGAAAATAACATTATACCTATGATTTACTTTGATAGAATTCTCATTATGAATTGGATATCAAATTATGATTCTAAGATCTATTGCAAGAAGAAAGAAGTTACAATTTTTGAGAATGGTGTATAATCCGTTATATTTAGAGAAGAAACCTCGCCATCTGATTCTTATCTAGATCCACCCCAAGTAGCTCTACTGAATGAAATTATTGGGGAGGAAGAGAAAAAAATATCTAGGGGTGAGGAAAGAAATATTCAAATTGAAGATGTACCTACTATGCTAGAATACATTGATGTATTTCCAAAAGATTTACCTATACATCCTTTAGTGAGGAAAGTTGAGTTCTTTATTGATTTAATTCCTGGTGAAAGACCTATATCAAAGACTCCTTATAGAATGGACACTGTGGAATTAGTAGAACTAAAAAAACAACTATAGGAATTAAGTGATAAAGTATTTATATGCCCTATTGTTTCTCTATGAGGATCCCCTATTCTCTTTGTCAAGAAGAAATATGGATCTATGAGGTTGTGCATTGACTACAGGGAGATCGATGCTATTATAATAAAGAATAAGTATCCTCTTCCTAGAATTGATGATTTATTTTATCAACTTCATAGAGTTCAATACTTTTTGAAGATTGACCTTCGATCTGGATATCATCAGCTGAGTGTGAGAAAGGAAGATATTATTAATATAGAATTTCGAACCAGGTATGTATATTATGAGTTTATAGTAATGTATTTTGGACTAACTAATGCACCCTCAGTTTTCATGGATCTAATGAGTAGAGTTTTCAAGGAATATCTTGATGACTTTTTTGTGGTATTTATTGATGATATCCGGGTATACTCCAAAAGCAACAAAGACCCTGATAATCACTTGCGGATTATTCTGAACACTCTTACAAGAAATGAATTCTGTAGGAAGTTTATCAAGTGTGAATTTTGGCTTCAATAAATTTATTTTCTTGGCCATATTGTCTCTAAGGATGGAATATTAGTTGATCCTGTGAAGACAAAGGAAATACAAGAATGGCCTACACCAACGAATATAACTAAGGTACATAGTTTTATTGGATTAGTAGGTTACTATCATCATTTCATTCAGAATTTTTATCAATTGGATAACCCTCTATCCAAGATCACACATAAAGGGGTTAAGTTTGTATGGATAAAAGAATGTAATGAATTCCTTGAATAATTGAAAATAAGATTGGTCAATGATCCAATTTTTACTCATCCCAATGGAAATGATTGATTTGTGATATACAGTGATGTGTACAAGAATGGAATGGGTTGTGTCCTTATGAAAAATGATAGAGTTATTGGTTATGAATCAAGGAAGTTTAAGACACGTGAAAAAAAATATCCAACTCATGATCTTGAGTTAGCAGCCGTAATCTTTTCTCTGAAAATACAGATACATTATCTCTACATTGAAAGATGTGATATATATACGGATTATAAGAGTTTGAAATAAATTTTTACATAGAAAGAACTCAACATAAGGTAAAATAGATGGCTCAAGTTACTCAAAGATTATGATTGTTCAATACACTACCACCCAGTAAAGGAAAATAAGGTGACAGATGCATTAAGTAGTAAAGATCATGGAATTATGACCCAAATGAGGATTGAGAGATATCCTATATTCATGGATCTTCTAAAGATGGATATGGAAATTGTTAAGGGAGGGGAAACATATTTATTTTCAAATGATTTCTAAACCATATTTACTAGAAAAGATAAAAATCCCTCAATCTGATGATGAGAATCTACAAAAGAAAATTAAAGCTGTTAAGGATGGAAGATTGGCAGACTTCATGTATGGGGATGGATTTCTAAAATTTAGTAGGAGGTTATGCGTTCCATGAGTACCAAAGCTAAAAAGGGAACTGTTAGATGATTTTCATAGATCAAATTTTTCCATACACCCTAGTATCACTAAGATGTGTAGAGATCTGGAGTAACATTTTTGGTGGGATAAAATTAAGTGAGAAATTAATGACTACATGTCAAGGTGTCTAGTTTTCCAAAAAGTGAAAGTCGAGAGGTAACATCTTAGAGGAGTCACGAAACCTCTACCTATTCCTATGTAGAAGTGGGATGACATTATAATAGACTTTTTCATATGACTACCAAAGACAACTAGAATGAATGATGCAATATGGGTAATTGTTGATCATCTTATAAAATATGCACATTTCCATACTATAAGAGAGGATTTACCACTTTAGCATCTAGAAAGACTTTATATTAATGAGGTTGTAAGACATCATGGTGCACCTCTATCGATTGTGTCTGACCGAAATCCTCAATTTACATCAAAATTCTTGAAATTTATCCAGAAGGATTTGGATACTGAGCTTCATATGAGTACTGCTTATCACCCCCAAACCAATGGATAGTCTAAAAGGACAATTCAAACAATGGAAGACATGTTGATATCATGCTCTCTTGACCTTCAAGGTAGGTGGGATCAATACTTTCCTTTGGTGAATTTACCTACATTAATTTTTTCCATCCTAGTATTCAAATGGATCCATATAAAGCATTATATGAAAAGAGGTGTCAAACTCCAACTTGTTGGGATGAAGTTTGTGAGAGGAAACTTATAGGCCTAGAACTTATCAAAGAGACAACTCTAAAGGTAAAGTCAATTAAGGACCATATTAAAGTATCCCAAAGTAATAAAAATAGTTATGTAGATAAATGGAGAAGGGATTTGGAATTTCAAGTGGGATATCATGTATTTCTAAAAGTATCTCTACAGAAGGGTGTATTAAGGTTTGCTAAGAAAGGGAAAATAAGACCTAGGTACATGAGACCGTTTAAAATTATAAAAAGAATACGAGTCTTAGCTTACCATTTAGCAATTACACCAAGTCTCTCCAAAGATAATAATGTTTTTCACATGTTGATGTTAAATAAATGCATTACATACCCAATGCATGTATTCAACTATGAAGAAATATAGTTGGAACTTAATTTTTCATACTGTGAAGAGTCTATCAAGATTCTTGATAGAAGGGAGAAGGTATTGAGAAATAGGACAACTCAACTAGTAAATTTTCTCTAGAGAAATCATAAAATGGAGGAAGAAACATGGGAACCAGAGGATGTAATGAAGAAGAACCACCCACGTCTTTTTAGGGAGAAATATACATGAAAAATTTTGAGGTTGGAATTTCTGAAGGAGGGAAGAATATAACACCCCAATATGTAATGGTATGTCTTTCTTAAATAATTTCAACTCATTGTATAGCTCACAATGCAGATAACACTGAGTCTTTGGGAAACAAACACTTTTCAATAACCTATCCATTAATCTTAATTTTTCCACTTATATTATTTGAATTTTGAAAAATGGACATACATGGTTGTGATCAGTATGATATTTTGAGTCTCATAGGATCAACTTAATTTTTGGTGAATAGTAACGTACCATTATGAATAGTGACCTACCCTTATGAATAGTAATATGACCCTTATGAATAGTAAATTGGACAAAAAAATAGTAACTTCACCCATGAGTGTATAAATAAAATTTAGTCACCTTATAAAAGAACGTGAATATTTTTAATTAAGTGTTGGTATTTTTGTGAGTAATAAATATTTAATTCCAATATTATAATTAATAAAATGATTTGAAAGATAATTAATTTTCATAAAATTTATTCATAAATTAATATTTCATTTCCCTATGATTTTAGGATAATTTAATGAGACCTTAGTTAATTCTTCAAAGTGTCATAAAATCAGTTATAATTTTAAAATTGGTATTTTTTTATTAAATAATAATTTTAATTAAAAATTAAATTTCTCATATTTAGAAAAAGAATTCAAAAAATTTAGGTCATTTTTCAATTCTACACATCAAAAAATGGTTACAGTGAATTTTTGGAATTTCTCTGAAATACTTGAATTTTTTGTGAATAGTAAAATATGATAATTTATGATAAATGCTAAATACATGATTTATTGAGTCATGGATGATTTCATGTTGAGGTAATCACACTTGGTTATAACTCACATGAACTTATTACTATTTTAGGTCATGTGATCATCACTATTTCCTATCTTAGGAAAAAATAATAAACTAATGATCAAAATATTAAGAAAATCCTCCTCCCCTCCACTATAAATACCACCCCTCACACCCTCATTTCTTCACACCTATAAAGCTTCAATCCTTGCCTAAATTCTTCTCAAATCACTCCCTAATATCCTCCCCCTCTCCCATCAGCCCTTGGTCTCCTCAAAAGATCAAGTCCTCTCCTCTAAAGAGGCTCTCAAATGAAGATAGACTCAAGAGGTAAATTCCTCTTTTCAACTCTTTTGTTTTATTTTCAAGTTCCTTTATTATCTTTAATATTCTCCCCTATTATCATAAAAATGTTATGAAAATTCTATTACCTTATATGTACTGGAATTTTATTGTGATAATGGAATATTTCATCATCATCTCTTCTTTTCCCTCCTTTTATACTATAAATGAAAACACCATTTGGGATGTGTTAATTTATCACGTTCAAGGAAGACAGATTTTCAATTTTCATTACTATCTTCAATACTAGTCATTAAACCTTTATCATGGTTGAACTTGATCATAATATATGTTTTTTATCTTATTTAATGTTCTATAATCCTTACACACTCATAATATAAAATAATAATACCAAACAAGTTCATTGTGCACAAAACTGCCAAGTTAATCCAAGTGTTTATCGTTAACTTTTATATAATGAGTCATCCTCATGGTATATAAAAAATAATAATATGATAATTTATATCTCTATAATTTCATTAATAATATATATTGAAAATTCCGGATGTTTAACCACATTTAAAACAAACTTCCATTCATGAATACAAGTAAACCGATCATGAAAACCAAGGAAGAAAATGCTTTCAAAACAATAAAATTGAACCTCTTAAACCCATAAAAAAGGCCATTATTGAACATAATAAGGTTAGAATAAATCAGTTTCATGTATATTAGGTTATTTAATTATTAATTAATGAATATAAATTTGATTATTCAGGTCATTAATATCAATCTAAGAACACATTCGGGCATAAGGTAAGGGTTTTCTTATCTCACTATTAATTCTGTGAGATTTCTATTGTTCACCACTTATTTCTTGTATTTGGTGTATGTTTACTATCATTCGATATATAATATAATTATTATATTTATATTCATGGTATTCTATGATTTATTAAGTTATTATTAATTGTTGGTCATACGATTCGATTGATAACAATGTGGTAAGGGACTTTGTCTCAATTTCCATTTCATTGAGACTTACTTGGTATTATGCACCTAATATTTATTATGTGGTGTATCTAATTCCCCTTTGAGTTAATTTTTCATTTTAAAATATAATTCTATTAAATATCCATTTTTTTATATCATGTATATGATTATTTCCTTAAATCGTATACCATTTCACATACAGTGTTTATGTTGAATGCTACTTTAACTATGGAAATATTGATTAGTCTGTATCATCTACTCAATATGGATATTTAAAAGTCATATTTTTATTGTATTAAATATTTTTATAAATAATTATTTGGACTGGTAGTGATGGTTGGGGACCACTATAGGCCCTCGCTGCATCGACAGGTCTCATGAGGCAAACTAGTTTGTGAAAAAACCTTCAAGTTTGTATCCAAAAAATTAGATGGTTTTATACCCAAATACTTAAACCATCTCGATGGTATAATGTTTCATGTGCTAGATACATGAAATCTAAATAATAATCATTCTATTTATTTAGTATTCAGTTATTTCTTTCCATGATGTGTTCACTATGCCAAAATCTAAGGATGCATTTTTATTCTCATCTTGTTTATGGTAGGTGTTTTCATTTATTCATTGTGCCATATTAGTTATGTTTAAATAATTATGATTCACTTATTACTGATTCATGATACCACTATATGTAAATATTAATGAGAATTTTATCTCACCCTTATTATGTTTCCTTTCCCCAGGTTATGAAGAAGAGAACCTTGAATAAGCTTTCAAGGAGGTAGTTTATTTCAGTTTACTATGTATCATGTTTTATTTTCTATATTTCCAAATTTACTATGGGTATCATGTATGTAATTTGGTCTTCTAAAACTACTAAACTATCGGTCCTTCAGGATTTTATTTCTTGTAATCATGCCAATATAATAAAGTAATGCACTGGCTCTTGGTTTCTAGGGTTGGGGCGTTACAAGCTGTTGCTGGTGGATAAGGTCCCATGACATCGAGTCCCCAAACTATAAAGGGACAATAGTAATTTTTAGTGTAGAGGGGCTCTAGAAATTGGTACACAAATTTATCCTAGATCTGACATGCATGGAACCTCTTGGAGAACTTGTCGTAGTCATGGACCATGGTGGTCCAGAAGTAGCCCAGCCTTTGAATCTAGTGGGAGAGATTTGTCCCTACCTGATGAGCCCCACAAGATCTCACAAGGACTTCCTACATAACCTGGAGAATCTTTTCTCCCTGAATTAAATGGAGAAGGATTCTATCAAACCCATCTCTATAGAGAATTTTCTCTAGGATGATATTTCTCTAGAGGGTAAACTGAGCTGCACAGCGATGGATTCTCTCATGTTCAGCTATGTGTGATGGGAAATTTTTATACTAGAGATACTCAATGAAAATAGATATCCAATCAGAGGTTTCCTAATCTTCAGAGGGATCTAGATATTATTATGTGTATGAATTGATGGTAAGGTGGTTTACCTTCTGGTTCTCATCATTGTCTAGACTGAAGGGGATGATGACTCTTCGATGAGTCACATGAAAAATCATATCATCTATGTTAGGATCTATAAGGGATATAGATAGATTTTCCAGGGCATTATCTTGAACATTCTATGACTAAGTAACATTATTCACCTCTAGATGAGAAGGGAATTGGGCCATCATATGGATATAATTCTTGATAAAAGTCATGATCTCAAGCATCCTGATGATGTAGTCACCATTTATTTGCTGGATGACTAGCTCGGAGTCCCCCTTCACATGTAGTTAGGGAACATATATCTCGATATCCAACTCAATACCAGTTATGAGAGCCTGATGTTATACCTAATTATTGGTGAAACCCTCTGATATCAAGAATGAATAAAGGATAAAATCATGTATATGTTTGATAAAGACAATTCTCAGGCCTACTATGTCAAGCTTGGGATCATTGATCCTTCTGTCAGTTGGACACTGGGAGGCACCATAAAAATTCACCTACCAACATAGAACTGTCTGATCCACTGAGAGGATAGCCTCATCTAGATAATTGAGATCCATTCACTACTCTATGGGGGTCGGATGAGCATCAATAAATTCTATCAGTGCCTGACCCTTGACATCCTTCTATGGAATGAACCCATTGCCAAACTGCTAAAGGATCACTACCTGGTTATCTAGGTGGCATGTTAAAACATTATGGTTCATAATGAACTTTAGCGGATCTAGGTGGGAAACCATATTAATCTTATGATGTTGTAAGTAGTGTCATAAATTCTGCACCATGAAAACTAATTCAAGGAATCTCTTCTCGATAGGAGAATATATGTACTCTGTATTGAGGAGAATGCAACTGAAATAGTACAAACTATTATTATTCCCTTCATTATTATTCTATGTTAGAAGGGTGCTGAGGGATCATTATAAGGTGGTCACATAAAGGACCAGTGGATTTCTAGAGATGGGTGGCATTAGGACTAGAGTCTATAGTAGGTACTTCTAGATCTCCTCAAAAATTTATCTGACACTCTTCATCCCACTAGTAGACATCACATTTCTACAAGATCCTAAAAATGGATTACACTTTCCAACCATATTCAAGATGATTCGACATATGTAGGCTAAGTGGACTTGAAAGCCTCAAAGCTCCTGGAGGTTTCTTGGAGAAGGCATCTGGCTGATATCTTTGATCTTCTCTAAGTTGATCTCGATTCCTCTATATCTAAAGACAAAGCTGAGAAACTTCCCATAGGTAACCCCAAAGGCACACTTCAAGGGGTTCATCTTCAACTGTCAGGAGCAAAGGAAGCTGGAAACTTTCTCAAGGTCTCTGATATGGTCCTAATACTGGAAGGATTTGACCACCAAATCTCCCACATAGAATTCCACTAGCATCCTGAGGATCAGTTTGAAGATACGATGCATAGCACATTGATATGAGGCTATAACATTCTTTAGACTAAAGGGCATCACCTGATAGCAGAAATTACCCTACGATGCTCTAAAGGTGGTGGAATCTTCATCTTTAGGGTCCATTTGGTTCTTATTATACCTAGAATACCCATCCATAAAGGAAATATCCTATAACCCAATGGTGGAATAGATTAAAAACTCTATCACTGGAGGGGGAAAATCATCCTTCGGGCAGTGGTGGTTGAGATCACAGAAGTTGATAAAGACTCGGATCTGCCCATTTTTCTTCCTAATAGGAATGATATTGGTCATCCACTTGGGGTACTGAACTTCCTTGACAAAGATGTATTTGATGAGAATATCATCTTCATCCTTGATTATGGCACTGTGAGATGGATGAATCTTCCCATGAGGTTACTTGAACCCATGATGAATTACCAGGAGACCAAGATAGTGGATGGAAACCTGAGGGTCTAGCCCTAGTATATCTTCATAGCTACAAACAAACACATCATTATGTTTCTTCAAGGAGTCCTCATATTTTTTTTATTCTTCTATAGTAATGGTTTCACTGATCAGAATTATCCTCAAATATGTATCGGTACCAAGATTCACCTGTACCAACTCATTGACGATGGTGTATACACCCTCTTCGAATACAGGAGGAGCATATTTCACATCCTATTCATCCACCAAGCTGAGAAGATCATCAGTATGAGGAAATAATTTTGATTTAAATGACCCTAGAGGAATACTGGTTCTCTCTTGATTGGTGGTGTAATCCTCATCAGGATACTCCTTCGTTGTTGAAACCATTCCAAAAAAGGTTGTTGACCCAATTCCATTAGGCCTTCGACTGAGGGGTGAACATGCTAATATCTCACAGGGGTAAGAGGCTCTGGTATCACTCTATCATGTCTTATATAGGTGTATGAGGTAATCTTTTGACATTCCTTTTACCTAGGAACACGTCTTCCCCACATCTTGGAAATGATGAAACAGTGTCCCAAGTCTGGAATTGTGGCATCCAACTGGCGAATCAAGAAGATGAATGCATCATTCAAGTCTATCCATAGGTCAGTCAAGGTGATAGTGTTCTCAACCTCATTGGTCTGAACCCGTATGTATTTGCTCTTGTAATAGTTGGCATCCAAATAGTGGGCTTCACAATAGGTTAAAGGAAATGTGTCACCTTGGATCATGCCCACTCGACCCTTAAGATAGTATATGAGGCATTGGTGATATGAGGAGGGAACTGCTACATGTGGATGGATCCAAGTTCTACACATGAATGCATTGTAGGTTGTATCCTACAAGATGACCGTAAATTTAGTGATTTCAATCAGGCCACCGAACTAGGTATTTAGGAGGATTCTTCCACACAGCCTTTGCTTTTTCCTATCATAACACTGAATCTTCATGTCATGGGGAATAAGATCTTCTTCAGTAAATCCTAGATTTCAAAGCATCCGGTTCAGGATGATATTAATCCTGGAACCTGTGTCAATGAGACAACAGTGGACTTCCATGCCATTGAACTGGCTAGTGATGTACAGTAGGTGGATGTGCCCCTGTGTGGGAGAACCTTCATCTTCTCCCAAGAATGAGATGATGGATTATAATTCTTCTGGCCTGACTCCCTCAGCATGGATGGCCTCTATGGTCGACACCTATGCCTCAAACTGGAGGGTATCTTTAAGGCCTCTGTGAGGGATTCTCATAGATCTTATGATAGATATTGATCCTTGATAATTGATATCTTTATAGGAATGATGGAAAGATGCTTAAGAAAATAATATTTATGTGCTAGGCGTACACTTCTTCTAAGAGGTTGTTTCTCCTTAACAATTGGTATGATGGTAATTGCTAGGAGAACTACTGTATTTTATCCAGTCCTGGGAATATCCGGCTGATCACTAGCTAAACCATGAAAAATCACTATTGGATAACTTTTGGACGACTGAATCCTGGCTACAGTGGAACTTGGATGGTCATGATGCAGTCATGGTGACTCTTCATGGTCGAGTAACACAAACAACGGTAACTATAAATATGAAAAGATGTGTTGAGAGGTATGTTCCTATTGGGATCTGCAGTGAACCTACTATATGGTATCAGTAGCATGCACAACACTCCTTGAAGCATTGGCTTGGGCATTCTGATGATTTACATAGCCACGACCCCATCGATAATGGAATCAACTAGGAACATTAGGAGGAATTTCCTAAAACTCTTCATAATTGGTAATAATATAGGGATCAACCAACTCAATAGTATTTATGGAGGTTGAAAGGAACTGTTGTGGACCCTCTCAAATAAAGTGTGATTTTTGGGTACTTAGGTGCAACAGAGTGGCTGACCAAGTTCGTCACTCAGAGGAAGAAGTAATTTAAAAACTTATTAAAGTAATTTCTAAAATTAAATAAATGGTAAGAAACAAACTTAAAATTATGGAAGGGGTTGTCCTTATAAATTAAGAATAATAATTATGTTTGAATAATATTTCATTTTTTTGTTTTTGTTTTTAAAATGAAATTAGATTAATAAATCCATTGAGAATATTTTTTTAGAAAACTATTTTAAAAAGAATAAATGATATGACTCTACCTTTTAACATAATTATTAATCATAATAATTTAAATTAAAATAAAATTAATTATGATCCTCTAATTTTCTAACCCTCAAACTCTATGTGAGTTAACTTAACCACAATAATGAAATGAATTGAACCCTAGGCTAGTTTCGGAACATGAAATCATAGCACCCAATGTTAATTTTCATTCCAAAACTATCTTATGTTTAGTGGTAAATTAGGAAATATATAAATTCTTTAAATGAGTATTAATTGATTTTAGAGATTATATTTGAACTCTACAAATTAATCTCATGTAGTTTTGTATCACCAATTAAGGTCGCACTCTCACAATTCACACAATTCTCAACCTCATGTGATTTTGCGTGAATCATTCAATTTATTGATTAGTTTATTTCAATTAAAAAAAAATTCATAAATCATAATATATTAATTATAATATATCATTGATTAAATATAATTAATAAGATATTTTTATAGTTAGATCAATCACTAAGAAGAATTACTCTTCCATGGGCGGTGTAGTCATCGTAGAAACGTTTTTCATTTGAAAAAGGTTTTTGAAAGGGTATAACCCAATCATGTTTCTACTCTTGATTTAAAGATCGAATAATAATATTAAGATAAGAATAAAAATGAAAATAATAAAAGAAATTGAAGAGAAACTAAGAGTTTATTTAAAGCACAGAAATATTACAAAGTGAAGAAGAGGAAGGAGGCTTCGATGAAGGGATCCTAGCTTCAAAAGATATCCCTCTTGAAATGCCTAGAGAAATGGAGTGAAACTAATTATCCTATACCTTAAATCTCCCAATGCACGTCCCAATCCCTCCAAATGAGAAAAATACATATTTATATAGTGTAGGGGAGGCTAGGTTATAAGTGGTTTCAAGTGTGAATGGGGAAATTCTTCCAAATATTTTAATCCAAATTCACCGTCTTTTTTACCATGAAAAAACATGAACCATCTATCCTTATAGAAGGATTATTTGTTTTAAATTAGTTTCTATATATCCTCTCTAAATTTGGGTCCATTATAATTTTTGATGAAAAAGTTATGTCTCAAATACTAAAGTGATGTCCAAATCTGAAAAGTACATACCATCTTTGACTTCATGGCCCTTTTAATCCAACCAACTACTTTATTTAGCTTCATAGTACTGAATAAAAGTTATATACCATTGAGTGAGGAATATGTATACAAAATTTTACGTTCAAATAATTCAAATTAAAATACTTATGTCTGAATTACTACAGTGAACTTTAAAGGGTAAAATTGGAATTTTCATCAAATTTTCAAATGAATGATCTAATCCCGAATATTTTATAAATAAAAATATTTAACACAATGTGAGGAAATTATATCATTTATTATAAATAAAATATTCAATAAAATTCTATTTTATAAACTCCCCCACACTTACCCTTTTTCACTCCAGGATACAATGGAAATATAAGCAAAGTAAGAATTCCATAAAGATTCAATGTCAATAAATTTTAAAGTCATTGTCTCGTAAATTGTGTCTAAACAAAATCTAGTGATATTAATAACACTAATCAGAGTGAAACCAAATCATGGGTCTGCTATGCCACTAATTCACCACGTGTGTGTGTGCCAATTATTTCAAGCTTGTATCTCCGCCCTTTATTCAGTATATTCATGTTAATAAAAACTTTTCTTATTACCTGATTCTATTCCACTAAACATTTTCAACAACATTTGTAATTGAATTCCAAAACCCACTCATTTAAGTATTCCCAGAAGTCAAACCATGAGCTCCCAACCTAAATATCCCCACATGTTGTACATTTATTCACTCCCATCTTTATTGATTGTTTTTTTTCTATTTTTTTAGGGCCTAAAATAGTCAGATATTAGGTGCACATGCATAAGTCAATTTGGTATAGTGATGGAAATGATCGGAAGATAAATGAACGTATGGAAAGACCATGTTATAAGATAAAAAGAATTACTTACCCTAAATATTCATTCGATTGGGTAAGACAAACTCACAAGTCATGATTGCGTGAAAAAGATATGTGGAGAAGTAAATGACATAATTTACCATGAATAAAAATCACAAAGAATAGTGTCAACATCTAAAAGGTTTTATTATGACACAACCAATCATATCATTGACAACTTCAATTTTTATAAAAATAAACCCTTGATGATTAAATATTTCTCATTATTATCATGCCACCAATGAATTTTGAAAACATACATTTTCCATATATTCCATATCTAAATGATCATGTTACATAATATATTTTCTATTGATTTTTTTGGTGATTTTTTTTTATTTTTATTTTTGAAAATTTTTACCAAAAACTTAACACAAAAGACACATAAAAGATACAAATAAATATCCTAAAGATCTAACCCAAAATGTTATCCCCTCTTCCACACTTAAAATATTTCATTGTCCTCAATGTGAAACTATGAGATGATATGTGAATATGAAATGTAGAATTTTAAATCTGATAACTAATATAAAAGTGAAAGGGTTTGGAAAAACCTAATATTCTCAAGTGATGATAGGGTTATTCAGTGTGATTAAATCAACTGACTCAGTAGTAAGTCCTTCAATATATTACTTAAAACGTTTCTCATTGACTATAAATATCCTTCCATTGTCCTCTTGTGTGACCTCCACTACACCATAAGAAAAAACCTTAGACACAACATAAGGTCCTAACCATCTGGAATGAAACTTACCAGGCATCATCTTCAGTCGTGAACCATAGAGAAGGACTTTCTCTTCAACATGAAGCTCCTTTTGTTGGGTCATTCTTTCATGATATTCTTTTGATCTTTACTTTTAGATCCTTGAGTTCTCATATTATGATAATAGAATGTCCTTAGGCTCTTGATTTTGTAGCTTCATTTGAATTCCATCTTGGGCCAAATCCATGTTTCATTTATTTATTTCCCAATATGCTTGATGCATGACTTCCACAAGGAGATAAAAATATTTCCCAAAAATAATCCTAAATGGAGACATACTGATGGGGGTCTTTTATGTTGTCCTATAAGCCCATAGTGCATCATCAAAGCACCTTCTTCAATCCTTCCTATTCAACTGCACAGTTTTCTACAAAATTTGTTTCAACTCACAATTTGAAACCTCAATAAGGCCATTTGTTTAGGGGTGGTATGGTGTTGATTTTTTGTGTTTCACCCCATAATTTTGAATGAGGGAATCCAAATTCTGATTACAAAAGTGTGTCCCTTGATCACTAATGATATCCTTTGGTACTCCAAACCTGCCAAAAAATTGTGCCTTGACAAAGTCCACTACAACATGAGAATCATCAGTCCTGGTGGACTTAGCCTCTACCCATTTTCTTATACAATCAACAACAACCAAAATATAAAAAAACCAAATGAACTAGAAAAAGGATCCATAAAATCTATTCCCCATACATAAAAAATCTCACTGAATAATATGGGTTGTTGGGGCATCTCGTGTCTCATAGAAATGTTCCCAGTGTGTTGGAAACGTGAGCACGACTTAAAAAACACATGATCATCATGGAATAAGCTATGCCAATATAATACAGATTCTAAGACTTTCCAAGCTGTCTGTTGGGGTCCAAAGTATCCTCCACATGAATGTGTATGGAAAAAATGTAGAATAGAATCAAACTCATGATCAAGAACACACCTTCTAATAACTTGATCACTACACATGCACCATAGGTATGGATCTTCCTAAACATAAAACATTGAATCACTCTTTAACTTTTGGACTTGATGTTTCTTTAAATTTGTAGGGATTTCAAAGGAAACAAGGTAGTTAACTATATCATTATACCTAGGATGCGTACCTTATATGGAATAAAGATGCCCATCAGGGAAAGTGTCCTGAAGTGGTACCTGGTCCAAGGTGTTGGCCTCTAAAGTGTGAGTAATACTACTCATGTGGTCCACCACTAATTTTTCTTAACCCTTATTATTTTTTATCTTGATATAGAATTCTTGAATAAGCAGTATCCATCAGATAATCCTGGAATTTTCATCAATATTCTTCATGAGGTACCTCTGATTTTTATGGTTAGAAAAATAGAACTAATTTAGATCCCAATAAATATGAACAAAATTTTTCTAAAGAAAATATGACGCTAAGAAACTCATTTTTTGTGGTTGTGTAGTTTGATTGGGTCGAATCCAACATCCTCAAAGAATAAGAAATCACATGTGAATGTCCCTCCACCCTATTTGATAAGACTTCTCTAACCACAAAATTGGTTGCATCACACATAAGCTCAAAATGATTCTCCCACCATGGGGGTTGAATGATCGGTGGAGTGGTGATACACTTCTTTAGCTCATCAAAGGAATTCATGTAAGAATCATTAATGGGAAAAATCCCTCAATGTGTCTTATAAGTATGTTTTGGGTGTAATTGTGTTTGTTAACAAGGCTGGATGACTGCGAATGAGTATGGTTGGTGTTTCCCAAAGACATGTTTTTAAGGTGGTGCAGTTTCCCAGTGTTTTCTAAATTTTTGGGCCTCAAAATCGGTAATTTTTGTCTAGAAATGTAAGATTTTATTCATAGTACTAGATGGTGTGAAGAATGATGAAAAAATTGAAAAATAAAGATAAATTTAGATCCTGGGACATGGACTATGTACCATGTCTGGGAAGGGTACGCGACTGCGTACCGGGCAGTAGGAACGGTACGTGGGAGCGATTCGTGAAACCGGAAATGGTTCGTGGTGACAGTTTGTGGAGAAGGGAATGTGGTATGCAGAAGGTGTGCTGGTTTGTTGGATGGAAGAAGATAATGGAACCATGTAGGATTAAATATAGTATGCGGACCGTCGTGGAAAATGGTTCACAGAATGGGTGTGGTTAGCAATAGGAGGATCGGTATGCGGTAAAGTCTGTACCGAATCAAAGATTCGGTAAATCTTGGATTAGCAGATTTTGTGGATATCTTTTTCTATATAATTATTTCTAATTACACATGTTATGGGAGAGAAAATATCAATATAGAACATCTCTTTGATCTGGGAATTTAGTGAAGTCCGAAGGAAGTTCACGAGGGAGAATTCTGTGAAGGCTGAAGTGGTTCGCACGAAAGAAATCATGCCAAAAGTTTTTGTGGGAAACGGTATCCCAAAAAGTATACGATACACCAAGGAAGAAGGTAGTTAGTGAATGCAATCTGAGAACAAAAAATAGTTCACAGACAGAGGGTGGTTTTCATAGAATATTCACAGAGTTAGTACGCTGAGGTGGTACATGACAGGGAAGGAGGAGGAGTCTGCAAACTAAGGGCGGTTCACAGAAGCAGCAGTGGTACATGGAGAAGGTGTTATGCATACCATACCTAGTACACATAACTCATGAGGAGTAGTTTTTTTACAAAACATTCAAGGAATCTTTAAAAAGCTTCAAATAAGTTTGCGAAAGTATTTTTTGATATATAGTAGTACCCAGGAAGGTGGATTTAATCTATGGGTGAAAAAGGAACTTCAACAGAGCATCTACCTATAGTTAAGGATGTGGTATTCATGCAAATTAATGGACCTAAGTGCCCATAAACTATTTTCTATCTACAGTTCTATAAACTATGAGTGGATTCCTTTCCAAGAGTAGTGAGCGAAGGAAGAGGAAGACGGTGACCCTTTCCACTGGTAGTGAGCCTAAGAAAGAGGCATAGGGAGTGACCCTTGGGAATGCAGTGAGAAGACCCTAAACCTTGTAAAGGTAGTGAGCCTAGTTATAGAAGATCTTACCCAAACATTTTACTCATTATTTGTAGTAATCCTTAGTGAATTTGGTACATAAGCACACCACCGGTGTATGCTCCTTGGACATAGCCTAGTGAGGGTGAACCAAGTAAAAATTATTGTGTCTCATGCGTGATTTAAATTCTATTCATGCTTTTCAATGATAGAGAGAGAGAGAAAAAAAGAGTTTTGTTTAACAACGAGACAAGATTCAAAGGGGAATAAATGTTTTATCTGTTATACCCTGATTCACCCCCCCCCCCCCCCCAATCAGGGTATTCGACCTAGTAGACCTAACAATTGGTATCAGAGGAAAAGGTTTAAAGTTAGTGATTCTCTCTCAAAAGAAGAAATGGAGGTGGCAAATCATAGAGGAATTCAGATCTTCGACGGAAATAATTTTCAACTACGGAATGATCGGATGCAGCACTACTTATGATTAGTAGGAATCGATGTCTTCACAACATCTATGCATGGAATATCAGCTGACATAAATAGTGGTGCTTTATTAGAAGCTAAAATAAGGAAATTGGATTATAATGTGAAAGGGATCAATTATTTAGGGGGATCCCTATTAAATGAAATTTATAAAAAGGTGATGTCCTATAAAACACCACATGCTATGTGGAAAAATTGTTGATCATTTATGAGGGATACACAAAAGTTTGAGAAGCAAAGCTACAAGTTCTATGGAACAAGTATGAGGATCTGATAATGAACCCCAATGAGACAGTTGATGCATTCTTCGATAGTATAAATGTTATTATGGAAGACATGCATGGTCTTGGAGAAGTCATTGAATATATAAAGATTGTGAAATGTATCTTGAGAAAACTTCCACTGTAGTTCAATCTGAAAGTTTCAATATTGGAATACAAAGATCCAAAAGAGCTGATACTAGATAATCTACGTAGTACCATTGTAGCATATGAAATGAGAAATGATGATAATGATACAGTGGAAGAGGGGATGACCAAAGAAATGGAATTCAAGGACATGAATAATCTCTCTATTTAAGATAGTCCTGAGGTGGAAAATTTGGATAATGCCATGTCATTTCTCTACTCAAATCTATAAAGGGGAAAAGGGAGGTTCAAAGGTAAAATTCCATTTTCATTATTTCAATGTGGAAAGATAGGGAATTTTGTAGTAAAAATTCTTAATAATTTTTATGATGACAATTAAGATAATGATGAAATTCCCTAAAATAATTATTCATAAAATGTGAAAGGTAAAATAAGTACTAAGAAAAATTCTTCACAAAGAATAATATGCTTTTAAAATAATATAAAAGTTCATAATAATATAAGGCAGAAGAGTGTTAGTACTGCAATGATCATAAAGTAGATGCCTTGGTGGAAGTTTTTGAAAATTATTTAACAAGAGAAGAAAGTGACAATGAAGAAGGAGAAACTGAAGGAAGAGTTGATCTTCAAGATGAATTAAAAGTTTCCCTTGATGAGGTAGATATTTCGAGAGCCAAAAAAATAAAGCTAACAAAGTTTTTCTTGATACCAAAATCTATATACAGTAGCAGGATGAAGAGAATTCTAAGATGAATGTTGAAATTAAAAGGCTGAGGTATTCAATGCTAGAAAGCTGAAATAATTTGATTGAGTACAAAATCAAAATTGAAGAAAAAAAAATAGAAATCAATATTTTGACTGAAACTAGAAAAGATCAAATCAAACATATAAAATAACTAGAGGAGTAAGTTTTTGGTTTGCAAAAAACAGCTAAAGATCAGGAGAAAATGTTAAATCTCAGTTTGATATCAAGAGATAAGATCATTTAGGCAATAGAGAAAAATATATTTGAGCAGAGTGGTCCAGCAGAATAGAAGCAATAATCAACTATGAATGATAAGGCTGGTATGGGGCTTGATCTAAAATAGAAATTAGTTAAGGTTCAAGTCAAACCACAAGCACCCACTCCAATATTGAAGATTGATTTGGGTATGAAGCAGAATCAGAAGATTCAGAGAACCCAAGGTACAACTAGTCACAGGAATGTACCTCACATAAGATTCTATTATTTTTATAAGATAGGACACTCTAAAAATGTATGTTCAATAGAAAAGAGGTACCAAAGGGAACAAGACCAACATAGGTGGTTGTACAGAGCTCAAAATTCCAGGTCATCATTTAATGGTCTTTGTTTTAGGTTTAAAGGACTCAGACATATGTCAAGATATTTCACATCAACAATAAGTGTCGAGGCAGACTAAATTTTTTTATAAGAAGAATCCAAATGTATCATCAAGAGAGGTGAAAATTAAAAATAGATTTGTAGCCCTTCAAGTTTAAGTTATTTTATCATATACCAAGGAAGATCAAGATTATCATTCTATGTCAGGTATGAAGTCATAGACTTGGGTAAAAAAGAAAAGGTCAAGAAGGTGGTGGTTGCATAAATTGTGTTCAAAGAATCAGATCGCACTAGGATATGGATCATTGACAGTGGATGCACTTCCCATATGATAGGAAATAAGGATCTAGTGACTAGAATCAGGTATGATAAATAAGGTATCTTGATATTTGGTAATGATGAGGGCTTGAAAATTATTGGTTAAAGAAAAGCCAAGTTTATAAGAAATGACATGAGATAAGAAGACGTCTTGGTTGTTGAGGGGATTAGTCATAATTTGCTCAGTATTAGTCAATTGTGTGACTCATATCATTCGATAAGGTCTTACAAGAAATTATGTATCATTAAGGAAAAATATGGTAATGTTTTGTTTCAAGGAAAGTGTACAAAATGGAATTACTACCTCATGAGTGGGGAAGAAGATATGTTTTTTTTTCAAGGATGAAGAAAAAAAGTTATGGAATAAGTTTCTTGGCCAATAATTCAAGCGTCCTTGTAAGATCTGGTGAAGTATGATGCTTATCAAAATCTCCCTAGATTATCATGTGAACGTACTCATATGTGTGATGCCTACCAACAAGGGAAGATCATTCTAAAGACATATAATCCAAAGGATCAAAAGTAAAAAATATTTCTTGAGTTGGTGCATATTGATGTGTGTGGTTCAATTTTGTTGAGGGCTATTGATGGGAGGATATATTATGTTCTTGTTATTGATTACTATAGAAGAATGGTATGGGTTTCAATAATCACCCACAAATCTGAAGTGTTTAGTTGCATTACAATATATCAATGGGAATGTGAAAATATGTTTGGTCAAAAAATATAAACAATTAAAATAGATAATGGAATAGAGTTCAAAAATAGTCAAGTGGAGGATTATATTGAAAAACATGGGATAAGGAATCAAGTTTTGGTAGTAATAACTCCACATCATAACGGATTAGTTGAGAGAAGAAATCATATTGTCAATAACATGGCCATAACTATGCTCATTGAGAAAGACCTAGTGAAATTTTGGAAATAATCAGTGATGAAAATAGTCTACACTTCAAATAGAGCTTTACTTTGTACAAAAG
The DNA here is from genome assembly GCA_963277665.1 of Viscum album. NCBI lineage: Eukaryota > Viridiplantae > Streptophyta > Magnoliopsida > Santalales > Viscaceae > Viscum > Viscum album. Next base: position 556,562,626 of record OY728137.1, read on the forward strand.
AGAAGAACCATATGAGTTTTGGTATGGAAATAATCCTTCATTGAAGTACTTTTGAGTCTTTAGAAGTAAATGTTTCATTCTCAGTAAGGAGAAACATAGGAAGTTAGAATCCCATTGGGATGATGGGATATTTCTTGGCTACTCAAGGAAAATAAAATCATATAAATACTTAAATAAGTGGCTAGGAAAGATAGTTTAAAGTCATGATGTGACTATAGCGGATAATGAACAGAATCATCAGCAAATACATAATCAGACTCAAGTGGATAGTGATAAAGAGATGAGCAGTTCAAGAGATGCTCCAGTTTCAGAAATTGATTCAAAAGAAGACTCAGATGATGAGAATAAACCAGTGTCTGCCTAGAGACTAGTAATAAAAGTTGAAATTGATAGGCAGAACATAATCGGTGATCATACATCACTAGTTCAAATAAGGAGGATAAAGTCTCTACAGTAAACATCATACTTATCACAAGTGGAGCCAAAATTCTTTGATGAAGCATCTAGACATGAGAATCGGGTTCAGGAAATGAATGAAGAGCTTGACTAAATTGAGAAGAATAATACATGGGAAACTTTTTTGAGACCATCAGACAAGAATTTAATTGGAAAAAATGGGGTTTTCACAACAAAATGAATGAATATGGTGTTTTAATTCAAAAAAAATCACAACTGGTGTGCAAAGGGTACTCCAAGATAGAGGGTATTGATGTTTATGAGACCTTTTCACCTATTGAAAGGATGGAGAAAATAATATTATTCTTGGCCATAGATGTGAAAAGAAAGTTTAAGGTTTTCTATATGAATTTCAAGTCATTATTTCTGAACGGAGTTCTAGAGGAAGAAGTTTGTATCAAGGAACCAGATGGTTTTCTCATTCACAATGATGAGAATAGAGTTTGTCGACTAAATAAGGCTTTATATGGGTTAAATAAATAACCAATAGCATGATATTCAAGGCTTGATCAGTTTCTAAAGAAGTTCAGTTTTTAGTGTGGTGGAGTTGATTACAATCTATATTTCAACAATGGAAATATTCAAAGGATGATAGTGCTAGTTTATGTTTTTGATATAAACTTTAGAGGATTATATTAAGCACAATACATATAGTTTTCTAAATTCATGAAAAGTGAGTTTGAAATGTTGATGATTGGTGAGATAATGTTTTTTCTTGGATATTAGGTGATGCAAGGAAGGAGTGGCACTTTTATTTCTCAATCTAGATATTACAAGGAGATTATGAGAATATTTAGAATAGAAAATTCCAAGGATATGAAGATTCTAGTTGCTACCAGGTTAAAACTGTCACAGGATAATGATGGCATGTCATTTAAAATCACAAAATATAGGCAAATCATTGGAAGTCTATTGTATCTAATAGTGACAAGGCATGATATTTTATTTTCCACATTCCAAGCAGCGAGATATCAAAGAAATCCCAAGGAGAGCCACATGATTGCAGTTAAAAGAATACTTTGGTATATCAATGGCACAGTGGATTTTAGTTTAATGTATAATGAAAAATATTATCCAGAGTTATTGAGGTATATAGATGTAGATTGGTTCAGATCATTAGATGATAAGAAGTCAACTTCAGGAGGTTCCTTTTATTGTGGAGGATTGTGTATTTCTTGGTTGAGAAAGAAACAGGATTGCATTTCATTGAGCACTACAGAAGATGAATATACTGTGGTTACTCAAGCTTGCATGCATCTATTATGGATGAAGCAGCAGCTTCAGGATATGAGAATTGAAGTGAAATCTCTAATCAGAATCTATTGTGATAATTCAAGTACTATAAATTTGAGAAAAATCCAATCTATAACTCAAGGAAAAAAGAACATTTAAATCAAGTTCCTTTTTATCAAGGAGAAGGTAGATCAAGGGATTTTAAAGTTGGAGTATGTGCCTATAGAACAACAAGTTGCAAATATTCTTACGAAGGCCCTACCCAAAGAAGTGTTTGAAAGGAATCGGCTGGCTCTAGGAGTCCAGTCAAATTCCCACACATGAAAAGCTGTGGATATGGGACCCTATCACCCTAAGTTATGATTTATTTTTAACTAATGTACTGATATGTGTTCTTTAACCTATTTCAGATAGCCTTGAAGTGACCTTAGGGTTCATTGACAAAGGGGGAGAAAGTGAGAAGTTGTTAAGTGAATCAGTGAGATAGGGGAAGTTGAGGTTGATCTAAAGATATTTAGAGGAGATATAACATAGGGGGATCATTAAATATGATGATTATAAAAGTGATCGATCAAAGATTAGATATCATGATAATTGAGGTTTGTGATGAAAGCAATTGATTGGTTTCAAGAGTTGGTGTTAGGAATGAAGTGATTCATTGATTAAATTTTTATTATACTCTTGTTTATCAAATCGATCATGGATCATGTGGGGTTAGATTATGTGTTGATTAAATTTGTGATTTCTATATTAATTGCATGAAGCAGATGCTGATTGAAGAAAGATGGATCATTAATGAAGTATCAAAATGAGATGAACTGTTATGATAAGAGTTTTCAACAAACCCAAAGGGGGATATTGTTGAGAAAAAAATCCCTCAATGTTTCCTCTCAGTTTTTTTTGGGTTTAATTGTGTTTTTTGACAAGGTCAAATGACCAAGAATAAGTATGGTTGGTGTTTTATGAAGATAGGTTTTTAAGTTGGCATAGTTTCCTAGTGTTTGCCAAATTTTTGGGCATCAAAATTGGGAATTTATGTTTAGAAATGTAAGGTTTTATTCATAGGATTAGACGGTGTGAAGAATGGAGAATGAAATCAAAAAAGGAAGAGAAACATAAAGCCCTGGACATGGACCACGTACCATGCCCGGGAAGGGTACGTGACTGCATACCAGGCAGCAGGAACGGTATACGAGAGTGGTTCATGAAACCGGAAATGGTTCACAATGATAGTTTGTGGAGAAGGGCATGCGGTATGTAGAAGTAATGTTGGTTTTAGGGATGTAAAAATAGAATGGAACCATGTATAAGAAAATATGGTATGTAGACTTCTGTGGAAAAATGGTTCACAGAATGGGTGTGGTTCATAGTAGGAGGATCGATATGCGGTAGAGGCTGTACCGAATCAAATATTTGGTAAATATTGGATTAGAGGATTGTGTGAATATCTTTTCCTATATAAAGAGTAATAATTCAATATGTTAGAGAAGAGAAAATATCATTAGATAACATCACTTTTCTTTGATAATTTAGTGAATTATGAAGGAAGTTCATGAGGGAGAATTCTGTAAAGGCTGAAGTGGTTTGTGCAAAAGAAATTCCACTGAAGGTTTTTGCTGGAAATTATATCTTGAAAAGGATTTCATACATAGAGGAAGAAGATAAAGTATACAGGTGGTTAGAGAACGTAGACCACAAACAGAGAATATTTTGTGGATAGAGGGTGGTTCTCATAGGAGATTCACGGAGTTAGTATGCGGTAGAGAAGGAAGAGGAGTCTATGGACTAAGGGAGGTTCACAAAAGTGGTAGCGGTACGTAGAGGTGTTTTTCATACCATACCTGGTACACAGTATGCATTAAGATCATGTAGTTCACAAAACACTCAAGGAAGCTTGAAAATGCTTCAAATCATTTTGTGAAAGTATTTTTCAGTACCTAGTCGTACCCAGAAAGGTGGATTTCATCTACGAGTGAAAAAGGAACTTCAACAAAAAATCTACCTATAGTTGATGATGTGGTATTCATGAAAATGAAGGGACCTACATGTCCATAAACTATGTCTAGCCAACAGGTCTATAAACTGTGCTTGGATTCCTTTTCAAGAGAAATGAGTGAAGGAAGAGGAAGACGGTGACCCTTTCCACCAGTAGAGATCTAGAGAAAGAGGCATAGGGAGTGTCCCTTGGGAATGCAGTGAGAAAACCCTAAACCTTGAAAAGGCAGTGATACTAGGCATAGAAGATCTATCCCAAACATTGTACTCATTATTGGTAGTAAGCCTTAGTGAACTTGGAATATCGGCACACCGCCAAAGTATGATCCTTGGACGTAGCCCAGTGATGGTGAACCAAGTAAAAATTGATGTGTCTCATGCATGATTTAAAGTATGGTCACACTTTTCAATGAGAATTAGAGAGAAAATAGTTCTGTTTAATGAAGAGACAAGATTTAAAGGGAAATAAATTTTTAATTTGTCATACCCTGATTCACCCCCCCCCCCCCCCAGGGTAATCGACCTAGTGGACCTAACAATCATCAAACACAAAATTATAATCCTTTTGAAGTAATCAGGACATTGTAATATAAATATTACTAAAGTATTTGATAAAGCACCGATAAAATACTACATTCCATAGGAAATATATAACATCACACAAACATAAAGTATAGGGTAAGGATGAAATAATATCTACCTTAGATCTATCAACATATATCCCATGTTTTGACATTACATTCCCTATGAAAATCCCATGCTCTACCATAAAATGACACTTTTCAAAGTTCAAGACCATATTCTTCTCAATTCATCGATTCAACACCTTTACCAAACTAGAGATAAAATAATCAAATGAAGATCCATACACTGTAATATCATCCATAAATACTCCCATGTTGGTCTCAACAAAATTAGGCAAAATGCTCAACATGCATCTATGGACGGTACTTGGGGCATTGAGAAGTCCAAATGGCATCCTTCGATAGGAAAATGTACTGAATGGATAAGTGAATGTTGTCTTATCCTAATCCTCTAGAGCTATAGGAACCTAAAAATATCCAAAAAATTCATCCAAGAAACAATAGTGTGTTTTCACAACTAGTCTCTCAGGCATTCGATCAATAAATGGGAGGGGGAAATGGTCCTTGCAAGTGGACTAATTTAGTTTCCTACAATCAATGCACATACACCAACTGTTTTTCACCCTCATTAGAAATAACTCATCTTTATCATTTTTAACAATAATAAAATCACTTTTCATAGGCATAACCTGAATAGGACTCACCCACTAAGAATATAAAATGGGATAAATTATACCTTCCTCAAGAAAATTTTCAACTTATTTTTTAATAACTTTCAGAAGAGTTGGATTCAGTCTCCTTTGTGGTTGCCTCACTAGTTTATCCTCTTCCTCTAAAAGAATCATGCACTTGAAAATAGGGGTTCTAATACAAGATATGTTATCCAAGGTCCACCTGATTTCCATGATATTCTCCCTAAAAATATTTAAAAGTTTTTCTTCATTTTCAAAATGGAGATTGTTAGAAATTATAACAGGTAATCTATCACCACTCAACAAGTATGATTATTTGAGATTTGGTGTAAATGTCTTGAGTTCCAATTTAAGGGGTGATGTATGGATGGAGAAATTGAAGGAACTGAAATATGTGCATAATGAACATAATTATCAGAATATAAATCACCAAAATCAAAGAATAAAGCATCAAATCCATTAAGATACTCAATATCCATGTCATAATCAGAATGAGCATGATCAAAATAAGAATATGAATCCATTTCAAAATAAAATATAATAGGAGTTTGTTCATTATAAACAGGTTTGGAAGTGCTCTTAGACATCAAACTAGAACCAATGCTCATAATCTCTCTAAGCATAGGACAATAAAAATCCATGGGGTTTTTACTTGGTGGTTCAAAATGGGAGATAAAGAAAGTAGAATGGTCTTATGAGGGGTATATATTGGAGTCTATAACATTAAATATCACAAATTCATATCCAAAATCCATAGAAATTTTACTCTCATGAACATTTATGATATTTTTTTTAGTTTTGAGGAAGGTCCTACCTAAGATAATGGGATAATGAGAACTTACCTAATCTTCCTCCATGTTAAGCATATAGAAATATACTATAAATATAATGTCTCTTACCCTAAAAAGTACATCCTCATAGACTCCCACTAGATATGTTGTAGCTCTGTTTTCTAATTTCACCACTACTCTCATTTTATTAAACTCACCAACCTATAAAGAAGATAATACATAGTGAGGAATCACATTTATGGAAGCACCTAAATCACATAAAGAATCATAAAATTGTAACTCCTCTATGGTTCATGGTATGGTGAATGTCCTGCGATCCTTAAACTTTGTTGGAATTTCTAGAGTTGGTGTAATGAGTGCTGACACATTCCTTCCAAGATTGATTCTCTCATTTATCTTGAGCCCTCTTTGATTAGTACAATGTTCTTTTAAGAATTTGTCATACCTTGGGATTTTCTTGATGGTTTCAAGTAGAGGTATGTTGATATCAACATGCTTAAATGTATCCAAAACCTCTTTTTTCATCATCTATTCAGCCATATTCTTGGTTTTCACAACTATATTGGTAAATGGGAGGGGTTTATGAGGAACATCATAAATTTTTTTATTACATTTTTCATTATCCTTGGGTTTCTCATCAGTGGTTCTTGAATATGACTTCTTTGGAGTTTAAGTGAATATCAGTGGAATTGTAGGTGCAGAAGTATCAGTTTGCTTCCCACTTCTCAATGTGATAGAACTAACATTCCCCTTGGTATTTGGAGTAGTTTGGGAAGGAAGATGACTGGAGTTCTTACTTACTAGTTCAAGGAGTGTGGTGGCAATCTGGCTAATTTGAGTCTTCAACTTCCTCAATTCTAAACCTTGACTCTTTAACTCATTCTATTGATTAAGATTTTTTTTTTAAACATCATCAGTATTAAAATCTAACTTTGGTTGAGAATTCATTTTTTGTTGACTTTTTGATTTTTAGGCTTCAAATATCCTTTGGGTTTGTTAGAAACCTTGTTGGGAAGGAAAAGGTTACTGGAATTTTTTTTGAAAAGGGGGCCTTTGTTGTTGTCCAGAGTCACAACTCATGTCCAATTGATCCTTCCACCCTTGGTTTTATACTGTTGAAAAGGAATAATACTTATTTTGGGGATGTGTCTATTGTTTATGTTGATATGGTCTCCTAAGTAATACTACTAAAAAATCTTCTGTCTCTTGTAGTTGGGGGAAACAATCAGTCAGGTGGTCTATTTCAGTGAAAATTCCACAAGGTATCACAAAAGTGGTTTGGGATTTCTTTTGAGCCAAAGAAATTTTGCTCACTATATTGTTCAACTATTCTAACTTGGTATCAATTAAATGATGTTCAATATAAGATGTACTTACCTAGTGTACTCCTCTAACATGTGGTGTACCTTGATCACTAAATTGTTGGGAGTTTTGTGCCATATTGTCAATCAATGCATGTGCATTTGTTGCTATTTTTTCAACCAATTCCCCTCTAGATGTGGTATCCACTATGCTTCTCTCCATAGTTGTGAGTCCTTCATAGAAATACCAGATGAGTAGTTGCTCACTAATTTGGTGGTGTGGTCAACTTACACACAACTTCTTGAATCACTCCCAATACTCATTCATTGACTCCCCTTGTGATTTCTTGATACCAGAGATATCCTTATGAATGGAATTTGTCCTCAATTCTGTAAAAAAACTCTACAACAAAATACATTTCAAATAGTTCCCACATTTTATGTCTTTGGGTTGTAAATAATACATCCAATTTTTTTAGTTCCTTCAAGTGGGAATGGGAATTCTCTTAGTTTTATTTGATCATCAGATACATTTCTTGGTTTAATGGTTGATCAAACCATATTAAATTCTTTCAATTGTTTTTTTATCCTCACTAGATAATCCATGAAATTTTGGAAGAAGGTTAACTAACCCAGATTTCAATTAAAAATATGATTCAAGGTTTGGGTATGAGATACAATTTTTTTGATAGTTAATATCTAGTGAATCCAATTCTCAAATGGTTCTATTAAGTTAATTGTTATTTTTTTCATCTACCAGTTCTTCTTTTATGTTTGATTCATAATTATTTCTAATTTTAGTGTTACCAAAATGGAGGAATTCTCAAACTGGTTTAATGTTGAAACTTCCCATAGACTGAGACTGTCTGATGTGAGCCCTAAGGTTGCACTCAATCTTAAGGCCAAGATCTAATAGATCTTCAGGATTATTTAATTTCATATATCAAATAAAAATGAAATGAGGAAAATTGAACTGTAATAAAAAGATAAGAAGTTTGGGTTTATGGTCTGATAAAAAGAAATTAAGAGAGAGAAAAAAAATGAAAACTTGAGAAAGGATAAAGAAGAAAGAAAGATGATTAGAAAATAATAAAATGAAAAATAAAAGAAATATGACAAATTGTTTGAAAAAAGTACTTAACTCCTCAAAAATGGAACCAATTTTAAAGGTGTTGTCATGGGCGCTCTCAAAAAATGTGTGATTTTTGGGTACTTAGGTACAACAGAGTGGATGACCAAGGTCGTCTCTCAAAGGATGAAGTAATTTAAGAAATTATTAAAGGTATTTTGAAAATAAAATAAATGGTAAGAAACAAAATTAGACTGATGTGGGTTTATATTTATAAAATAAGAAAAATAATTATGTTAGAATAATATTTCATTTTTTTGTTTCTATTTTTGAAATGAAATTTGATTAATAAAACATAATGAGAATATTTCTCTAGAAAAATATTTTAAAAATAATAACCAATCTGAATATTCCTATTCAATTACTTATTAATAATTTTAATTTAATTTAAAATCTAATTAATTATGATCCCTTAATTTTCTAACCCTCGAACTCTAAGGGAGTTATCTTAACCACAATGATGAAATGAATGAACTGTAGGCTAGTTTCAGAACATATAATTATTTCACCCAATGTTGTTTGTCATTCCAATAATATATTATGGTTAGTGGTAAATTATAAAACATATATATTTTATAAATGAGCATGAATTAATTTTAGACATTATATTTTAACTCTAAAAATTAATCTCATGTGGTTTTGTATCACCAATTAAGGTCGCACTCTCACAATTAACACAATTCTCAACCTCGTGTGATTTTGCATGAATCATTCAATTGCTTGCTTAGTTTCTTTTAATTAAAAAACATAATTCATAAATCATAATATTTTAATTATATTATCTCATTGATTTAAAATAATTAAGTTAATATGGTTAGAGTTATATCGATCACTAAGAAGAATTACTCTTCCATGAACAGTGTAGTCATCGTAGAAACGTTTTGATTTTTCAAAAGGTTGTTGAAAGGGTATAAACCATTAATGTTTCTACTCTTGATTTCTAGACCAAATAGGAAGATTAAGATAAGAATAAAATTTAAAATAACAAAATAAATTGAAGAGAAACTTAGATTTTATTGAAAGCACAATAATATTACAAAGTGAAGAAGAATAAGAAGAAGAAGGCTTCGATGAAGGGATCCTAGCTTCAGAAGCTCTCCCTCTTGAAATGCCTAGAGAAATGGAGTGAAACCAAATTTTCCTCTACCTTAAATCTCCCAATAACAAACCCTCCAAATGGTAAAAATAAATATTTATATATAGGATATGGGATAGGTTACAAGTGGTTTCAAGTGTGATTGGGAAAATTCAGACAAATATTTTAAGCCAATTTGAACCACCTGTTTGACCACCAAAACGTGTGAACCATATATCCTTACAGTAGTATTATTTTTTAGAAATTAGGTTCAAGATATCCTCTCCAAATTTGGTCTAATTACAATCATGGATGAAAAATTTATGGCCTAAATACTAAAGTTATGTCCAATATGATGAGTCCATCCCATCATTGACTTCATGGCCATTTTACTCCAACCAAATGCACGATTTATCTCCATAGTCATGAATAAAAGTTGTACACCATTGAGTAAGAAACATGTATACAAAATTTAAAGTTCAAATAATTTAAATTAAAATATTTATGTCTGAATTACTACAGTAAACTCTAAAGGGAAAAACTAGAATTTTCATCAAATTTTCAAATGAATGATCTAATCCAAAATATTTTATAAATAAAAATATTTAATGCAATGTGAGGAAATTATATCATTTATTATCAATAAAATTTTCAATAAAATTTTGTTTTATTAGAGTAGAACTCCTTCTCATCATCCAAGGAATATTTTAATGTTGGACAGATTCTAGGGGCAATCCTCATCTCTAGGAGCATGAAGTTGCCAAGAGAGTGAGATGGTTTTGGAACTGATACGGGACTATGTTTTCCCTTGCATCATTTTTACCTACTCTTATAAGAAGTATAAGGTTACGATGTGGATGCAGTGGCGGCAGGTGGAGGAGGTGTGGCAGTTTTAAGAGTCTCAATTTGATTTAAATGGGCACGTATGATGCCATGGGCATGAGAAACTTCCATGAGAGCCAACCAATTTTCATAATTCTGAGACCCATGGTTGGAGACCTTCTTCCACTCACTTTTTATATCACTATTAGGCTTTTCATAAATGCATTCTACCTATTTCAAGGTAGGGCCTAATCTGACTACATTTTTATCAACCTAGTCATGGAGGTTGTCCTTGAACACATACCATTTCTTGATGGTATGTCCAAGTAACTTTTGACAATGGAATTAGTCGGGATGATCAGTGAGATTAGACTCATAGGGTTTTTTAAATTCTGGAAGATTTATAACCCCCTGATCAAAGGCACTATGAAAATAATTGGGGACCTGATCCTCATTGAATGAATAGGTCCAGTTACCCCTTCCTAGAAAGGGAACTCTATGAGCTTGGACCTAACAGTTGGTTGGAACTTAATTGTCCCACCTAGGTGGTAGTGGCACATTATGTGGTAGTTATTTCCAATAATATGGTGGGTTGTGCTAAGCCTGGTCTGGACCTGAGGCTATTTCCCTCGATGAGGCTATGGGAGAGCCTCTACTGGTAACAACTCTAGTGGTCCGGGGGCCTCTCTATGTGATGGTGGTAGTCTCTGCCTTTGTGTATCTTCTTGTAATAGATAGAGGAGTAAATGATCATGCATTCTTAGCCTACTATAAGGCTTCCTCTAGGCGTTGAGCTTTTTCAGAAAAATCTTGAAATCCACCCAAAAAAATTATAAGTGATAATGGAGGGGACCAATTCAGTATTGACATTCCCCATGCACATCATCAGTAGAAATACTTTAGTCAACAACATGTCGAGTTAATACATGAGGCCTTTCCACCTAGCTAAAAAGTTTATAGCTTTCTCATCTGGCTATTTCTTGTACTTGAAGAGGTCCATAATACTTTTCATATGGGTGGTGGAGCTAAACTGTTAAATAAATTGCATGTGAAGATCTTACCAACCAGTGATGGATTTAACTATACCAGATGAACATAGACCCTTCTAGTGTCTATAAAAAACACCAAATCTTTGCAGCCTCTTCCTTCTATGTCATTCCCAACATAGGTCTACACCTTAATATGAAGTGTTCTAGATGTTGTAGTAGGTCTCCCATCTTATTAAAGGGGTGGGGAAGTTTGGATTTTATAAATTTGGGGGTGCTCATATTTTTTCCACACATATAGGATAAGGATTTACATCAGGAATGATTTCCACCTATCATGCTTATAATTCCTTGATCCAATCAATGAGATAAGATATCGGGTAATCCTAGTGGATGCTCCTGTCTGGATAAGGATTATTGACCATTAGTGCATTGATGGGCTCATCTACATGATATGTAGGCTCAGTGAATTGCGGAGTGGATTATGGAATAGACTATTCTGGATTACAAGGAGGGTTATCACGATGCTTAGGTGGGTTCGGTGACAGATACCATATCTGTTTACTATAGGCTCTGTAATTTACCCTATTGGGACATGTGGGATTATTCAAATCAATCGGGGGTTTCTACCTGAGAAGGGATTTTGGCTACGCCTACTACCCTGCCAAAGGAGGGATGGGGTTGTGTCAAGGATCACCATAGTCCGGTTTCCATTCTATAAGGCTCTTGGTAAGGTGTTTTTTAATAAACTTTCTATACTCAAATAACTACTGGAGTAAGGTGACCGTAGAAAGTTAAAACTCTATCTCTTATGAAATATCGGTTGGGTTAGATGATTTGGATGTTCTGACTTAATCCTTACCTTTTTTAGCATTCTTACCAATAGTAAATGAGATGAAACAGTCCTCGAGGCCATGTACCTGCCTCTGCAAGTGATTTACAATACCTGCATGAGTTTCCACCTCATGCAGCACTACCCTAGGGGGTGGGTATTCTTCCTTGGAACCTGCTTCAGTTTCCCTCTCCTTCAGTGTGCTGAGATCATCCATATTCACTGTGACTACACCCGAATTCATATCATCAATGTTACTAGATAAATCTAGCAGTCACAGGATGCGACTGAAGGGAAGAGTAGCATACTACACCCAACCCCAGATCTTCATATGTGGGGATGCCTCCTCGATAATTCAATAAAGCACTGTGAATATTTAAATTCATCATTACTGAAGGGTCTTGTGGTAGTCGGGTGATGAAGGGTGTTGGTCCACTAGGAGTTCTTCCAAATCAACCATGTATCCCTATTGTATGATTTTTTCAAAATGTTCTTAGAACTTTGGGTAAACCAACCAATGGTTGTGGAGGCAGAATTGTGTTTCCCAGATGGTCTGGTGGAATCACAAAACATCCTCTCGGGTGAGCAACTCTTGAATGTCAATGTTAGGAGTGGGGATCATCCAAGACATATCAAGAAACTGATTAGCAATGAGGATATCCCTAAAGCTCCTCTATTTGGAAGTAGGGTCTGACTCCTCATTTCCCCATGATTTGATCGAGTTTGGACGAGGAACTTGAAATGGCAATGAGGTGGATTTTTGCGTCAAATGACTGGCCGGTGGAGAGAACATTGCATGAGATGACTGATTGTCGCTTACTAGGTCATCTCATGGAGGTGGTACCAACTAAATCATCATTTACTTGAAGGATGGGGTACTTACCACTACCTCATGCACGAGGGAAGTGGTTGTTGGTGGAAGATCTGACGGCTTCTCGTCATCGATCATGCCAAAAAATAACTCTATATGATATTGTGTTAAGGTAGAGAATGAAACTGGAAATGATAGGGAGGATTACACATAAATACCCTATAAGGGAGCCAAATATTCTTCCTCTTGCATGTACCTGCAAAGGGATTCATGGATCTGGTGCATCTCACCTTCCAAGATGATGAAATTCACACGATGGACTCCTCTCCAGACTCTAACGTAGAATACTAGGGGAAGGCTCCATCAGTGGGTCCCATTGATATTTCAAATCAAATAAATGAACTAGATTCACCATTATTTGGTGATTCCAAGATTTATTCCTTTGGTGGTGAAGGTTCTACCTTCTTCCCTATGATGGTTCATTAGGGAAGGGAACTTTTTGGGAACAAGAAGGACATTTGTGTTGTTGGTTGATTGTGTGGGGAGGCCCTCAGCTTTGATTTTTTGGGATACGGGGGGGTACCTATATACATATTGTCATCAAAGCGGGGTGGTCCTTATCTTGGACTACTATGAGATTTGGTGGGACCTTCACTCTGATGATTTGATGTGCGATGATCACCTAGGAATATGTCGAACGGGATATAGGGAGGACCTTTGTATTGGATTCTAGATGCGCGGGGAGGACCTCCATGGTGATGAGTTATGTAGTAAGGAGGACCTCCATAGGAGATTATGAGAACATGGAGAGGACCATAGTGTTGGATTCCTACATCATGTGGAGGAACTTTGTGCTGGTTGGAAGTGATTGCATGAGATGGGCCTTCATACTGATCATGGATGAACCAGGGAGGGCCTCTTCTTTGGTTATTGCTGGAGCGGGGAGGACCTTCACTCTAGTTAGCTACGGTATGGGGAGGGCCTCCATAATGGCTGGTGATGAAATGATAAGGGCCTTCACTTTGTCCAATGATGTTGTGGGAAGGAACTCTAGTTGAGCTAGAAATGAAGTTGTGGGGACCTTTGCATTGGTAGTCCGTGACATAGGGAGGACCTCTATATTGGGGACCATAGGCATTGGGAGGACCTATGGGCTAGATGTCGACAAGGTAGGGAGGACCTTGTCTTGGACAGATGTTGGGAACATGGGGAGGACCTCCATGCTGAGCATTAGAGAGGGATGAACCTCCACTCTGACTAGCGATGGTACGGGGAGGGCCTCCATATTGTATATCATTGTCATAGGTCGGACCATGATGGCTTCTGGTGGTGCTCGTGACTGAAAGAGTCCACCTAACCTTCCCATGGGGCAGCTAAGGCCTTGATTCTGATTGTACACTGGTGAATCATTACTCTATAGTGGTAGGGATCTGATGGAATACATAGGGGGTGGCATGGGCCATAGAAGTCATGGTAGATGATACCCCATGATGAGCATATACCTAAGAAAGATACCAACATTGGAATTGAGTTATTTAGACTAGGGTCAGTGGAGAAGGGATATAGACTGCCTATTCTTTGATCTGGGGGATTGGTTTGTGGCATTGATGGGACCTCATGGGATCCCTCCTTGGAGGCTCTCGAGCAGTTGTCATGGCTGAGATGACTCAAATATCCCTCAACTCATTAGCATAGGAAAGTGAGTTATGGGATCACTCCAAGGAGAGGTTCTTTAAGTAGTTGGATGTGAGATAGGGGAGTAGTGGCTCCCTTCAGGGCCTTTGGGGTGGCGATGAAGATGAGTTGTAGAAGCCTCCAGGTCTTGGCGGGCCATATCCCTCATGGGAATGACCCCCTCCTACACGTATATGTGTATGGGGTTGTATATCATTATTCTATACACAAATTCTGAGGTTGAGATGGGGTATGGGAGCCTAGTATCCATGGTCATGGCTGAAGTCATGGTCACGGTGGAGTCATGCAAGATTGTTGCATTTAGGTTTCTTCTGCCCTTGCGTTTGTGGGTAGGGGTGATTGGTTCCCAGTAGCTAGGGTCCTGCAAAACAAGGAGATTCATTTTTCAATATGGATACCATGAAGGAAATTCCCAATTCCCCAGTGTCATCCAATCTTCAATGACTGGAGAGAGAGATGCACATTGATTATTTCATGGACTAGAATTCCCAATGATTAACTGCCCCAAATTCTGGTGAGTTTCATGCCAAGTCCACTATTTTCTTGGCAGGACCTAGCACCAGATAGCTAGATCTAGTGACACACAAATATTTTTATGTATCAAATGATACTAATCCCATATTGAGGAGAAGAGTTCACTTTAGTTTCACTATTTCTGTTTCGGATGCTTTCGATGAGGTGCGCCCTCCATCGCTCTCTTGGTGGATGGGATGCATCGTAACCCGTATTCTCCCTTTACAAAGGTGGGAGGAATTCATCACCTTCTTCTTGGTGATTTCTACTCATTTATTGAAATGGGATGATGGGGTTTTGGTTCCTAATTCCACGGATTCCTTCTCAAAATTCATCACCTAGTCTGGGTCTCCCTTATAGATTAAGACATTGTTCGTGAAACTCATTCTCGGTGCCAAATCTTTATGGACATTAGTTAATTATGCTGCTTCTTTCTGGAAACTCCAAGGGTTATAGATTGGAAAGAAACCTTTAGTAAGACGATTAGTCATGTTGGGAATTAGTGTCATTTCTGGATGCTGGAACATTGGAGCACCTATATTCTTCCTCATAAGAGGGACTCTTAAGGGTGCGGAACCTGAGGCATTTTATGGCAATCGCAAGGTATCCTATTCCTTAAGCATGTCTTTTGAGTTTTTTTGCAATAATACCATGTGTAACACAGTGTATTCCATGAGTTTAACATCTTGTAGAGATGGATATGAGAGATCAAAATGTCCCATATGAACAGATCAAAGAGGTGGATCCCTGTGAGGGATCACCTGGAAGGTTTGATAGATGGATGGACCAGGGTGCTCAATGAGAGTAGACCCAATGTTCACCCCAATGAGGGGGCACCAAGGTTGACCATTGGATAGGACTGAACCTCATTGAGGCTTCCTACATACCCTATTTATAAGACAGGGATAAAACCCCATGTAGTTCTAAGGGATGGTTTGGGGATTACGTACTAAGACAATTCATCACAAGAGGATTTATCTTGGTTGGATGAAGAAGGATTGTGTGGGGATTATGCACTGAGATGGCCTAGGTGCTATTAAGAGAAGTAATTATGTGGATTGGGCTTATACACAGAGATATACCATGTGCTTCTAGGAGCAGTGATGATGTGGATGGGGCTTACACACTAATATGGCCCATATGGATGGAATGATCTCGCCGAGATGTGGAGGCCCAGGTAAGAATAAAGATGGTAATGGAGGATGTATTAAAATGGAATGGATAGAATGGATAGAGTGTAGAGGATGATGGGATTGAACCTTGTAGAGGATTCCTACATATCCCAGTGGCTGGGAATCAAAATCTACATAGTTCAAGAGAGTGGTTTGGGGCTTATGCATTGATTCTTCCTAGGTGGATAGAGGTAGAAAAATTGATCTCACTGAGATAAGGGTGAGGTAATAGATAAAGTTATATTAGATGGATTATAACACCCAATGGAGGTGGATCTGAGGATGGATCCCATAAATATAAGATGTCACATCATGAGGGTACATCCCTAGGAGGGAACACTATGGTTTACCATTGGTTGGGATTGAACCTTGTGGAGGCTTCCTGTGTACCATGTTTATAATATAGGGATCAAAACCCATGTAGTTTAGAAGTGATGGGAATGGGGATTACTCCAGGAGGTATACCTGGAAGAAAGGTGTCATGGTCACTGTTATCCTCTAATCCCACACAAGTTATGCTCAATGTGAGAAACAAGAGGTAGCAATAGACCTGACGATCGTGTCAAGAAAGGTGTGGCCATGAGAGGTGATGTGGGGATTATGTACTAAGATGACCAAGGGATATGGAGATTGGGGCTCACTCCAGAAGGGATACCCATGGAGGATCTCCTTTCATGAAAGGAGGATCTCATTCCATATGAGGAGTTTGAGGAAGATCTTTCTCCCATAGAGATGAGTGGGCATGAAAAATGCTTGAGGTGGAGCACCCCATGTGCATTGCACAGGGAGATACTATAGTTTAACATCATTTACTGAGGATGATAAGGCTTGGCATCTTAACATCCTATAGCTCATACAGGGAGGACTCACTCTTTACCCCTTGGACTTACATAGTTGTAAGATGTGAACCTTTGGGTGGTGAACGACCCAAACAATGCCCGACGAGAGCTGGCGTAGGAGTGTTCAGTCATGGGTTCCATGAAAGGTGTTGTCAAATTCACTCTAAAATGATGGTAGAATTTAGGTTATTTAGGTGCAGTAGAGTGGCTGACTAAGGCCATCTCTCAAAAGAGGAAGTAATTTTAAACAACATATTAAAGTTATTTTAAAAATAAAATAAACAAACTTTTTAAAAGTATGGGGGGTTTATACTTTATAGAATAATAATATATATTCTAGAAGAAGATTGTAATTTTTTGGTTTTGTTTTTTAAATGAAACTTTATTAATAAGACACAATGAGAAGATACTTTTTTTAGAAAATATTTTTAAAAGACGTAATTGATCTAACTCTACTTCTTCACTTAATTATTGATCATTATCATTTAAATTGATATCCACTTAATTATGATCCCCTAATTTTTTAACCCTAAAACCCTATGGGAGTTAACTTAAACACAAATATGAAAATAGTTAAACCATAGGCTAGCTTTGGAACATGCAATCGCATCACCCTTCTTTGATTGACATCCTAAGTCTAGATTATGGTCAGTGGTAAATTAGTAAATATATACATTCTGGAAAATGAGGATGAATTGTGTTTAGGGATTATATTTTAACTCTAAAAATTTATCTCGTGTGTTCTTGTTTTACCGATTAAGTTTTCACTCTCACAATTTACACAAATCTCGACCTCATGTGTTTTTGTGTTAATTATTTGATTTCTTAATTAGTTTATTCTAATTCAAAAACTCAATTCATAGATCATATTAAGTGAATTAAAGTAGCTCATTGATTCAAAATAAATTAATTAAGAAGTTAAGAGGTAGATCAATTACTAAAAAAATACTCTTTCATGGGTGGTGTAGTCATCGTAGAAACGTTTTGCATGTGCAAAGGTTTAGAAAGGGTATAATCAAATATCACTTCTACTCTTGAGTACAGACCAAATAGAACGAGTAAAGAAGAATATAATTGAAAAAAACAGAATAAAAGAGAAGAAATAAAAGAGGAATAAAGAAGTTTATTACTAAAACACAAACATTACAACATGAGAAAGAGAGGAAGGCTTCGAGGAAGAGATCCTTGCTTCAAGAGATCACCCTATGAGTATAGAGAGTTTTAGAACCTACAAGGTGATTAGAGGACTCCTATGGAACTCCAAATTGGCAGCACTTCACTCCTTGGTTGAACTTGCAAATGCGGTTCTCAAGGTGTCAATTTATAGTCAAAATGGGAAGTGTTTTTGGGAACCTAGATTTTGAGATACCAATTGTGTATCGATTTTGGATTAGTAAATGGAATTATATAGACTTAGAAAAATGAGAAAATTTTCATACCATCATATTTACTGTCTCCATGTAAACTATGGTAGATAATGGAGGATGAAAATGCAAGATATGACTGAAATACAGAACCAAATCTTTGACTTCTTGTAGATTCTATCTCCTATATATATTTGTTCATATGGACCCATTAATGGATGAATTGGGTTTGGTTTCTTAAGATGGGTTGTATCCCATGAATTTATGGAGCGGACCACAAAATTTCATCCCATTTGTAGGCAAGTATTTTGCAAAATGTGAAAAATAGTGGACAGATGTCCTCGGGCTTCCATGTAGTTTCACCCATTTTCCTTCTAGATCATCTCCAACCTTCCAAATCACATCCTCCTAAAATGAAATCACTAAAACAAGATTAATTTACCTTTTTAATAGTGATAAAAATTTAATAATTGTACCAAATGGTATGTGCAATTTGAGGTAATATTTTTAATTTTAATTATAAAACAAGTTTAAAATAGTGATGTAAGGGTGAAATAAAGCAGTGAATTGTGATGTGATCACACCACCAAACTTACCCTTTTTCACTCCTGGAAAAAACCTCATATCATGTATTCCAAAAAAATTGAAAATTAAACATAAATATCAAATCAAAACAAATTTTAAAACACATATCCTTGAGATCAAACAATTCCACACCAAGAAACAAAAGATATCATGCCTCATAAAAACCCATTATTTCAATTTCTCCATTTATATCATTCAATATATTTCCAATTCATTTATCCTACCATGCACAAAAAACACTTACCTCACTTGAATTTTCTCTTATCACACAAATGTCATTTTTTCAGCAATGTCTTTCTCATCCAAACTCATATAAGGGTAACCATAGGCTTGATAAAGTGTCACATCTCTACCTGATGTGAGTCAAGGAAATATATTTATCATGAGGAATTTTCATGGTTGTTATGTGGATTTCAGTTGTTAGGATTTAAATGTGAAAAAATATGAATCTGAATGAGGAGGGCTTGACTTTTTTTTGAAGTAGAATTTGATTATTCTAATTTTTACTTAAATATGGTCTCCTCCTCACTCCCCTTAGTGTCAATTCAGCTCCACCATCATGAAAACTAATGGAAAGTTTACATCATTCATCATTTTGGTAAAAAAAATCAATCATCTCAAACATAGTTTTCCATGAAATATCCAAATAGGCACAACTTTATTTCTTCATTGGAAGCTTCATAAAGGCACAACTTATTTTATCAAGAAAGATCTAGAAAGGCACAAATTTCAACAGAATAATTTTTTTAGAAACAGATACAATCTCTTCATAATTTAATTTTCCACCCAAATTATCACAGAATGTGGTAGCACAACACAAGATAGCTTCACCCACACTTAAGTTCAACTAGATTTTAAAATTTCACTTCAATAGTTTGTTGGATAGGGAAAATTGGCTTGTAATATGGATAAACTAATAGGATGTTAATGGATTATAAGGGATAAAAGTATTAAATGTTCATGTTAGTCCATTATAAAAAGTATTCTTATGAAATATGGGCTTTAATACCAAATAAATTCCTCAATCATTTAAAACACAAGTACCTCAAACCCTTAAGTTTTGATAGGAATAAATTAAATTCTGGTTAAATCAAGAATTGTTTAGTTCACTCAAAAATTGAGGTAAATGTAAATAATATGAAAATAATCCTTCAAAAGCCTCACAGGAAAGTGATTTCAAATATAAAGACAGTGAGATGTGGCCTGGGATTCAAAATTCAGAGTACTTTTCATGAAATTACAAAATATTTAAACTTGAAACAAATTTATTTTTTGTATTCATTTAAGCTTAGTTTCCTGGGATAAATTGTTCTACTTATTTATATGGATTTAAAAATGGTTATGAGAATTATTTCAGCTCAAAATTTAATAAAACACATAAAAAATTCAGAAATACACAAAAATTTTAAAAAACAAAACACAGTTTTTTTTTGAAAAATAGAAAAGCAATTGAAATTACTAAACTAAAAGGTTCCCTCCCCCACACTTAAAATATTGCATTGTCCTAAATGTTAACCCATGAGATGGTATGTGCACATGAAATACATAATTTTAAATAGTAAAAATAATATAAAAGTAAAAGGGTTAGGAAAATCATGATATTCTCAAGTAATGATGGGGTCATGCAGTGTGATGAAATCCATTGCATCAGTAGAAATTATCTCAATGTATTGCTTCAAACATTTCCCATTGACTATAAATATTCTTCCAGTGTCCTCTTGTGTGATATCCACTACACCATAAGGAAAAAAATTAGATACAATATAAGTATCTAACCATCTATAATGCAACTTATCAGGCATCAGCTTTAGTCATGGACTATAGAGTATGACTTTATCTCCAACACAAAACTCCCTTTGTTGGATCATTCTATCATGAGATGCTTTTGATCTTTCCTTGTAGAGCCTTGAGTTCTCATTTGATGATAATCAAATCTACTCAATCTCTTAAATTTGTAGCTTCCTTTGAATTATATCTTGAGACAAATCCATGTTGCATTTCTTTATAGCCTAATATGTGTGATGCTTAACTTCCATAGGGAGATGACAAGACTTCCCAAAAACAATCCCAAATGGATAAATACCGATGGGTGTCTTGTATGCAATCTTATAATCCCAAAGTGCATCATCCAAGTGCTTGATCCAATCCTTCCTATTCAGATGTATGGTTTTCTCCAAAATTTGTTTCAACTCACGATTTGAAACCTCAACCTGGCCATTTGTTTGGGGATGGTATGGTGTTGATGTTTTGTGTGTCACCCCATACTTCTGAAGGAGGTAGGGCAAATTTTGATTGTAGAATTGTGTCTGTTGGTCACTGATGATGGCCTTTGGTACTCCAAACCTACAAAAAATATGTGTCTTAAAAAATTCTACTAAAACATGATAATCATTATTCTTGGTGGCCTTAGCCTCCGTCCATTTACTCACATAATCAACAGTAACCAAAATATACAAAAAACCAAATGAACTAGGAAAAGGACCTATAAAATCAATACCCCATACATAAAAAATCTCATAGAATAATATGGGTTTTTGGGGAATGCGTTTCTTCTAGAAATGTTCCTAGTGTGTTGGAAATGTGATCATACTTACAAAATACATGGGTATCATGGAATAAGCTAGTACAATATAATCTAGAGTCTAATACTTTCCTATCTGTTTTTTAGGGTCCAAAGTATCCTCCACAAGCAAGTGTATGACAAAAATGTAAAAAAGACTCAAACTCATGATCAGAAACACACCTCTTAATAACATGGTTACTACACATGCACCATAGGTAGGGATCATTCCACACATAAAATATAGACTCACTCTTTAATTTTTTTACTTAATGTTTCTTTAAACTTTTAGGGATTTCAAAGGCAACAAGGTAGTTAACTAAATCTGCATACCAAGGATACGTACCTAAGATGGAATAAAGATGCTCATAGGGGAAAGTGTCCTAAAGTGGTGCTTGGTCCAAGGTGTCATCCTATAGTTTGTGATTAAGCCTACTCATGTGCTCCACCACCAGGTTTTCTAACCCCTTCTTGTCCTTTATCTTAATATCAAATTCCTAAAGAAGGAGCATCCATCAAATTAGCCTGGGCTTTCCATCTGGATTCTTCAAGAGGTACCTCAGAGCTACATGGTTATAAAAAAACTACTTTAGATCCCAATAAATATGAACAGAATTTATCTACAGAAGATATGATGGTAAGAAACTCTTTTTTGTGGTTGTGTAGTTTTATTGGGTTGAATCTAATGTCCTCGATGCATAGGAAATCACTTTTGAACGTCCCTCCACCCTCTGAGATAAGACATACCCAACCACAAAGTTGGAGGCATCACACATAATCTCAAAAGGAATCTCCCACCATGGGGGTTGTATGATCAGTGGAGTGGTTAGAAACTTCTTTAGAACTTCAAAGTAATTCCTTAAAGAATCATAAAACACAAAATCATAATCCTTTTGAAGTAATCGTGACATAGGAAGAGAAATATTACTAAAAAATTTGATGAAGTGTCGAATAAATCTAGAATTCCCTAGGAAAGATCTAACATCATGCACACATGAAGGATAGGGTAAGTATGAAATAATATCTACCTTATATCTATCAACCTCTATCCCATGTTTTGACACTACATTCCCTAAGACAATGCCATGATATACCATAAAATGACACTTTTCAAAGTTCAAGACCAGATTCTTCTTAATACAAATATTCAACACCATTCCAAAACTAGAGATACAATCATCAAATGAAGACCCATACACTGTAAAATCATCCATAAATACCTCCATGATGGTCTCAATAAAATCAGAAAAAATACTCACCATGCATCTCTAGAAGGTACATGGGGCATTGCAAAGTACAAATGGCATCCTTCGGTAGGAAAATTTACCAAATAGACAAGTTAATATTGTCTTATTCTAATCCTATAGAGAAATATGAACCTAAAAATATCCATAAAATCCATCCAAGAAACAATAGTGTGTTTTCTCAGCTAGTCTTTCAAGCATATGATCAATAAATGGGAGGGGAAATTGTCCTTTTGAATGGACTAATTTAGTATGGGTTGTTGGGGAATCTTGTGTCTTCTAGAAATGTTCCTAGTGTGTTGGAAACTTTATCATACTTACAAAACACATGGGCATCATGGAATAATATCTACCTTATATCTATCAACCTCTATCCCATGTTTTGACACTACATTCCCTAATACAATGCCATTCTCTGCCATGAAATGACACTTTTCAAAGTTCATGACCCGATTCTTCTTAATACAATGATTCAACACCATTCCCAAACTAGAGATACAATCATCAAATGAATACTCATACACTGTAAAATCGTCCATAGATACCTCCATGATGGTCTTAATAAAATCAGAAAAAATACTCATCATGCATCTCTGGAATGTACATGGGTCATTGCAAAGTCCAAATGGCATCCTTCAGTGGGAAAATGTACCAAATGGAAAAGTGAATATTGTATTCTCCAGATCCTATAGAGAAATAGGAACCTAAAAATATCCATAAAATCCATCCAAGAAACAATAGTGTGTTTTCTCAGCTACTCTCTCAAGCATCTGATCAATAAATGGGAGGGGGAAATTGTCCTTACGAGTGGACTAATTTAGTTTCCTATAATCAATATACACATGCCAATTATTTTCAACCTCATTGGAACTAACTCCTATTTATCATTTTTAACAACAGTAACACCACTTTTCTTAAGCACAACTTGAATAGGACTTACCCACTATGAATTTGAAATGGGATAAATTATTCCTGCCTTGAGAAATTTTTCAACCTCTTTTTTAACATATTCTAGAAGGGTTGGATTTATTCTCCTTTGTGGATGCATCTATAGTTTATATCCATCCTCCAAAAGAATCCTTTGCATGCAAATGGAGGGTTTAATACCAGATATGCCATCCAAGGTCCACTTGATTACCCTGATGTTCTCCCTCAAAAGATTAAAAAAAATTCTTTATGTTCAAAAGGGAGATTGTTAGCAATGATAACAGGTAATTTCTCACCACTTAATAATTATGAGTATTTTAGATTTTTTGGCAATGGCTTGAGCTCCAATGTAGAGGGGTGATGTATGGATGGATAAATTGAAGGAACTAAAATATGTTCATAGTGAACATTAGTATCATAATATACATCATCAAAATCATAGAATAAAGTATTAAATCCATCAGTATACTCAATCATCGTGTCATAATCAGAGTGAGAATTATCAAAATTAGAATATGAATCCATTTCAAAATTAAATCTAAGAGATCTTTGTGCATTAGAAATAGGTGTGGAAGTTCTCTTAGAAATCAAACTAGAACCAATAATCATAATATCCCTAAGAATAAGACAATCAAATTCCATGGGGTTTTTATTTTTTGGTTCAAAATGGGAGATAAAAAAAGAAGAATGGTCGTCTGAGGGGTACTTTATGGAGTCCATAACATTAAATATCACAACTTCATCTCCAAAATCCATGGAAAGTGTACCCTCATGGATATTTATGATCATTTTTTTAGTTTTGAGGAAGTTACTACCTAATATAATGGGAGAATGAGAACTTACCTAATCATCCTCCATGTTAAGAACATATAAATCTACTAGGAAGATCATGTATCTTACTTGAACAAGTACATCCTCAAGGACTCCTTCTAGATATTATGTAGCTCTAATCACCAACTGCACTACTACCCTCATCGACTTCAACTCACCAACCTATAAAGAAGAGAATATAGAGTGAGGCATCACATTTATAGAAGCTCCTAAATCACAAAAATCATCATAAAAGCTCAACTCCCCTGTGGTGCATGGGATGGTGAATATCATAGGATCATTGCACTTTGTTGGAATTGCTAGAGTTGGTGTAATTATTGTTGACACATTCCTTCTAATATATATCCTATCATTTACCATGATCCCTCTTTGATTGGTACAAAGTTCTTTTAAGAATTTAGCATACCTAGGGATTTTCTTAATGGATTCAAGTAGAGGGATGTTGATCTCCACATGCTTTAATGTGTCCAAAACCTTTTTTCCATTTCCTATTCATCTATCTTCTTGGTTTTTACCACTCTATTTGGAAATAGAAGGGGGTTAGGAGGAATATAATAAATATTTTTCTTACCTTCTTCTATATCCTTAGGCTGCTCATCAGTTGGTCTTGAATGGGACTTCTCTAGAGTTGAGGTGAATCCAGGTGGAATAGTAGGTGTAGAAGTATCAGTTATTTGCTTCTCAATTCTCAATGTGATGGCACTAAAATTTCCTTAGGGATTTGGAGTAGGTTGAGAAGGTAGATTTCCAGAATTCTTACTAACCAATTCATGGAGGGCAGTGGTAATCTGGCTCATTTGAGTCTTAAACTCTCTCAACTCCAAACCTTAAATCTTAAGCTCATTCTATTGATTAAGAACAATTTGTTTCAAAAGTTCATTTGTGTTAAATTCTATCTTGGGTTGTATATTACCTTGTTGTTGTCTTGTTGATGCTTGGGCTTCAAATCTCCTTTTGTGTTATTGGAAACCATGCTGGTAAGGCGGAGGTTATTGGAAGTTTTGTTGAAAAGGGGGACTTTGTTATTGTCTAGATCCATACCTCATGTCTAATTGATCCTTCTACCCTTGTTTGTATGTTGGTTCAAAGTAATCATACTTCTTTTGAGGATGTGGCTATTGTTGTTGCTGATATTTTCTCCTAGGGAATATTATTGTACAATCCTATGACTCTTGTAATTGGGGTTAATAGTCGGTTGGGTGGTTTATTTCAGTGAAAATGCCACATGGCCTCATAGGAGTGGGTTGGGATGTATTTTGAGCCAAATAAATCTACCTCACCATAGTGTTAAATTCTTCTAACTTAGTATCAATCAAATTATTTTCAAGAGAGGAAGGACTTACCTAATGTACTCCTCTAACATTTTGTGTACCTTGATGGCCAAATTGTTGAGATTTTTGTGTTATTCTTTCAATCAACGCACATGTATCTGTTGTTGTTTTGTCAACCAATTCCTCTCCAAATATGGATCCACCATAATTCTCTTAATTGGTGTGATTCCTTCATATAAGTATTGGATGATGAGTTGCTCACTAATTTGTTGATGCAAACATCTTGTGCACAACTTCTTGAATCGCTCCCAGTACTCATACATTGATTCCCCTTGTCTTTCTTAATCCCATAGAACTCTTTTAAAATGGATGGGGTCCTTGATTTGGGAAAAAATATCTTCAAAAGAAGACATTTCAAATCATTCCAACATGTTACATCTTTAGTTTGTAAATAATACATCCAGTCCTTTGTAGCTCCATCAAGTGATAATGGGAATGCTCTTAGTTTTATTTGATCTTCATATAATTTTCTTGGTTTTAAGGTTTAAAAAACCACATTAAATTATTTTAGATGTTTATGGGGATCCTCACCATAGGGGCCATGAAACTTTGGAAGCAGGTGAATTAACCGAGATTTTAGTTCAAAGTCCGATTTGAGATTTGGGTATGCAATACAATTTGGTTGATAGTTAATATCTGGTGCATCCAACTCTCTAATGGTTCTATTAAGTTCATTATTATTATTTTTAGCCATTGGTTCTTATTTTGATTTTGAATTTTAATTGCTTTCAATTTCAATGTTTCTATAATAGAGGAATTCTCCAACTAGTTGAATGTTGAAACTTTATGTAGACTGAGAATGTATTATTTGAGTCCTAAGGTTGTGTTTAGTCTCAAAGTCATATTATAAGAGATACTTGGGATTAGTTCGTGTCATAAATTAATGAAAGATAAAAAATAAATGAAGAAAATTGGACCATAATAAAATGATTTGAAGTTTGATTTGATGGTCTAATAAAAAAGAAGAGAAAAAAATGAAAACCTGAGAAAGGGGAAAGATGAAAGAAATAGGAGAAGAAAATAATAAAAATAAAAAATAAAAAAAATACCTATAATTGGTTAAATAAATTACTTGACTCCCCAAAAATAGTTCCAATTTGAAAGTTGATGTCGTAGGCACTCTCAAATGATGTTCAGATTTTGGTTATTTAGGTGCAGTAGAGTGGCTGATCAAGGTCGTCTCTCAAAGGAGGAACCAATTTAAAACAACATATTAAAGGTATTTAGAAAATAAAATAAAAAAAACACACTATTTAAAAGGATAGTGGGGTTTATAGTTTATAAAATAAGAATAAGTATGTTGGAATGAGATTTTCATTTTTTTGGTTTTGTTTTTGAAATGAAACTTGATTAATAAGACACAATGAGAAGATATTTTTTTTAGAAAATATGTTTAAAAGACGTAATCAATCCAACTCTACCTCTTCAATTAATTACTAATAATTATCATTTAAATTGACATAAACTTAATTATTATCCCCTAATTTGTTAACCCTCAAACCCTATGAGAGTTAACTTAACCACAAAGATGAAAAGAGTCAAACCCTAGGCTAGCTTTGGAACATGCAATCGCAGCACCCTACTTTGATTGACGTCTTAACTCTAGATTATGGTCATTGGTAAATTAGGGAAAATATCAATTCTGTAATATGATGATAAATTGTGTTCAGGTATTATATTTTAACTCTACAAATTTATCCTGTGTGGTCTTGTTTTTCTGATTAAGTTTGCACTCTCACAATTTACACAAATCTCAACCTCTCGTGTTTTTGTGTTAATTATTCAATTACTTACTTAGTTTATTCTAATTCAAAAAATCAATTCATGGATAATATTAATTTAATTATAGTAGCTCATTGATTCAAAATAAATGAATCAATAAGGTAAGAGGTAGATCGATTACTAAAAAAACTATTCTTCCATGGGCAGTGTAGTCATCATAGAAACATTTTGCATGTGCAAAGGTTTAGAAAGGGTATAACCCAATATCATGTATACTCTTGATTACAGCACAAATAGTATGAGTAAAGAAGAATATAATTGAACAAAATAGAAGTAAAGATAATAAATAAAATAGGAATAAATAAGTTTATTAGGAAAACAAAAACATTATAACATGAGAAAGAGAGAAAGGCTTCGATGAAGGGATCCTTACTTAAAGAGCTCTCTTTATGATTATATAGAGTTAACGAACCTAAAAAGTGATGATAGGACTCATATGGAGCTCTAAATTTGCATCACTAAACTTTTTAGTTTAACTTGCAAATGAGGTTCCCAATGTGTCAATTTATAGCCAAAATGGGAAGTGGTTTTAGGCACCCAGATTTAGAGATACCACTTGTGTCTTGGTTCTGGGTTAGTAAATGTACTTATCTAGACTTTTAAAAAGAATAAAAGTTGTAGGACATCATATTTAATGTCTTAATGTCAAATTTGGAGGCCAATGGAGGATTAAAGTGCGAGATACGGCCGAAATACAGAACCAAATCTTTGACTTCATGCAAATTTTGTCTCTAGGATATCTTGGTTCAGATGTACCCCTTAATTGATGAATTGGGATTCGGTTTCTTGAGATTATTTGTATCCCAAGAATTTATAGAGAGTACCACAAATTTTCATCACATTTAGAGGAACTTATTTTTAGAAATGTTCAAAACAGTGGACAGATGTCCTTGGGATTCCATGCAGTTTGATCCATCTTCCTTCTGGATCATCTCAAACCCTCCAAATCACCTCATCCTACAATGAAATCACCAAAACAAGAATAACATAACTTTTTAAAAGTGATAAAAAATTAATATTTGAATCAAATGTGATGTTTAATATGATATAATATTTGTAATTTTAAATAAAAAACAAGTTTAAAATAGTGATGCAAGGGTGAAATAAAGCAGTGAATTGTGATGCGATCAGTCCATATTAGTGTAGCTATGCCAAAAATCAAAAGTCATTAGCATACCTATGCTAAAAATAAAAAGGTAGAGAAACACAATAAGGGATATCCCACAAGTCACCAGGAAATCACTTTGTACAAGACTGGAGAGCTACACGAAATAGGTGTGCACAAGACATGAGAAATGTTCTCAAGAGGGGTTCAAACAAGGTGACTTGGAGTAAAGGCCAACCATAGTGGTCGAGGGAAGGGGTGCGCGCAATATTGGAGGCTTTCATGCAAAATTAAGGGGGTGAGTGGATGATGTACATGCACAATGGTATGTGGTGGGCATAAGAAGGGTTTTTTAATGCACTTTCCTTTGGATAAAAAGGAAATGGGAATGAATCAAGCCCTTATGGGCCCACATGAAGGGGGCCCATGGGGGAACTTTTGCACAAGATCTTATAACTTGAGGTGTCTATGGATTGTTCACAGTTTTGGAAGAGGTATCCTTGCATTCACAAGGGCGATGGTTCGAATTTTAGATTATTACCCGAAGAGGAAGGGTTTCCCTTATATTTATAGGAAAAATCCTCAGCGGTGGTGCGTAAAATAGCAGTGTGGAAGGAGATGCTTCAAATCACAATATGTGTATGATAATTTAATGCACAAAACTCTCTTTTATGCATCAAAATTTCCACATACATGAATATTCCTTGTCTATCTCAGATGGTCGGGGCACAACATGCCTCCTTGACATCTCATTGGGTGCATAAGTTTCTTGCTCGCAAATTTTTTCCTTGGGCTCAACCTTTGAATCTTGTGTGTGGATCCCTTGGCCTTCTCAAAATAGTAAATTGTTTCAAGGGGTGGCTTTGATTTTATCAAATATGCTCATTTTAATCCTCAAGTGGAATTTGGATCCATCACTAATAGAAATATCATATTTTTTAAGACATTTTTTTGGATTTAATAGACTGTGATTCACAAAGCATACTTCAAGAAGATGTTATTTTAATTTTATGTAAATTGGAAAAAATATTCCTACATACTTTCTTTGATTCAATGGAAAATTTGATATCACATTTTCTGTATAAAGAAAAATTGGGTGGTCCCATATAATTTTTATGGATGTACTCATTCGAGAGATGTATGAAGAAATTGAAGAAAAAGGTATTTGAAAAATTATTGGTTGAAGGATAAGTTATAGAATCTTATTTGTATGAGGAAAATTATTTCTTCCACTCTCATTATTTTCAATATTAATATCCCTAAAAAATTACTAAATGGTCAATATTGAGAGAAATATTGAAGATCAAAAGAACAATTAATTATTAGTTTTTAATCATCCTGAACATGACTTTGGTGGAGTTCATGAACAATGGATTTCAGATGATGAACATCATAGGGATCATACATATATTCTTCTCAACAATTAAGAAATGACACCATTTTTATAGTGAGTGATCATATCACTTATATATATATATTTAGATAAAATAATATCATTTTATTTTTATATTATATGATAATCATATCAAGAAACAATTTTCATAAATTGCAGCTACTGCACTTGAAGAACGTCGGCAAAATAATTTTTCCTATTGGTTTCAAAAATTGGTCAAGTAAATTATTTATGGTTTGACATATAAAATCAATTTATTACTTGTTATATTGATAATTGTTTTTAAAATTTCAGTTATATCAACATGGTAATAAAATTGATAATTGATTGTGTGTATTGGGTAACCCATGATCCAAAATGGTTAAAAATTATAATGCATATGTGGTGAATGGTTTTTGATTTTATACACATGAATATGTGGAATCAATAAAAACATTGAATAGTGGTGTTTTCTTGAGATAATCTCATTATATAGAAATATAACTTGACTTTTATGGTAAGGTGGAAGAAATAATTGAACTGTGTTATCTGAGATAGAATTTTGTAATGATGTTTAAATTTCATTGCTTGGATATTGATAAAGGATTGTATGTTCTTCCATGCCATGGAATCGTTGATATTAAATATAAAAGTTTTCTTACAGTAAATGAACATTTTTTTATTGGCTCATCAGGAACATGAAATTTATTATATAAATTATTATGTTTCTTCAAGAGATTTAAGTAACTGGTGGAGCATAATAAAAATGAAATATCATGAAAATCAGTTTATCCAAAGTGAATTTGGTTCCATTAAAGTGTGAGAAATTTAAATTTTTCAATATACTACTCCAAATACAAATTTTTTAAAAATAGAAATGAATATTGATGATGACACCCCATAGTTATGGGTCGATGGTGATGATGATGTTATTGATGTAAATAATTAATTTGAAATAGAAAGAGAAGATGAAGTTGAAACTCCTATAGAAATTTATGATAATGAGGAGGAATGTGAAGATATTGACACCATCATATACGAAGATGGGGATGGAGATGAATATTAACATAGTTAAATGCTGGTTATAATAATATATAATATATATCTATATATAATACATGTTTTCAACTATTTTATAAAATTAGTCATTTCATGTTTCAAATGGTCAATGAGAATTTATCAGATCTGTTTTGTGAGTTGGAGGAGGCTTCACTACCTGGTGACGAGCATGATGCTACAACATCTGACCCTTGTACTATTGGTGGTTCATCGATGACTCGGAGAGGTTGTGGTCTTATGATATTGATGATTCTTTACCCTATTCCCAAGTGACGTCCACATATTGAGTTCAATCCACACATATGTAGGTATTTTTAGTTGTGTATTTTAGTTAGTTTTCATTAATTTTCATTAATTTATTTATATTATAATTATTTGATTATTTTTTATATTTTTTTACAGATTTTGTCATATAGATTTTGGATAGGGGAGTTCTATGTTGTAGAATTATTTTTCCATAGAATGGGTGTCATGGGATTAGATTCTCATTGATGTTCAACACTGTATGTTTGATCATCGGATGACATGTAAATAAATAATAGTTATTTTAAAATTTATTTAATTAGTAACATGAAATTATTAATTATTTATAGGTTTTATGGTATCCCACTGATAATAGAACATGGACCACTATCTGGGAGGCATGGGAGATTTGTATGCATGATCATTGCTATCATTTTTTACATAATTTGAGCAGGAAATCCATGTGGAAAGCAGGAGTCACATAGTTTGATCATTTTTGTTGTACCCACTAACCAGATTAAATATCTTCTTAGGTTTGGTATGGATTATATTCACACTATATGGAAGCTAATTTTTAGAGGAGAGCATCATTAGGTCAACGGAATTGGGGGAGGCTGGAGGTGATGCATTGAGCTAGTTGTCATACATTCAATATGCATTAATGACATATGGTAAGTAATTTTTTTATAATATATATAAATTTATATGTGAACTATTTATTTTATACTCATATAGGCAGTTGAGCATCTCGATATTATGGAGTTTGATGTTTATAAGAGGATGTACAATGATCTTTTCACTAGAGAGATTACAGGTGGTCACTAATGGCATATTTTGGTCAGTATATATGTATATATATATTGAGTTTTATAATTAACTCCAAATATTTTTTTAACTATTTTAATTTTAAATTGCAACTAAAGGAGTCATATGAGGCTGCAACATCACAGAAACAAGATGCGAGTTAGGCCAATACTGAAGATCATACCACCAATACATCATCATTTGATTACATAGAATGGATGTAGGTGACTTAGTATGCCTTTGATAAAGTCCAAGTTGTTGGTATCAGATCTCGATTAATGCCTGGGAGTTATTATGGTATCGTTGCAATTTAAATGTCCAACTCAATGGAAGCTCATGGAGATTCATCATCATCTGTTGCACAGTGTGAGGAGAAGCCGAGAGCTTAGTGTGAGCTTATAGAGACTATGTGTAGAGAGAAGGAGGAGCTTTATAGACATCAGAAATAATAACATGAGGAGATATGTTGATGGCAGCAGAAACAGCACAAGAAAATGATGGATTACATGCGACATTTGACTCAGGGATTAGGGATGGAGTTCCCTCTATGACCTCCTCCAGATGACCCCCCTCCCCATCCCCCTCCCCCTCAGTGATTTATGTATTTTTTTATAAAAATTTGAGTATACATATGTTTTGTAATATTTTTATTAATTCATATATTTATATTTCTATATAGTGCATATTTCATATTGTTATGAATATTTTTTTATTTTTTTATTTTTTTGTATTTTTTGTATTTTTTGGTTTTTTTTTTTTTATTTTTTTTATTTTTTATTGTTTTTTATTTTTTTTTTTTATGTTATTTATGATGAAATTTACTTCTCATCACAAAGAATTTTTTTTAAAAGTGGATCATATTATTTACGATGGGATAGTATCCCATCACAAATAATATTTTTTGTGATGACCCATTGAAAAAATACTATTTGAAATACTATTTTCTGTGATATTTTACTTGAGATGGGACCTTATCTCAAATGATTATTTGCGACGAGATCCTACCACAAATAACCCATTGCAAATATTTTAATTTTTTGTAGTGTATAAAGTGAAAAATAATTTAATATAGTAACTAAATTTAAGTATTATATTTCTCTTTACATTCCCTAAAATATTTTAGGATATCAAGTATAATTCACCTTTCATTTTAAATGGTTCAATCTTTTAGGAACTAACATCTCTCACTTTTCGTTATAACTAAATGAAACTCTTTAAATTTTTTTCTTTATCATTACATATCTTAAACTCCTTTAGGATATTAAGTGAAAACAATTTAATCTTAGTCTGTATAATACTTTAAAAAATTATGATATTCACTTTTTAAATAGTAACTAAATGTAATACTTTACATTTTTCTTTACCATCACATATACTAAACATTTTAGGATATTAAGTGGAAATCACTTTAACTTAAGAATGGTGTTATCCTATATTTGTTAAATTATAACTTCTTTAAGTCCAAACATACTCCCACTATCCACTTAGATATTGTATTCTTTTCAAAATATCTTTTTATGAAACAACACAAACCTTATTGTGTTAGAAAATTACATTTATTTTCTTTCATAAAGAATATTAAACAAATAAGCTATTTTTTAATATCATATACAACATTCTATGTGTTTGGAACATTTTCTTCTGAAAAATGACTTTATTGAAGAATATATCACTGATGGATGGAAGGAACACATTCCCTCATATTTTTTACAAATATTTGAATCACTATAAAAAAATGAACTATTTGTGATGGGATCCCATCACAGATAGTCATTTGTGATGGGGTCCTGTTGTAAATAACACACCAAAGAAAACTACGTCACAAATCAACTGATCTTTTTTTTTAAATTTATATATGATGGGAGGGAACTCTCGTCACAAATAATTATTCACGATGGTAGGGATCACCCATCACAAATTAAATAAAGAAATAAAAATTAAAAAAATTAAAAAAATTAAAAAAATATTTGTAACAATATAAAATATCACTATATAGAACTGTAAATATATGAATTAATAAAAATATTAAAAAACATATGTACATTCAAATTTTTATGAAAAAAATACATAATTTACTAAGGGGGAGGGGGAGGGGGTCATATGGAGGTGGTGGTGGAGGGAACTTCATCTCTAATCCTTGTGTCAGACATCACATATACGGAGCTCCTCCTGCTCTCTATGAATGGTCTCTATAAGCTCACACTAAGCTCATAGTTTCTCCTCATACTATAAATCAGATGATGATGACTCTCCATGAGCTCCCCTTGAACTGGACTCTGACATCACAGTAGTACAATAATAACTCATAGGCATCAATCAAGAGCTGATAAAAATAACTCAGCCTTTCTTAAAGGCATATTGAGTCGTTGATATCCAGGTTGCGTTATAAAATACTATTATACTTGTGTTATAAGACTCAGTCTCGTCCCAACTCTCATCATGTGTTTTTGAATTTTCAACCTCATATTACTCCTTCAATTTTAATTTAAAATAAAAATACTTAAAAATTTATTTTTAGTTAATTTTAAAACTCAAAAAAAATTATACTGACCACAATATTCCATTGAAAACCACCTGTAATCTCTCTTGTGATAGGATCATTGTAAATCCTCTTATAAATTTTGAACTCTATAATACCAAGATATTTGACCACCAATATGAGTATAAAATAAATAGTTCACATTAAAAGTTATATAAATTTAAAAATATACTTACCTTATGTCATTGATGTATAATGAATGTACGCCTACTATCTTGATGTGTCACCTCCTACCTCCCCCGATTCTGTCAACCTAATAATGATATCCTCTAAAAATTAGATCACATCTAGTATGAACATAATCCATCCCACACCTAAGAAGATATTTAATCTATTCGGTGGGCATATCAAGACTGGTCAAACTCTCTGACTACCACTTTATTCATGGTATTCCTCCTCAGGTTGTGTAAAAACTGGAAATAATGATCATGCATATAAACCACCTATGAATCCTAGATAGAGTTCTGCATTCTATCATCAACGGGATACCATAAACCCTAAAAATAATTAATAATATCAAGTTACTAATAAAATAAATTTCAAAATAATTATTATTTCTTTATGTACCATCCAATTATCAAACATAAAGTGTAGAACATCAATGGTAATCTAATCCCATGTCACTCATTCTTCATAAAATTAATTCTGCAATATAACATTCCCCTATCCAATAGTTTTATTTGAAAATCTATGAAAAAAAGGAAAAAATAATCAAAAAATTAGTATACAAGTAAATTAATGAAAATTAATGAAAATTAACTAAAATATTTAACCAAACATACCTATTCATGTGTGGATAAAACTCAACACATGCTCGTCACTCATGGATAGGGTCAAGAATCATCAATCTCGCAAGACCGTGGCCTCTTCAAGTCATCGTTGAACCACCAGTAGTCTGAGGGTCAGAAGATGTAGCATCATGCTCGTCACTAGGTAGTGAAGCCTCCTCTAACTCATGAAACAAATCAGATAAATGCTCGTCAGCCATATGAAACATGAAATTTATGTTGTTAGAAAATAGTTGAAAATAATTATTATATATATATTTATTATATATTATTATAACCAGCATTTAACTATATCAATATTCATCTCCATACTCATATTTATTGATTAAGGTGTCAATATTTTCATATTCCTCCTTGATATCTTCAATTTATATAGGATTTTCAGCTTCATAATCTCTTATTATTTCAAATTCATTTGTTACATCAATAACATCATCATCAACATCGACCCATAATTGTGGGGTGTCATCATCGATATTCATTTCTCTTTTTGAAAAATATGTATTTTGAGTAGTCTCTTAAAACAATTAATTTCTTTGTGATTTAGCGGAACCACATTAACTTTTGATAAACTAATTTTCATGAGATTTTAATTTTATTATGCTCCACCAATCACTTAAATCTCTTGAAGTAGCACAATAATTTGCATAATAAATTTTATGTTCATGATGAGATAATAAAAATGGTTCACTTACTCCATTAAGTCTTTTATATTTAATATCAATGGCTATATGGATCATATGAACATGAAATCCTCTATCATTATCCAACCAATGACATTTAAACATTGTTGCATAATTCTATCCCAGATAAAACAATCCAATTATTTCATACAACATGCCGTAAAAATCAAATTCACTTTCTCTATGATGATATACTCTTAAGAAAACACCACTATTAATTATTATTTTATTCCCACATGCACTTGTATGAAATCCAAAATCATTCACCGCATATACATTATAAGATTTAACCATTTTGGATAGTGGGTTACCCAATACACACAATCGATTATCAATTTTATCATCATGTTGAGATACATGAAAATTTGAAAAAAAAATTATCAATATAATAAGTAATAAAATGATTCTAATGTTAAACAATAAAAAATTTACTTTAACGGTTTTTAAAACTAGTAGTAAAAAAATATTTTTCTGACATTCTTCAAAAGAAGCTTCTATAATTTGTGGAAATTGTTTATTGATATGGTTATCATATAATCTCAAAATAAAATAATATTAATTTACTTAAAGCATATATATAATAAGTGATAGGAGAACTCACAGTACAAATGGTTTCATTTCTTCATAGTTGAGAAAAAACGTATGTATGATCCCTGTGATGTGCATCATCTGAAATCCCTTGTTCATTAACTCCACCAAAGCCAAGTATGGGATGATTAAGAATTGATAATTGATTGTTCATTTTATCATCAAAATTTCTCTCATTACGATCCATGTGGTTATGTTTTTAGGGATACTCAGAGTGAAAATAATGAGAGCATAAGAAATAAATTTCCTCTTGCAAAATAAGCTTCTACAATTGATCCTTCAACTGATGCTTTGTAACAAACCTTTTTCTTTAATTTCTTCATGCATATCTTGAATGGGTACATCCATAAGAACCATACCAGACCTATGCATTTTTCTTCATATGTAAAATTTAATATAAAATTTTCCATTGAATTAAATAATTTTGGTGGGAAGATGTTTTCTAATTTACATAAAACTAAAACAACATCTTCTTGCAGTCTACTTAGTGCATTGTAGTTTGTTTTCACCGCACAAATGTATTGGGAAAAATATGATATTTTTGTTAGTGAATCACAAATAATATAATTCAACAAACCTCTAAATCCAATTGGTATAATTCTTTCCATTATAACATGATATTCATGACCTTTTAATCTGATATTATTACCATTTATGATACATCTAGAAAAATTTGAAACATAATCATATGGAAGCCTCAAATCCACAATCCACTGACAAAATAATAAAAGGTTTTCTTTCTAAACTTTATAATCCACTTTTATCATCATTAACTACTATGATATGTCATTTTTAAAATGTTCAAGTTCTGGTTTCTCTAAATTTGGTCAAGATCTAATCGTGCTTTTACATTATCTTTGATCAAACCAGGTGTGTCCAAAACTGTATAAAATATATTATTAAAATAGTTCTCCTCAATAAGTATGACATCCAAT
This sequence comes from Viscum album, assembly GCA_963277665.1. Taxonomy (NCBI): domain Eukaryota; kingdom Viridiplantae; phylum Streptophyta; class Magnoliopsida; order Santalales; family Viscaceae; genus Viscum; species Viscum album. The sequence goes on from OY728137.1 coordinate 556,600,292, forward strand.
ATGTGACAGACCAACAAATCAGGCCAATATGGAAGATCCCAAAAAAATATCTATTTTATCCAATAGTGTTCTTTCCCAAAGCCATATTTTTTTGGTTTATAGACGGTACAAAGGTAATGGTAGGAGGACCATCTCCATCAATTATACCTTTTATGAAATGATATTAGTTCCTCCAAAAGGATGATCAGTAGGAAGCAATATTCTATGAAAAACAAATAAATAAGGTTTTCTTCTATTCAAGAGCAAAAATTATTTTTTGTGTATCATATTATCTGGATATGATTTTGGACCAAGTGTACTCCAGTCAGATAACATGTCATATGTTGTGAAGTCACGAATTATCTACATCAATGAAGCTTTCATTATGAAATTTTTTTTCGCAACAACATCATATATACTAAAACCATTACTCCATAATAAATTTAACTCATCAATCAATAGATTCAAATAAAAATCAATATTATATTTTGAATGTCCTAAAATTAATAAGATCAAAAAGATATATGTCTCATTCATTAACATGAAAAGAGGTAAATTGTGCGGATTTATCAAGATTTTCCAACAAGAATATTGACTACCATAAGAACCAAATGGACATAAATCGTGAGTAGAAAGACACAATAACATGTTTCGAGCTTCTAAAGAAAAATACAGATGTACTTGGTCAAAAAAATTTCATTAATAACCATCAATGGGATGATTTAAGCTTTTACCGATAGATATATTGGTTTTGTGTCATTTAATCAATGATGTTGTGTTATGAGACATGAGTAAATGCTAAAATCTGGGTGTAGGCAGTAAATACCTCAACTATTTTACAGGAATCAATTGAGACTTCCCTAGTTGAGCCTCTTTGTAACTCAATTTTTCACATATATGATAACTAACTAATGAATCATTTCACCATAATATAATATTCAATCATTTGAACATACATAAATCTAATGATAACCAAGACCCAAATTACAAACCAACCTCTTGCTCTCATAGAAATTTGAAGGCAATATTTCCTTTAGGTAAGAGTGCTTTAAACAAAGAGAATATATAATCAAAAAAACTATTTTACATTCCATTATCTGATTTAATAGCCATAGATTTTGCAACCACTTCAAATTTTCTTATCTTATAACCAAGATATAATTCATCCTCAGCAGAATTCAAAAAATCATAAAATTTGGATGGTTCCAACTCAAGAGTCAAATTAATATCATCATGAGTTTTAGTATATTGAAAAGATGGACCAGCCACGTCATATACTAAATTTTTAAACCCTGATGGATCTAGAACCAAATTATTATTTTCTTTTATGGAATTTTATTTACTATATTAATACCAAAAAACATTATATTTTCAAAAAAACAAAATGCAATAGATGACCTCAATGTTGTCAAATGTGTCAAACCTCCCCAAATCACATTTCTTACATAGACACTTAATTGCACCTTCTAAAACAACTTCTTATTTTGATGATTCAAATGATAAAAAACCTTCAACACTCTCAATATATGCAGGATTTATACCAAAACCATTTGGATTCCTCCAATGATTTATCCAATCATGATTATGTAATAACGATTGTTGTCAAATTCCTTACTCTATATTTCTCTAAAAAATAGAAAATAAAAAAATAGTTCATGATTAATTTGATATTAGAAAAAGATGATAATAATTACATCTAATTACTACTAATTAATACTAATTATTACTAATTATTACTAATTATTAGTAATTATTAGTAATTATTACTAATTATTACTAATTATTACTAATTATTACTAATTATTACTAATTATTACTAATTAATACTAATAAATACTAAATAATACTAATTATTACTAATTATTATTAATTATTACTAATTATTACTAATTATTACTAATTAATATGAATTAATACTAATTTTTACTAATTTTTACTAATTATTACTTATTATTACTAATTATTACTAATTAGTACTAATTAATACTAAATAACACTAATTATTACTAGTTATTACTAACTATTACTAATTATTACTAATTATTACTAATTATTACTAATTAATACTAATTATTATTAATTATTACTAATTAATACTGATTAATAATAATTATTACTAATTATTACTAATTATTACTAATTACTACTAATTATTACTAATTAACACTAATTAACACTAATTAACACTAATTATTACTAATTATTACTAATTATTATTAATTATAAAATATTATTACAAATTATAAGATATTATTATAATTATCACAAATTATTACTAATTATTACTAATTATTATTAATTATTACTAATTATCATTAATTATTAGTAATTATTACTAATTATCACTAATTATTACAAATTATCACTAATTAGTATTAATTATCACTAATTGTTACTAATTATCACTAATTGTTACTAATTGTAACTAATTGTTACTAATTATCAGTAATTATTACTAATTGTTACTAATTACTACTATTTTTTGCCATTTTTTACTAATTGTTACTAATTATTACTAATTGTTACTAATTATTACAAATTATTACTAATTGTTACTAATTATTACTAATTATTACTAATTATTACTAATCATTACTAATTATTACTAATCAATACTAATTATTAATAATCATTACTAATCATTACTAATCTTTACTAATCATTACTAAATATTACTAATTATTACTAATTATTAGTAATTATTACTAATTGTTAATAATTAATAGTAATTATTTCTAATTATTACTAATTAATAATAATAATTACTAATTATTACAAATTACTTATAATTGAACCAAATTATTTCAAATTAAAACTATTTACATTTGATTAAAAATATTACGGCTAATTAAATGAAAATATTTCTAAAAATAATTATTAAAAAATAAAAAATAACCACTTATAATTAAATATAATTACCTCTAATTAATAATAATTATTACTAATCTAAACAAAATAAATTTAATAAAAAATAAAAACATTAAATAAATACCTTAAAACTGAATCTTTTGTTGAATACAAAGCATGAAAGTTGCTCCACTGTAAAATTTAAAACTTTGAAAATAGTAAAGAGAAGAATATGAGAGTAGAAAATGAGAGAGAAGTTCAAAGAAAAGTGAAATGGAAAAAATTCAAGATGGGGTATGTATTGGTTAGATCATTTGTGACATAATTATTTGTGATGGGATTCACATCACAAATACTATTATTTGTGATCGGTCCCACCGCAATTATTGTCACCGGTATTAATTACAACAACAGTCAATAAAAATATTTGTGACGGGTCCCATCGCAAGTACCCTCTACTGACATTTTATATGTGATAGGAGAAAATCTCGTCTTAAATAACAAAAACTGATGGAAACCATTTTCGATGAGTCTCATCACAAATAATTTCATGCGAACACAACATTTGCGACGAGAGTAAACTCCCTTCACAAATAACAAAAAGGACAGGATAATATTTGCGATGGGGGTACATTCTCATCGCAAATAGTCTTACCACGATTAGGCGCACACTGTGTGACAAAGGTATTTCCGATTGGAATTTCTTCTCATCCCAAATAGACTTTTTAACCAACTATTTACAACAGGATATGATTATCATCGCAAATATTCTCTCTCGATGGACTATTTGCGACGGGTGGCTAACCCGTCGCAAATAACTCATTACAAAAGGTTATTTTTCTCATAGTGGATTAACATTTTATCCTTGATAAAACATTTTCATACATATCTTCTTCTAAAAACATGTTATATAACCCCATAAACCATCTGTATATAATTAATCATCTCATGTTTTTCATAACAACTCTTTGTTACCAAGCATATTCTCTTATCACATAAGAGAAATGAGATGAAGATACACATATTTTACTTAGATTTGTTTGAGATTGATAAAATCATTTGCATTCAAATCCTTGATGTGGTAACTATATACTCCATCTCATGGATATAAACTACAAGCTCAATCAATTCTTCCTTTGATTTTGAACACTTTTATATTTTAAAAAATTTGAAAAATATTGATTCGGTATTACATACCTTTCAAGATCAAAGAAATAATTTATATAATATTCATGCCTGATAGGGACATTTCATGGAGTTTCCTAAATTCCTTCAAGTATATCTTGGATAATCCAATCATATTGAGTTATTAATCTTCCTTCATGACAAACCTAGGTTTCTATGACCTTAATTGGATTCTTGTTGAAACATTACTGAACTTCTTTAACTGACTTTTCTTTTTATAGTTTGAAATTTTACCCACTATCACTATCTATATAGAGATAGTACAAATAAATTATATTCCTAGTTCACTTATTCTCCACACTATGAAAATATTAGGAAAAATTTATGAATTCAATCATATTATCAGAACATTTCCATAATTGACAATGGGGTGGAATCCTTAACTAGAATAATCCATGTTAGTCTCCCTTATGGCATGTTATAGAATTAAATTATGAGGCCCTAGACTTAAACATTACATAATCTTGATTTAAGTCAAGAATTCACATTGAGGATATTTTCAGGTATAGAGTTTTAGAGAATTAGTCCATAACTATTACATTACATCTGAAATATTATAAAGTAGACACTTCTACTCTATCTAATTGTTTTCATAATAAGAAAACTCGTTAAATAAAACTAGAATTATTTTCTTGATAAAAATCTTCTTGAATTCTTCCTTTCTCTTACCCTTCCTTATACCCAATGAAATACATTTCAAAAACATGGGATGAGTATAAAAATCTCAGTAAGGGATATAAAATAAGGAAAGAAACCATTAGTTCATGAATACATAAAAATAAATGAAATCATACTTTTTACTTATAAAAAATAATCTATTTAACATACCTCATGACATCATAAGATTTATTAATAACTCATAGAAGTCATAAATCATAAAGGTAACTAGTGGCATCCATAACATACTTACATTGTAGCTTTCATAGTACATAGGGAGTAACCTTCATGGTTATGTTTGGAAAACCCATCACAGTATATTCCCTAAATCTCTTAGGATAAACCTTAACATTTACCTTTGTCGCATTACCAAATGCATTAGAGAGCTATCATGGGCTCACCCGCCCTTAGCTTATCATGGAACCACCCATATATGTAAACAATGCCCAAGAACCATAACATAATCATAACACATAAAACAAGCATAAAGGAAAGATAACATTTCCATATTACAATCATGATATATCATTTCTATATATTGACATAATCAATGCTTTCTCAAACCCATTTTCAATACCAAAATATGTAAAAAGGGTATATGTCATTTATTTTCCTTTTAAAAACATTATAGTTTGTTAAGGAAGCCAAATATCAAATAATTCTCGCAGTGGCAAAAAGTTCGTTGTCGCCGCGTACGTTAAAAAAGAAAATTTCCTTTTTTCATTTAGTATAATTCTTCATAAAAAAAATATTCCTTCTGAAAACCATTTAATTAAATTAAAATAAATATTGTATAATTAAACACCGTATAAAAGAAGGTCGTCTATAAACCAAAATATGCCTCAATGAAAGGATATTAGACGATGTCCCTTACCTTGAGTCCAAATCATCGCGTATGTTCCTTGTTATTCCTGAATAATAAACTTAATTTAATTTCTACTTTTTTCAGAACCTTTTTCAAGTTTTTATTCCTTTCATATCACTTATTTACTTGTTATAACAATCACATAATTATTCAAGTGCATATCGGTCGTTTTATCGATATTCGGTACTTGATTTGAAAATAAACTTGTTTTGATGTATGTTTTCCATAATCTATATAATGATATTAATGATTTAGATATCACATATATTCAATATATATGTATTTATAATATTCAATAACATTTTGAGATAATAAATGAAATTCATCGTTCATGGAGATTGTAGGCCGAATGTACGCATGAACACTACTTTCATTTCTTTGTCAAATTAAAGTAATGAAAAGTAAATGATACATAGGTATGCTAAAATTCCATTATAATATCTATGTTATATAATTTCATTAATTAATTCTTTTATATTTTCCATGTATGGTATGAACAAGTCATATCACTTTGAGGGGGCGGTAGTCCGCACTTCCTCAAATGAAGTTATCATATTTACACATTACGAAAAGCATAAAGGTATGTTGTAAATAAAAAAATACAGAAGTATAGAGACAATATAAATATAATATATATCACATATAAATACAGTTCCATCATAATGGCCACCATGAGAGGTGGTAGGGGAAAATTGAACAATCATCATTTCGTGAGGTAGTAGTTCACCATACAGAGAAACAGTATGTCTGTATCCATTAGATAGAGGTGTGTGTAAGGGTAGTTCGAATACATATAATAATATCATCCTATTATATTGAGGATATTGATTTTTTTATTTAATCAAATAATAAGAAGATCATAGGGAGTTGATAAGTAAAATAAAGGAAAGAAACTTGAGAGAAGATGTTACCTCTAAATCAGGTAACTTCTTTTTATTTGAGCCAAAAGGCATTCTTGAATTTCCTTCTTCCCAAGGTAAAACTTCTAGAAGGAAATTATGAATTTTGTGAGATTATTTAAGCTTAATTTGGATGATTAAATGGTCTTGAGATGTGTGAGTAAGTGGGTAAAGGTGGTGTCATTTTTTAAGAGGTAGGAGTGGCACTTTAGAAAATCCTTGAAATATTATTTTATTATAAAATTATTTTCAAATTATAAAGGCTCCAAAGTGATATATTTCGAATATAAGATGATTATGGGTCGAAATCCTTTCAACCAATAGGTTTTATAAAAGTTTAGGTCATAAAATTAACCTTATCTTTTAGCTTTAACCCTTAGTTAAAAACATTAACTCTTACCATGTCTTCTTGTATTTTTATAATTTATAGTTACTATAGTTACTATAAAATTCCAATAGAACCACAAGTGGATCATTAATGACATTTTTAACATTATATAAGTTATTTTATTGAATACTATATTTTTAGGACTATTATATCATTTAATAAAATAATATTTGTTTTAAAAACTCATTTATGTCAATGTTGACACTATTTAGTAATTGATTTCTATTAAAGTCATAACAACATTATTCCTTTGAACCAAAGGAATTAAATAAAATATAATATTTCAATATAATCCTTAAAATTTGTTTATGGAATCAAAATAATCAAATTACATTTATTTTAATATTTATAATATCATTTATTTGAATCCTTTATTAATGAAGTAATCATTACATCATCATTGTGTCATAATTAAAATTGTTTATTTAACATCTAAAAATTATAAATAAAATATCATGATGTAGGAATTATTTTTATATTTATAATGAATATTTATAGTAAAATATATCACTTATATAACCCCATATAAAAAAAATTTAGTAAGAAGATACATGTTTATGTTATTTTCTCTTTACTTTAAATTAATTATTATAACATGTCATTATCACTCCAAAGTGGCTCCAAAATGCCAAAAGTTTGTCCCAAGGATTCTTGTGGTCATACATAACTCATCTAATAGAATTAGGATATGTTTTAGGGTAATTTTATATTATTATAATATTATTTTTTACCCTTATTTACCTGATTTACCCTTTAACCATGGTAAATAAAAAAAATTACTGACATTACTATTCATAATGTCCAAAAATAAAAGGTTCATATTTACAAAATTTGAATATTTTTATTAAAAATATAAAATCCATTTTTCCAAATTCAAAACACCGAAATTTTAATAATTAATTTAAAATTAATTTCTGTTTTCAAAACCGGAAAGTGTGTTTTTAAAAAGTAAAAACTATCAAAAGATTGACATGTTTTTATGTCCAATTAAAATGTGAAATTACTTACAATGAAAAAAATTGAATTAAATGATAAAAAATTAACCCAATTACACTTTAAAACTAATTAAATTAAAAATCTAACTATAAAAATAAATTAGATGAAAAGGTAGTTTTGAATTAAAATGCAGTATTTTTTACTATTCGTTAAAAAATGAACTTTATTGGAAAATTACCAAAAATTTAACCAAAGTAAATTTTGATGTATCTATTCTATAAAAGAATTTTATTTTTTCAAATATATCATATAAAATTGATCAAACTATATTTAAAAAGGTTTTCCCATCAAAAGGTGGAAAAATGACCTTTAAAAAAATATCAGAGTATTTCATGCTTAAAAATAGATTCATTCTTATTTTAAGCCTCTAAAATTTATTGGATAAATGTAAAAAAAATAACCAATATGTGTAATCATATTGTAGTTAGTTATTTTCATTCTCACCAATATAACATCTAGGCATTAACTACTATTTAAAATAATAATAATATTATTGCATTATTTTTCGATATAACTCAAAGTTGTGTACAACATAAGATTTTGGAGAAACCCGTTGTTGCGTGTTAAGTAAGCTATTGTACAAAATGTCCCCTTTAACATAAAATTAATATCTTATTCATAAATATTAATAGATATGAAACAGTGTTATTCTATAAATACCTAAGATCCTACATCATTCCCCCCTTTTGAAAATTGTGTCCCCATAATTTTATTTACTTATCAAATAAGTTGGGGTATTTATCCCTCACATCATTTTCCGATTCCCACATTGCCTCTTCAACCATATGGTTTTTTCAAAAAACCTTTATCTGATGAATTACCTTATTTCGCAACACTTTCTCTCTATGGTCACGAATCTAGATTGGTTGTTCCTCATAAGAAATATTCTCTTCCAACTAAACTACCTCTAGACTCAAAACATGAGATAGATATGGAATATACTTTCTCAATATTGAAACATGAAAAATATTGTGTACCTGAGACAAACTTGGAGGTAAATCCACTATGTAAGAAATTGATCCAACTTTATCTAGGATTTCATAGTTTCTGATGAACCTCAGACTCGGATTTCCCTTCTTACCAAAACACATCACACTTTTACATGGAGAAAAATTGATAAAGACATGATCGCCTACCTAGAAAGAAAGATCCTTCCTCTGGTTATTCACATAACTTTTCTACCTACTCTAAGTTGTTCTCATGTTCTTCTGAATCAACTGAACATTTTTTGAAATCTCTTCTACCAATTCTAGTCCCATCAACTTCCTTTCAACAACCTTATCCCAAAAAGCTAGAGTTTGACATCGTTTTCCATATAATGCTTCAAATGGTGCCATCTATATACTGGAATGAAAACTTTTATTATAATAAAACTTAACCATATAAATATTTTGATCCCAAATTCCTTGATAATCCATTGAACAATCATGTATCATATCTTCCAATGTCTGAATTGTTCGTTCTGACTACCTATCTGATTGTGGATGAAAAGTTGTACTAATATTTAATTTGGTACCCAACAACTTCTGAAGGTCCTTCCAAACGTTTGAAGTGAACCTGGGATCACGATTAGATACAATAAAGAGGTGAAATCCATGTAACCTAACTATCTCTTTAATATAAAATCAATAAAGTTGATCTAGATATAGATTATCTAGAATAGGAAGAAAATGAGTAGATTTAGTCAATCGATCAATAATATCCCAGATTGCATTGTTACCTTGAGAAGTTTTTGGTAATCCCACTAGGAAATATGTGGATATATTTCCTCATTTCCACTCCAGCACTGGAAAAGGCTGAATCATCCCATTCGGTAAATGTCGTTCTGCTTTAACCTATTGACATGTCAAATGCTTCAGAGTAAATTTAGAAATATCTATTTTCATTCCATCCCACCAGTAATACTCCCAAAGATCTCTATACATCTTAGTACTACTAGGATGAACTGAAAATGGAGAACTATAAGATTCACATAACAAATCTTTCTTCAACTATGAATCACAAGGAATACATAATCTCTTTCCAAACCTCAAAACATAGTCTTTATCAATGTTAAACTCAGGTAACTTGACCTTTTGAACTAATTATAATTTTTTATAAAACTAATTGTCTTTTTTCTGTGCTTTCTTTATTCTGTCTGTTAGATATTATTGTACTAAAACTTGAAACAAAACAGAGGAATTCCCTACACCAACAACTTCCAATCCAAAATTCATCAAATCAAAAACCAAAGGATCTCGTTCCAAATGTATCACGGTTAATATAGCATTACTCTTTCAACTCAAAGCAGCATCCACTTTATTTGCCTTTCCTAGATGGTAATGAATTATGTAATCATAATCCTTGATTATTTTCATCCATATCCTCGGTCTCATGTTTAGTTATTTTTGAGTGAATATATACATTAAACTTTTGTGATGAGTATATATTTCACACTTCATGCCATATAGGTTATGCCTCTAAATTTTTAAATCAAAAACAACATCAATTAATTATAAATCATGTGTAGGGTAATTTAACTCATGAGATTTCAACTAATGTGAAGCATAAGAAATTACCTGATCATTCTTCATTAGGACACATCCAATTCCTCTCAATGAAACATCACTATAGATAACATATTCACCATTTTTTGAAGGTAGTTCCAAAAATGGAGCATTCACCAATATTCTTTTCAATTCCTGAAAACATTCATCATATTCTTTTGTCTATATGAACTTAAAACCTTTTCAAGTTAACTTAGTCTGTAGGCTTGATAACCATGCAAAATTTTCAACAAACCTTTGGTAATAATCTACTAAACCAAGAAAACTATAAATCTCGATTATATTTGTAGGTCTTGGAAACTCTTTAACAACTTTTTTTTTAGAAGGGTCAATGGATATGCCATATTTGGAAACAATATGACCTAGGAAAGAAATTTTTTGTAACCAAAACTCACACTTTCTGAATTTACCATGCAGTTTCTTTTCTTTTAAGGTTGTAAAGACAACCCTTAAATGAATTTCATGTTCCTCTTTACTTTTATAATATACCAAAATATCATCAATAAACACAACCACAAGCTTATCCAAGAAATCATGGAAAATTATATTTATAAGATCCATGAATATAGCAGGTGAATTGGTTCACCCAAAAGGCATAACTATAAACTCATAATGGCTATATCTAGTACGAAATGCGGTCTTTAGAATGTATGCTTACTTTACTTGCAAATGAGGGTACCCTGACCTCAATTCAATCTTTAAAAAATATTGAGCTCCCTAGATCTGATCAAACAAATCATCAATATGATCCAAAGGATACTTGTTCTTAACAGTGATGTTATTCAAGGCTCTATAGTCAATGAAAAGTATCATTGAACCATCTTTATTTTTAACAAACAAGACAGGATCACCCCATGGTGAAGTGCTAGTTCAAATGAAACCTTTATCAAGTAATTCTTACAATTATTTTTTTAACTCTAAAAGTTCAGTCTGAGCCATTCGATAAGGGGGTTTTAAAATTGGATTAGCATCAGGAACCAAGTAAAAAAGTAAATTCAACTTCCTGATTAGGTATTATACTAGGAAACTCGTTAGGAAAAACACCAAGATACTCGTTCACCACTAGAACATCATTAATCTAAACAGTTCCTTTATTTTCAGCAATATTTTCAAGGTAACATTCATTTCCATATTTTAATAGTTTATCATATTCTTGATATTTTATCAAAGGTAAGTGTTCATTATTGTACACAAACTAAAATTATTTCTAAAAAGAAACCTATTTAGCTCTATAGTCAATCTTAGAATGATAAACAGAAATCTGACCCATATCTAAAATAACATCAAAATTTACTAGAGGAAAAACAATAAGGTTTATAGGTAGATTCTTTATGCACACAAGGAAAACAAGGTTCTTATAATTTCTTTTTGTCTCAAAATTTCCCCCAGGTGTTTTTACCACAAGTTTAGGATTCATATCTTGAGATTGAATTCCTAATTTACTATAAAATTTATCAGAAATAAAATAATGTGAAGACCCAGAATCAAACAACACATTGGAATAATCTAAATAAACAATGTGCCTAATACTACTTCATTTTATGGCCCAACATCTACTGAAGTAGTAGAAAAGGATTTCACCACACGTTTCTACTTGTAATTCAGTTATTTTCCATCATTTGAGTTCTTTATCAGATACTCATTTTCATAATGAACCATTTCATTGCACTTAAAACATTTATCTGATTTCAAATAAAATTTTATCTTACCACTACCCTGATCTTTTTCAATTCAATTACAAGCCTTATGTCCCATTTTACCACATCATAAGAAATTACCAAAATTCAAAAGGCATTCCTTAGTGGGGTTTTTACCACAATTTTCAAAAATTGTAAACTTAAGTTTCTTACTATCAAAATTTTTTTAAGATTTATTCCCTCTCATATGCCACCTCCATCTCTTATCATGTTGTTTGTAAAAGAATATTTTATCATGGTAAAACTCTATTTCCACCTTCTCTGCACATCAAACAAGTTTTTCATAACTTTTAAACTCATGATAAGCTAATTACCTTCAATACTTTAGATTTAATCCTGAGTAAAAATGATTGATTTTACTATCAAGATCTCATATGAAATTTGGAGCATACATTTCCAGTCGAGTGAATTTTTCTTCATAAGCAGGCATTGGGTCATCCTCCTGCCTCAATTCAAAGAATTTTTTTTCCATCCTAAGTTGAACCACCTTAGGAAAATATTTCTCAAGGAATATACCCTTAAATGAATCCTAATCAAGAGCATCAATATCCTCACTATCCCTGATATTTTTAACCATCAACCACCACTGATCGGTTTCATCTTCAAAATGGTAAACAAAAATACTAACCTTCTGATGTTCTACACACCCCATGACATCGAAAATATTTTCGAGCGATTTAATCCAACCTTTAGCTAACACAGGGTCAGATAATATTATAAATGATGGGTTTGTTGCATCATAAAATGCTTCACTACCGACATGTTCCTTTGTAGTTAATCTGGCTAATCTCATGCATTGATACAACCACCATTTATAGCCTAAGTCAACTATTCCATCACTATAACAAACTGTTCAGTTCTGATTCCAACCATCTTAGGTTTTTGATTGGGAAGGTTGTTTTCCACTTGATGTCATCCCATCATAGCTTCCATGTTTCCTCTTCAGAAAACCATTCTGAACACATAAATATCTTAGATTAAGAAACATGGTAAACTTTAAATGCTATATCATTTCAATATTACCATAAATTAAAAATAATTTATGGATATTCATTTAATAATATCATAACTCCTAAAGTTGTCTAAACCGACCTATGATACCAACTATAAGGCCCTAGCCTTAAACATTACATAATTTTGAGTTTAAGTAAAGAATTCACATTGATGATATTTTCAGGTTTAGAGTTTTAGAGAATTAAGAAATAACTATTACATTACATCTCAAATATTACAAAGTAGATACTTTTACTCTATCCAATTTTTTTCCCAATAATAAAACTCATTAAATAAAAAAAGAATTATTTTATTGATAAAAATATTATTTAATTCTTCCTTTCTCTTACCCTTCCTTATACCCTATGAGAAACATTTCAAAAAAATGGGATGAGTATAAAAATATTAGAAAGGGATATAAAATAAGGAAAGAAAACATTAGTCTATGAATACATACAAATCAATAAAATCATACTTTTTTCTCATAAAACATAATATCTTTAACATACCTTGTGAAATCATAAGATTTATGTATAAATCACAGAAGTCATAAATCATTAAGGTAAATTGTGGAATCCATAACATACTTACATTATAGATTTAATAGCTACATAGGGAGTAACATTCATGGTTACGTTTGGAATACCCATCACAGTATATTCCATAAATCTCTTAGGAGAAACCTTAACATTTACCTCCATCACATTACCCAATGCATTGGAAAGATATCACGGGCTCACCCACCCTCGGTTTATCACAGAACCACACATATACATAAACAATTCCTAAGAACCATAATACAATCATAACACATAAAACAAGCATTGTATCACCCTAGGATTTCATAATACATTATCTCTTTAAAGTAATTCAATAGCTTGTGCCACACACGACACTGAGTTCAAGCGCACCATGACTTACCAAACTAGCTGTTTAAAAAGAGGTTATGAATAGTATTACCTACATTTTGAATTTCATATAATCTATATAATTTTAAAATCCATATTATGTGTTTTTTATAAATAATATAAAAACAAATTCAATTTTTTAGATAAAAGACGTATTTTTAAAAAAATGCAATTTTATCGCCTTTTAATGGAGAACCCTTTTTAAATCCAATATTTGACACTTTTATATATTAAATTTAATGAAATTAAATTATTCTTTATAATTGGGACATAAAATTTTAGTTTGGATAAATTTTTTGTACTTTTCTGATAACTTTCATATTTTTATGAATAATAAAAAAAATACTAAATTTTAATTGAAAACAAATTTTTTAATTAAAATAATTTAAAGTGTTAAATTATTCATTTTAGAGTTTTTAAAGTATAATTAGATTATATTTTTATCATTTAATATAATTTAGGTCATTTTAAGTAATTTCACATTTACATTGGATATAAACACATGTCAATATTTTAATAGTTTTTACTTCTTAAAAACTCGTTTTCTGGTTTTGACAACGGGAATTAATTTTAAATTAATTAATACAAATTCTGTGTTTTGAATTTGGTAAAATAGAAATCATTTCTTAATTTATAATATACAAATTATATTTGGGTGAATTTTTGGTATTTTTCTGAAAACATTCAATTTTTGATGAATAGTGAAAAACATTGTGTCATAGATAAAAACCGACATTTTCATTTAAATAATTATTTTTAATTAAAAATTTATATTAAAATAAAAATAGATACATTATACATATATTTTTTCAATGTAATTCATTGGAACCATTTTATAATAATATTAGACAAAAAAAATTATTGAACTTTTTTAACGTCTTATACCCACCTTCTAGGCACATTTGCAAATTTGTATGAAACATAATGTTACCGCTTCTATCAATTGAATTTCAAAAATACAAGAGAAATGGTTGACATTATTAAATAAAATTTTGTTCAATAGGATGAAAATAATTTTTGGTGAATATTAACTTTTGAATTTTATTTACCACAGTTAAAAGTAAATAAGGTAATTAAAGGTAAAAATAATATTAAAATTACCCCAACACATGTCCTAATTCTATTGGATAAGTTAATTTTGACCAAAATAAAACTTAGGACAAAAATAATATTCTTTTGAATCATTTGGGTTATATTAGGACATTTATTATATTTTATTTAAAGAAGACTTAAAAGTGTTAAATTCAAAGTTTAATAACTAAACCATTTTTAATATAGGATTACACAAAAGATAAATTCGACTATAAATATTTATTATAAATATCAAAATATTTATTAAATCATGGTATTTTATTTATAATATTTAGAAATTAAATAATTAAATTTATTTATGACATAATGATGATGCAATAATTACTTTATTAATGAAATATTAAAATAATTGATATTATAAATATCAAAATAAATGTAAATTGAGACTTTTTATGTTATACACAAATTTTCTAGGTGAATATGACATTTTAGGGTTGATTCAATGTATTTTTTTCGAAGTAATCAAGTTTTTATGACTTTCACAAAAACCAAATACTAAATAGTATCAAAATTGACATAAATGAGTTTTTAAAACAAATACTATTTTATTAAATGATATAATATTCCTAAAAATCAAATATTTGGCCAAAGGAATTATATAATGATATATATGTCATTAATTAACCACTTTATGTTCTCTTATAATTTTATAGTAAGTTTATTAACCATGTAATATAAAAATACAAGAAGACATGGTAAAAATTAAACTATTTAACTAAGAGTTAAATCTAAAAGATAAGGTTAAAATGGGGACCTAAACTTGTGTAAAACCTATTTGTTGAGAATATTTCGAACCATACCCACCTTATTATATAAATAAATCCATTTTTATATATTATAAACCGAAAATTATTTTATAATAAATTAATATTTCAAGCTCTTCCAAAAATGCCCCGCACCTCTCTTATAAAAGGGTATTTTCCCTTTTCTTAAATTCATACCTCCAAATCCATTTTTCTCAGCCAAACCCTAATCAAATATCCTCCCAACTACCCTAAATTCAAACTAGAGGCCTTAATTTTATCATAAAGACAACATAAGGATCCCTTTTGTTCAAATCAAAAGGAAGAACCTGAAGAAGAGGTAATTATTTCATCACCTCTTTAAAAGTTATTTTCTTCTTCCACTTACTATTTCTTTGTTTTTTCCATAAAAAAATAATAACTATAGTACCTTCTACATAATATGATGTTATTATAAATATTTTATAGCAATATTTATTATTCTATCTGTCCTATGAATGACAAAGTCACCATACGTGCGTATGTACGGGTTACCGTATCCACGTCGTGGTGTAGTTTATTATTCAACACTTCATTATTTGGATGGGTATAATAATGAGTATAATTGATATAAATAATAAATATAAAATTTTAATGATTATTTATATATAATATACCATCCAATTACATATGATTTCGCCATAAATATAATGATATTATCGCTTGTGCGTACGTATGGATTACCGTCTCCACGACGCGATGAGATTCATTTCCACGTTCATTATTCAACAATGATTATAAAAATATATATTATTAATAAGTATGTAATATATGACATAATAATTCTACTAAATATATATGTGTGTGTGTGTGTGTATTTACATATATCTCATTCACTTACTTCTGTTTGATACAATATGAAAACAGAAACATCGTTTATGCGTACGTACGACCTACTGTCTCCATAAACAGTATTTTCCATTTCATATATCTATCTATTATACCTATTTATATTCTGAATATATATGATACATAAATAATGTTTTATATTCTGGAAGCAATTAAATCATGATATAAGTGATACGATCAAGAATAACAAGTTAAAACATGTATGATAAAGAAAGCGATTATTACCCAAAATGTTATTTTAACATAGAAATTATTATTAAATGGGTAGTATAAATCCATAAATGAATAAATTATGATATAATAAATATGAATATGGTTCTTTTATAATTTAATAACATACTATGGTCATTATAAAAAAGGTTAAAGGTACCCTCGACCAAAGGAAAGTACAAGGTAAGGGTTAATTCCTCAATCTCATTATTATCAAAGATTGTTTATGTTTAAGTATTTACTGGGACATTTTTATGATCCATGTCCATGTTTTATAAAAAAAAATTCAAAATAAATATTTTAAGGTTTTTTGGAAGGGACTCTTTATCAAGATCAACATTTTAAATATTTTAATGATTTATTTTTCTAAATATTTTTAATTAATTTCCATGTTTTAAAAATTATTTTAAAGATTTATTTATATGGACAAAATTTTTTTAAAATTTTAATTTCTTTAAAAAGTTTCAAATTGGTATGGGACACTTTTATTCAAAATTATCTTTTAAATTACTTTCTTTATTAATGCCTGACTTTTAAATGATTTCACAAAAATAGATATTTATCTCTAAGAGTTTTACTGATAATTTTCAACTATGTCAACATCCTTTACTGGATATTATTCTTTATTGAGGTTAATTTATTATAATACGATCTTACATATTATATTGAATGAGTTCTGATATGTTTGAATGTGGATGTTCAGTTTTTATACCATTCATGGTTTGTGGTTAAAGTATTGATATTTCGTATGCTAGTTTTAATACGAATGTTTATGTTATGTTTCAACATTTTCATATGAGAAATTAATTGGACTTGGTAAGAGATGGGTGGAGCCCGCTATAGCTCCTCGATGCACTGGTAGGTATCAGGATACAAATTAGTGTCTTGGCACAAGGTGTTGAAAAAATATTATTTGTAGTCTTGGCACGAGGCCTTGACTATGTGGTTATGATGTCCGGCATTATGTATTCCATCATTATAAAATTAGGTATTGATATTACATGTGATTATTTGACTAGTATAATATCCATATATTATGCTGAATTTTATGTCTAAAAGGCTTGTTTTTTAGTCTTATACATTGCCTTAAATTTTTATGTTTATTTATAATAGTTTCAACTATATTTTTATCCTTACTAAGCATCTGAGCTCACCCATTTCTTATGTTTTATTTTTCCTAGGATGTGAAGAAGTGTATTATTATTAATATGTAGGGTTAAGCTAGGGGAATAATGGAATTCTCAAAGGATTATTTATGTTGTGTTTTATTTTGTAAATTCTAATGTAATGTTTATATATGTAATCTATTTTCCAAGACTTCTAAACTGATCAGTCCTTTAATACTTGATTCCTTCTAATCATGCCAATGTATTAAAATAATGCACCAACTCTAGATAACTAGGGTCGGGGTATTACAGTTGGTATCAGAGGAAGTTTATAAAAAACCTTGGAAATATATTTATATAAACTTTGATTTTGAAACATTACCCTAAGATATACATTGAGGATTAGTATAGAATAACTTCCAAGAATTTTGATAATGTAGAGATTTTGTGAATTTTACAAGCAATACATCCTTGTCTGGATACGAGTAGGTAGAGGTGGCTCTGGAACAAATGTATCTAGGGGTAAAACCCAAATACACCACTTTGAGCTAGACTCAAACAGGAACTGGTGCATGACAACGGGTCTTGCTGCACTCTTGGTTACGACACTACCAGGGGATATGCTTAGGATAATTCACATTTTCTTTACAAACCATTATGAAGAATTTATGAGTAAATATGTCAGCAAAGAATGCATTTTTATGATTATGATACTAGATGTGTAAAAATATTCAATTAATGTTGATAATTTTTCTAGTTTTTGGATTATGAATTATTATATGATCTAACCTGGTGTATGTTACCATTTAGAAATGGATCCCAGTAGAAGGAATGAGAACTCTAGAAATACACATGATCCAAAGAGTAAGAAGGGTCATATATTTCATGGTCTTAAGCAAAAATTTTGAAGGGAAATAGTCTCTCACATATTCTCATCATATGAAGAAATAATATCATGTGTTAATAAGATAAGTAATGAATTCTCTGAGTCCTATGGCTTTGAAGGGAAGAAAGAGAAGAGGGGGATGGTAGAGATAAATATGGATAAAGGGAATAAGGGAAAGAAGTATTTTCCCATATGTGATAACTATGGAAATAATGACCATGGGAAGTGCTTGAAATGAATGAAAGTTTGTTATAAGTGTGGAGAAAAAGGACACCAAGTTCTTGATTGCAAGGGTAAGAAAAAGGTTTCAAATATACAATGATTCATCTACAAGGAGTTGGGACACTACATGAATCAATGACCCAATCATCAGAGTATACCCCAAATAATGTTATTGGATAATAATAGTTATGATACTACCGCAGATGAAGAGGAATGATTAGTGTTCTTAAGTTTTTATTAAAGAATTGTGTCATTTCAGTACAAGTTATAAGAATTATAAAGTATATAAGGATTGTACTACAGTACGTTTTCATTAAGGATTTGAGATTTTTTGATACGAAGTAAAGTGAAACAGTTTCAAGTTAAACATTTTGGAAAATATATGGTTGGGAAAAATATAACCCTTAATATGTTTCTGAAACTGAGATAATGATTTTGGAATAAGATATGATTGATTTAGACAAATTGTATTGGATATTCTTGACTACCTTGAAACTAATTAATTTTTTGTTTATTCCATCATTGTTGAAGTTTACAACATTTTTGGATATAAAGAGTATATCCAGTATTCTATAAGGAATAAGGGATTGTGAATGTAATCAATAAGGTTTTATGGTAATTAAGTTTGTTACCATGTTTTAAAATAATACATGATGAAGGTATTCACATGTTATTACGTGGCAAAAAATATCTTCAATATGTTTACCTTCCTTATAAATTTTGGACTGTGAGTTTAGACAGAAGTATTTTGGATAAGTCTAAAGGTTGGAATGAATTAAGTTGGACATTGGATATAATTTTTTAAGTTTAAAACATTTCTTAAGATTATTTTTTATATTTTTATAAAAAGGACAACCTAGAGGTCGGGCGACAACCTATCATGTCCAGTAAGGTCGTGAGACTAGAACCTACAACCGAAGGAAGACAAGGGTGCATCACCTACTACTAGCCTATGTGATGTCCTAGTTTATATAATGTAGTTTTTTTTAAATGGTCTGACAGATGAATTATAAATTCATTATTTTTGTAACCCTATATGATTAGGATAAATATAATAATTTTGAATTCTATTATCTTTTGGAGTGAAATATGAGTTTGTGGTAGAATTTAGTTGAAGGATGGAACTCTACTTGTCAAGTATTTTTTTCTCTTATTCTATGAATAAATTCATTCTTAAACTTTATGGAAGAGATCTTAAAACCAAAAAAAAATTATCCTAATACCTTATGTTTTTTTGACCCGATGATATTTAAATCATCATAGATTTATGGATTTGAGGCCCTCAATATCAAATTTATTGTTCACTTGTTTGTGATTGATGATCTCAAATACTTCCAATAAATATTTATGTTTTTCCTCCAATTATGTGTCTCTAATTTCCACCAATGTTCTCCTATTAGAGATCATAATTTAGTGTTTACTTTTTCATTTCTCTTTCCCTCTTATTAAGACTAAATTTTAGTAACCCTGCTTCTAATGTGGGTTTTCTACAAAGGTATTTTCTATTTTCAACCTTTTATTTTCGAAGAACAATTTCAAATTGTGAGGACACAATTTTTTAAAGGAGGGTAGAATACAACACCCCATGATTTCTTAATATGTTGTCTCTTTAAAGTAATTCAATAGCTTGCGCCACATGCAACACTGAGTTCGAGCGTACCACGACTTACCAAAATAGCCGTTTAAAAAGCGGTTATGAATAGTATTAACTTAATTTTGAATTTTATATACCCCATATAATTTTAACATCCATATTATGTGTTTTTGAGACATAATAGAAGAAAAAATTCAATTTTTTAGATAAAAAAAGTATTTTTCAAAAAATGCAATTTTACCGCCTTTTAATGGAGAACCCTTTTTAAATCCAATATTTGAAACTTTTATATATTCAATTTAATGAAATTAAATTATTCTTTATAATTAGGACATAAAAGTTTAGTTTGGATAAATTTTTGGTACTTTTCTGATAACTTTTATATTTTGATGAATAATAAAAAAATACTAAATTTTAATTGAAAATAACTTTTTTAATCGAAATAATTTAATGTGATAAATTATTAATTTGATTGGTTTTAAAGTATAATTAGATTATATTTTTATCATTAAATATAATTTAGGTCATTGTAAGTAATTTTACATTTAAATTGGACATAAACACATGTCAACCTTTTGATAGTTTTTACTTCTTAAAAACCTGCTTTCTGGTTTTGACAACAGAAATTAATTTTAAATTAATTAATGCAACTTATATGTTTTTAATTTGTTAAAATATACATCATTTTTGAGTTTAGAATATCAAAATTATCTTTGGGTGAATTTTTGGTATTTTTCTGAAAACATTCAATTTTTGATGAATAGTAAAAAACACTACGTTATAGGTAAAAACTGACATTTTCATTTAAATAATAATTTTTAATTAAAAATTTATCTTAAAGTCAAAATAGATACATAATACATATATTAGTCCAATGTAATTGTAAAGACCCGTAAATTTCAAGGAAATTTTTTTCTTAATTTTCTTTGGAATTTTACAAGAGCGCAGTTTCTAACGGCACCTGATTCCGAGGCCCGGTGTGCCCGGAATCATTTTCCGAAGATTGGCTCGGGTACGTTCAGTGAACGGACGAGCGGGATTTTATAACTTTTGAGCCGGTGCCCGGAATCGAATTCTGATGGCACCGATGAAATCGCAGTGCCGGTATTCGCTTAGAAACGCCTCTTCCGGAGTTGCGTTTTCTCGGGTGTGGTTTTTAATTTTCGGGTTTAAAGTTGAGAAATAAAATAATTTTGCGACAACTTTATTTTATTTCGCTTAAGCCACTTGGAAGCCACTTGAAGCCACTTAAAGGCGGCTTGAACTGAGTTAAACCGGATAGGATGCTATCCAGAAATATCCTACCCCCTTGGTAGGATATTTGTGAGGTGGGGCCCGCACGAGCCCCGTCGTTTCTTTCCGCTAAGAAACACACCCGCGAAAACCCGTCTTAATGAAAGTCAACTGACGCGTTTCTTAAAATATTAATAGACCATTTAATTGGGCGGTTTATTTCGTGAATTAAATGGGCTGTTTCTTTCGTTGAATTAATTCAACGAATTGATGGATCGTTTCTTAACCAGTTTTCAAATTCGTTGGCATAATAATAAAATAAGGCCAACTCTCGACCTCTGGTTATTTGCGCTTTGAGAAGATTTGAGAGGACCCTCGTATCTTCTTCTCCCTTGCGAAGAACGCGAAGAATGAGAAGAACGCGAAGAACGCGAAGAACGCCGAACCCGGAAATCGAGGATGCTTCCGTCCGAGACGTTCTTCCACGCTCCGATCTCCGATCACCGACCGTTTGAGGTGAGTGATTTCGGATTTCCTCTCAAGGTTCTTTTCTTTTGGTTTTAAACACAGATTTAATTATTTATAATTTAAATCTGTTGTTCTTGGTCCGTTGAGCTCGCCGACTCAACGCCGGATTCCGCAACGACGCGACGCCTCCCCGCGACGATGCGACGATCCCTCTCTTCCACGACGAGCTTTCCCGCGAAGAACGCCCGCGCGCGACGATCAGCGAGGTAGGGATTTATTTTGGGATTTACCCATTTTTTTTAATTATTCCCGTATGTATTTCTTTAAAAATTTAAAGAACCGGTTTCAAATGAACAATTTTATTTAATTAAAATTTTCGGTTCATGTGTTGAACAAAATTCTCCCGTTGTTTATCTCTAACGCGGAGGGTGCGGGCCAAACGAACACGGCCCGACGACCCTCCATCGTTCTTCATTTTGTGTGGATTTGACGGGCGATGACGGAACGTACCGCAACGGATGTTTGACGATCCCGCAGTGAAGAACGAGTCCCGGGAGGATCAATGGCGCAGACGGGAAGAGAATCGGACCACCGGAGCGATCCCGGTGGCCAGCGGAACTCGCCGCTGGCGCGGGCCGCCGGCGCGGCGGCACCGGCAGCCAGGAGCGGCGGCGCCCCGGTGCGCCACCGGACAGGCCGCCGCGGCGGCGGCGGCATCCGCGGACCCGCGGCCACGCGGGTCCGGTGCCCTCGGACGCGGCTGAAGCCGCGTCCACGATACAGCGCGGCCCCACGCGGGGGGCCGCGGCACCACAAGGCCGCGGGGGCGGCGCCCCGCGTGCCTCGGCCGTTCGGCCGTTCGGCCGAACCGGACCAGGCCGGTCCGACCGGCCGGGCCGCGCCCTGTTCGGACCGGACCGGGTCAGGTCGACCCGGTTCGGCCGACTCCTGGGGGGGTCGGGCCGGGTCGGCCCGGGCCCGTACCCCCCCGTCTTCGGACGGACTTCGTTCAAATGGCTGTATCTTGAGCTACGGGCCTCCAAACGACCCGCCGTTAGTGGAAACGCGATCCTTGGATCGAGACGGTCGTTTAGATATATCGCACTCAAGGTTTCGGAATAATTTGAGTTCGGCCGGGTTGGTTCGTACACGAAACCAACCGGGCCTTCGGAGCGGAAACGCTCATATCTTGAGCCACGGACGTCCGATTGACGTGCCGTCAGCTTTGTTGTTTTCCTATAAGTGAGATGGATCTTTTGGCATACTCCGCACGAGGTTTGGACGCAGGTGGAGTACGGTCGGGTTGGTTTTTCCTTAAAAACCAACTGGGCCCCTGGGACGAAAAGGCCAATAACTCTCAGACCGGGCGTCCGATTGACACGCCGTCTGTGACGTTAAGTTCCTGTTGACGATACGGAACTTTTGAATACATCAACTTCGGACTTTGTGTCAGTTGTTGTATCATCCTCTCGGTTCGTGGAGCGGACCCTCCCGAACGAGCTTGCTGTGTGCGGGAACCCTAGTGCTGGCTGCGACTACTACTTCGACAGCGACGACCGTGCAGAGATCCTCAGTGGACTGCGGCGACGACTGTGCAGAGATCCTCCGTGGACTCCGACGACGACCGTGCAGAGATCCTCAGTGGACTGCGGCGACGACTATGCAGAGATCCTCCGTGGACTCCGACGACGACCGTGCAGAGATCCTCAGTGGACTGCAGCGACGACTGTGCAGAGATCCTCAGTGGACTGCGACGACTACTGCACTCAGCGATCCTACGCGGATCAGTGCTACAGGTCCTGCGTGGGCCCGGTCCTGTGTGGGCCCGATCCTGTGTGGGTCTGATCCTGTGTGGGTCAGCGCTCAGCGGTTCTGTGTGAGCCAGCGCCTACAGGTCCTGCGTGGGCCCGGTCCTGTGTGGGCCCGATCCTGTGTGGGTCTGATCCTGTGTGGGTCAGCGCTCAGCGGTTCTGTGTGAGCCAGCGCCTACAGGTCCTGCGTGGGCCCGGTCCTGTGTGGGCCCGATCCTGTGTGGGTCCAATCCTGTGTGGGTCATTTACGGGGGTTAGTTACCTATCGATCCTTCGTGGGTCCGATGACTTAGATGGATCAGTGATCATCTTTATCGTCATCCGAAGAAGTATACCTGTGTGAGCTGAATCTTGTGTTTACTCTCCTTTGTGGATTGTGTTAAGCTGTCCTGTGTGGATTTATTGTTTACTCTCCTTTGTGGACTGTGTTGTGCTATCCTGTGTGGGTATACGTTTTGCTTTCCTGTGTGGACTGGGTTGTGCTTGGGCTCGGACGTTGGAGCCGAACGGGGAATTGAAGACTTAGGTATATGTATGGGCATATACCTAAGCCGTGTCATATGTTACTTCGTGATTGTACCTTTCCTTTTGGATTATCCTTTATGGATTTCGGGCGACCTTCGGGGGTCTCGGGGTCCCTACTGAGTAGCTTATACTCACCCCTGCACGGGCTATGCCCGCACTACGTTGTGTTGGTTGCAGACGACGGACAGCGCTGACCGTGGTGGAGGCGTGCGGAGTAGGACAGTACCTGGAGGTGGACCACTAGGCGGGACGTACTCGGAGCGGTCAGGTGGACCGAGGAGCTGTGGAGGCTATCTGTACCCACCCTTCAGGTGGGACTTCTAGAGGACGGATCGACGCTGCAGTTTTCCCTTTTCAGTTGTTGTTTTTCCTTTCAGTTGTACTTTACAGTTGGGCTTGTATTTCCGGCCCCTTTTACTTTCAGTACAGCTTGTACAGTTTTTACTTAGTGTTTACTTTTCCACTTGCTTACTCTGTGGTTCTTGTTTACTTTTCAAAGGCAATGCCTTCCCTTTTTGTTGGGATTTACGCCTTGGTGATAGTCGCCAGCCCCTGGCCTATGGAAGGCGGGCTTGGGGTAGTCACGGCATGGGCTCCGAGGACGGGTCGTGATAATTGGTATCAGAGGTGGTCGGTTCTACCGCAGACTCTAATCTTTATTCTGTGTGAAGAAAAAAGTGTTTAGCGTATTGAGTGTGGTTATCAGTCCAGGGAGTCCAGTGTTGGTGCGGCGGCCGACGTATCCATACACCAGGACCCTGACTTCTGATTTCCGACTTAATGCACGAAAACATTGATTGCATGTGTGTTTCAAGTTTTCTTCGTGATTACTTGTGTCAGCTCACCAGGTATATTGTTCTGACTGTGGCGCACCTGTTTTCTTTTCAGGATGGCACGACGACAGCAGCCAACTAGGGTTCCTAGAGTAGAGCGCGACGACAGCCCGCCGAGCGACGAGGCCTCGGTACAGGGCCCGTTGACAGCATAGGCACTGGCGGTACCTTTACCCGCCGAGCCCCCGATGCTTCCAGCACTGGCAGCTGACGACGCACGACGCCTCAGAGCTCTGCATGAGTTCCAGCGCCAGCGACCACCCAGGTTCCGTGGGGATTTGGACCCCCAGGCAGCCGAGGACTGGCTGGAGGCGGTTGTCCGAGTTTTCAGGCTAGTGAGGACACCAACAGACCTCATGGTGATCCTCGCGGCGAGCCTACTGCACGCAGCAGCAGGGCGATGGTGGAGCCTGATGCTCCAGGTACACGATGAGGCCTCCCTCATCTGGACGGACTTAGAAAGCCTCTTCCGCTCAGAGTTCGTCCCGGCCACCCTTTGTGCGGTGCGCATCCAGGAGCTTCTTCAGCTGCGGTAGGGCAGCTTGACGGTCGCTCAGTACGCGGCGAGGTTCACCGATCTTTCTCGCTACTCGACAGACATGGTACGGGACCCCTTCTTCCGGGCTCGGACCTTCGAGCAGGGATTGAGACACGATATCAGGGCATCGCTGATCTCCCTCAGCATCCCGACCCAGGCAGGAGTACCGGAGCGAGCCCTCCTGATCGAGAGCTTCCTGGCTAAGTCCACAGCGAGACCTACCGCAGGGCGACAGATAGCGGAGTCTTTGGAAGCAGGTAGCCGACGGATGAATCAGGGTTCCAGGCGGACCAGGCCTTCCGGCAGATGACCTCGAGACACTGGCTCAGCGGTGCAGGGCACACAGCACGGAGCCAGCCTTCCGAGAGGCAGACAGTGCTACGAGTGCGGCGGGCAGGGCCACATGGCTCGTGACTGCCCGACTCGTCGTACCGAGGGGCAGAAAACGGTGGAGGGACCACCCAGGTAGAGGCAGAGGGTCGACCGTGGAGGTCCGCAGGGAGGAGGCGGACGAGGCAGAGGAGCTGGCCGAGCAGCAGGTGGTGGGCGACGCTTTGAGGCTCTGCCACCACCACCACCAGGAGGCCCACCCTGACCTCAGGGAGCTGGCGGGAAGAGACAGGCTCAGCTCCAGGCAGCGGAGGCCTACGACCACGGCGCGCCAGAGATGATTCGAGGTACGATCTGTGTCTATTCCACCCTTGCTGCAGTTCTGATAGACACAGGAGCGAGTCACTCTTTCATAGCCACTGCCCTTGTTCGGAGCTCGGAGATTCTGACGGAGCCATTGGCTCGATCCTTACGGCTAGAGACTCCTACGGGAGCAGACTCGACGATTACGCACTGGTGCCGGCAGTGTGAGCTTACTCTAGGAGGCGAGAGCTTCGGCTGGGATCTTCTTGTAGCGGCGTCGAGGCCTTACGACGTCATCTTGGGCATGGATTGGTTATCTACGGTCCATGCTCATATTGACTGCATTAGGCGCAAGGTGCGATGTGTGCGCACCGACGGGAGCAGGTTCACCTTCACCGGCGATAAGGGAGCCTTAGCAGCACAGGATGGACTCACGCAGAGGAGAGTTCATCCCATCACTCATCAGTTGGCTAGCCTCATCCTGGGAGCAGTTGACGTGCGGAGTCCCAGTTTTCCTGTAGTGGTGGATCAGTATGCAGACGTCTTTCCCGAAGACGTTCCAGGACTACCTCCTCGCAGAGAGGTAGACTTTTATATTGACCTGTACCCCGGGACAGCCCCGATATCCACTCCAGAATATCGGATGTCCCCCGCTAAGCTTCGAGAGCTTCGGGTACAGTTGGAGGACTTGCAGGGAAAGGGGTTCATCCAACCCAGTGTTTCGCCCTGGGCTTCCCCGATATTGTTCGCCAAGAAGGCGGACGGGAGCTTGAGACTGTGTGTCGATTATCGTCGCCTGAACCAGGTGACAGTGAGGAACAAGTATCCGCTACCCAGGATTGATGACCTCTTCGATCAGCTCAAGGGAGCACGGTGGTTCTCGAAGATAGACCTCAGGTCAGGCTATCATCAGCTCAGAGTTTGAGACGAGGATGTGCAGAAGACGGCCTTCAGATGTCGGTATGGCCACTATGAGTTCTTGGTTATGCCTTTCGGCGTGACCAATGCTCCAGAAGTGTTCATGAGCCTCATGAACAGGATCTTCCAGCCATACCTCGATCGATTTGTCGTAGTCTTCATCGACGACATCTTGGTGTACTCGACCACCGAGGAGGAGCACGCCTACCACTTGCGTGTTGTACTAGACACACTCCGAGAGCACCAGCTTTATGGAAAGCTCTCGAAGTGCCAGTTCTGGTTACGTGAGGTCTACTTCTTGGGGCACGTCATTTCTGAGGCGGGAGTTGTAGTGGATCCCGCGAAGATCGAGGCAGTGCTAGCTTGGGATCCACCCAAGAGCGTGACAGAGGTGCGGAGTTTCTTGGGCCTAGCCGGATACTATTGGAGGTTTGTGCCGGACTTCTCCAGAGTTGAGACCCCACTCTCAGCGTTGACGAAGAAGGGGAAACCCTTCGTGTGGTCAGACATATGTCAGCGGATCTTCCAGGAGCTGAGGCAGA
This sequence comes from Viscum album, assembly GCA_963277665.1. NCBI lineage: Eukaryota > Viridiplantae > Streptophyta > Magnoliopsida > Santalales > Viscaceae > Viscum > Viscum album. Next base: position 556,628,494 of record OY728137.1, read on the forward strand.
GGTTGACCAGCGCACCTATCTTGAGGTTGCCTGAGGAGGGAGTTGGATACATAGTCTATTGCGATGCATCAGGTACCAGACTCGGGTGTGTCCTGATGCAGGAGCGGGCCGTGATTGCCTATGGATCACGTCAGTTGAGGCCGCATGAGCAGAACTACGCTACCCATGACTTGGAGTTGGCAGCAGTGGTCTTCGCCCTGAAGACATGGAGGCACTATCTGATGGGCGAGCGCTTCACAGTCTTTTCTGACCACCAGAGTCTCAGGTACATCTTCTCTCAGAAGGACCTGAACCTGAGACAGCGGCGATGGCTCGAGTTCCTCCAGGACTATGACTTTGAGATAGTCTATACTCCTGGGAAAGGGAACGTGGTAGCCGATTCCCTCAGCAGGAGGACGGGCATCCAGCTACTTGAGGAGGCGACAGAGCAGCTAGTCGCCTTGCAGATATCCTTCGTGGATAGAGACGGAGCAGCCTTCCTTCAGTCTCTCACAGTCTCTCCTCCACTTCTACAGTGGGTTAGAGAGGCACAGCGTGGGGACGCTGGCTGTGAGACACGGCGTGCACAGATATCCTCGGGACAGGCACCTGATGGTTTCTCCCTTGGAGCAGAGCACGACGTCCTTTTTAGAGGACGTACCTTGGTACCAGTCGCTTTACGAGAGGAGGTGCTGAGAGAGTTTCACACTTCTCCTTTGGTGGTTCATCCTGGAGTGGCGAAGATGTACCAGGATCTCAGACGACAGCACTGGTGGCCGGGCATGAAGAAGGTTGTAGCAGAGTTCGTTTCACGGTGCCTCACCTTCCAGCAGGTGAAGGCAGAGCATCAGGTACCAGCAGGCTTGGTACAACCCTTGGAGGTCCCGGAGTGGAAGTGGGACGGGATATCTATGTACTTTGTGACTGGACTTCCACGCACTTCCAGAGGTCACGACTCCATTTGGGTGATTGTTGACCGACTCACCAAGTCGGCACACTTCTTACCCATCTGAGATCAGGGCTCAGTGGAGAGCTTGGGGCGTCTCTACGTTCAGGAGATTGTAAGACTTCACGGTGTGCCATCGACTATCGTCTCCGATCGGGACGCTCGCTTTACTTCCCGACTTTGGAAGGGGTTGCAGGAGGCGTTCGGGACGCGGTTACGTCTGAGCACCGCCTTTCACCCTCAGATGGATGGTCAGACAGAGAGGACCATTCAGACTCTCGAGGACATGCTCCGCGCATGTGTCCTCGACTTTGGTCGTAGCTGTGAGGACCACCTACCCTTGGTGGAGTTCGCTTACAACAACAGCTACCACTCCACCATCGGGATGGCACCCTACGAGGCGTTGTACGGCAGGCCTTGCAGATCTCTTTTGTGCTGGACAGACCCTGGGGAGTCAGCACTTGTGGGACCAGAGATGGTCCGGGCCACGACAGAGAAGGTCCAGGTCATCCAGGAGCGGATGAGGATAGCACAGAGCCGGAAGAAGTCATATGATGACAGGAGGCGGAGGCCACTAGAGTTCGAGGATGGCGACCACGTCTTCTTGCGTGTCTCACCTCGACGTGGTTTGCGGAGATTTGGCCGAGGCGTCAAGTTGTCTCCACGCTTCATCGGGCCTTTCCAGGTCCTCAGCAGGTTTGGCGAGGTGGCTTATCGCCTGGCTCTACCACCTCAGTTGCACCGGGTGCACGACGTCTTCCACGTATCTCAGCTGAGGAGATACGTGCACGACCTGACGCACATCATTGACTATGGGGAGCTAGACGTGGATGATGGGGCGACTTTTGCAGAGGTCCCGGTGGAGATAGAGGATCGACAGGAGCGGGTCCTACGTGGGCGATCGATTCCTCTTGTGCGCATCAGATGGCAGCACGAGAATCTCCAGGAGAGCACTTGGGAGCGGGAGGCTCAGATATGTGCTCAGTACCCACATTTGTTTCCCTAGTTTTGATGTATCTTTACGGGGACGTAAAGTCCTGAGGTGGGAGTAATGTAAAGACCAGTAAATTTCAAGGAAATTTTTTTCTTAATTTTCTTTGGAATTTTACAAGAGCGCAGTTTCTGACGGCACCTGATTCCGAGGCCCGGTGTTCCCGGAATCATTTTCCAAAGATTGGCTCGGGTACGTTCAGTGAACGGACGAGCGGGTTTTTCTAACTTTTGAGCCGGTTCCCGGAATCGAATTCTAAGGGCACCGATAAAATCGCAGCGCCGGTATTCTCTTAGAAATGCCTCTTCCGGAGTAGCGTTTGCTCGGGTGTGGTTTTTAATTTTCGGGCTTAAAGTTGAGAAATAAAATAATTTTGCGACAACTTTATTTTATTTCGCTTAAGCCACTTGGAAGCCACATGAAGCCACTTAAAGGCGGCTTGAACTGAGTTAAACCAGATAGGATGCCATCCAGAAATATCCTACCCCCTTGGTAGGATATTTGTGAGGTGGGGCCCGCACGAGCCCCGCCGTTTCTTTCCGCTAAGAAACGCACCCGCGAAAACCCGTCTTAATGAAAGTCAACTGACGCGTTTCTTAAAATCTTAACTGACCATTTAATTGGGCGGTTTATTTCGTGAATTAAATGGGATGTTTCTTTCATTGAATTAATTCAACGAATTGATGGATAATTTCTTAACCAGTTTTCAAATTCGTTGGCGTAATAATAAAATAAGGTCAACGCTCGACCTCTGGTTATTTGCGCTTTGAAAGATTTGGGAGGACCCTCGTATCTTCTTCTCCCTTGCGAAGAACGCGAAGAACGTGAAGAACGCGAATAACGCGAAGAACGCCGAACCCAGAAATCGACGACGCTTCCGTCCGAGATGTTCTTCCACGCTCCGATCTCCGATCACCGACCGTTTGTGGTGAGTGATTTCGGATTTCCTCTCAAGGTTCTTTTCTTTTGGTTTTAAACACAGATTTAATTATTTATAATTTAAATCTATTGTTCTTGATCCGTTGAGCTCACCGACTCAACGCCGGATTCCGCGACGACGCGACGCCTCCCCGCGACGATGCGACGATCCCTCTCTTCCGCGACGAGCTTTCCCGCGAAGAACGCCCGCACGCGACGATCAGCAAGGTAGGGATTTATTTTGGGATTTACCCCTTTTTTTTAATTATTCCCGTATGTGTTTCTTTAAAAAGTTAAAGAACCGGTTTCAAACGAACAATTTTATTTAATCAAAATTTTCGGTTCATGGGTTGAACAAAATTCTCCCGTTGTTTATCTCTAACGCGGAGGGTGCGGGCCAAACGAACACGGCCCGACGACCCTCCGTCGTTCTTCATTTTGTGCGGATTTGACGGGCGATGACGAAACGTACCGCAACGGATGTTTGACGATCCCGCAGTGAAGAACGAGTCCCGGGAGGATCAATGGCACAGACGGGAAGAGAATCAGACCACCGGAGCGATCCCGGTGGCCCGCGGAACTCGCCGGCGGCGCGGGCCGCCGGCGCGGCGGCACCGGCAGCCGAGAGCGGCGGCGCCCCGGCGCGCCACCAGACAGGCCACCGCGGCTGAAGCCACGGCGGCGGCGGCATCTGTGGACCCGCGGCCGCACGGGTCCAGTGCCCTCGGACGCGGCTGAAGCCGCGTCCACGATACAGCGTGGCCCCACACGGGGGGTCGCGGCACCACCAGGCCGCGGGGGCGGCGCCCCGCGTGCCTCGGTCGTTCGGTCGTTCGGCCGAACCGGACCAGGCCGGTCCAACCGGCCGAGCCACGCCCTGGCCAGACCGGACCGGGTTGGGTCGGGTCGACCCGGTTCGGCCGACTCCCGGGGGGGTCGGGCCGGGTCGGCCCGGGCCCGTACCCCCTGTCTTCGGACGGGCTTCGTTCAAATGGTCGTATCTTGAGGTACGGGCCTCCAAACGACCCGCCGTCAGTGGCAACGCGATCCTTGGATCGAGACGGTCGTTTCGGTATATCTCACTCAAGGTTTCGGAATACTTTGAGTTCGGCCGGGTTGGTTCGTACACGAAACCAACCGGGCCTTCGGAGCGGAAACGCTCATATCTTGAGCCACAGACGTCCGATTGACGTGCCGTTAGCTTTGTTGTTTTCCTCTAAGTGAGACGGATCTTTTGGCATACTCCGTCCGAGGTTTGGATGCAGGTGGAGTATGGTCGGGTTGGTTTTTCCTTAAAAACCAACCGGGCCCCTGGGACGAAAAAGCCAATAACTCTCAGACCGGGCGTCCGATTGACGCGCCGTCTGCGACGTTAAGTTTCTGTTGACGATACGGAACTTTTGAATACATCAACTTCGGACTTTGTGTCAGTTGATGTATCAGCCTCTCGGTTCGTGGAGCGGACCCTCCCGAACGAGCTTGCTGTGTGCGGGAACCCTAGTGCTGGCTGCGACTGTTATTTCGACAGCGACGACCGTGCAGAGATCCTCAGTGGACTGCGGCGACGACTGTGCAGAGATCCTCCATGGACTCCGACGACGACCGTGCAGAGATCCTCAGTGGACTGCGGCGACGACTGTGCATAGATCCTCTGTGGACTCCGACGACGACCGTGCAGAGATCCTCAGTGGACTGCGGCGACGACTGTGCAGAGATCCTCAGTGGACTGCGACGACTACTGCACTCAGCGATCCTACGCGGATCAGTGCTACAGGTCCTGCGTGGGCCCGGTCCTGTGTGGGCCCGATCCTGTGTGGGTCCGATCCTGTGTGGGTCAGCGCTCAGCGGTTCTGTGTGAGCCAGCGCCTGCAGGTCCTGTGTGGGCCCGGTCCTGTGTGGGCCCGATCATGTGTGGGTCCGATCCTGTGTGGGTCATTTGCGGGGGTTAGTTACCTATCGATCCTTCATGGGTCCGACGACTTAGATGGATCAGTGATCATCTTTATCGTCATCCGAAGAAGTATAACTGTGTGAGCTGAAACTTGTGTTTACTCTCCTTTGTGGATTGTGTTGAGCTATCCTGTGTGGATTTACTGTTTACTCTCCTTTGTGGACTGTGTTGTGCTATCCTGTGTGGGTATACGTTTTTCTTTCCTGTGTGGACTGGGTTGTGCTTGGGCTCGGACGTTGGAGCCGAACGGGGAATTGAAGACTTAGGTATATGTATGGGCATATACCTAAGCCGTGTTAGATGTTACTTCGTGATTGTACCTTTCCTTGTGGATTATCCTTTGTGGATTTCGGGAGACCTTCGGGGGTCTCGGGGTCCCTACTGAGTAGCTTATACTCACCCCTGCACGGGCTATGCCCGCACTACGTTGTGTTGGTTGCAGACGACGGACAGTGCTGACCGTGGTGGAGGCGTGCAGAGCAGGATAGTACCTGGAGGTGGACCACTGGGCGGGACGTACTCGGAGCGGTCAGGTGGACCGAGGAGCTGTGGAGGCTATCTGTACCCACCCTTCAGGTGGGACTTCCAGAGGATGGATCGACGCTGCAGTTTTCCCTTTTCAGTTGTTGTTTTTCCTTTCAGTTGTACTTTACAGTTGGGCTTTTATTTCCGGCCCCTTTTACTTTCAGCACAGCTTGTACAGTTTTTACTTAGTGTTTACTTTTCTGCTTTCTTACTATGTGGTGCTTGTTTACTTTTCAAAGGCAATGCCTTCCCTTTTTGTTGGGATTTATGCCTTGGTGCTAGTCGTCAGCCCCTGGCCTATGGAAGGCGGGCTTGGGGTAGTCACGGCACGGGCTCCGAGGACGGGTCGTGACAGTAATTCATTGGAGTCATTTTATAATATGATTAGACATATAAAATTTTATTGAACTTTTTTAATGTCTTTTACCCACCTTCTAGACACATTTGAAAATTTTCATAAAACATAATTTTACCACTTATATGAATTGAATTTCAAAAATATGAGAGAAAAAGTTAAATTTATTAAGTAAAATTTTGTTCAATATGATTAAAATAATTTTTGGTGAATATTAACTTTTTAATTTTATTTACCACGGTTAAAAGTAAATAAGGTAATTAAAGGTAAAAATAATATTAAAAATACCCCAAAACATGTACTAGTTCTATTGAATAAGTGTATTTCAACCAAAATCAAACTTAAGACAAAAATAAGACCCTTTTGATACATTTGGGTTAGATTAGGTCATTTATTATATTTTATTTAAAGAAGAGTTAAAAGTGTTAAATTCAAAGTTGAATAACTAAACCATTTTTAATATAGGGTTACACATAAGATAAATTTGACTATAAATATTTATTATAAATATAAAAATATTTCCTACATCATGGTATTTAATTTATAATTTTTAGAAATTAAATAATTAAATTTATTTATGACACAATGATGATGCAATAATTACCATATTAATGAAATATTAAAATAATTGATATTATAAATATCAAAATAAATGTAAATTGATACCTTTTATGACATACACGAATTTTCTAGATTAATATCACATGTTATGTTTGATTTAATGTATTTGTTTCTAAGTAATCAAGTTGTGATGACTTTCAAAAAAACCAAATACTAAATAGTGTCAAAATTGACATAAATGAGTTTTAAAAAAAACTATTTTATTAAATGATATAATATTCATAAAAATCTAATATTTGGACAAAGGAATTATATAATAATAGATATTTCATTAATTAACCACTTTAGGTTCTCTTGGAATTTTATAGTAAGTTTATTAACCATGTAATATAAAAATACAAGAAGACATGGTAAAAGTTAAACTATTTAACTAAGAGTTAAATCTAAAAGATAAGGTTAAAATGGTGACCTAAACTTTTCTAAAACCTATTGGTTTAGAATATTTATACCCATACACACATTAGTCTCGAAATAAATCCATTTTGAGCTATTAGAAACCGAAAATTATTTTAGAATAAATTAATATTTCATGCTCTTCCTAAAGTGCCCCTCACCTCTCTTATAAAAGGGTATTTTCACTTCTCTTAAATTCATACCTCCAAAGCCATTTTTCTCAGCCAAAACCTGGTCAAATATTCTCCCAACTAACCTCATTTCAACCTAGAGGCCTTAATTTGATCAGAAATCCAACCTAAGGAGTCCTTTTGTTCAAATTAAAAGGAAGAATCTAAAGAAGACGTAATTATTTCATCACCTCTTTCAAAGTTATTTTCTTCTTCCACTTCATCTTTCTTTGTTTTTTCCATAAAAAAATAATAAATCCATTAACTTATATATATTGTGATGTTATTATAAATATGTTACAACCATATTCATTATTCTATCCATCCTATGAATAACAAAGTCACTATACATGTGTATGTACGGCTTACCGTCTCTACGTCGTGGTGTAGTTTTTTATTCAACACTTCATTATTTAGATGGGTATAATAATGAGTATAATTGATGTAAATAATAAATATAACATGTTAATTATTCTGTATATATAATATACCATCCAAATACATACGATTTTACCATCAATAGAATGATATCATCGCTCGTACGTACGTACGGCTTACCGTCTCCACAACGCGATGAGATTCATTTCCACATTCACCATTCAACGATAATTATAAAAATATATATTATTAATAATTATGTAATATATGAAATAATAATTCTACTATAAATATATAGATATATATATATTTTTTTATTTATATATATCTCATTCACTTACTTTCGTTCAATACGATATGAAAACAGAAACAACGTTTATGCATACGTACGACCTACCGTCTCCATAAACAGTGTTTTCCATTTAATATATATATCTATTATACATATTTATATTCTGAATATATATGATACATAAATAATGTTTTATATTCTAGAAGCAATTAAATCATGATATAAGTGATACGATCAAGAATAACAAGTTAAAATACGTATGATAAAGAAAGCGATTATTACCCAAAAATGTTATTTTAACATAGAAATTATTATTAAATGGGTAGTATAAATCCATAAATGAATCAATTATTATATAATAAATATGAATATGGTTCTATTATAATTTAATAACATACTATGTTCACTATAAATGAGGTTAAACTTACCCTTGACCAAATGAAAGTACAAGGTAAGGGTTAATTCCTCAATCTCATTATTATCTGAGATTGTTTATGTGTAAGTATTTACTGGGACATTTTTATCATCCATGTCCATGTTTCATAAAAATGTTTTCAAAATTAATATTTTAAGGTTTTTTTGTAAGGGACTCTTTATCAAGACCATCATTTTAAATGTTTTAACAATTTATTTTTCTAAATATTTTTAATTAATGTCCATGTTTTAAAAATGATTTTAAGGATTTATTTATATGGACATGATTGTTTTAAAATGTTAATTCCTTTCAAAATATTCAACTTGGTATGGTAAACTTTGATTAAAAAATCTCTTTTAAATTAATTCCTTTATAAATGCATGAATTTTAAATGATTTCACAAAAAAGGGATATATCTCTCAAAGAGTTTTACTGATCATTTTCAACTATGTCAACATCCTTTATTGGATATTATTATTTATTGAGGTTGATTTATTATAATAAAATCTTCCATATTGTATTGAATGAGTTATGATATTTTTTATTGTGGATGTTCTATTTTTATACCATTCATGGTTTATGGTTAAAGTATTGACATTTTGTATGCTAGTTTTAATACGAATGTTTATGTTATGTTTCAACATTTTCATATGAGGAATGCATTAGACTTAGAAAGTGACGAGTGGAGCCCACTATAGCTCTTCGATACATCGGTAGGTCTCATGAGAAAAATTAGTGTCTTGGCACAAGGCCTTGATAAAATCTTATTTGTATTCTTGGAACGAGTCCTTGACTATCTAGTTATGATGTCCGACATTATGCATTCCATAATTATTAAATTAGCTATTGATATTACATGTGATTATTAGACTAGTATAATATCCATGTGAATAATTAAATGGAATTATTTGATTTATATTTTCCATATTATGCTTAATTTTATGTCTAAAAGGCTTGTGTTTTAATCTTATACATTGCCTTAAATGTTTATACTTATTTATGATAGTTTCCACTATATTGTTATCCTTAATAAGAATCTGAGATCACCCCTTTCTTATGTTTTATTTTTCCCAGGATGAAAAGAAGTGTATTATGAGTGATATGCAGAGTTAAGATAGGGTAATAATGGCATTCTCAAAGGATTATTTATGTTGTTTTTTATTTTGTAAATTTTAATGTAACATTCATATATGTAATATATTTTCCAATACTGCTAAATCGATAAATCCTTCGGGACTTGATTCCTTATAATCATTTCAATGTATTAAAATAATGCACCAACTTTGGGTAAATGGGGTCAGGGAATTACAAGCATAAAGGAAAGATAACATTTCTATATTGAAATCACAATATATCATTTCAAGATATTGAAATAATCAATTCTTTCTCAAAACCATTTTCAATACCAAAATACATAAAAAGGGTATATGGTATTTATTTTCCTTTTAAAAACATTAGGACTTGTTAAGGAAACCAAATATCAAATAATGCTCACGGTGGCGAAAAGGTCATTGTTGTTGCGTATGTTAAAAAGAAACATTCCTTTTGTCATTTAGTAAAACTCTTATTAAAAAAAAGATTTGTTTTGAAAACCTTTGAATTAAATTAAAAGTAAAAGGGTATAATTATATGCCGTATAAAATAAGGTCGTGTATAAACTAAAATATGCCTCGTTGAAAGCACATTGAGACGATGTTTCTTTACCTTGAGTTCAAATCATCACGTATGTTCCTTGTTCTTCCTAAATAACAAACATGTGTAATCGTATTTTAGTTAGTTCTATTCATTCCTTCCAATATAACAGCTAGGCTTTAACTACCATTTAAAATAATTATATTATTATTGTATTACTTTCCAGTATAACTCAAAGTTTTGTGAAACATAAGATTTCAGATAGACCCGTTGTTGCGTGTAAAGTACACTATATGAAAAAGTTTTCCATTTAATGTAAAATTAATATCTTATTAATAAATATTAATAGATATGAAAAAGTATTATTCTATAAATACCTAAGATCCTACTTAAACATATAATAAACCATGTGTATTAAAAACTTCCCTCTAATTTCATTTAAGAAACTATTGTTTACATTCCCTTATCAAGATATATATGGGATAAAAAATACACATCTTATTAAAAGTTTATCCAAGCTTCAAGTATCCAAGTTATTAATGCAGAAACTCCTTTTCTCCATTACTTGAAAGAAAAATTCAAGCTTTGTTTCTTTTCATCTTCTAGAAATATGTATATTTACAACTTTTTAAAACATACATTTTATATCATATATCTTTTAGAATAATATAATTTATTTCTATAACCATTAACTTTTTATGGAAACATTTAGTCACATCAATTCATCGATATATTCAATAATATTGAATATATATATTGACATACTCAGTCATATTGAGTATATAAGACTAAAATTCCTTAAATCATTGGCGTAATCGATCATATTGAGTATATGAGCAGAGACTAAGATTACTTTGGTCATTTTCCATATAATTTATTTGAAACATTAAATTAATCACACTACTTCAATAAGTATTTAGATTCACTTGTTGAATAATTTTAACACTTGGTTTCTTAGGAAGTAACTATTCTGATACATAGAATTTCCCTTATTATTTGAGAATGATTCTCATATTTCTATACCAATCAAGTAAATTTCAACCATTGAGTTTTTCTTTGTCATGTACTGGTCTTAAGTTCAAGCTTAATAGTGATTTTATTTTTCTACAAAGAAGTTTTTATCTTATAAGTGTCATTTTTTATTACCTTTAAATAAGGACTTTTAATAAATGGGATCCCACTAAAATTATGGTATCTTTTAAATTCAATTATTGGGACAAGATCTATATTTCTCTAAGCTTTGGGTAACTTTATAATTTCTCCCATCACATAGCTATTTAGGTAGGGAATCATTCCAATAACAACATTTGTGTCTCTAGAATAGTCTAGTGGAAAACTATTTGTATAATCTATTGTATGGATAAACTTAACTCTATTAATTCAGTAAACTAATCCTATTAGGGTCTATTGACTAGTATAACCCAAATAAAACACTAAAAACAAGCTAATAGGGTACAATCTCAGGGTATTTATCCTTAGAATGGCCTACCCAATATGACAATACAAAGTCACTTATTACTTTCTTTTCTTACAAAAGATAATCCAAGTGAACCTGACTTTATCATGAACTATCCGGTTGGATGATTAAGGTATTGACAAGTTCCACTTTGTAAGGAATCTCACACTTAGTATTTTAAGATGATTTTAATATTTCCATCTTATGTCATTTTATTCTATTCATGTATGAATGATTCAAATGATTTTATATTTAAATCTTATTCCTACCACTAAATCTATATTTTTTAAACCATATTGATATGTAACTCTTTACACAACCTACAAGTTTATGTTACTCACCCAAAATTAGAAATTAGGTATATTCATACATGACTGAATTCATTATATGCATAAGTTATATAAAAAATCATATAAAGGTTTATAATTAGATTGGATTGAAGATCACCACATGAGTAAGCCCAGAGCAACCAATATCCAACCTTAATAACTTTACTATACAATTCATAGGCCTTTAGGTAAGTAGGTGGTCTGACCCCAATCCTCTACCTGGGGATAATTTACTCAAGAGAAAATAGAATTTATCATAACTCTAATTGTTAATATTCAAAAAATATATTCAACAACTACATTCAAGTTCATAACTTAAATTACAAACTGAGGTCAAGGTAGAAAAAAAACTAAATTCATAATAGCCATTCCTAGAATGTGATGCAAGGTTCTATCTTAGAATCAATTTGTCTTTTTAAACTAAATCATATATTATTCATCATATAGATAGTTTATAAATATGAATAAAACAAGGAAAAACCTTTAAATAAATTAAAATTTTAAATTTTTAAACATGAAATAAACATTTATGAACAATTCATAAATAAAATATATTTATAAATATTTTATAATTTCATATTTTAAAATTTATGAACATTCCATAATTTTAAATATAAAAAATTTATATCCATTTCTAAATATGAAAACTTTAAAATTTATCATTATATGGTGTTTCTAATCTAAATATATGATATTTTATGAATTATAAACTATTTATAATCCAAATTCTATTATGTAAACATTTTACATAATCTAGATATCATATACTTAATCATTATTTAAACCGTAATAATATCAATCATAAATACCATTTTTTGATGTGGCTTAAATAATATTCAAATAAGGCCCCCTTTTATTTTGAATGGTTTAAAATAATTAATTGTGGGAAATTCATAATTCAAATATAAAAATTTTATATTTTGGCCTTATTTCATAATTTATAACCCTTTATAAATTATTTATTATGATTTATAAATAAACACTTTGTATTTCAAGATCATAATCCATGACATATAATTTGGTTAAAAGGTATTTCTAATATTAACATTTAATATTGGGGGAAAATAAAATATTCATAAGAATTTATTTAATTAATTATAAACCATTTATAATTTATTTATTTATAAATTCATTATAAATTAAATATTCTCAAAATACCCTTTATATTTACTTATAAACATTTCATAAACCATTATGATCATTTAAGAATTTAATTTTTTTTTTTTAACTCTATTTTTTACCCTTACACGGAATCCATATTCTGCATAAGGGTATACTACCTCTACCCTTACACAAATAGTCTAAATAAGGGTAAATAGGATTGAACCTTCTACAGTGCATACCACATAAGGGTACGGTGCTTTTACATTTATGTGGACCCTTCACATAAAGTTAAAACTCAAATTAACCTTATGTAAAATCCATCATTTAAAGGTAAACCAATTCACATATTGGTAAATAGGTGAATACCTTTACACAAGACTTTGAAACAGAGAACATTATTTACGTAAATATAAATCCCTCATTGCCTTATGGTAGTTGCAGTAACCCTTACGCAAACTTAAAACCATTACATAACCTTTACGTAGTAACCTTTATATTGCTTTAGTAATTCCTCAGATCCCTTTACTTGAATATTCACATATAGGTCATTAAGATATGAACTTTACATGATCTCCCTCACATAGGTAACACATTGGTTACCTTTATACAAACCATTTACATAAAGGTAACACCTTTATTACCTTTGTGTAGGCCTACTACGTAAGGGTAAACTATTTTTCCAAATTTTTGAAAAACTTAAAAATTGATGCTCTATTTTAATTTCTTCTTTATTTAAACCCAATATTACATAAATATGAATCATGGGCCCCTTTGATACCACTTAAGGGTTTTTTTAGAGTCTAATAAAAAATATCAAATAAACTAGAAGTGGTTTAAACCCTAGTTCGAGGATCTCCCATGAAAGATAAATGAAATTTCATATAAAACTAAAATAAATAAATAATGTTAATGGAGTACCTTACACCTAAGAGCATTTGAAAAATCTATAAACTTTATTGAATGGGTTTGATAAATATCACCAAGGGAATCCAAAGAATATACCCTCTCTGTAGTGTATCACAGGATGTGTAGAATCATTTAACATTCAGATGGGATTCATCCTTCCTCCACAACATTCTAGTGCCTCATATGTAAAGGAGAAGAATGAAGAGAGTTATGGATTCCATGGAGTTTTTCCTAAGCATCAATAAAGTTCACCCATTCAATACTTTCAATCATATAATGGTATTATATAGGCACATGAGCCTCAGCCCAGTTGGTGAGGTCTCTCTAAGTGAATTCACGAGACCCAGGTTCAAAACCAGGCGGAGGCATAATTTTGGGGGCCTGTAGCAGTACAGAAGTAGTACTGTAGTAGTATTGTAGCAGTACTCTAGAAGGCACTATAGTAGTACTATAGCAGGCACTATGGCAGTACTGTAGCAGGCACTGTAGTAGTTACTGTAGCAGGTGTTGTTTGGTATTGTAGTAGCTGGAACTATTCACCTTGGGCCACCAATTTGGGCTTGGAGTCCTTAAGGCCTTTGATCCACCCAAGGCCCTCAGGTCAGTAAGGCTTTCGGGCCACCTCATGGACTTCGTGCCACCTCAAGGCCCTCAGGGCCACCTAATTTGCAGTTGCATACACAGATTCTACAAGGAACCACTCCAGAGGAGGAAAGAGCATGGCACACCCACCAAAGCAGGGCTAAATGGACTTTGGAAGAATGATAGGGTATGGAATTTTCCATTGGTACCGCGTCTGTGCACCCCTACACATGGACATGCTATCCGAATAGTCATGAAAATGTGGAGATCTGATCACGATGCAGATACTGGGGAGGAGCAGTTTCAAGTAGTCATAGTCTGTATGATTTCCTTAAGACCTACGGGTCATGTAATGTCTCCAAGCCTACAAGAAATGTAATTCCTAAGCCTACGGGCCTTGTAAGGTTTCCCCTCCATCCCTTGAAATGGGGGTTATTATAAAATCAATAAAAAATAAGGCCTTCGGGCCATTCAGTCAATGGTATTATATAGACAATTTAATACAATCCAAAACATCTTTCATTCACTCATACATTAAAACACGTGAGTTAAACGCCATGGTCTGTTCTTGCATCACATATATGAATACATTTCCTCCCTGCTATTTCATCACATGAAATAGTTCATTGATGATACATTATGTGGAAGACTTTATTTAATGATAACCATTATCATTCGGTTATATATACAGTCGTACATAACAATACACCCTATTTTTTATGCAAATCATAATTTTCATTGAATACAATTTAGATCATTAATATATCATATAGAAATATAGATTTATGGAATATCTCCTTCAATAAAGATTAATGGGATTCCTTTTTTTTTTTATAGAACCATATGGAAAATCATGATCTATGGAAAGGGAGGAAGTAGTTATAGGTTAGTGAAGGGGTAAAGGATCAATGACATGTCATTGAAGGCATCATAATGTGTCCTCTCCACTCCGGAAGGGAAGATACCATAGGGGTGTCCATGCCACCTAATCCATCATCATAGAGTAAATAAGGAATAAGTAAAATGTTCATGGTACTGATTTGGAACATCTACTAGCAGTTAAAAAACTTGTTTGTGGGGAATGAGATCATGTGTTATTGATACAGTTTTATTCGATGCAAAGAAGTGGATATTTTTTAGGAGTTTGTGAGGAGGACCATTGAAGAACTAGAGTCTACTAGAATAATCCAAGTATATTCTAATCAAGTGACTAAAGATGTTTTGGGATGAATCTATTACATTGGGATGTGGATAATTCCTTCCTAGAGGTCTATGATGATACTATACCACCTCTAAAACATAGAGAAAACACTTTAGAAAATGATGAAACCTTCCCACCTTTTGTGATCATTAATAAGTGAATGATACATGATCATTATCTTATAATAACTAAAATATAATAGTGATAATTTGTGTCTCGGTGGGAACCTAACACAATAAGTATTTATTATCTACATTGGGACTGAACCTTGTAAATATCATGTGTTACTATTTACTTTATTTCTTGATTTTCATATGGTATTTTTGTATTGGTTTTATCATAAAAATCCACATTTACCTAAACTGGTAATTGGGGTTCAAATATTTAAGGGTTTTTAAAATTTTAAATATTAAATTTCAAAATAATTTAGTAAAAAAAGTTACCCTAATTCACCCCCAGGTGACTACACCCATTCCTAGGAACTACACTCAATTTCTTCAATTATCTTTATTTCTTATTCCTAAAGGTCTTGGAAGATATTTTCTTCATATTTTATTTAATATATAACTCACATTCTTCTTAAAATCTATAATTCTTGATTCCTTCATTTGAATAGAAACACAAAACTCATACCTTCAAATTGTAGAGAATTTGAATAGAGGTAGAACCGTGTTATAAGGAATCAGCCTTAAATAGTACATGTTCTAGTGTATTTAGACTAAAATTCACTTAATTTAATTATTGGGGATATTTTTAGCTTTTTAGTTTTAGAGAATTAGTTCACATATATTACATAACAAACCCATATATTACAAAGTGGACACTTCAACTCAGCATCAATTTTTTCCACAAAATAATGCTTTTAAAATAAAACATGTTTTATTTTCATGAAAAATCTACACGACATTAAAATTTACCTCTTCCTTTCCATTACCCATCTTTAAACCCTATTAAAACCATTTTAAAACATGGTATGATCACAAAAATCTTAGTAAGGTACATAAAAATAAGAAATTTGTTAGTCCGGTGAAAAACAGAAAAACCCTTCAAAAACCTTTTTTTAAAAACATACCTTTTTACCTGAAAAGCGCATTATTTTTAATTTAAAAATATAATTATATTAATTTTTGGAATCATACAATTTTCATCAAAACTCATTATTAAACATAGAATATACAGATAAGTTCCTTGGGACATCATCATCATAGAACCCTTTCAGAACCCTTACAATTATAATAACCATATGCCCAACTTCCAATATAGTTCTCTAGAGAACATAATAATTACCCAAAGAATTATAGAACTATCTGGATACACCCATAATATAAGCTATATCAATCTCTCTCATGAGCTATAATAGGGTTCAACCCTTCATATAAGAAGTATTGAGCTCAACTGTGAGCTATAATGGGGCTCAACCATTTGTATAAGTTGTATCAGGCTCACATTTGATCTATAATGGGGATAGAATCTTTAGAAACAGTGTACAATGACCATATTGTGAATAAAAACCTTTAATAACTCTTTTAAACCCATGTTCAAAACACTTTTAGATATCAAAATACCATTTTCTCATAAAACCCCATTTTCAATCCAAAAATACCTAGAAAAAAATAGGGTTTTTCTTAGTAGAAAACATGAAATATTTTAATGGAATCCCAAATTCAAATAATGGTTATGGTGATAAGAAAATTAATTATCACTATAACATTAAAATATAACATTCATTTTGTCTTTTATAAATAAGGTCAAAATTTCCGTAAAAATATTCCATTTTGAAAACCTTTTAAATAAATTCATAGGAGACATAAAAATTTCCTTTATAATTCTTTAATTTCCATAAAATATATTCATAAAATAATTTTAAAAACATGGAAATGGATTTCCATAACCCATCATGAACTGACAAATCATCTTAATCTAAGTATATCATTCTCAAAACAATTTAATCCATGTCTTTTACATATTAAAAAATATTGAATCAATCAAATGTTGTTTGATTTCCATTTTAACATGCCCAAACTAACTTAACTCATATTTTTTAATCAAATTCATATTTGTTTCAACCAATCCATAGATTATAGTATCCTTACCAAAGTAAACCAATGCAATTATATTTTCAAGACATATTTACCACCAGCACAAAAATTTCCTTCCACTTTCAGCATGCCAATTCAAAATCAAAAAATATCTCCACATGATAAAGCCATATAAAAACAATACATGAAATATCCACCCATTTACAAGATACCTAGATATAATATGACATTTAAATTAATTTTTCAATACTTCAAGATTAATATATCCCACACCACACCACATCATCATAAATTATTTCTTTATTAACAAAAAAATAGATAAAATCATTGTTTAAATCATAGAATTGCAAACCGAATTTGTTTTACAACATGCTTTACTAATGCTTTTAAATCAACCCATATAGTCCCATAAATGTTACCAAAACAATTTTTCATGGTATTTGTAATTAATATTCAATATTTAGAAACACAATAAACTCATTTTATATATTTAAAATACTCATATAAGAAAAAAACATTGCATAATATGATAGGTACCACACCAAACACTATCTGAATACTTGTATATAATAGGAGTTGAATGAGACATATAAAGAAAAAGAAATCAAGAAGAATAGGGGGAGAGAGATTCTTGTTGGATCCCCAAGATACTCTTGCCCAAGCCTAAGGCCACACTTCCTAAAAACAAACATCCTTCCCTTTCACTCCAACCCCAACCCCACCTTGATAACAGCTTCCCCAATTAAACATGGAACCCCAACATATTCTATTTTATTCCCTATAATATTCCACCTAACCACCCATTTGGACCATATAATCCTAGGCACCTAACACTCTCCCCACCTTGAAATTTAGTATTGTCCTCAAGACTGAGTGAGGGGAAATAAGGTCACTCTATCTAGGAATTCTTCTTTTTGCAATGCATCTTCCACATTTTCCGTGTCAACAACACAGACCAAGCATGCCGCATAATTTCCAAAATTAGTCGTGGGAGGGTGTGGCCCCTTTTTGTTAAAGGGTGGGTTGGGGTACCAGATGTTCTGCCCATCCTGGTTCACTGTTCCAGCTTGCATATATTAAAATTTTCTTGGCTATTCCGGTGTCTTGGTTCCCATGCATCAAAAACAAATAATTAAACACCTAGTGTAACTAGTCATTGGGCATGAACAATGTCATCTGTATTCACTATCAAGGTCGCTGCTCATTTTTATGCTCGTGGTGTGATGAATCCATTAACACACAAATGGACTACTCCATCTAGTATTGAAATTCCCTATCACATAAGTATTCCCTATTGAGAATTTATCCCCCCCATCACCCAGACTCTAACCAAACCAATCATCATCATCATCCCATAGGTCACCCATCCTTCTTGCATCGGTGACAAATCCAGTGGCAGAGATAGTCAGTGCATCTTACTACGTAGTCGGATGAGGATTAATTGGAACCTTATTTAGCGAACGTGATCTAAGAGCCTCCATAGTCGATGTTGAATGAGTCATTGACCTGAGATTGTATGGTATATCCTCTAGAACATTATTATACAGTGGATGTTTATCAAATTCTATCAGGGACACCATAGTTTTCCCTGGTGCATGTAGGTATTTCTCTTTTTTTGGCTGCTGTTGGTCCTCATGATGACTCATCCATTGTATCATCATTTTATGAAATTATGCCTCCACTCACCAATGGATATTTGAGTTGTCCTCCTATTTCTATTGGTCTGATTTCATTTTTATGTACCTCTTTCCTAAATGGATGTTGCTTCTCTGAGTCGAAGCTGGTCGAGCATACCTGTTGGTGGTGTGTGGCTCCTCAGCAGTGTGTGGTAGTGGAAGCTTTGCCGGTCCTCCCCACAGCGGTAGTAGCGGTCATCTCCAAAAGTCTGAATCCAATAGTGCATGGCTATTATTCTTCCCCCTTCCAATGAATATGACCATAATTTACTAGGGTTTGCACTAGAGATGAAAGGAAATGGATGGAAAATAGATAGATACAGGTTGTGTGTCTCCTATGTGCACACCTTAGCCTGATGAAGTGTTGTGTAGCTCATTCATCACATAGGAAAAGGTTGAAAGGTTAGACAAAATTATAAGTACCATACCAAACACTATCTAACTACTTGTATATAATATTAGTTGGATGATATAGATAGCAAGAAGAAGAGGTAGAGGGAGAGCCTCAGTGGACCCCTAGGATCCTCCTACCAAATCCTAAGTCTGTACTTCCTGAAAAAAGTCTTTCTTCCCTTTCACTCCAACCCCAACCCCACATTTATAATAGTTTACCCAACAGAACATGGTCCACCCAGCATATTCCATTTTATTCCCTAGAATATTCCTCCTAACAACCCAATTGGAGCATATAATCTTATGTACCTAAAATAATATTTCATATCAAACCTCAATGGGTAAACATCAACCAGATCATGTTAGGAATACGAGGTGGGCCTACCATGTGTGGGGTGAGGAAGTGTGAAGTGGTCTGTTTATGACAGGGGTTTTGGAAATAGTTGGTAGTAGGTTGGATATTTGTTGTCAATGTAAACATTATACTTTTAATATTGATTGTTAGTTTGGGGTATTAAATATGGATAGGGATGAGGGAAGGGGGTATGAATGATCATTTGGATATTCAGCTTGGCAACTGGATGGATCGTACCTTGGGAGGTTTTGACTGGTGCTCTTCAAGAAGTGGTCTTACTGGGAGAGTCCTTTCTTGTCTTCTTCTTCTCTTCCTCTTCTACATCCTCTACTTATCTATTTTCTACTTCTAATGTTACAGTAATACAATGTTACATATCTTTTTCCTTATATTTTCTATTTTTTTCATAAAAAATGGTTCTTTTATTGATATAAACTTCTAGTGAGGAAATAAAGATGTAGAACGAACTCAATAAAGAGGATATTGATCATAGAAAAAATTAATGCAGTGGTTGACCGTCCACTGATACTATGAAATGCCACTGTGAAACACAAATGCATTTGTATATGAGGTGAAATCATTGGTGATCATTCACTCTATGATGACTCACTTATTGTGTGGGAGGATTCATTGGTACTACCATTTGATAGACGTTTGGGGATGGGATCATTAGAGCAGTCGGAACAAAACCAAACAACTATTTTTCAAAAACAATCTGACACGGAACAAAAAAATAGTGGAAACATTCATGGAGTCCAATATTTCAATAAAATTTTCTTCCTGAAAGGGTGTACATGAGGCACTTATGAAAGATTCAAGTTGGGATATATAAGCTTAAAATGTTAACTGAAGTTCATAGGAGGGAGGAGGTGGTGTTTGCAAGAAAATTTCATGACCACCTGCAATTCATACGGCCACAGAAAATGGATCATGTTGATCCTATTCGATAACACTATACTTATGGTTTTTTGGAACCAATAGATGCAAAGGAATCTAGGATGATAGCCCTACCCACTGAGCAAGGGGAAAGGAACGAAGTGAGCTGATCCAACTCTAGAATTTCATCTTTAGGAAGATCAAAATGTGGTATGTGGAAAGTCAATCATACATTGTTGTTATAAGATCAATGGATCTAGGGAAGGTCATAGGTAAATTGATACATTCTCATGTGATGTAAGTAAATATACCATAGGTTGTGCGAGCGTATCCATGGATGTCTAAATCCTAGGAAAAAGTCACTACTGGAGACCAGAACTTGTGTAAAATATTTGAAAGAATGTGGATCATGTTCCATAGGGGGCATAGGTGAATCGGAGGCATGGTTCCCTAATGAAACCAACCAAAAAAACTCTTACATATTAGCAGTTTATATACAAGCGATGAGATCGGGGGGTTACTCATCTAGTCAGGAAAGTAATGTCAAAGATGGAAAGTTTAGTTCCATACTAGTTCATTTTGAAGAAATAATTTTTGGTCCAGATTTTAATTTTTCTAAGTTCATCAAATTACTTCTAGTGTACGATTCATACAAGTTGAGAAAGCAACTCAAAATGAGTGTTTTTTATGCTGAGGTGGGATCTAATGGCCCATGAGAAATTCCATAAATTATAATATGATCTACAAGTGACTGCTAGCTTTTTCATATGGTAGTTTTCTACCTTCACCCAGCAAGCAGTGCACACAAATAACAATAGATTCTAAAGGGTGTGGTATTGCAATTGTATTGGTACATATTTTTGGTTTCTCACCTCTATGCACATATTTTTCATTAGAGTAAATTGCACCATATACACTTAGATCATATTTTTCTTTTGTAGCAAATAATGGTGGTGGTGTTGTTATTGAGATAAAATCTGCTACTAATTTTCATCAAGTGGGCTATAAGTATAGTGTTATTATAAGGAGAAAAATGTGTTTTGTTTGGAAAAGTGAAATTAATCTGGTAGGAAAGGGATGTCATGATAGTTACTTTGGTGACATACATAGTGAATTGTCCCTCATCACAGCTTGTGTCCCAATGTCACAACATAATGGTGTTAGGAAAATGGTATTCAAAATATTTCCATGTGATGTTATAGAGGCTAATAAATCTGGAAGGTATGTTTCAATAATGGTTATATTAGAGCTTAAAGTTCCAAATGTGTTATAATTTTCATCCATATGGCCATATTTGAGGTCAACATGACCTTTATCCTAAGTTCTTGTAAATAAAAAAGTGAGAGGAGGTGTCAAGTGGTTCAAATTTGGTGGTGGGAGAGTAGTTGTGAGTTCCAATATAGAGAGAGAATGTGTTGTTAGAATCCAAATTCTTAGTGAGGGTGGATGTGTTGGTAGCTTATCTAGATAACAGTTCTATATTCCTCACCTTTTATATTGCTTATTGGAGCCCATGGAGGAATTTATGCGTTTGGGGTTCCTATGTTTTATGAGGGGTAGTGGAGTGAGGGATGTATTTCAATTATATCCCATGGTATTTGAGAATGGAGTCTGGAAAATTGATCTAGTTGATAGTTAAAGGCATTTTTATTTTTCATATCACCATTTTATTCTTGAATTTTGGAATTTTTCCTTATTGATGGATAAAATTACAATGGTGCATGTACTGAAACCTTCTGAATTACTACCCAAAACTTTCTAGGAGGTGGATAAGTTTTAAGTGAGGTGGGAATACTTGATAGAGAAGTTTGGGTGTCCTAGCCTGATGTTGACAAGAGAACAATTGTAGGGATTTATTCCACAAGAAACAAGATCTTGGATGCTACGAATCGGGTGGGAAAATCAGAGGTGAATTTATATCCCAGTTGGTTCGCTGGACCAAAGGCAGATCCGTTGGAAGGCACAACATTTTTTTAATGAGGGAATAATTCTAAGTACATGAGAAGTAAATTCTTTTTCAAAATAAAGGAAGAGGAAGTTTTTGGTCCTATAACCTTGAGGACAAGGTGGTTTTTCAGGGGTAATAAATTGTGAGGAGTGTTGGATGGGGATGTCGCATGCGGGGTGAGGAAGTGTGCAATGGGTTTTCTATGAGAGGGGTTAGTTGTGGTAGTTGGAAATGGGATGTTTGTGATAGGGTTTGTTGGCAGTAGGCTGGGTATTTGTTTCCAGAGGCAACATTTTACTTTTATAATTTATAGTTGGTTAGGAGTATTAAATAGAGATGGATAAGGGAAGGGGAATTGATTATCATTTATATATTCAACTTGGGAGCTGGGCAGATCGAACCTTGGGAGGTTTCGACCGAAGATATTTGAGAAGTGGTCTTCCCAAGAGAGTCCTTTCTCATCTCCTTTTTCTCTTCCTCTTCTACATCCTCTACTTCTTTGTTTTATGCTTCAAATATTATAGTAATATAGTTTTATGGATGTTTTCCTTCTATTTTATGTTGTTTTATGTAATATATTATATCACCATATTTATGATTCTTTTTTAAATCATGTCATATCAATTTTAAAAATCCACATGCATATAAAACATCATATCACCGTATCATTAACCCTAGTTCAAAAACAACTTCATTGCAATTCTAGCTCATTCACTCTTGGAAATTTGAAAATCAAATAATGTAATAATGTCATATAAAATCCCAGGAATTCATGCATATATCGAGTTGATCCTATATAATAATGCATCATGCATGAGACATAATGATTTTCTTTCTCATTCGAGGGTTGATACTCCTAACCCAAGAGAAAATCAAAAAAAACAACCCATTTGAGGTTAAATTACACCACACCTCACCCAAACTCCCTTGGTCACTTGAGTCTCACTAAAATTATGTCAACCATGCATATTTATAATTTACTTCTAAAGTTACAACAATCCTATCACCAATCCCATGCTAGGTTTAACTCCCAAAAACCACTATAATATCATTTTATAATGCTTTTCCTAGTAATTGATCAAGTCTCTTGGGTCATGATGTCACCCTCCCTCAAGTGCATCCCCCGATAGCAATAGATTGGAAACAAAAATTGAGGGTAAACACATAATCATTGGGGGAAAATTCCCTCAAAATATACCACTCCCCATGCCATGCACAAATGCAATTAAAAAAATAAATTATCAAAATGACCTAAAAGGAAACCTGTTTCATCGATTCTGTCCTAAATTCCAACAACCAAGCCAAAAACTTATGTCCTCCAAGAAAAAGACCTCATAGTACCTGTAATCTCATAAAAAATAGCCACATGCATGAATTCATGATGAACCATAAGTGCATGCATGTAAAGGGTGGGTATAATCACTCGATAGGAATTCTCGGTTTAGTAACTCCTACCAAGGAGTGAATCAAATGCATGCATGTGTTTGGGTGCACTAAGTGACATAACCAAATATAGACATGTTTTTATCAAATCCAAACAACCATATACTTAAATTCATGAAAACAACCCTTAAATTTCCACAAATTAAACCACTTGGACCACTCTATCAACTCGGTGTCCTTGAGTTCACTAGCACTCAGCCCATAAACCTTGGTTCCACGAATATCCAACCCTACTACCATAGATACACCTTCTTTTTCATGTGAATTTTTCTATGAAAAACTCAAGGGTTGCAGTTTATAAATATGCAAGAGTCGGTCCATAGAAACATTCAAGGAAAAAACTTTTCCAAGAGAAACCCATGACCATCCTCTCATACCATGATCAACTAAAAATTCTTTTCTTAACCCATGTCATAGCCAATCTAGAAAACCAAAAACACATAATGTATAAGGTTCCTCATGTTCACTTGTCATAAAATGGTTTCCATGGGCTTAAGCAAGAAATAATTTGAGCATGTGTCCCATGGATCATCAGACAAAGATCACTTGAATTTTTTGTGGTCACAACTCAAATATCGCCACAAGTCTCTCATAGACCAGTGCATTAAAAAACATCTCATGAGACCATACTCAGAGAAATAAAATTAATATATTTTGAAATCCATTTTCAATGAGCTTTTACTCATCTGCATATTGATGAAGGAATTCCTTGACCATCCCAATAAAAATTCCCAACACTTGGATACAAGTGTAACACAATATCTACCTAATACAAACACCTATTTAATTATTCTTTTCATAGGTTAACCCACTAAACTTTGATCAAATTCTAATCCTAAGGTTTAACACATCGTAATATCAATATCTAACACAAACCAACAACCCTATGTAGTACCCTTGGTTTCTGGTATGTAACCCTTTCTTGATTCATTTAATGGATTTAAATTTAAGTTTGTTGTATGGGAGAGTTGGGAGAACTTAGAATGAAGTTTTGAGGAAAAATGGGAAGTCGAACGGGCGGCGCACAGTTTGCCTAAACCGTGTGGCCAAGCCGTGCATAGTTGGTCTTGGAGGCAGTAGATTCTGCACAGGAGGCACACGGTTTGTCTAACCATGTGGCCAAACCGTGTGTGAAGGGTCTGTTGAGGCAGTGGCTAACGCACGGTTAGCGCACAGTTTTTCTAACCATGCGAGCAAGCCGTGTGGCCACTTAAATGAGATCCTATAAAAGTGGATCTCACTCGTTTTTTCCTATAAGTGCCTCGTTTTTTTCTCCTAAGTTTCCCTAACTTGGGATTTTTCTTTTCCTAAGGTCAAAAAGGGTTCTCCCATTGTTCCGGAGGTGATCCGAAGGCTTCTCTTGGTGAATCAAATCCAAATTCCTGAGGTATGTGATCGTTCTTCATCGTTCTTGATCAGTTTCTTAGATCTACTTCTCCTCTTCTCTCGGTTTCTTAGATATACGCCTGTTATGGGTAGATCTAAGTGTTTGGATGCCAAATATGATGAGATTTGGTCTTGATCTTGTTAGGAGAAGTGATCTAAGGTGTGTTTTTGGAGAATTGACCCGGGTTTCTTAAGCGTTCTTCAACCATTGTGGTTTTTGTCAAAACCTTTGAGGTAGGAGGCTTCACTCTCAAATCCTCTTGTTAGAATTGATTGTCTTAGTTTCAAATTGGTTTATTTGAATGTTTTTTATTCTGAAAAGCATGGAATAAATCTTCTTTAGTGGTGATTTATGGTTTTGATGAAATTATGAAATCTTGGTGAATTGTTGTGCAAAGTGATTTGGCTTGTTGAATTTAAAATGTTGATTTTAAATTGTGTATTTGCTGAAATTGTAGATGGTTTGATGAAAAGTGGGTTTTTAAAAAAAAGGTGTTTTATTGAAATGGTTTGATATTTAAATGACGTTGATGGATATGGTTTTCAACAAAAAGGTATTTTTATTGAAATTGTTTGGAATTGAAATGGTTAAGCATTGAAATGGTTTGAATTGGTTGAACACACTTGGTTTTTGACATGATGGTTGTGTGTGTTCACCGGCAGGTGGGACGGATAAGGGTTCAGAGTTTCCCCCATAAGTGTTGGGATTGATAAGGGTTAGGGCTCTCCCCCATCAAACATTCATATTGAATTCGGGACAGATAAGGGTTAGGGGTCTCCCCCATCAGTGTTGGGGTGGATAAGGGTTAGGCCTCTCCCCAATCAAGCATTCATGTGGATTTGGGTTGGATAAGGGTAAGAAGTCTCCCCCATCATGGTTTGGATGGATAAGGGTTAGGGCTTCTCCCCTCTTCCAGGTAGCATGAATGGTTGGTTGCATGGGTTGTGGAATGGTTTGGGTGTGCCAAAAAGGAATGTTTGTGAAATGGTTCTTAAGATTGTTTGGTTATTTTTCTGGAAAAATATCTTGATGGAAAAATTGGTTTCAATTGCTCTTGGAATGTATTTGGTTATGAATGGTTTTGGAAACTTTCTTATATTTAGTTCTAAACTTCTTTTGAGAAAATGTTTTATATAAACTGTTTTTATATAAATGTGGCTAACTCTTCTATCCTAGTGGCATGAGTAGGGAAGTAATTGGGGAAAACCTACTGAGTTTTATACTCACCCCTTCTTTGGCATGTTGGTGCTTTTATAGATGTTGTATTCTGAGACACAAGTAAAGGTAAGGCATATCATTACTAGTGGTTCGTGGTGATGCTTGGGATATGTGGTGGTTCTTGGTGCATGGAGCTCGGTGTTGAGTCGTGGAGTTGTCTTGGCTTGTTTTGGGTCTTTTTTTTAGTCTTCCACTTGGTACTATGATATTGTGTTGGTTATGTATTGGTTTTTCAGGAACAACTCCTTCATGATTACCACCATTCAAGATGGGTTGTAAACCCAGATACACAGAAGATGTATAAGGCGTTGAAGGCGCAATTTTGGTGGAGCGACATGAAAAGGAAGGTGGTCGAGTTCGTCTCATGGTGCTTAACTTTTCAGCAGGTTAAAGCATAGAATCAGAGAATAGATGGTATATTACAGTCTTCACCTATCCCAGTGTTGAAATGGGATCAAATAGCAATGGATTTTGTTACAGGTCTTCCAAGAACGGTCTAGAAACATGATTACATTTGGGTGATAGTGGATCATCTAACAAAGTCGGCCCATTTCATCCCTATTCGTGAAACCCATACGGTGGAAGATATTTCCAAAATATATATCTGAGAAGTGGTAAAGAGTAATGGCGTACCAGTGTCTATAGTCTCATATAGAGATATGAGGTTCAAATCTCATTTCTAGAAATCATTACAGCAAGCCCTCGGAACTCAGTTGACTATGAGCACGGTGTATCATCCTCAGATGGATGGGAAATCCGAGCAAACGATGCAAACTTTGTAAGATATGTTTCAGGCTTGTGTAATGGATTTTGATGGCTCATGGGAGGATCATATACCCTTAGTGGAGTTCTCATACAATAACAGTTATCAAGCCTCGATATGCATGGCTCTGTTTGAAGCATTGTATGGGCGTCCTTGTCGTTCTCCACTATGTTGGGTGGAAACAGGTGAAACTTCACTAGACAGTCCAACCCTTGTCCAAGAGAAAACATAGAAGATCTAGTTGATTATAAAGAGGATGGAGACGGCTCAGAGTCATCAGAAATCATATGCAGATCACTGTCGAAGACCATTGTCATTCGTTGTGAGTGATCATGTCTTCTTGTGGATCTCTACAAGGCTTGGACATCGTCGTTTTGGGAAGCAGGGAAAGTTATCTCCTAGATACATTGGCCCTTTTGAGATACTGGAATGGGTTGGAGAGGTGGCATATCAGTTTTCATTATCACCATGGTTCAGTTTGGTGCATAATGTGTTCCATGTGTCTCAATTGAAAAAGTATCAGCCTGATCCTGACCATGTAATCAGATGGGATCATGTTGACCTAGAACCGGATGTTTTGTTGATACATATCCTGGTACGGATTATGTATAGGCAAGAGAAAGTCTTTCGTGGAGAAATCATTGGTCTATTACAGGTTTTATGGAAGCATGGTCAGATTCAAGAAGAGACTTGGGAACATGAAAAGGAAATGAAAGAGCAGTGGTCGGAACTCTTTCAGTTGGGTGAAGGTTTTCTACTTTCTAAGGACAGAAAGACCAATGGTGGGGAGAATGTAATACCCCCATTTTATAGTATGTAACCCTTTCTTGATTCTTTTAATGGATTTAAAGTTAAGGGTGTTGTATGGGAGATTTGGGAGAACTTGGAATGAAGTTTTGGGGCAAAAGGGGAAGTCACACGGGCAGTGCACGGTTTGTCTAAACCATGCGGCCAAGTTGTCCGTAGTTGGTCTTGGAGGTAGTAGCTTCTGCATAGGTGGCACACGGTTTGTCTAACCGTGCAGCCAAACCATGCGTGAAGGGTCTATCGAGGCAGTGGCTAACACACGGTTAGCGCATGGTTTGTCTAACCGTGCGAGCAAACCATGCGGTCACTTAAATGAGATCCTATAAAAGTAGATCTCACTCGTTTTTGCCTCTATGTGCCTTTTTTTCTCCTAAGCAGCCCTAACTCGGGATTTTGCTTCTCCTAAGGTCAAAGAGGGTTCTCCCGTCATTCCGGAGGTGATCTGAAGGCTTCTCTTAGCTAATTGAAGCCGGATTCTTGAGGTATGTGATCGTTCTTCATCGTTCTTGATCAGATTCTTAGATCTACTTAGATCTACTTCTCCTCTTCTGTTGGTTTCTTAGATCTACACCCGTTATGGGTATATCTATGTGTGTGGATGCCAAATATGATGATATTTGGTCTTGATCTTGCTAGGATAAGTGATCTAAGGTGGGTTTTTTGAGAATCGACCCGGGTTTCTTGAGCGTTCTTCGACCGTTGTGGTTTTCGTCAAAACCTTTGAGGTAGGAGGCTTCAATCTCGACTCCTCTTGTTAGAATTGATTGGATTAGTTTAAAATTGGTTTATTTGAATGGTTTTGATTATGAAAATCATGGAATAAATCTTATTTAGTGATGATTTATGTTTTTGATGATATTGTGAAATATTGGTGAATTTTTGTGCAAAGTGATTTGGCTTGTTGAATTTAAAATGTTTATTTTAAATTATGGATTTACTGAAATTATAGATGGTTTGATGAAAATTGGGTTTTCAATAAAAAAGTTTTTTTATTGAAATGGTTTGAGATTGAAACAACGTTGATGGATTTTGTTTTCAAAAAAAAGGGAGTTTTATTGAAATGGTTTGGAATTGAAATGGTTAAGCATTGAAATGGTTTGAATTGGTTGAACACACTTGGTTTTTGACATGATGGTTGTGTGTGTTCATGGGCATGTGGGATGGATAAGGTTTAGGAGTCTCCCCCATCAGTATTGGGATGGATAAGGGTTAGGGATCTCCCCCGTCAAACATTCATATTGCATTCAGGACGGATATGGGTTAGGGGTATCCCCCATCAGTGTTGGGATGGATAAGGGTTAGGGATCTCCCCCATCAATCATTCATGTGAATTTGGGTTGAATAAGGGTAAGAAGTCTCCCCCATCATGGTTTGTATGGATAAGGTTTAGGGCTTCTCCCCTCTTCCAGATATCATGCATGGTTGGTCGCATGGGTTGTGGAATGGTTTGGGTGTGCCAAAAAGGAATGTTTGTGAAATTATTCTTAATCTTGTTTGCTTATTTTTCTGGAAAAATAACTTTCTGGAAAAATTGGTTGCAATTTCTCTTGGTATTCCTTTGGTTATGAATGGTTTTGGAAACTTGATTATATTTAGTAATAAACTGCTTTTGAGAAAATGTTTTATATAAACTGTTTTTATATAAATGTGGCTAACTCTTCTATCCTAGTGGCGTGAGTAGGGAAGTCATTGGGGAAAATATACTGAGTTTTATAATCACCCATTCTTTGGCACATTGGTTCTTTTGAAGATGTCGTATTATGAGACACAGTAAAGGTATGGCATCTCATTAGTAGTGGTTCATGGTGATGCTTGGGAGATGTGGTGGTGCTTGGTGTGTGGATCTCAGTGTGGAGCCATGGAGTGTGTCTTGGCTTGTTTTGGGTCTTTTCTTTAGTCTTCCGCTTAGTACTCTGATATTGTGTTGGTTATGTATTCGTTTTTCATGAACAACTCCTTCATGCTTACCACCATTCAAGATGGGTTGTACACCCAGGTACACAGAAGATGTATAAGGCGTTGAAGGTGCAGTTTTGGTGGAGCGGCATGAAAAGGAAGGTGGCTGAGTTCGTCTCACGATGCTTAACTTGTCAGTAATTTAAAGCAAAGCATCAGAGACCAGATGGTATGTTACAGTATTTTCCTATCCCAGTGTAGAAATGGGATCAAATAGCAATGGATTTTGTTATAGGTGTTCCAAATGGTCTGGAAACATGATGTCATTTGGGTGATTGTAACAGCCCAAGATTTTATAAAAAATATTCTTTTTAATTTTATTAATGTCTTGTGTTGTACGCTACACCAAAAGGAGCTTGCACAACACGCATCCTTGACTTGCCTTGCATTACACGCAATCGCGACCTTCCTCGATAGCGTGTGTAATACGCAATACCGAGTTTCACTAAACAGCGATATGCTATTAAAATGTTATTAAAACTAGTCGTTATGAATAGTAATAACCACTTTTTAAAATTCTGTAAATCTTATTTTTCAAAATGAACTTCATTTTTGGATTCGGAGTATCGAATTTATCCTAAGGTGAAATTTTGGTACATTTCGGATAACTTTCATATTCTGATGAATAGTGAAAATTACTAAATTATAATTAAAAAAAAACTTTTTTAATCGAAATAATTAATAGAGATAAATTATTAATTGGAGTAGTTTTAAAGTATATTTAGAATATATTTTTACAATTTAATACAATGTTGTTCATTGGATGTAATTGCACATTTAAACCAGACATAAACAAATGTCAGTCTTTTGATAGATATTGTTTCTTAAAAACACGCTATTTGTTTTAACAGCGGGATTTAATTATAAAATTAATTAATGCAACTTCTATGTTATGAATTTGGTAAAATAGACTTCATTTTTGAATTCGGAATATGAAATATAGCTTAGGGTGAAATTTTGGCATTTTTCTGAAAAACTTCAATTTTTGATGAATAGTGAAACCACTAAGTGGTAGGTTAAAAACTGAATTTTGCATAAAACTTAATTTTACCGCTTCTGTGAATGGAATTTCGAAAATCCGACAGACACGGTTGATATCAGTAAGTAAAATGTGGTTCAATGAGATAAAAATAATTTTTTGGTGAATAGTAACTTTTTACTTTTTTTACCGCAGTTAATAGTAAATAGGGTAACTAAGGGTAAATATGATATTACTATTACCCTAACACATGTCCTAATTCTATTGGACAAGTGTAATTCGACCAAAAACAAGCTTAGGAATAAAATATGACCATTTAGGCCCACTTGGATTAGATTAGGACATTTATTATTATTTAATTCAAAGAAGAGTTAAAAGAGTTAAAATCAAAGTTTATTTACTAAAACATTTTTAATATAGGTTTATACATAAGATAAATTAGATTGTAAATATTCATTAGAAAGCTAAAAAGATTTCCTACATAATGGTATTTTATTTGTAATTTTTAGACATCAAATAATTTAATTTATTTATGACACAAAGATGATGCAGTAATTATCTTATTAATGAAATATTGACATAATTGATGTTATAAACACCAAACTGAATGTAATTTGAGACTTTTTATGAATTACACTAATTTTCTAGGTTACTATGATATATTAGTGTTGATTTAATCAACTTGGTTCGAACATATAATTCTGTTATGACTTTCACAAAAATCATATATCAAATAGTGTCAAAATTGACACAAAATAGTTTTTAAATCAAATATTATATTATTAATTGTTATTTTATTCCTAAAAATCTAAGGTTCGGCCAAATGACTTAGATAAGGATATATATATTAATAATAAACAATTTGGGGTTCGTTTGGCATGTTATAGTAAGTGTATTTACCATATAGTGAAAGAAAACAAAAAGACACGGTAAAAGTTAAATTATTTAACTTAGAGTTAAATCTAATTGATAAGGTTAAAATAAGAACCTAAACTTGTCTAAATCCTATTGGTTGATAGGATTTCGACCCATCCCCACTTTAGCTTCGAAATAAGACCCTTTGGAACCATTATAAACCGATTTTGACTTTAATATAAAATAATATTTTGAGATATTCCTAAGGTGCCCCTCTCCTCCCTTATAAAAGGACACCTCCTCCCCCTCCTCCTCACACCAATTTGAGCACTCAAGCTCGGCCAACCCCTGACAAAATCTCTTCTCCACTTCCCTAGCAACATCCTAGAGGTTCTGGTCTTCCTCAAAGACCAATTTTAGTTCCCTAAGAGGAGGTCTCCAAAAGGCGCTTCAAAGAAGAGGTAATTACCGTTACCAATTCTTTCATCTTTATTTCTTCTTCCACTTCTTCTTCTTATGTTGCTTCATTATTAAGTAATAACATCAGTATCACTCATATACTGATATGTTATTATAAGTATGAAACAACCCTATTTCACCATCTATCTATCCTACGGAAAAAGAAATCACCGCGCGTGCGTACGTACGGAATACCGTCTCCACGCCGTGGTGTAATCTATTTTCTACCACCACCTTACATGGATGGGTATAATGGTGTAAAGAATAACTATACATAGTTATTTAAACATCATATTGATTCTGATATATTGTATAATCCACTCCAATTCAATTCAATATTTATGGAAATGATATCATCGCTCGTGCGTACGTACGGACTACCGTCTCCACGACGCGATGAGATTCATTCTCCATGTTAACCATTTAAGAATGATTATAAAGTATATATAAGAAATAATAATGAAATATATGACATTATAAAGCTACTGGATTTATTTATATATATATATGTATGTCATCTACTTACTTCCATTCAAGACAATAGGGAAAGGAAAACAGCGTTCATGCGTACGTACGGACTACCGTCTCCATGAACGGTGTTTTTCATTTCATTTATCTATCTATTATATATATATATATACTGAATATATATGATATATAAATCATATTTTATATTCTTGAAGTAATTAAATCATGATATAAGTAATAATAATGTCAAGAACAACAAATCAAAACACCTACGATAAATGAAACGATTTTACCCAAAACGCTTCTTTAACATGGAATTTACAAAAGAACGGGTAATATAATGTCATAAGTGAACCATATATGATATCATAACAATGAATATGATTCTGTAATAAGTCAATAACATGATTTAAATCATTATACAGGAGGTTCAGACACTTACAAAGCAAGTCGGACCTAAGGTAAGGGAAATATCACAATCTCATTTTTTATCCGAGATTGTTTATTCGTAAGTATTTACTGGGGTGTATTTTATCATCCACATCCATGTTTCATCAATATGTAATATTATTTCCATCCACCTACAATTGTTTAAATCCATTTTTACCCTTCGGTGAGTTTTTAGTAATATGTATGAAAGGAATCTTTTGTCGTTTTTCGTACGAGGTACTTTTGACTTTTCCGACAAAAGTACGAAGAATGTTTTTTTTAACTTATACGGCACGAACGGATTTCTACTGTTTTATAAAGCCTTATTTTCATGAAGCTTCCTCTAAAAGATTTCATGACTATTTTCAATAAAATCTCTTTCTTTTAAAATTGCATGATGTTTTGTGAAAAGAAATTGATTTTGAAGAAGAAAGGATATTTTCCTCAAGAATTCAATTCAAGTGTTTTATCAAAATTATTTTCCATCTAAGATAATAAAGGGTTCTGTTTCTATCCATATTTTTACATTGATTTGACTATGTTGTGATGGAATTATGTTTATGAATTCCTTTATCTTATATGAATTGATTTATGATGTCATGATGTTTCAAGAATCCCATTTTTGTTACATGTGTTATGCGATGATGTATGTTTTATGATTATGTGGCACACATAAGAAAGGATTCATTATAAGATGGGTGGGACCTATATCTCCCTCCAATTCATTGGGTAAAGATTTTATATCTCATGAGATAGACATGGCTGGAATGGTAGGTTATACCGGTTCAGTGAAACAGGACTGAAACGAGGGCTACTCGATTCAGAAAGGGACTTTGTCCACTAAGATAGTCTTGGAAATTAGTCTTGACTAACAAGAAATGATTCTCTATGATTATGTGTGTATTCCACAAAGTTTCATGTTTTAAGTTATGATTATTGGGATTACTTTTTCACTGCCATAATTTATCACATGATTATGAAATTATGCTCTCTTTTGTAGGTTATGATTTCCAAAATGTTATGTTCTTATGAATATGATGTGATTGATATTTATTTTGTTTACCCTTACTGAGCATTTGAGCTCACCCTTTTATGTTTTTTTTCCCCAGGATATAAAGAAAGGTTTTAGGTAAAAAAAAGGGAAGGTCTTTATGGGAGATATTGAAGATCTTTCACCACGATTAGAAGATTACGTTCCGAGTTTCCAAAGACACTAAACTATTACGATCCTTGTGTGTGTGTTTTTGTTATGTACTAAGTATTCCGCAAAAGTAATGTAATGTCCATGTACGATAAGCTTCGGGTCTCTACAGTTGGTATCAGAGGAAAGGTTTAGTCAACCTTTGGAAACTAGGATGCGAAAACGTTGGTGAGATCCCTAGAGATATTTCTAAGGTATGTCTAGGGATGTCCCTAAGGTTAAGTATACGTATAGGTTATAGTACTAGAACTACGCTAACGATCATAGAATTAAACCTAAGATGTTAGATGTTCAAGGTACTTCCCCTTTATTATGTTGATTTCCCTAGCATGATTTTTGCCTCTCACACTATTCTTTTTGGGTTTTAGACGATGGCTGGAACCCGAAGGAACCGTGTTGATCAATGCAATGGACAATGCAATGATTTCCCTCCTGAACAAACAAATGTTATGGGAGATGGAGTGCAAAATCTTATTGCTATACTTACACAAGCTATGAATCATTCTGGACTTCCAAATGAGCAGAGAAGGGAACAATATTCTATTGAGTCCTTCATGAGGCAACGTCCACCTTCTTTCAGTGGGTCTTCTGATCCACTTGTGGCTGAACAATGGATCAGTACTACTGAAAAGATATTTTCAGTTCTTCAATGTTCTGAACATGATAAAGTCATCTTAGCAGTATATCGTTTGGAAGGTGAAGCTGATCAATGGTGGAATCTTATCAAGAATACGAGGCCAAGAGATGAAATTGAGTCCATGGAATGGGACGAGTTCAAGAACTTGTTTTTCAGTAAGTACTTCCCTCGTATTCTTCGAACAAAGATGGAGAAAGAGTTTCTTGAACTGAAGCAAAGGGACGATGAATCTGTTGGTACCTATGAAGCAAATTTTACAAGACTTGCAAGGTATGCTTCTGGAATTATCATCCAACCTGAAAGTAAAGTTGATCGATTTTTCAGTGGCTTAAAACCAAGTCTTCGAAGGGCATTAGCTATAAGAGACTTCAGTAGCTATGAAGAAATTGTGCGTTGTGCTATCAAGGTAGAAATGGAAGTTGGTGTTACATATCCATCTCATGGTTTTGACAAGAAACGAAAGATGGAGTTCAAGGAGAAATCTCAGAATAATGGTGAAAAGAAGATGAATGTTTCCTTATGCACAAAGTGTGGAAAGAAGCATGGTGGAGATTGTCTTAAAGGGACTAGAAAATGTTTTAAGTGTGGAAAAGAAGGTCATCGAGCAGCTGAGTGTCGAAGTAATGGAAAAAGGGTTTCTAATGATGTGAATAAAGCAAACACTGCAGAGAACGCACCGCCAACACTTCAATGCTTCAAGTGCAAGGAAATGGGGCATTATGTTAATAATTGCCCTAATCCAAGGGTTAATGATGATCAACATGAGAAACCACTGAAGGCAAAGGACAAAGGGAAATCACATGCGATCACTATTGGCAATGTTGAATATGACAACGATGTGGTGGAATGATTAAGTGTTTATGTAATTGGATTCCAAAATAATGTTGTATCATTGAGTATTGCAATATTTTTTTGATGTGGTATTCAAAGTGATTGAGATATTTTTTGGAAATAAGATGATATGCGCATAATGAAGACGAGAAAATGAAATGTTCATAAGCTCATGATTGATATAAGGACTAAGTGATATCATGGTTTGAGTATATAGAATTTTGAGGATTTTGGTAACTTTTAACTGCACTCATGTTTTCACTAAGGTATTCAAGAGAATACACGATTAAGGACTTTGAATGTTTGGAATGTGACCAACAAGACATATCTTATGATATGTGGGGATCAACGACAGTATTAAATCTCTGGTAATCGTTGTCACTATATTATGAGAGTGGACTGCAGTATTATGTATAAGCCTAAAGATTAGACTGGATTATGTTGGACATAAGTTAGTATTGTTTAAGGATAGAAGATTTTCGATATTATTGATGGGATGTTATAGTAACGTAGTTCTAGAAAAAGGGACAACCTGCAGGACGGGCGACAGCCCATCGCTTCGGACAAGGCTGTAGGAATCGAACCCACAACCGAAGTGCGACTGACCTTTATCGCCTACCACTGACCTACAGGAAGTCCCTGTTTAGTAGAAACTAGTTTTATTATATTAAGCAGTATGATATATGAAGTATAAGTCCATTTTAGAAACCATATGTGATTAATCTCACTATAGATCGACTTATGTATATAATTTTTACTAACCTTTTGTTTGAGACAGATGGAATGACTCGTCATTCTATCACATGATCTGCTAACACTTCACGAATAACAAATTCAACTTCATTTATTTAAGAGATGAAGTGGAAATTGTTCAAGGCACGAACAATAGTGAGATTGTACCAAAATAAAGTAAGTATTTATTCTAAATCAAATTTTCAACTTTAGGGAAATGATCTTGAAAACCAAAAATGTTGTCCTAGTGATCTTATACCTGATGAATCAGATGGTACCTTATATCATCACAAATCTATGGATTTGTGATTATTGGCTTTTCCATAGCCATGTTCTCTACCACTCTCCATCAGAACATGATGGTTAGATTTCTCTTCCATATCCATATTTTCACCTATGTGGAAACCCAATGATTTGTTTATTTGGGTAACCGTTACGTTTCATACTTTTGTTTTTAAAGATTAGTTTTGATATTCCTTTTTACGATGTGGGTTTCTATTAAAGAAACTTTCGAATAGTAAACCATTTATAACCCCGACGAATTTCGAGGGCGAAATTCATTTTAAGGGGGGTAGAATGTAACAGCCCAAGATTTTATAAAAAATATTCTTTTTAATTTTATTAATGTCTTGTGTTGTACGCTACACCAAAAGGAGCTTGCACAACACGCATCCTTGACTTGCCTTGCATTACACGCAATCGCGACCTTCCTCGATAGCGTGTGTAATACGCAATACCGAGTTTCACTAAACAGCGATATGCTATTAAAATGTTATTAAAACTAGCCGTTATGAATAGTAATAACCACTTTTTAAAATTCTGTAAATCTTATTTTTCAAAATGAACTTCATTTTTGGATTCGGAGTATCGAATTTAGCCTAAGGTGAAATTTTGGTACATTTCGGATAACTTTCATATTCTGATGAATAGTGAAAATTACTAAATTATAATTAAAAAACAACTTTTTTAATCGAAATATTTAATAGTGATAAATTATTAATTGGAGTAGTTTTAAAGTATATTTAGAATATATTTTTACAATTTAATACAATGTTGTTCATTGGATGTAATTGCACATTTAAACCAGACATAAACAAATGTCAGTCTTTTGATAGATATTGTTTCTTAAAAACACGCTATTTGTTTTAACAGCGGGATTTAATTATAAAATTAATTAATGCAACTTCTATGTTATGAATTTGGTAAAATAGACTTCATTTTTGAATTCGGAATATGAAATATAGCTTAGGGTGAAATTTTGGCATTTTTCTGAAAAACTTCAATTTTTGATGAATAGTGAAACCACTAAGTGGTAGGTTAAAAACTGAATTTTGCATAAAACTTAATTTTACCGCTTCTGTGAATGGAATTTCGAAAATCCGACAGACACGGTTGATATCAGTAAGTAAAATGTGGTTCAATGAGATAAAAATAATTTTTTGGTGAATAGTAACTTTTTACTTTTTTTACCGCAGTTAATAGTAAATAGGGTAACTAAGGGTAAATATGATATTACTATTACACTAACACATGTTCTAATTCTATTGGACAAGTGTAATTCGACCAAAAACAAGGTTAGGAATAAAATATGACCATTTAGGCCCACTTGGATTAGATTAGGACATTTATTATTATTTAATTCAAAGAAGAGTTAAAAGAGTTAAAATCAAAGTTTATTTACTAAAACATTTTTAATATAGGTTTATACATAAGATAAATTAGATTGTAAATATTCATTAGAAAGCTAAAAAGATTTCCTACATAATGGTATTTTATTTGTAATTTTTAGACATCAAATAAGTTAATTTATTTATGACACAAAGGTGATGCAGTAATTATCTTATTAATGAAATATTGACATAATTGATGTTATAAACACCAAACTGAATGTAATTTGAGACTTTTTATGAATTCCACTAATTTTCTATGTTACTATGATATATTATTGTTGATTTAATCAACTTGTTTCGAACATATAATTCTGTTATGACTTTCACAAAAATCATATATCAAATAGAGTCAAAATTGACACAAAATAGTTTTTAAATCAAATATTATATTATTAATTGTTATTTTATTCCTAAAAATCTAAGGTTCGGCCAAATGACTTAGATAAGGATATATATATTAATAATAAACAATTTGGGGTTCTTTTGGCATGTTATAGTAAGTGTATTTACCATATAGTGAAAGAAAACAAAAAGACGCGGTAAAAGTTAAATTATTTAACTTAGAGTTAAATCTAATTGATAAGGTTAAAATAAGAACCTAAACTTGTCTAAATCCTATTGGTTTATAGGATTTAGACCCATCCCCACTTTATCTTCGAAATAAGACCCTTTGGAACCATTATAAACCGATTTTGACTTTAATATAAAATAATATTTTGAGATATTCCTAAGGTTCCCCTCTCCTCCCTTATAAAAGGACACCTCCTCCCCCTCCTCCTCACACCAATTTGAGCACTCAAGCTCGGCCAACCCCTGCCAAAATATCTTCTCCACTTCCATAGCAACATCCTAGAGGTTCTGGTTTTCCTCAAAGACCAATTTTAGTTCCCTAAGAGGAGGTCTCCAAAAGGCGCTTCAAAGAAGAGGTAATTACCGTTACCAATTCTTTCATCTTTATTTCTTCTTCCACTTCTTCTTCTTAGGTTGTTTCATTATTAAGTAATAACATCAGTATCACTCATATACTGATATTTTATTATAAGTATGAAACAACCCTATTTCACCATCTATCTATCCTATGGAAAAAGAAATCACCGCGCGTGCGTACGTACGGAATACCGTCTCCACGCCGTGGTGTAATCTATTTTCTACCACCACCTTACATGGATGGGTATAATGGTGTAAAGAATAACTATACATAGTTATTTAAACATCATATTGATTCTGATATATTGTATAATCCACTCCAATTCAATTCAATATTTATGGAAATGATATCATCGCTCGTGCGTACGTACGGACTACCGTCTCCACGACGCGATGAGATTCATTCTCCATGTTAACCATTTAAGAATGATTATAAAGTATATATAAGAAATAATAATTAAATATATGACATTATAAAGCTACTGGATTTATGTATATATATATATGTATGTCATCTACTTACTTCCATTCAAGACAATAGGGAAAGGAAAACAGCGTTCATGCGTACGTACGGACTACCGTCTCCATGAACGGTGTTTTTCATTTCATTTATCTATCTATTATATATATATATATATACTGAATATATATGATATATAAATCATATTTTATATTCTGGAAGTAAGTAAATCATGATATAAGTAATAATAATGTCAAGAACAACCAATCAAAACACCTACGATAAATGAAACGATTTTACCCAAAACGCTTCTTTAACATGGAATTTACAAAAGAACGGGTAATATAATGTCATAAGTGAACCATATATGATATAATAACAATGAATATGATTCTGTAATAAGTCAATAACATGATTTAAATCATTATACAGGAGGTTCAGACACTTACAAAGCAAGTCGGACCTAAGGTAAGGGAAATATCACAATCTCATTTTTTATCCGAGATTGTTTATTCGTAAGTATTTACTGGGGTGTATTTTATCATCCACATCCATGTTTCATCAATATGTAATATTATTTCCATCCACCTACAATTTTTTAAATCCATTTTTACCCTTCGGTGAGTTTTTAGTAATATGTATGAAAGGAATCTTTTGTCGTTTTTCGTACGAGGTACTTTTGACTTTTCCGACAAAAGTATGAAGAATGTTTTTTTTAACTTATACGGCACGAACGGATTTCTACTGTTTTATAAAGCCTTATTTTCATGAAGCTTCCTCTAAAAGATTTCATGACTATTTTCAATAAAATCTCTTTCTTTTAAAATTGCATGATGTTTTGTGAAAAGAAATTGATTTTGAAGAAGAAAGGATATTTTCCTCAAGAATTCAATTCAAGTGTTTTATCAAAATTATTTTCCATCTAAGATAATAAAGGGTTCTGTTTCTATCCATATTTTTACATTGATTTGACTATGTTGTGATGGAATTATGTTTATGAATTCCTTTATCTTATATGAATTGATTTATGATGTAATGATGTTTCAAGAATCCCATTTTTGTTACATGTGTTATGCGATGATGTATGTTTTATGATTATGTGGCACACATAAGAAAGGATTCATTATAAGATGGGTGGGACCTATATCTCCCTCCAATTCATTGGGTAAAGATTTTATATCTCATGAGATAGACATGGCTGGAATGGTAGGTTATACCGGTTCAGTGAAACAGGACTGAAACGAGGGCTACTCGATTCAGAAAGGGACTTTGTCCACTAAGATAGTCTTGGAAATTAGTCTTGACTAACAAGAAATGATTCTCTATGATTATGTGTGTATTCCACAAAGTTTCATGTTTTAAGTTATGATTATTGGGATTACTTTTTCACTGCCATAATTTATCCCATGATTATGAAATTATGCTCTCTTTTGCAGGTTATGATTTCCAAAATGTTATGTTCTTATGAATATGATGTGATTGATATTTATTTTGTTTACCCTTACTGAGCATTTGAGCTCACCCTTTTATGTTTTTTTCCCCAGGATATAAAGAAAGGTTTTAGGTAAAAAAAAGGGAAGGTCTTTATGGGAGATATTGAAGATCTTTCACCACGATTAGAAGATTACGTTCCGAGTTTCCAAAGACACTAAACTATTACGATCCTTGTGTGTGTGTTTTTGTTATGTACTAAGTATTCCGCAAAATTAATGTAATGTCCATGTACGATAAGCTTCGGGTCTCTACAGTGATAGTGGATTTTCTAACAAAGTTGGCACATTTCATCCCTATTCGTGAAACCCATACGGTGGAATATATTTCAAAAATATATATCCAAGAAGTGGTAAAGAGGAATGGTGTACCAGTGTCTATAGTCTCAGATAGAGATCTGAGGTCCACATCTCGTTTCTGGAAATCATTACAGCAATCCCTCAGAACTCTGTTGACTATGAGCACAGCGTATCATCCTCAGACGGATGGGCAATCTGAGCGGATGATACAAACTTTTGAAGATATGTTTCGGGATTTTGTAATGGACTTCAGTGGATCATGGGAGGATCATATACCCTTAGTTTAGTTCTCATAAAATAACAGTTATCAATCCTCGATACGCATGGCTTCGTTTGAATCGTTGTATGGGCGTCCTTTTCATTCTCCACTATGCTGGGTGGAAATGGGTGAAACTTCACTAGATGTGCCAATAATTGTCCAAGAG
Source organism: Viscum album (assembly GCA_963277665.1). NCBI lineage: Eukaryota > Viridiplantae > Streptophyta > Magnoliopsida > Santalales > Viscaceae > Viscum > Viscum album. The sequence continues at coordinate 556,670,362 of OY728137.1, forward strand.
ACAACAGAGAAGATCCAGTTTATTAGAAAGAGGATGGAGATAGCTCAGAGTCATCAGAAATCTTATTCACATCACCGTTGAAGACCGTTGTCATTCTTTGTGGGTGATCATGTCTTCTTAAGTATCTCTACAAGGCTTGGACATCATCGTTTTGGGAAGTAGGGCATGTTATCTCCTAGATAAATTGTCCCTTTTGAGATACTATAATGGGTTGGAGAGGTGGAATATCAGTTGGCATTACCACCATGGTTTATTTTGGTTCATAATGTGTTCCATGTATCTCAGTTGAAAAAGTATCAGCCTGGTCCTGACCATGTAATCAGTTGGGATCACGTTGACCTAGAACTGGATGATTTGTTGATACATATCCCGGTACGGATTGTGGATAGGCATGAGAAAGTCTTTCATGGAAAAATAATTGGTCTAGTGTGGGTTTTATGGCAGCATGCTCAGATTCAGTAAGAGACTTGGGAACGTGAAAAGGAAATGAAAGAGCAGTGGCTGGAACTCTTTCAGTTGGGTGAAGGTTTTCTAATTTCCGAGGATGAAAAGACCAATTTTGGGTAGAATTTAGTACCATTGGTTTCTTTTATGTAACCCTTTCTTTATTATTTTAATGGATTTAAAGTTAAGGGTGTTGTATGGGAGAGTCGGGAGAACTTGGAATGAAATTTTGAGGCAAAAGGGGAAGTCACACGGGCGGCGCACGGTTTGTTTAAACCATGCGGCCAAGCCATGTGTAGATGGTCTTGGAGGCAGTAGCTTCCACATGGGTGGTTCATGGTTTGTATAACCAAGTGGCCAAACTGTGCATAAAGGGTCTGTCGAGGCAGTGGCTAACACACGGTTAGTGCACAGTTTTTCTAATCATGTGAGCAAACTGTGCGGCCACTTAAATGAGATCCTATAAAAGTGGATCTCACACATTCTTTCCTCTAAGTGCCTTGTTTTTTCACCTAAGTGGCCCTAACATGGGATTTTTCTTCTCCTAAGGTCAAAGAGGGTTCTCCCATCATTCCAGAGGTGATCCTAAGGCCTCTCTTGGCAAATCGAAGCCAGATTCTTGGGGTATGTGATCGTTCTTCATCATTCTTGATCGGATTCTTTGATCTACTTAGATCTACGTATCTTCTTCTCTTGGTTTCTTAGATCTATGCCCATTATGGGTAGATCTAACTGTGTGGATACCAAATATGATGATATTTGGTCTTGATCTTGCTAGGAGAAGTGATCTAAGGTGGGTTTTTGGAGAATCGACCTGGGTTTCTTGATCATTCTTCAACCATTGTGGTTTTCGTCAAAATATTTGAGGTAGGAGGATTCAATCTTGACTCCTCTTGTTAGAATTTATTGGCTTAGTTTCAAATTAGTTTATTTGAATGGTTTTGATTGTGAAAAGCATGGAATAAATCTTCTTTAGTGATGATTTATGATTTTTATGAGATTGTGAAATCTTGGTGAATTGTTGTGCAAAGTGATTTGGCTTGTTGAATTTAAAATGTTTATTTTAAATTATGGATTTGATGAAATTGTAGATGGTTTAAGGAAAAGTGGGTTTTCAATATAGAAAAGTGTTTTATTGAAATGGTTTGAGATTGAAACGACGTTGATGGATTTGGTTTTCAACAAAAAGGGAGTTTTATTGAAATGGTTTGGAATTGAAATGGTTAAGCATTAAAATGGTTTGAATTGGTTGAACACACTTAGTTTTTGACATGATGTTTGTGTGTGTTCATGATCAGGTGGGATGGATAAGGGTTAGGAGTCTCCCCCATCAGTGTTGGGATGGATAAGGGTTAGGTCTCTCCCCCGTCAAACATTCATATTGCATTCGGGACGGATAAGGGTTAGGGGTCTCCCCCATCAATGTTAGGATGGATAAGGGTTAGGGCTCTCCCTCGTAAATCATTCATGTGTATTTGGGTTGGATAAGGGTAATAAGTCTCCCCCATCATGGTTTGGATGGATAAGGGTTAGGGCTTGTCCCCTCTTCCAGGTAGCATGCATGGTTGGTTGCATGGGTTGTGGAATGGTTTGGGTGTTCCAAAAAGGAATGTTTGTGAAATGGTTCTTAAGTTTGTTTGGTTATTTTTCTAGAAAAATAACTTGCTAGAAAAATTGGTTTCAATTGCTCTTGGAATTACTTTGGTTATGAATGGTTTTGGAAACTTGTTTATATTTAGTTATAAACTTATTTTGAGAAAAAAATTTATATAAACTGTTTTTATATAAATGTGGATAACTCTTCTATCCTAGTGGCATGAGTAGAGTAGTAATTGGAGAAAACCTACTGAGTTTTATACTCACCCATACTTTGGCGCATTGGTGCTTTTGCAGATGTCATATTTTGAGACACAGGTAAAGGTATGGCATCTCATTACTAGTGGTTCATGGTGATTCTTGGGAGATGTGGTGGTGCTTGGTGCATGGAGTTTGGTGTGGAGTCATGGAGTGTGTCCTAGCCTATTTTGGGTCTTTTGTTTAGTCTTCCGCTTGGTACTCTGATATTGTTTTGATTATGTATTGGTTTGTGGAACAGTTTAGTTCTCTTTTGGTAATACATGAGTTGGTTGTTTCATTAACATGCATCATATAGTGGTTGTTAGTGATGTTTTGGTTGGTTTATTTCTCAAATAGTAAATTTTCCCCCACTTTCATTGAAACCCTTCGGCATTTATTACCAGCCTTTGGCACCTTGGGGATGTCGCTTAAGGCCTAGTAATGACTCATTGTACTCTCAAGCCAATGAGAATTGGTGGGTCATTACACCCTCAATAAAGCATTCCCCCACTAAGTGTATATGAACCCCTCACACAACATTCGATTGAATCCACCATAACCCAAGTCAATCGTAACCCACTTGTTTATAAAAAAACTAAGTTTTATTCCCCCTTATCCCCCTATAATTTAATGGCCAATCTAGACATTTAATAGAGAAATTGGAATGTAGGTCCCAGTTTCCTTATTTCTAAAGTCTTTAAAACCTCATCATGAGTCCCATAATTTTCCTAATCCTCAACATGAACCCCCCCCCCCCTCAAACTAAAAATTCCCCTATGCACAAAATTTAATTTTAAGGCATCAAATTCATTTATTCATTTTCTCCTTTTATGTCCATTTTTTCAAAAATAATATAATCACCAGAAATGCATTTTATGATCCATAAAATCACAAGCAAGACCTAAAATCATAAAACTCTAGAGAAAGGTACAACCACCCACCCCAATCACATATTTGAGGACTAATTTGGAAAATGTAAAATGACCATCATAGACAAATTGTGCCCTCAACTATGAAACCTCCAAGAAAACACTTCAAAATTGGGGAAAATATCATCCAAATACTTATGATCTCAATCCAAATAAAAATTGATAAAAACATGAAGAGATTACTAATTAATAAATTCTTAACTTTTTTATTAAAAAAAACACATGAGAGAGGTGGAGAGGAGGTGATCTTGCAGCCCGTCAAGAGGAGGGAAAACCGCTACCTCTTCACACTAAGGAGAGGACCCTGATGATGACTGCTAGGATGTGGGATACCCTAATCACTACTACCAATTTCTATTGCGCTAAGTTTCCCCCATGTTTTCACCCCATTGGACCCCAAGGTTTCTCGCCCATCCAAAATCTAGCATCATGGTGAAAATTATTATTTTTTTAAGTATTCGTTTGTTTATACATTTATGTGGTTTTTTATTAAATGATATTTTGTATAATTTTATTTACTAGATTTAATAGTTAACTAGTATTCCCCCCAAGCATTTTCATAATAAAAAAATAGATGAGAAATCTTATATGTTTATCAAATCTTATACAAAATACTTATAGTAACATATAATGAAAATAGGACATATAGAATGAATATTATAGAGTATACTAAAAATATGGAAACAATATTTGATAGGGGAAAATTATTTTAAGGTAAAAATGTATATTCAATTTCATTATACAATAAATTCAAAATGATTATGTAGTGATAAAAGGGGGGAGGATAATGCAGTAATTAAAAGGGAGAGTTACCAGTAAGCTAAATGCAGAATATAATTTCCATTGTTCAATGGATTTGTTGGCATATTTTTTGGATAAACTAAAACTTTAGTAAACTAAAAGTGTAGCATACACATATAGAATACATATATCGACTGACATTAAATTTAAAGTGTATATAGAATATGTGCAGTATACACGTACAGAAGACATATAGTGACTGCCATTAAATTAAGAGTGCATACAGAATATGAATACATGAAATGCATACAAGAAATGAACACTAACTGGAATCAAGGAAATTGGTAAAAACTATGCATAAAAATAATTTGATATTCTTATAAGTGAAAAGTTTTTTTCAATAAATGCATACAGAATTTGGAAACTAATTATGATTGTATAGCTTGGTCACTGTGTGTAAAATATGAAAACTAAAGTTGATTCTATAGCATGATAGTTGTGTATATGATATTATTATATAGTAAATGCATATAGAATATGCACAAGGTAAATGTGATATTATGATCACCCTGTATTCAATTTCATCATACAAGAAATTCATAAGGATTATGCAAAAAATATAAAGGGGACAATTACCAGTAGGAAAAATGCACAGTTGTCATTGTTCAATAGACCCGTTGATAGAAGCTTCAGAATAAAATAAAATTTTATGCACATAGTAAATGGGATAGTGTGTTCAATGTGTATTAAATTTCATTATACAATAAATATATAAGAATAAAACAAAATTAAAGGGGACAATAACCAGTAGGGCAAATTCGTAGTATATAGGGAAGGCATACATATTGTGTACAATGTAAATGGAATAGTATGATCAGTATGTATAAAAAAAGATTTCATAGAAAATGCATAAATAATATACATAAAATAAGGGAGATAGTTATCAGCACACTAGAGTAGTATTAAAATTATCTTTATTTAAATATTCGGTGATAGAAGTTTCAGGATAAACTGAAAGTTAATAAGGAATCATTTTTTCCAAATCTGAAGTTGTAGTAAACTGAAAGTGCAGTATACAATTACAAAAGTTGAGATTACATTAAAATTAAATTGTGCTCTGTTATAAATAAATTACATTGAAAATCCATATATAATATGAAGGGAAGTTACCTCAGTAGGTCAAATGAAAGTAAAATATATTGTTTGTGTATTTATGTTGGTAAATGTTGAATACATTGAAGAGACGATTGGATACACTATAACATATGCACTGTAAAAGTATGACACCAGTTTTAGGGGTGTAAGAAATGAAGTAGCACATTTTAATAAAGGAGGCAATAGTTAAAAAAAGATGAAATTGGTGAAGGATGTGGTTTATGGATGGAAAAATAAAATGGTAATAACAAAGATCATGCTTTTAGGGTGAGGAAGACATGGTATTTTTAGAGGAGTAAACTAACAATTCATGTATTTCTACAACCAAAAGGTGTTCACGATAAGATGAATCAATCATTAGGATGAAGCTAGGAGCATTGAAATTGAATGGTGGAAGGTGGCACAGATCGAAGAAATCAGAACTGTGTTGAAGAAAGAAGCTGGGGTTTGGATGTAGAACAGGGAGGGGGGAGGCCGGTGCAATGAAATGGTAAAGTGGATGGAAGTGATAATTAAATGGAGCGCTTGATGGTGGTGATGATAGAATAGGATCAAATAGGTCAGAAGGAGGGAGACTCTAGGGCTATAAGGGAGAACAGGGGGAGAGTGTTCAGCCGTGTCAGAATGGAAATAAAAGCGGAAGATGGAAGGGTTTGGATGCAGAGGAGGCGATGTGTGTGAAGGGAAGGATGTGATTTAGTATTGATAATTGATAGTGGATTTATATGATTGTTTTGGTAATTATATATTTATTATTTAATTTTTTTCAGTTATAATTATATTATAAATAATATAGTTTTTTATTAAACTATAATAGCATTTAAATAAAATATTATTTTTATATAAAAACTTATATTTTTCTAAATTTTAAACTTCTTCAATGGAAATTTTTTTAATTGTCATAAAATTTCATATTTAAAGTTGTTTTAAATTCTATAAATATTTTTTAAAAATAAATTTATTCAATTTTCCAAGAAATATATTAATTTTTCTTAAATTATATTTTTTTTATTTTTAGTTACTTTTAAATTTATTTTTTTTTATAACAAAACAAATTTATTTTTATGAATTATGGTTGTTTTTAAAAGGATTAAAATACAAAATATTTATATTATAAGTTGTTTAGTATTGAGCCAATATATCATGTTATGTCATAATTTTATAAACAAATGATGAAAATACATGAGTTCCTCAAACAGTAACATTATTTATTGGAAATTGTAAGTTGAGTATCTATAATTACCAGGCTATGGGTGATTGCAATAGTTGAGCGAAGGGTTTTCCACAAAGATCGAATGGTGGTGGAATCAGATCAATTTCTTGAACTCATTTATACAAAGTTGGGATGGGGTCACTTGGAAAGTACTGATAAATTTTTTCTCTTCTTCTTTCATTTCATAATAAAAGTATCAATGTTTCTCTCATTGGGAAGGACAAGTCCTGAACTATGTAAACTCTTTGGTTGTCAATCAGTGTGAGTGTTTTTCAGTTTGTATGTTCTTTTTTGTTAGTTTTTTTCATGTTAGAGTGTGATGATTCAGTGCATGGTTGTGATGGTTTATCATTTCAATTCTAGATAAACCAGTTTCAAGCACTGATATATTGAAAAGGTCCATGATTTGTTATGAAATTGAAGTTCTACAATGCATATTCTAGATTGTGGGTTCCTAGTGCCAACAAGAGGTATCAGAGCTTGTGGTTTGGTAAATATAAGTGCACATGGTTTCAACAATAAACACTTTTGGTAACATAGTTGGGTTTCTATGGGGTTGATTAACACTTAATAAAAATAGTATAAGATAAAGAAATTATAAACCTAGGATCTCCATGGAAGAGATATGAAACAACATAAAAATGGAAATGAATAATTGTTGTAAACGTGTGTACCGTTTACTAAAGAAGTTTATGAAACATTCTTGATCTTCATCAACAATCACTAAAGTGGTAGACGAATGTCTCCTACCTCTATAGGTATCCACGAGTCATGTAGAATATTTTATCATACATATGTGATCCTCATTCACTCTAAGTTTTTGAACAAGCACAGTTTCATAAACTACCATCATATGACAGTGGATTTATATATCCAAGATTATTCCCCTCATATGTCACTTGCATTAACTCGCATGTTGCAATGCATGTGTTAATGTTTTGGTTAGTTCATGCATTGCATGCATGAATGCAACTCATATCCTACGTTTCATCTTATGAAACAGTTATTAATGATATCCTATGTGGAAGACATCATTAAATGATAATATTTATCATTTAACACCCAACGATCGAAGACTAGTTGCATCGTATTCATGTTGTAAGCCCATTATATGTAGTTAATAAAGGTATCAATTCACACAAAGAAAGTTGGTGGGCTAGAGATTTACTTTTTTTTATCACTAGAGTGAAGAAACTTCATCATCTTCAATGATCTGAGCCTCAATAATATCTAAGGATCACATGTGAATTATCAAATCACTAGATTAAAAATGAATGAATACCTCATAATGATTGAAGCGCAAATGACTGCAGCTCGTCACTGGTGACCATTGCTTGAAGGATCCAAGATCAAACTCCTATAGATCTTCCGAACATGCTTAAATAATAAAACTAAATTCCAATCTTTTAATTTCAAGCACTAGCACAGAGCTCTAATGATTCCTTCGATGTCGCGATGATCACTTTGATCTTGTCCCTTCGATTCACAAAGGCATTCTTGGATCAAATGCTTGGATGACATATATCTCTCTATAAGAAGGGGGAGGAGAGAGATGATCTTAATCCATTGAAATTAATAATTATTATAGATTAAATATCTCTCTTTTAATTATATAGTGGGAGGTTAAATACCTAGAAAGGGTTCTCGACCCCCATAAATTCAACGTCCACCAAATAAGTAATAAATGACATGTTGTGACAAACCAAATGTGTTATAAAAATCATGTATATTTTATCACATACTTTTAATATATAATAAATATATTACATGATAAAATAGAGTCATTAAATTGACTCAAATTCCCCACAATATTAAACGAACCTTGAATATTAAAATAATATTAATTCATATAATATTTTTTATGTATTTAATTAAATACCTGTAAATACATTTAATAAATAAATTCGACCTAATTATTCTATACTCAAATAATAATGAATTTATTTATTCATCAGTTATTGATTAGTTAGACAACTCTTAGACCCCATAGTAGGGCCCACCATGTATAATATATCTATTCACCCAAATAGGGAAGATTCTTGAATACGCTATTATGTGTTCCCCTATAAGCCCTTATCTAGATATCAGTGAATACTATTCATAGACCAGGAGTGGAGTCTAGAAACCCATAAAAACCCTTAAAGAGATAATAATTAGTCATAGTAATGACAACCATCCCATGAACACAAACTTTATAATATAATCTCTTTGTCTCGCGATATCTATTAAAGAAGGATTCAAAACTTGTGTCATCATCCATTATTTCTTTATTATTTATTGATCAAACTAAACACAACTACCTTCAACTTATTTGGATAAGGATTTATAAAGTTACTACCATCCTGATCAACTAGTCCCAAGATATCACTTCCTCAAATAAAAATCGACAATTTTTATCTTGACCATTCAACCAATGTCATGCTACTAATGATGCACCCAACACTAGATACCTCACCACAACTTCAATGTTGTGGTTTTTATATTTCATAAAAGTAAATGATCAAATGATACACATTGATAATGATCTCAAGTTAAGAGACCAATACACATGTTCATAGATAGAAACAACCAATGACACCTGAAACATGTGGTGTTTCTATTTGTAGATCTATCCTCATGATCTCACCTATTAGAGATCACCAATTATGAACTTCGTGATATGTATAAATGAATATCTTCCCCCAAAACCTTATAGTCATACATCAACCATGTACAGTCATTTTATGTATCTAGAAATCATGAAATAAGTTTAAGATTAATGTTAGAGTATCTCAAGGTTATCATTATAGCCTGAGAACTATTATATCATTTTGACATGATAGATAATCTAGGGAAATTACCATTTAAATAGTGGATGCATAAATATAAACACTATAATGGTAAGTTTACATCATGTATAACTCACTGTATACATGGTAAGGTAATCGAAAAGTACTGTTCAAGTTGGGTATAGGGAACCCACTATTACAACACTCCAACTTTAACTAGATACAACTTGATAACCATCCATGTTATCTCTCACATGATAAGATCATGTTCTTATTGAGTTGTGGTTTTAATCATGGGCCTACCACATTTCCACTATGTGGCTATTCTATTATCTTCGACCTCACCTCTTTGAGTAAGACTTCTCAAGAGATATAAACCCCGTGTATATATCCTTTTGTTCACTGTCCAAACTTGACATCTTGGATAGTACCGGTAATAAAATTATCATAAATTATATTATGGTAAAACTTTACTTACTAGTTACAATTCTAAGAACTAGAAAAAATCATTGCGTAATATGCATAGCTTATTTAATTTCCTTAGAGGTTGCAATGTACTTAGTATTTTTAGGTATGTCTACAACTAGCTTGAATGATATTGTATTACTCATTACCTTATCATAACTATGATATCATATCACATTGATCTATAGGAAGACTGGTTTTTATCCACTTATAACTTGTATCTCGTCCTCTCTACATACCAGGTGCATACCTTTTAAACTTGATCAAGTAAAATTGGATAGTTCTGACTGATTCCCTTATAATTCACCTGTATAAAACTGATATTTACCTACCATAAAGTTTATGTTGACAATATCATTTCTTATACATATAATGGAATACATGATTTATTCATGAAATAATCTTACGGAATTCAACTCACCACATCAATCTTCTCCTATGACCCATACATGTCTACTTGGACAGATTTATTCCATGTGACATTGGTAAAAATTCTCTCTCAAACTATTCCAACATGTATTTTATCAACACCATGTCAGTATATGTACTTTTACTTGGTCTAATAAATAATTATATCTACCTTAGTAGATCTCGTTTGCTAGAACTTTGGTTTCTAATTTAAGTTAATATCTAGAGATTTACTTCCATTATGGTCTTAAATAATTGTAAGACAAATAATTGTTTACCATATGTTATCAAACATATTTTACATGGAAACATTGGTTGCCCTGCTAAAATTTGGTAGAAATATGGAAAATATTTATTAAAAATGAATATTCTATAATATTGTTGCTTAATTCAATCCTAAACTATATTTTAGTAACTTTCACCCCTTATTGGAATCATATGATGTCACCTTCCCATTTCAGTTGTGTCGTATAGACACCTTCCATGATTTCTGGTCTTGACATCTAATTCCTAATTTAATTTTCATATAAAGTATTCCTGATAAGTAAAATTCTAATGGATCTAGGTATGTTGACTTGGAATAACTGATCAATCCTTATTAGTGCCATGCTTGCACCATCCATGTATAGTTTCACTTGAATACCCACCATAGTATTCAAAATAATAATCCACTTATACATTGATACATGGAATCCATTATTTAATTTCAATTGATCATATCAATATTAGCTAATTTTCATATACCTCTCACTTGTAGTAATTATTATTCTCAATAAATAATGTATCATCAATTGAAGTGAATATAAAACCATTATTATGGTTTTAACCTTCCTACACAGTATGTGTCTCTGGAACATTCTCTTTACACATGATCTTCTAGAACTTGTTCTTATTCCAACAACTTGTGCATTTATGGAATTGACTAATTACTCCCTCTATCTCAAATATATATATGTACCCTTTTATAGAGATATAGTCTATAACTTATCTACTCTTTTCTATCTTAGGGATTTAAGTAACATCCTTATAAAACTTTAGGATAAGTACTTTAGATGCACATTGTGTTTCTCTTGATGTGGGTTTGTTTATATCCACAACAAAATCTTTTCATCTAAACACATGTTCTTCTAACATAATGGATTTATTTCATGCTATAAATCATATGATATCCATTTTTCATTATATTTGGCATATGGTTATGGGATAATTCTATTATTTGTGATACATGTCTTGAAAAACAATGGAATTATATACAATGGAAATAAATTTTAACATTGATTGTCCTTTTACTTACATCATGACTCTCATGTGTATATGAGAATGTGTATTTAGGAATTACTCCATGCTAAAAAAAATTGGTCAGTACTAACATGTAAGACTCATCATTTATCCTCCTTATTATCATCATAGCTTTTATGTAGATAAGGTAATGTGCATTTAGGAATTACTCCACACTACATTATAATGATCAATGAATGCTTAGTCAAGACATTCTTTGGAACACAGACCTAAATAAACTCAAATATTATGACCATGCATATATCATACTTCATTTTCATATTCCTTAATAAAAACTTAAAGGAGATTGTGTACTATAGTTACCACTAGCTTACCCTTGTAATATTTTATGCTCTCTAGCTGAACAAATTCTGAATGTTTTGTGGCCTACCTTTATTTCTAAAGATTTATTTGTCCAAAACTAAGTACATAAGAGTGTCTATATTACCTAATGTATTGAAATACAAAGATTCTAAAACCATAATGAGTATATACTTGAAAACTACTTAGTTTTTATTTACAAAGTACTATCTTTCCATGACTGGGTATATAAGCCTTACATTTTATATTCATCACTGAACTATTGGTTGAGTACAAACAAAATTCATTCCTAAAATGGAATAATGTCTCCTAGTGTCCAAAGAAAACATGAGATAAATGTTTTGGTGATACAATAAATGTTAAAATAGAATCATTAAACTCGGAAATATAGAAGTTGTGTACTTCTCACCACTAACTTAAGAACCACCCTTTATCAGCCAGTAGGACAACACACCTTACTTATTATAATGTTTCTTTTCTTACTTCATTACTGTATTAAAATACACATATGTGATAGGAATGTTGTATTCAATACCCAAAAATTATTAATGAAAAATTACATATAATTGATTAATATACTTAATGAATAAGTGTGTAACAACCTGACCTAGATTCCACTAAATCGGTGCTCTGAGACATTCGCAACGAGGCCTCAAGTGTACCTCTCCATACGCCATAGGATTCCAACTAGAAATGAGATCCTAGGGTGAATTTGAATACCTTTCTTAGGAAAGGTTCTATAATTTTTTCTACCATATTTTATAAAATTGTGTTTTACATTATATTACTTGTTTCTACAACTTTTTTATTTTAGTTGTTCATTTTAAAGAAAGTTTACTTTTTTATAATAATGTTTCTTACTCTAGTTATAAAGTATATTAGTATAACTCTTTTCCTAATAGACTTTATTGAAATAATTTGTTGGGAAAACTGTAAGTTTAAATTTTCATAAACAACAATTCACCCCCTATTATAGTATTTGTAATACTATTATGATCTCACATTCCATCAAATAGAGATTTATCAAGTATATTGGATGTATGTGTACCAAGTACATAAAATAGACACTTACAAAGTACATCAGATGGATGTGTAAAAAAACTATCATATAAAATTATTACAAAGTCCTTCAAATAGAGTTTTATGAATTCCATTGGATAAATTTCATTATATGGAGTTCTACAAAGTCCATCATACAAGAGTCCATCAGATGGAGACTTACAAAGTCTATCAGATGAAGTTTTACTTGAAAAATTGGAAGGAGATATAAACAATATAACAGATGAAGACTTATCATTTCTACTAGATGAAATATTTTAAATAATTGTAATAGTGATACACCTAATGAACATCATACATAGTGATATTATGATGAACTTTTTGGGAGAATAAGATTATTGTCCAATTTCATTGAAACTGGTCCCGATAAGTGTAGAATCCAACCATTAGAATAATTTCTATAAATAGGGTCGTAACCTCAAGGAGAATAAGAAGATTGATAATTTATGATCTAAAGTTGTCATTGAAACTTTGTGACATCTTGTTACTGAATGCGCTTCAATTATAATCTTTAGAGAGTTTTCCTTAAAGCATCATTTATGAGGATTTAATTGTAAATGATTTAACGTTTATCTATTGTAATTATTTTTTATTCGATCATGTGATTGATGGCTCTCGAGTATAGAGAGACAAAGTTTGTCTGATCCATTGGATTGAGGGCTCCCAAATATAGGGAGAGAGAGATTTGTCCAATCATGTGGATCAAGGGATTTCTAGGCTATAAAGATAAACCTTCCAATAGGTTTATAATCAGGTATACCTTTATTCATGTTCATATACTTCCTTATTACTTTGGGTGAAAGTGAATACCTTTCTTAAGAAAGGGTCTGTAAGTTTTGTTACCAATTTTTATAAAAGTTTTTTTTACTTTGTTATGCTTTTTTATACAAGTTTCTTATTTACACTATGAATTTTATAGAAATTTTATATTGTTTTATGATATTCCTAATATGAAAAATATAATTTACACATTTTATTGAGTATAAAACCCATTTTCACTGGATATTTGTTGAATTTTTAAAGAATCGAATAACAACTAATAAGGGGGTGTTGAATCAGTTGTTCACTTTTTATAAGTTTCAAGAATTTTAAAATTTTAATCCCTATAACCTGTTAAATTTCATTACCTTATAATATTTTAGTAAACACTCATGCATGAAAAAGTAGGAAAGAAATTAAAGCACACAAGATTTACATGGTTTAGCCTCAATGTGAGAACCTAAATCCTTGCCATTTCTACTCCCGTGGGTCTATGAAAATTCAATATTATGAAAAAGTGAATAAAAATTGTGCCAAATCCCATTAGAAACCTTAATATATTGATAGGAATTATTATACTGACTCCTTTAATTTTACAAAGTTTTCTTACAAACAATTGAGCCACAAAAGTAAAGATCACAAAAACTTTTTCTCCTCAAAACTCTGTCCAAAACCTCAGTCCAATGACCCTGGGTCTGATTGCCTTAGTCAGATTGAATTACTACGATGGTCTCATTATGATTAACCTTTTTCTCAAAATAAATTTCTCAAACTCTACTCAAATACTCAGTTCAATCTTCCTCAGTCTGTTCTTCCTTAGTCTAGTGAGAAAACTTTCAGTTGTCTGATCCTCTAATGAGATCTCTCTATAGAAAGAACTTTAATTCAAACTATAACTCAACCTTTATATCACTCTACCTTTTTTAAAATGAAATGGATGAAAAGTATGAATGTACTGTGCAACTATTTATAGGCACTCGAGAATGGAAAAGGTGGAAAACTAAAAAACTTTTCCAGCTTACTCAAATTCAAAAACTCAGATCTGCAGTGCTCCGTCTCTTATGAATTTCTAAACAACACTAATCTCGATGAATATTGCACTTCATGTCGATGGATCTGAGACTGAATATGTGTCTGATCAATAACATTAAATTTCTAAAAACTTCTGTGACTGGTGCTGCCCAATCCAATACTCTGCATCTAGTGCTACTTAATTCGATCCTCTAAGTACAAAAAATAACTTTCTCAAAAACAAAACTTTTCTCCCACTTTATGTTTGGGTGTAAACATTTAGCAACATTCACCGATTTTAAAAAACATTATTTTAAAAAAGATTGGTTGTCAAAAAATTCAAAAAAATTATTAAAACAAAACATCCCAAAGTTTCTTCAATCTCCTCTTTTGGATTTGTTTGACAAATTTCATTAAAAAAATTTAAAACTCACCATTATTCAAACACTCAAAAAAATTCACAACAAATTTTTAAAACAACTAAAAGTTTTTGACTTTTACCAAAACATATCCTTTCTCAAAAGAGAGTGTCCTAACATCACACTAATGGAAAAAGTAATTTTTTTTGAAGGAATTCCATCCCTTAGTGATAGGAAAATTTTATGACCATGTAAAGATAAAATACCCTTCACTTTTACCGTTTATCACCCTTTTTTTATCACACCCTTGATTTTATCTCCCTAATTATATTATAACTACAGATTTAGATTCATAAAAAAAGATAATTAAAAACTTTTTACAAAGTAAAAAGTTATTACTTTCTCTCCCTTTTTCAAAATAATCTAAATCATAGTGGGGGACTTCCTTATGAGATTTAGGAATCCATTAAATGAGGTTAGATGTGAAGTTGCAGCCTAAACTCAACAAACCATTCTTTTGGAATTTATTTTTTAAGGATATCAACAATTTGATGCTTCATTGAGATATATTCCAGAAAAACATCTCCAGCAGTAGATTTCTCTTTTATAAAGTGAAACTTCATATCAATTTTTTTTATCTTGAATGTTGCACCGGATTTTTAGAAAAATCAATTTCACTATGATTATCACAATGTATCTTCAATGGTTTAGAAATATTTACTTTCAAATATTCCAACTAAACTTTCAACTGCAATATCTAAGTACAAGCCTGAATATCTTCAAAATATTATGATTTCACTATGTTCAAAGTTACTGAACTTTTATTTTTACTATTCAAACTTACATAATATTCACCCAAGAAAAATTTTCCTCTTGAGGTTGATTTTATATCATTACAATATCCAACCTAATCATAATTAATATAATAATGAAACTTAATCTCATAATTTATTTTTTATAAAAACCCATGTGAAGCTATTCCTTTTACATGTCTCAAAATTCTCTTTATTGTCAACATATGTGATTTTTTCGGATTACTTTGATACTTGGAACATAAAAATCACAACATAAACAATATAGGTCCTTGAGGTTGTAAGGTAAGTCTTTCTAATTCACACTTATTCTATAATAATCTTTACTCAGCTTTATCCCCACTCAGATAGGAGCAGAAACTTCTTTGGATTCTTCCATGCTAAACTTTTTTAACAATTCCCAGGTATACTTTTCTTGATATAGGAAAATGTATTTTTTTGAACTTATAATAAAATGAAGACTATCAATTATCCTAACATTAACATCTCAAAGTTCATTTTCATTTATTCAGAAAATTTTTACAAACATATTATCTATCCCTAGAAAAAATTATATCATCCACATAAATAATTAGGATTAAAGTTCCAAATTAAACATATTTCATCTGTAAGTTGATATCAACTTTTCCTTTAGAAAAATTCAACATTCTCAAATAATTTTGAATCTTATAATACCATTTATGTAGATATTGTGTCATCCCATATAAAGATTTATCCAATCTACAAACTTTGTTTCCATACTCATCATGTAGAAACCCACAAGGTTGTTCAATATTAACTTCTTCTTCAATTTCTCTATCGAGAAATGATGAATTTGCATCCATATGATATACTTTGTATTTCTAGAGAGCATCCACTGCTAGAAACATTCTCATAGTTTCTAACCTATCAATGGGGGTAAAGGTTTCATCAAAATCCACACCTTCCACCTATGCATAGCCTTTACAAACAAGTCTAGCTTTGTTTCTTGAAACATCTCCATGTTCATTCAACTTGTCTCTGTACACCCATTTTGTTCCGATAATATTTATACCTTTTGAACATGGTACAAGTTCCCATGTTTCATTTTTCTCAATTTGATCCAACTTTTCATTTATATCATCCAATCATTCTTTGTTTTGAATAGATTTTAAAACTGATTCCGGTTCCATATTTTGAGATAAGTGAATTTTGATTCTCTAATATCAATGTTATTATGGTCTAAACTAGAGACTTTAGATTCTCAATTATGTTTTCAATCTCAATATGATTTTTTAAAGTTTTAAGTTTTAAAGTTTATTTTTAGCTTAACTTTCCTCATCACATGATTCTTCAGAATCTTGATAAGTCTATTTTTTATCATTCTCACTTTTATTAGAAACCTTCAGTTTATCATTCTCAACATTATCAATAAGTTTTGTTTTATTTTCAATAACATTTACATCATATGAATCCACTAACTTTTATAAACATTTTTTCTAACATTTGTAACTTCTTCCAGTAGGTGAATAACCCATAAATATTCCTACTTCAGCTTTCTCTTCAAACTTTCCAAGATCTGAATTTTTTATTTTTAGAAAACATAAAATTCCAAAGACCTTGAAGTATTTTAATGTAGGTGTTCTGTTATACCTAATTTCTTAAGAAGTCATGTTAGTTTTCAGTTTCAAAAAGCATCTATTTTGAACATGCACAGCAATTCTAAAAACTTCTCTCCAGAAGGACTTTGAAAGTTTATATTCTACTAATATACTTCTTCCCAATTCCACAATAATCCTATTCTTTCTTTATGCTACCCCATTTTGTTTTGGATTATAGGAATCACTATACTGATGGTTGATACCATGCTTTATCATATAAGTTTCAAAACTATTTCTTCTGAATTTGGTATCATTATATGTTCTCAACTTCTTTATATAAACCACCATTTATTTATCAACTTCTTTTTTGAAAAACCTAAACATTTCAACAGCCTCTGAATTGTGTTTCATAAACATGATGTTTGTCATCCGAGTGAAATCATCAATAAAAATGATAAAGTATAAATTTTCCTTTATTGATTGATGTCTCATCATCCCACATAAATCAGAATGAATAAGTTCAAAATGCCTGGAAGACTGAATCTCAACTATCTTATTAATTTCATTAATCATGTTAATTTTTTGAAAAGTAAAATAAACATATTCATATCTTCTTTTCAATTATGGAAAATAATGGACAACATCAACTTTAGAAATTTTATTCATGTTTTTATTCCCAAGTCTTTAGTGCCACAATTTTTTTTCATATTTATCACTCATGTAATAGGAGTTATTAAATTATCCTATTTGAAAAATATTACCACTAGTTATTTATCCTTTTATGATAAATTTTCTATCTTTCACACTTATGATGATATGAGAATATTTTATGAAAATCACTTCTTTTCCATCATCACAAAGTTAACATACACAAATAAAGTTATTTTTATCCCAACAACAAATAAAACATCCTCAGATTTAAAATTTTCTACTTCAATCTTAGTCATTCTGATTCCTCTTATTTTTAAGGAGATGTTATTCATGAAAGTAACACCACCCCCATAATGTTTTTCAAAAGTTTCAAGATTTTTAAATCAACTGTCAGGTGTAAAGAAAATCACTATCAAGTATCCATGGTTTTTTATTTTTTTACTTTCTTTCAAGGAAGTCTCAATAACAAAAGTTATTTCTTCAACTTTCTTCTTTCCTGCTTCCTTTTATTTTTTAGCATAGAAAACTTGTCATAGAAGAGTAGTCAAAAATTATTCAGAAAAATGACCTAGTTGATCACATCTTACACAAACTTCTTTCAAATAATCAAACTGATTTTTCATTAGAAAGTTTCTAATATATTGAGAATTAAATTTTTCAACTTTCTGTAACTTAGGGAAGTTACTCATTCTAATTTAACTATTTCTTTCACTCTGTTCAAACTTTATTCTGGGAATAGATAAGTTATGCCAACAATTATAAGCCTTTTTACCATATATTCCATAGCACTAACAATAACCATCAAATCCTAATTTTCTATTTAAGTAATATATTTCTCTATAGGAACTTTTTTGAGGTTCAAACCTTCTTTCTTCTCTAACATAATCTGGGCATGGACCATCTTTCCTACCAAGGGAGTTTTCAACTTTTGTAGATGTGATGGGTTTCTTACATCTCTTCTAAACACATGATTTTCCAACATTTTTCTTCTCACCTAAAATGTTTGAAAAATCAATTGCAGTATTATTTTTGGTGGGTAATGATTTCACTTAATTCTATATTTAAAGTTTCTTGGAAAATTTAAAAGTCTTGGATTTTACTTCTGAATATTTTTTGAAGTTTTCATTCATCTTTTTCAAGGTACTTTTGAACTCAATAAATTTTTATTGAAACATTTCAACTTATTATTCCATATATTTTATCTTATTACTGAGATCTTCAACCATATTTTCCTTTTCATAAATTCTAATTTTGTAACTTAATATCTCTTGGATGTATTCTTCCTCTTTCTTGAAAACAACTTTTTCACCTTCAGAAAATTTTAAACCATATTTCTTTATCATTATGATTTCATTATTGAGAGATTTATTTCTCTCAAGACATGTAACAAGTTCTGTTCTGAGATGATACTCTATAAAATACTCTTCTCCTCCTTATTCACTAATTGAGGAGTATTCAACTTTATCAACATTTTTAATGAATGTTCTGAACTTTTATAAACTTTCATCCTTGAAGGAAAAAATTTCAGTTGATTTTAATTTATCTTTCTTACTCAGCATAATCCTTTTGTATCCATTTAACTTATTCTTATATTTTTTGGATGCCTTTTATTATTTAGAACCTTTGTTCCACTTCTTCCATCGTGGTTTTTCATTATAATTATCTCGATATTCTCCAACTTTATTAGGGAAATTCATAGCAAAGTGTCTGATTCCACAATAGTCAAAACATTTAAGAGTAGGTTTACCTCCATACTTTCATGTTCCTCTTCAATAGTTCTTAGATATAAGAGGCATGATTTTTTCATTCAACTCATCACCCTATTTATCTTTGGAGTCACAAGGATTAACATATTCAACATCTTGTATTTTCTTTTTTTCTCATGGATTCAAAATCCATTTCATCTTTCATATTATTTTCAAACATCAGAGCTTTCCTCATTTCATAAGCAACAATATAGTTATGCAATTCATCAAGATATAAATCATCCTTATCTTTTAAAGAGGAAATTTTAGAATCAAACTTGTTTAGAAATTTTCTCATAAGTTTCTTCACTATTTTAGAATCTTTAATAACTTCTCTAAATCCTCTTATGTTTCAAACAATTTAATTTACCTTGGTTAAGTATTCATTAATATTTTCTTTATCTATCATTTTTATGTCTTCAAACTTACTATTCCATATTTGTAGACTTGCTTCATTTACTTTAGTATTCCCTTCAAAAATACTTTGCAAATTGTCCCACATACTCTTTGATGTTTTGAGACCCATCACCTTCAGATAAAAATTTTATAATAGAGACATAAGAATAACATTCCTAGATTTTCCATTAACTTCAATATTTATCTTATCAAAAAAAGTCATTAGGGAATCTTTTTTAGTAGGTGGAAACTCAATTGTGTCAGCATCGACAACTTCCAGGACAAGAGATAGAAGATAAGGAATCATCCCATTTTTCTATCCATAATAATTTTTTCCACAAAATATAGGAATTCCTTTATTATTGACATAATTGATATTATCCATGATAAGGATTCAATAAGGGAACCTCTGCGCAGATACCAATTGAAGTTCCAAAGGATCAAATGACAACTAAGAAGGGGGGTTGAATCAGTTGTTCAATTTTTTATAAGTTTCAATAATTTTTAAAACTTAACCCATGTAACCTATTAAATTTCATTACCTTATCATATTTTAGTAAATAATCATGCTTGAAAAATTATGAAAGAAAGTAAAACACACAGTATTTATAAGGTTTGGCCTCAATGTGAGAACCTACATCCTTTCCATAGCCACTCTTATGGGTCAATGTAAATTAAATATTATGAAGAAGTGAATACAACTTATTAAAACTCCTTTTAGACACCTTATATCATCTGATATGAATGATTATATAAACTTTGATCAGTTTACAAAGTTTTCTTACAAACAATTGAGCCACAAAAGAAAATATCACAAAAACATTTTCTCCACAAAACTCTATCCAGAACCTCAGTTTGATAACCATGGGTCAGACTTCTTCACTCTGATTGACTAATTATGATGGAATCATTATGATGAACCCTTTTCTAAAAATAAATTTCTCAAACTCTACTCAATTTCTCAATCCAATCTTCTTTAATCTGATCTTCCTCAGTCCTGTGAGAAAAATTTTAACTGTCAGATCTTTTAATGAGATATATGTCTGAAAATAACTATGATTCAAACTCTTAATAAACCTCTGTATTTCCCCACCTTTTTCACACATTAAAAGGATGAAAAGTATGAATGTATTTTGCAACTATTTATAGGCATCCCATAATGACAAATAAGAAACCAAAAAACTTTTCATGCTTACCCAAATTCCAAAACTATGAGATCTATAGTGCTCTGCCTTTTCTGAATTTCTAACCAACACTAAGTATGATTAATCTTACACTTCATGATGATGGATATGAGGCCGATGATGTGTTTGATCAAGAAATTTAACTTTATGGTTACTTCTTCAACCATTGTTTCTCAATCCGATACTATGCATTTGGTGTTGCTCAATTTGATCCTATGAGCCTAGAAAACAACTTTCTCAAAATCAAAACTTTTCTCCCCCTTTATACTTGGGTTTCAACATTCAACAACTTTAACTTATTTTTCAAAATCATTCTTTTACAAAATATTATTCATCAAAAAATAAAAAAAAAATTGTTAAAACAAAACATCACAAAAGTTCTTTAGTTATTTTATGGAACAAATGGTTTATTTTAGTGTTTATGGATGGTTTTTTAGGAGTTTACGATGAAAGAATACATTGAGGATGAATTAGAACAAAAAATTAAATTAAATTCCATGTAATTAATAAACACACGTCATGTACATTTTCAAGATGCATAGCTCAACAAGCCTGATAACACTCCCAAGTCGCCAACCAAACCTCACACATTGTGTACTTTATAACACATGGCCTATACTCCCATTCCATAAGTAGTTAGTGATTGAAAGTGAGAATACATGACACGTATATCAGAACCATGTGACATGTACTTCAACCAATTGACCATAGACATGTATAATTTAATGGGCAACACAGTTGGCCACTTACTGGTAGGGAAAACTAAGAAAAGGCTAGTTGGTCAGAGTACACACCATGTACTTTTTAGTACACATAATGTGGTATTTTCTCTATAAATTCATAGTCAAACCTCTAAATTAATTATAGGCTATTCAAGGGGGAGGTTTTTCCACTATGCTGATTTTATCCTTCCCCAAATATGATAGGAATTTCTTCATATTTTCTTCTCATTTTAGTGTAATTATTATCTTCTCCTCTTACTCTCATATCCATGGCAGGGGTTGAGTTTGTACTCAACCCACACACTGTGACCATGGTCATAAGAGGGTAATTTCTATGCATTTTATTTGTAATAAGGTTATGGGTGTGTCATAATAAAACTTTCGGTGTGTTTCTTTTTTGTTATGATTTTTTTATAATCACTTTAATAATTAAATTTCCAATTTCACTAGTTATGTAATATCATACCAAGAATGACACTATTAGGGAAACTAAAGTAGTTACAATAGATGAACCCATGACCATTGGGTGAGTATGTTGCCACTATTTTAGGGGTATTTTATTAAACATATTTTAAAAAAATCAAACACATGACCAAGGGATTCATGGTTGAAATACATAGTTATTTATTACCATACTAGGAAATAATAACATAATTGAATCCCCATGGTTAATTATTTCATAAATGATTTTAAATATTAAGTAATAAATTTTGAAATTAAATTTAATCGAATTAAAAACCCCGAAACACTTTTTTTATAGGTTTTTTCTCCCTTTTCTACTTCCAGTTACTTTCACAAATCAATTCAATTACTTCATCACTTCAGCACCATTTTATTCTCAATAATTGGATGATTATTGATGAATTAAACCTAAGATTTATTCTCTCTTGTTCTCTATGGGATTGACCCTGATTTCCACTATCTACCCAATTAGTTGGTTTGGGGAATTAATGTGGTGTGTCTCGTGATGATAATACTAAATTCTATCTCTATTGTTGGGGAATCAAGAGAAATCAGCACTATGAATCTTGAGATAAGGCTAGTTTATTCATATTTTTCTTTTTTCATTTATTATTTTTTTTCTTGGGTACCTTGATCTAGTATATGAATGGATGTACATCCAAATAGAGGTTTCCTTGCTTTTCCTGAAGAGGATATTTATCTGTATGATCTATCATTGTCATACCCTTATTTAGAAGAATATTATTCATACATGGATGGTGGGTTCTAATATGAGGATTAACCATGTACATTCTACACCCAACCTTTTCTTCTTTTCTGAAAAAATTCTCAGATAACACTAAAAAATTATTATCAATGATGAAAATCTTTACCACTCACCAATTAGAACAAACTGAAAGGTTGAGATGACTTATAAATGTGGTAACAAAACATTATGAGATAATTAAAAATATGGATGAGTCAGTTGAGTGTGAATTTGGGTGTTCTTTTTCTAATTCATTTTAGGAATTATGAAATGATGAAGACCCAATTTATTTTGATTTAAATGTTTCTGAAAATGATTTTTCAAATACTAAACTTCAAAATGGGACTACAATATGTCATGCTATTAAAGAATATGACCATTTTTTTATTTTTAATCCCTCAATTGATTTTTTACCTGATTTAGAGGATCCTTAAAATTCTGTGCCAAAGGAATTATTATTAACTATTTATTATTATATAAAATTATAAAAAATGGGTCAAAAAGAATGAATTTTTCACCAAAGGAGGGTGTAAATGGATTCAAACTGCTGATGGATCAGATACACTCTAGTGACCATTCCATTAATACAGGCTTCATTCCTATTAATTTATCAAAAATACTTTTATTTATGCTAAAATTAATATTATAATATACACGAAACAAAAAAGTAAAAAATATTTATTATAGAGATACACGCCATGTAATTCCATTTTATTCACATTGCAACAATAGTTTTAAGAAAATAATGGAAAAAGAAGAAAGGGATGTTGCACGATGTGTAAAGAAGTACATGAAATTTACTTATTGAATATAAGAGAGAGAGAGAGATGGAGAGAGAGTGATAGAGAGAGAGAGAAAGAGTCTGGATTGCCTCACAGATTGTGCCTTTATTTTAGATCTTTGGATCGAATTGAGTAAGGGTGCCTACCTGTAATCTAAGAGGGTGTGGATTTCATTGTGTGAACTTGAACGATTCTATGCCACTAGTTTGGCACACTACTTGGAGTTTTTTGAGCCTTATCTCTCTCATAATCATTTAGTTTCACCTAAGTGGATAGACTATCTCATGCTTATTCGCGTGGGAATAGTCCATAAGCGAGGGAGAACTTACATTATCATGTAGGACTACTTCAAATTAGCTATGGTGATAGAGGACCCACATGCCCGTAAGGGTGTTTCTCCTCCTATACCACCACCACCACCACCTCCTCCACCAGAGCACCATTTCTCTTCATCCCTTCTTCTGTTGACCCCACATCCTGCACCATTACACTTACTTACTCATCCACATCCCCACTTATACTCATACCCCTGGATGATTCCCAGTATTCTTCATGCTTCAACACCATCGAATTTTTCCTTGACACCATGGATAGACACCTTAATCAGATGGAGGGCATGCTGGGTATTCTTCTACAACACATGGGTCTTGCATTTCCATAGGCACCTGCTTCTCAGCCAAACCCTCAGCCATTAGCCCCGACCACCGATTTTTTGTTCCTTTATTTTTATGGAATAGGTATCATTGCACCTCTTAGGGACCCCAATCCTTCAGCTATGATAGCAGAGTAGGTTATGGGCCACATCGTGCTGACACCCACTTCAGACGCTCCTACCCTACAGGATCCCCTAACATCAAACAATGTCTCTCCTGACACCAATCAATGGTTGATTCTTTCATGTAGTTTTTCATTTATATACATCTATGTTTGTTTTTTAAAATAATTATTTACAAATATACATACTACTTTTTCCATTGCATCAATAGTCATAGTTACTCTAGAGCATTATGGGCATCTTATTTGGACTTCTTTCCACTTTTCAATATCACTACAAAAAGATTATTATATTTTGTAGTTATTTTTATTCTATTTCTTTATATCACTCCTTTTTTTACTCCCTTGGTATGGTTTGTTGTATCATTTCATATCCCTTTATCCTACTTAGTGTTTTACTTGGAGTACCTAGTGAAGTATTAAGTGTGGGGGAGTGTCTCTCAACTACACTAGTCTTTTTTCATTTTAACCAATCTAGAATACATCATTAATTAGATGATATATTTTAAAATATACAATTTCTTTAATTAATTAAAATTATAAATAATAAATACATAGGTGTTCATTTTGAAAGTTAAATGATTATTTTAATTTTTAAAGTGTTTTAAAATGATTTATAATATAGTTTTAATTATTTATATTAATTAATAGAAAATTAAATTTATTAGTCTAATTATTTATATTAATTTCATGACCTGATTGGCCTAATTTTTAGGCTCATTATCAAGAGGTATTCTGATCCCTTTTTCATGTTCTTTCTTATAACCTATTTCTAGATAGATTCTTAAGATATTCAAGAACATGAATTTTTTATTATCAAAACATGAATATTTTTAATCACATTCAAATGAATGAGGAATTTGATTGATATCTCCATACCCTTTTTATTTTGAGACCCACCCTACATTTTATCTCTTAAAACTCATAGAAACCATGAATTGAATTGATATGAAGACACATTACAAGACTAATTATTTTTTCCCACCCCAATTCTTTAATTATAGTTCATGATTTTACACTTTAACTTTAAAGAGGGAATTTGGTGATCCATGGTACATTTTAGTAAGAAACCATGAAATAAAGTACGGGGGGAGAGTCTCTTTTTAATCTAGGTTAAAGTGTTCAAAAACCACCATTCCTTGTGTTTCTAAGTATCCTCTCTCTAAAAAAATTATTTTTGAAAATTTGAAAAATTTAAAAGAGACCCATATTCATTCATTACAATCACAAATGGTTTGTGAACCTATGTTGGAAAGGAAAGAGAATGTTTATGTTGATCTTTGAATATTTTGGAAGGGATGTATTTTTATAAATATTTTTCATTGAATATCATGATTTATTGTTAAATAATTCATCCTCCTTTTACAAGTCTCTGAGATTATTTTTAAATCATTAATTACCTACTCTTTTCCTCAGAATCATCAGCTTCTTAATGAAAGACCTCATGATTTTTATGACTAAATTTTTAAGTAGATATATAGATTAATTTAAATATTATAGATAGATTTCATATACTTGAGATTGAGAATAACTCTAATTTTATAATCTTGAGATATGATTGAATTGTTTTTCTATTAAGGTAAATCATCAAGTGACATGATTATTTATGAAACTTGAAAATTTTGAATAAAAGAGGTCAATATTCTTTAATTAAATTATATATGAGGAATGATTACAACACCTTAAGAATTGAATAAGGTTTGTTCTTTTTGAAATCCTTTAATATGACTATTATATTTATAATTTTAATTAATTGAATGCTCCCCCTTTAGAGTATGAATCCTTTATAATTTTATGTTGATATTTTCTTGAGGGCAAGAAAATGACTAAGTGTGATATTTTGATATTCCCAATATTTCCATACAAATCCACACATTGTATTGAGTAAAAAACTTATTTTCACTAGATATTTGTTGTTTTATGGATCAAATTATTTATTTTTGTGTTTATGGATTATTTTTAAATAATTTCTAGTGAAAGAAAAAATAAAATATGAATTAGAGTAAAAACTAAATTTACACATCATGTAATTAATAAAAAAACATTGTGTGCTTTTTTAAGATGCACAGCTCAGCCAGCCTGAGTGCATGTCCAAGTCACTAACTGAACCTCACACGCTCTGTACTTTATGGAATACACCATGTAATCCCATTCTAGACGTGGTTGGTGACTAAAATCAAGCATACATGTCATGTATATTGGTTTCACGAACCATTTAATTCCACCAATCAACCACCAAAACATGGCGGAATGGTTGGCCACCTACCAGTGGAGAAAACTAAGAAAAAGGCTGGCTGACTAGAGTACACACCATGTACTTTTTATTACTTTTCATGTGATATTTTCTATATAAATTCATGGTAAGACCTTTGAATTAAGCATTGGATATTCAAGTGGAGGTGCCTCCACTCTACCAATTTTATCCTTCCTCAAAGCCAGTCAGAATTTCTTCTCATTTTAATCTCATTTTAGTGTAATTCTTATCATCCCTCCTCTTCCTCTAATATCCATGGTAGGGGTTTAGTTTTTACTCAACCCACACACTATGACCATGGTCATAAGAGGGTAATTTATACATTTTGGGGTTGTAATAAGTTTATGGGTGTATTTTAATAGAAATTATGGTGTGTTTAATTTTATTATGTTGTTTGTTTTATAATCCATTTAATGATTAAATTTCCAACTGCACTAATTATTTCATATTAGACCAAGGATAACACAACTTAGGAAACTAAAGGAGTTATAAAAAATGAACCCATGAACAACATGTCAGTCTACTACCACTATTTTAGGGGTATTGTTTTAAATTTATTTTTAAGAAATCAATCACTAAGCCAAGGGATTGACATTTGAAATACATAGTTATTTTTTATTAGGCCAAGAAACAGTAATATAACTGAATCCCCATGGTAAAATATTTCATAACTAATTTTAAATACTAAGTAATGACTTTTATGATTAACTCTAATCGAATTGAAAACACTAACACACTTATTTTCTAGGTTTCCTTCTCTATTTTCTATTTTCAATTATTCTCACAAATAAATTTAATTTATTCATCTCTTCACCACCATTTTCATTATGAATAATTGACTGATTCTCACTGACTTACGCTCAACCCCTCCTTCTATTAGCTACCTAGTTAGTTGTTTTAAGGAATTAATTTGTCACATCTCATGATGGGTCTTCCATTTTGTATAAACTTGTTCCTAACTCTAGTTATAAAGTATATAGATACAACTCATTGTCTGATGGACTTTTTTAAAACTAGGTGTTTGTAAAATTTTAAATTTAAATTTTTATAAACTTCAATTCACCCTACTCTTATAGTATTATTGATACTCTTATGATCTCACATTTGGTATCAGATTATGTCTCTAAATATATTACACTAACACTATTGGTAGAGAAGAGTATTTTGTTTTGTAATGGGAGGTTTAATAGTTGATACTCTAAAAAATATCAATCCCAGTAGACCAATAATTTTTTATGGTGCTAACTATAAATATTGGAAAGATTGAATAAAGACATTTATTATAAACATTGGTGTGGAATTTTTTTTATAATTACTAAAAGTTACAAAATTTCTAATAAGGAAGTTACAACCTTTATTAGAGAGGAAAATTCAAAATATCATTTGAACTATAGGGTTCATAATAATTTATTATGTTCTTTAATAAAGAACTTTTATATCCAGATATCTTCTTGTGAGATAGAGAATAATATTTTTAAAAGGCTCAAAGGTACTCATTTTAGATCATCTAAGGTTTTGGAAACCAGAAGAGTTATACTTCATGCGAACTATTAGGATTTTGATTTATTACCAAGTGAGTCAGTTACTTAGATGCATCATCATTTCATGACAAGTATAAATAGTTTTAAATCTCTTAGTGAGAAAGAGTTATTAGATGAATAGATTAAAAAAATATTATTTATATCATGCCCAAGGAATTATAGTATAAAAGAACAGTTATAGATGATACTAAGCATCTGACTAAGCTGAGTTTGGATGATTTTATTAGAAATTTCATGTAGTATGAGAGTATGTTAAAAAGAGACACTGAGAAAGAGAATAAAGAATAATGGTGTTTCTTTTCTTATTTTATGACAACTAAAACTAATAAATATGATGGTGGTGAGAATTTTTTTAAATCTTTTAAATATAATAATAAATTCAAGGTTAAATCATGTATTAGTTTTTAGAAGAAATTGAAAATGTTCTTGCCTAGATATCAAAGAGAATAAATAAGATTATTGGGAAGAGAAATTTTTATTATAAGTATAAGAAGAATAAAAAATACATAAGTGAAAAAAAGGATATATTATTTTATAGTTTATCAGAATTCAAGATCAACTTACTGACATTTTTATAAAACCTCTCAATTTTGAAAGATTTGAATATATTAAACCAAATTATGAATGATCAAAATAAGGTGATCATTTATCCACTTCTTTTTTACCTATCTCTTTATAGTGAAAAACTCCCCAAGAAAGGGGTTTGAAATTTGTTACTTTGTTTTTATTATTATTTTACCCTGTTATAAAAATCTCCAAATATAGTTTTTTTAGGAAGTTTTTTTAGTTTCATAGAAATGAGGTTCATATAAATTTTCATTGGACTGACTATGTTCCACTAACTTTTGTAATATATCATTACTGAGTGCACTTCAATTGTAATTGTTAGATATTTTTCATTAAAGAATCATTTATAAGGATTTTATTGTAAATTCTTTAAGGTTTTTCTATTGTAATTATTGTTTATTCGATCATGTGATTAAGGTATCTAAAGGATAGAGTGAAAAAAAATTTGTTTGATCTATTTGATCAAGGGATATTAGGGATAGGGAGATAGAGATTTATTAAATTAGGTGGATCGAGGGCTTCTTAGGCTAGAAATACAGACCTTATGATAGGTTTATAATCACGGATACCTTCATTTGGGTTCATAGGATTCTCTATCACCTTGGGTGAAAGTAAAGACCTTTCTTAGTAAAGGTTCTATAAGTTTTTTTACCATATTTTATAAAAGCATGTTTTAATTTTTTATACTTGTTTCTAAAAGTTTCTTATTTTTATTGTGCATTTTATAGAAATTTTATATGGAATTGTATAAAATGGTTTCTAAATCTGGTTATAAAGTATATTTGTAGAACACTTTTTATGATATACATTCTTAAAATAAGGTATTATAAAAATTAAAATTTTAAAGTTTTATAAACTAAAATTTACACCCTCTTGTAGTATTGTTGATAATCCTATTATCCCATATGATTTTTGAGTCAAAATAATTCTTTTTAACCTTAATTTTGAAAATAAAAACTCACTCTTTAAATATTTTCATATTTATAATATTTATCTTTCTAAAGTTATAAAGTTTTTTTAGGAAAGTAATCAGTTCTAGAAAACTTATAAATTCAGTTATATCAGATGAACATTTATTATGCATATCAAATAGAAGAGTACCAAGTACATTAAAAATACATGTATAAATTACATCGGATAGACATATACAAATTATATCAAAAAGAAAGCTTATAAAGTCCATCAAATAGACTTTTATGAAGTCCAACAGATAGAGTTATAAAAATTCCATCATAAAGATTTCATCAGATAGAGATGTACAAGTCTACCATATGGAGTTTTACTAATCCTACTTGACAAACACATATAAACTATACCAAGCAAATAATTATCATTTATACCAAACAGAATATTCTAAATCATATTAATGGTGCTACTATTAAAGACCATCATACAAAGTTATGTTGTGATTAACTCATAAAGTGAAGAATATTTTTATCTAGTGTCATTACAACTGATATTGATAAGTGAAAATTCTGATTGTTTAAATCATGTTTATAAATAGGACTGTAAGCTCAATGAGAAAAATATTTTCCAACTAGATTTTTCAATATGATGATATAATGTTGTTGTTGAAGTTTTATAAAATCTTATTACAGGGTGTGATTCAATTTTAATCTTTATATATTTTCCTTAAACAACCATTTTTGAAGATTTTATTATAAATAATTTAAGTTTTTTCATTTTTAATAATTTTTTTTCGATCATGTGATCAAGGGATCTCAGGGATAGAGAAACAAAAGTTTGTATGATCTATTTGATCTAGGGATCCTAGAGATATATAGAGAGGGATTTGTCTAATCAAGTGGATTGAGGGATTCCATTGATTGTAATATAGTCCTTTCGATAGGTCTATAATAGAGGATACCTTAATTTAGGTTCATATACTTCCTTATCACTTTGAGTGAAAGTGAAGACCTTTCTTAAGAAAGATTCTGTAAGTTTTGTTACCATATTTTATAAAAGTGTGTTCTACTTTTTTATAATTGTTTTTAAAAGTTTCTTATTTCCACTATGATTTTATAGATAGTTTTTATTGTTATTTGTAAACTTTTTCCCCACTCTTGTTATGAATTATATCGATACAACTCTTTATCTAATAGAATTTCTTAAAACCATGGTGTTGGGAAAATTATAAGTTTAAATTTTTATAAACTATAATTCACCCCCTCTTGTAGTTTTTTTAATACTCTTAAAAACTCATATTTGGTTTGATCATCCCACAACCATTCATTTTCACAAATTTTTTAAACATTTTAATAAGTCCTTTACTCTTAGAATTTCCACCTTTTCTATTTTTGGTTTTACTGTGGTAACTAATTTTTACTTAAGTAATTAACTTTTAATGGCTAGAAAATAGACTTGATTACATAATTTTGACCTAATTATTTCAAATATGAAATCCTTTTTATCATATGAAATTTCTATGTGTAAGAAATATTTATTTTAACATTAGCACATGTAATGTGTAAAACCCCATTTTTAAGAAAAGTGTATTTTTAAACTTAAAATTTATGTATAGGATAAAATTATCACTTTATTTAATTTTTATGATATAAATTGGTTTACTATAAAAAAATTATGTGTATTTAAAAAAATGGAAAAACCAAATTTTACCAAAATATTATTCAATTAAAAGAAACAACCAAAAATATATTTTATTATAAAATATTACTTAATTTTCTAAAATATTAATCATAGGTTTTTTAAATTCAAAATATTATTATTAAAATTTATATTTTAACTTATTAAAAACATATTTTACCAATTAAAATATTTTATACACTTCTAGGTCTTTCTTATAGTTTCATAAAATTCATTATTTTAGTAAAAACTATATTTTAACTATTCGCTTATAATCAACTATTTTAGAAAAAATAAAAAATTTATAATAATATATTTTTTACATTATAAATTTATAAATTATTTTTTTTATATAATTAAAAATATAAAATTTATAAATTTAGATTTTAAATTAAATTACAATATATAAAAAACTGTTTTATTGAAAAATATCCTTTTAAAACATTAAGTGTTCTTGATACCACTTTCAAATTTAAAGAACGTTAATATATTCGTTAATATATTTTAATATAATATAATATTTAAAAGTGGTCAATTTAATTCATTATCACTTTAAATAGTTATTTGAGAAACAACAATCCATTTTTTTAAATGTAAGAATTTTTAATTGAATACTATCTTTCTATTTACTAGAGTTTTTATTCTTTTTAAAATTTATTAGTAATGTTCATCTAATATATTTCAAATAATTTTAGTTTGGTTTTTTTGTGTATAAAAAATTATTATAATAATATTTATTTAAGTAAAATACATAGTTTAATTTTAGGTCATTACATTCTCCCCCTCAAATAAATAGTATCCTTGCAATTTTAATTATTTCTAACTAATACAAGTGGGTGAGAGTATTCTTAACATATTTATCATTTGATATATAATGTATAATATGACATCCACCTTACTCTATTAGTATATATTAAGTTACTTATATTTCCTTAAATAATATTAATCATGTACACAGGTATATATTTATCCTAATCATATATTCTCCAAAATAAACCTTTCCCAAAACCATCTAAATTTCCAATTCATTAAACCATAGTGAAACCATATGCTATTTTAGAAATTAACACTATATTTAACCCTAAAATTGTATTAATCTCTAGTTTATAAAATTACACACTAAATAATATCTACAATCCCAAAAATGTGATGAACTTCACCAAAATTATCATGAATCAATTATAAATCCCAAGGTTACCAATACTATCTAACTTAAATTTTCAAAATCAATCAACCCTTTATTATCTCAATATCAATATTATGTTAAACCAAAGAGTTATACATCCCTTAATCATGTTTTCTTCAATAATTATCCATCAAAAAATATAACCTTATCATAAAATCACTTTTCAAGGCTATTGATACTATTTAATATATATTTACAAACCTTTAAAGTAAAACTAGTAAATAAAAATCCTTAGATGTTTCACATAATCATCATAACTTTTAGAATATACTTTGATGTCATTGATAAACATAAAACACTAATGAAAATATCTAATACTATAAAGATTTATTTCTATTAAGATATCAACCTCACTACCTTAGGTATGACTATGAAACTCACATATTCTATTATAACAATCATATACTAAGTTTATCAACCATTTATGTATGATCCCTTATTTGGTTATAATATATAGTATTTTTTAGATAAATACTTTTTTCATATTCATTTTTTGGTCCTATTTCAACCAAATAATAAAACCAAAATGGTTATGATAGTATCCAAAATATGAATATGGAAACATCAATCCAAAGATTCCTTCCCTTATGACACCTTCACTTTTAACATATGATACTTTCACTTCAACCTATGACTCTGTGTGTTTAATCCTTGGTTATCCATGTTCATTTTCCTATTAGGTTCTATAACCTAATTGGTTAATATCCTACTCAAATCATTCATAATGGTTCATTGGATAAAATGTAAATTAACCATAGCATATACTTGGGAGTGTCAAACTAAGTGTGCAGTTAGGCCTATTTATCATGCACCAGGTGACGATCAAGTTAATACCTATTTTTTACTTTTTAGGTTTATCACCCCAAGGTAAATATTTCCTAAATCCTTCATCCACTTATAGTATCCGGGCATGGATGTAATTACTAGGAGAACCACCCAATCACTACTTTACCAATAATTTAGGATGATATCGTATACTTAAACTTATCCCTGGCAATTATTCCTTAGGATTATCCTTAGGGTTTTTAATGAATTTTACTTATAATAATCCCTAAATATCATAAAATATTCAATATTACTTCAAATAACTTAAATAGTTATCTATAACTTTTTAATTATGGTCATCATTAACTTATCAACCCTTAAATTATCCTCAACTAACATCTTAACCTCTAAAATTATCTAAACCCTCCATTTATACCAACTATGACACCTTAGACCTACACTCTTATAATCTAGTGTTAATAAAAGCCTTCTTTACATACCATCTTTTAAATAAACTAAAGTGACCCAATTTTAACCATCAATAATTACAATATCAGCAACAAATATTGAGTCGGATACATTCGAAGTACCTTTTAGGTTTAGATTTTTAGAGAGTTAAGAAAAAAAATAATTAACAAAACCCATGTATATATCATCAAATGGATATTTTTTCCAATATATATGAAACCACTAATCTGTAATATTTCTTTAAAATCTCTCACAAAATTCTCCACAAAAACTATTCTATTAGACATATCATGTGCAATGCATTTCTTCATAACCTAGGGAAATTAAAATATAAGAAGGGGTGAACTCAAACGCTGATCAAGGGTAAATATAAGTGATAATGATCAAATATAATAAGTGAGCATAAGATGAGAATAAATAATATGGTAAGAATATATAATCAAAATAATTCCATGATAAAAATAAACATGAGCATAACACTTTCATGGTTGGCATATCAATAAATAAATGCATGGATAATAATAATTAGTTCCTTAAAGATGAAATTATTAATTTTGGATAACTAATTCCATGCTATATGCCAATACATCATGATCTTATCTGACAGGATCTTACCATTAAGTCCTTTTTGAGGAAATATTTTGTTCTGGGTAGACATATATCAAAATACCCATCAAATAGACTTTTATGAAGTCCATCAGATAGAGTTCTAAAAATTCCATCATACAGATTTCATCAGACAGAGATGTAAAATTCTACCATATAGAGTTTTACTAATCCTACTTGACAAACACATATAAACTATGCCAGGCAAATAATTATCATTTATACCAAACAGAATATTCTAAATCATATTAATGGTGCTACTGTTAAAGACCATCATACAAAGCAATGTTGTGATTAACTCATAAAGTGAAGAATATTTTTATCTACTGTCATTACAACTGATTTTGATAAGTGAAAATTCTGATTGTTGAAATCATGTCTATAAATAAGAATATAATCTCAATGAGAAAAATATTTTTCAACTAGATTTTTCAATATGGTTATATAAAGTTGTTGTTGAAGTTTTATAATATCTTATTACTGAGTGTGATTCAATTTTAATATTTATATATTTTCCTTAAACAACCATTAGTGAGGATTTTATTATAAATAATTTAAGTTTTTTCTTTTTTAATAGTTTTTTTTTGATAATGTGATCAAGGGATCTCAGGGATAGAGAAACAGAAGTTTGTGTGATCTATTTGATTTAGGGATCCTAGGGATATAGAGAGAGGGATTTGTCCAATCAGGTGGATTGAGGGATTATAAATATTGTAATATAGGCCTTTCGATAGGTCTATAATTGAGGATACCTTAATTTAGGTTCACATACTTCCTTATCACTTTGGGTGAAAGTGAAGACCTTTCTTAGGAAAGATTCTGTAAATTTTGTTACCATATTTTATAAAAGTGTGTTCCACTTTGTTATAATTGTTTTTAAAAGTTTCTTATTTTCACTATAAATTTTATAGATAGTTTTTATTGTTATTTATAAACGTTTTTCCCACTCTTGTTATGAAGTATATCGATACAACTCTTTATCTGATAGAATTTCTTAAAACCATGGTGTTGGGAAAATTGTAAGTTTAAATTTTTATCAACTATAATCTGTCCCCTCTTGTTGTTTTTTTAATACTCTTACAATCTCATATTTGGTTTGATCATCCCACAACCATTCATTTTCACAAATTTTTTAAACATTTTTTTAAGTCCTTTACTCTTAGAATTTCAACCTTTTCTATTTTTGGTTTTACTGTGGTAACTAATTTTTACTTAAGTAATTGACTTTTAATGCCTAGAAAATAGACTTGATTATATAATTTTGACCTAATTATTTCAAATATGGAATCCTTTTTATCATATGAAATTTCTATGTGTAAGAAAAATTGATTTTAACGTTAGCGCATGTAACGTGTAAAAACACATTTTTAGGAAAAGTGTATTTTTAAAATTAAAATTTATGTATATGATAAAATTATCAATTTATTTAATTTTTATGATATAAATTGGTTTATTATAAAAAAATTATGTGGATTTACAAAAATGGAAAAACCAAATTTTACCAAAATATTATTCAATTAAAATAAATGACCAAAAATAGATTTTATTGAAAAATATTACTTAAGTTCCTAAAATATTAAACATAGGTTTTCTAAATTCAAAATATTATTATTAAAATGTATATTTTAAATTATTAAATACATATTTGACCAATTAAAATATTTTATACACTTCTAGGTCTTTCTTATAGTTTCATAAAATTCATTATTTTAGTAAAAACTGTAACACCCCGAGCTTCCACGATACGCTTCTCATTCAATAATGCAATAGCTTGCATTGTACGCAACTTCGAGTTCTAAAACACCGTGACTAATCAAAGTAGCCATTATGAATAGTAATAACCACTTTTTAAAATTATAGAAATTTTATATTTCAAAATGGACTTCATTTTTGAATTCGTAATATCGAAATTATCCTAAGTTGAATTTTTTGTAACTTTCTGAGAACTTCCAATTTTTTATGAATAGTGAAAAATACTTTAAACAACTTTTTTAATCAAAATAATTTATTGTGATAAATTATACTATTTAGTGGTTTTAAAGTATAATTAGAATATATTTTTACCATTTTATCCAATGGTGGTCATTATAATTAATTTAACATTGAAATTGGACATAAACAATTGCCAATCTTTTGATATAAATTGTTTCTTAAAAACACGCTATTTGTTGTAACAGCGGGAATTAATTATAAAATTAATTAATGCAACTTATATGTTTGGAATTTTGTAAAATAGAAATTATTTTTGAATTCGTAATATCAATTATAGAATAGGGTGAAATTTTGGCATTGTTCTGAAAAACTTCAATTTTTTGATGAATAGTGAAACCACTAAGTGGTAGTTAAATAACTGATTTTTTGTTTAAATGAAATATTACCACTTCTGTGATTTGATTTTCAAAAATCCGACATACATGGTTGTCATTAAGAAGTAAAATGTGGTTCAATGAGATCAAAATAATTTTTTGGTGAATAGTAACTTTTAAGTTCTTAATCGCGATTAGAGGTAATTAGTGTAGTTTAAGGTAAAAATAATGTTTTAATAATATGAGATGAGCTTGACACTTGTCCTACTCCTATTGGATGAGTCATGGCCGACCAAGACAACCCATGGGTCAACTTGGGGACCCCATGGAGCCACTTTAGTTGGAAAATGACATTAATATATATTTATTTAATGTTAAAATTAAATTGATACAAACATGAGTTGTTTTACTAAAACAATTTTTAAGTGGGGTTACAGAAGTCAAAATTTTGACTATAAATATTCATTAGAAAGATAAAAAGATTTCCTAAATCATAGTAGTTTTTTTATAATTTTTATACATTAAATAAATTAAATTATTTATGACATCATTATGATGCAGCGATGACCTCATTATTTAACGATTTAAATAAAATGAGAAGATAATGAAAAATCCAAGGCTTACACTTGTCCAAAGCCTATTGGATGAGGATATTTCGAACCCTTATCACCTTATACACGAATTATATAAGTTTGGGACCTTTAGAATCCGAAAAAGCATTGTATAATAATGTAACATTTCAATCTTTCCAAAAGAGCCCCTCCTCTCCTCTTATAAAAGGCCCCCACCACTCCCACCTTATTCACACCTTCAAGCCATTTGGCTCGGCCAGAATCTTCCCAAATACTCTCCCAACTTCCCCCTATTACTCCTAGAAGCCTCACTTTGAGCAGAACTCTTCCCAAGGAAGCCTTCGGCTCAAATCAAAAAGAGTTACCCGATTTTGAGGTAATGTCTTCTCTAATGTTGTTTTGTTTTATTTTTCTTCTCCAACCCCCTAAACTCTTTTTATTAATTTCTTTTGTAACAACACCAGTATCCTCAATATACTAGGATGTTGTTATAAGAAGTATTCGAGCTACACTTACACACACCTACATCTAATGGTTAAAGAACATACGGTTTCTGTGGATGGAGAATTTCTGCCTCACGAAACGATGATTGTTCAACACTCATATAAAACCTTCAAAGGTGGCCATTAAGATGTCACTATGTTTATATATGATATATAATATGTTTATGTTTTACTTATTCTTCTGTATTTCTCATTTATGGCATACTTTATTATTTCCATTATGGGTAAAACGCGATAATTTCATTTTAGGAAGTGCGGACTACCGCCCCCTCAAAGTGATTTGAATCGTTAATGCCATATGTGGGATGTATAAAGGATGGAGTAAATGGTATTATACAATATATTATACTGGAATTATATTATAAATTTATATCATTATGATTTAGTTCCATTAAATATGAAATTGAAATGAAAGTAGCGTTCATGCGTACGTACGGCTTACCGTCTCCATGAACGGTGCATTTCATTTCTTACCTATAAATGTTACGTAATATTATGAATGAATGTATATACTGGATATATATAATATATATGACATCTAAATCATGAATATAATTCTGGAGATAATGGATATTCTACCACATAAACAACTTGTAATTATAAGAAGTTTATTGTTGACTCAATTACCAAAGATCGACAAAACGACCGTTATTAACTTAAATAATTACATAATGTTCATAACATGGTAATAAGTGATATAAAAGGAATAATTAACATGAAAAAGGTTCTTAAGTAAATAGAAATTAACTCTAGTTTATTATTCAGGAGGTTAAAGAACGGTCGAGTCAGGACAAGACGCAAGGTAAGGGAACTTCTTAACCCAACTTCCATTCTTTGGGTTAATCTCCTACTTTCAAATTATGTCATGATATTATTATGCCCTATCTTGTATTTGTACTTTCTTTATGTGTACTTATTATAAATACACATAATATATCTATTTTATTTAAAAAATGATCTTTGTAAGGGAACTTCTTAACCCAACTTCCATTCTTTGGGTTAATCTCCTACTTTCAAATTATGTCATGATATTATTATGCCCTATCTTGTATTTGTACTTTCTTTATGTGTACTTATTATAAATACACATAATATATCTATTTTATTTAAAAATGATCTTTGTAAGGGAACTTCTTAACCCAACTTCCATTCTTTGGGTTAATCTCCTACTTTCAAATTATGTCATGATATTATTATGTCCTATTTTGTATATTTAATTTCTATATGTGTACCTATAGTGAATACACATAATAGATCTCTTTTAGTTTAAAAAATGATCTTTTTAAGGACTTCGCCTCAATCTCCTATCATTGAGGAATATTTGGTTTTATACACAACTTTATTTTATACGGTGTATAAACCCCTTTGACTTTTACGTTTATTCAAAAGGAATCTTTTTTATACGAAGTGTTTTACTAAACGACAAAAAGGGAATGTTTTTCTTTCCGTACATATGCGGCGACAATGACTTCTCCGCCACCGTGACCATTATTTGAGTTTCGTCTTCCTCTACAAGCCATCACTTTTTTTTAATGAAAAATAAATACAAAGTTTTAACTTTCTTTTATTTTGGTATTGAAAATGGTTTTGAAGGAATTTTTATTATATCAATGTGATATATTGATATCTTGTGATTGAAATGTGGAAATGTTATGTTTCCTTTATGCATGTTTTATGTGATACGATTATGTTATGGTTTATGATATGTTTAAACCTATTCATATGAGGAATGTATTGGACTTAATAAGTGACGGGTGGAGCCCGCTATAGCTCCTCGATGCATCGGTAGGTCTCATGAGACAACTAGATGTGGAATTGGCCGAGGCCCTTTCCCAATTTGATTTATGGTTTTGGCAGAGGCCTTAATCATTTTAGACGTCTTGGCCGAGGCCTTGACAAAATGTTTCAGAATGTCCGGCATTATACATTCCCTCATTATGAAAGTGGTTATTGATATTTCATGTGATTATTCGACCAGTAGAATATCCATGTGAAGAAGTGAATGGAATTATCTCATTTTACTTTTTCCATATTATGTTGATGTTCAAGTTTAAAAGGCTTTTGTTTTAGTTATACATTGCCTTAAATTTTTATGTTTATTTATGAAAGCTTCTGCAATATTGTTATCCTTACTGAGTATCTGAGCTCACCCCTTTCAATGTTTTAATATTTTCCAGGATGTGAAGAAGTATTTTATGAATGACCTGCAGTGATAGTCAGAAGAGGATATGAGTGTGGACTATGGAGACTTTGTTATTTTAGTTTTTCACTTTATGATGTAATGTAACATTTACGAATGTATCTAGTGTTTCCAAGGATACTAAACTAATCGGTCTTTCGAGACTTGATCTTTTGTGATCATGCCAATGTTACGAAGTAATGCACCGACTCTGGGTAGCTGGGGTCGGGGCGTTACAGTTGGTATCAGAGGCAGTTTAGTACTAACCTTGGAAGCTAGATTTAGATAAACTCTGATTAGAGGACATAGCCCGAAGATAGACTTTGAGGATTAGTATAGAAGAACTTCCTATAATTTTGGTATTATAGAGATTTTGTGAGTTTTCCGAGCAATACGTCCCTGTCTGGATACGAGCAAGTAGAGGCGGCTCTGGCACAGATATACCTAGGGGTAAAACCCGAAAACACCGCTTTGAGCTAGACTCGAACGGGAACTGGTGCACGACAACGGGCCTTGCTGCACTCTTGGTTACGACACTCCCGGGGGATATGCTTTGGATAATTCTCATTTTCTTTATAAACCACTATGAAGGGTTATGAGTATATACTTCCTCAAAGAAAACATTTTTATGATTATGGATTATATCCATAAATAGTTCAATTTATGTTAAGTGTTTTATAAGTATAGGATTATGTATTTTGATTCATAAACTGATCTAGTTTATGCCATTGTTTAGAAATGGCACCTAGTGAAAGAAATGGAAACCGTATCAATGCACGCACTCCATTTAGGGATTGCCCTCCTGATCAAGATAATTATTGTAGAGCTGGAGATACAACTGGTGCTGATCAACTTATTACCATACTGGGACAACTCACTCAGGTTATGAATAATAACTTTACTCGTATGGAGCACCCTGACCCGCAACGTGGAGGATCAATGCTAGACCGTTTCATGAGGCAACAACCACCAACCTTCAATGGGAGTACAAATCCTATAGTAGCTGAGCAATGGATAAATTACTTAGAGAAAATATTCCATGCCTTGGGGAGTAGTGAAAGGGAGAAGGTCGTCATGGCAGTTTACCGCCTCACTGGAGATGCTGATCAGTGGTGGTCACTGATTCAAAACACAAAGGAAGATGATGACGTATCGAATATGGAATGGAGGGAGTTCAAAGATCTTTTCTTAGAAAAATACTTTCCTCGTGACCATCGAGCAGATATGGAAAGGAAATTTCTGAATTTGAGGCAGAAGGAGGATGAGAATGTCGCAAAGTATGAGGCTAACTTTACAAGGTTAGCGAGGCATGCTGCCGATTATATACGTAACCCAAGGAGTAAGATTGATCATTTCTTTGATGGGTTAAAACCATTTCTCTGTCGAGCTTTAGTATCACAATCCTTCTCATCATACGAAGATATTGTCTCGTGTGCTATCAAGACAGAAAAGGAATTCTCTAAGTCTTATGACAACAAAGTAAAGCAAGAGAAGAAGAGAACGGTGGAACAAGAGACAGATAAAGGGAAAAAGGGAAAGAAGGATTTTCCATTATGTGATAATTGTGGTAAGAATCACCCTGGTACTTGCCTAAAAGGAATGGGAGTTTGTTATAAATGTGGAGAAAAGGGTCACCAAGCTCGTGATTGCAAGGGAAAGAAAGAGGCTGTCAAAGTTGAATGCTACAATTGTAGAGAAATGGGTCATTATGAAAATGAATGCCCTAAGCGTCAGGGAAACTTACCTCAGAAAAGGCCAAGGGATCAAGGACAATCTTATGTTGTTACTACAGTTGAAGCATAATAACTAATGTATTGGTGCTTTTGGACTCATGGATTATATTCTGGTTATTAGAATAATGTGATATATATATAAGGATTGTATTGCAGTACTTGTTGATTTTAGTAAGGTTTTAATATGATGAAGGTAATTATATTTTTAGTATGTGACAATAAGAGAAACTTTACTTTGTTTGGGGAATCTGATAAATTGATTTTGGAATTAAGAGACCTTTTAGAGAAAGTCTGGACAGAGGTATTTTGGATAATTATAAAGGTTGGAGTGGATTAAGTTGATCTTTGGATAGTATTGTTTAAGGTTAAAAAAAATTATGAAGATTATTTTTGGAATATTATGATACCATAGTTTTAGGAAAAGGACAACCTGCAGGGTGGGGCATAACCCGTCGCGTCGGACAAAGCTGCAGGAATCGAACCCACAATCATAGTGCGACAGGCCTTTATTTTCTACCACTAGCCTACTGGAAGTCCCTGGTTATTACAAAATAATTTTACTAATCTAAATGGTATGTGTTAACATTTGGAACCTTATA
This sequence comes from Viscum album, assembly GCA_963277665.1. Classification (NCBI taxonomy): domain Eukaryota; kingdom Viridiplantae; phylum Streptophyta; class Magnoliopsida; order Santalales; family Viscaceae; genus Viscum; species Viscum album. The sequence goes on from OY728137.1 coordinate 556,712,802, forward strand.
CAATTAGGATAAGTATAATATTTTTGAGTTTTATTATCTTTTTGAGTGAAAGATGAGTTGAAGGTTTAAACTCTAATTGTCAACCATAAATATATTTATACCTATCTCTTATTCAATGAATAAATTAATTCTTAAACTTTATTAAAGGGATATTAAAACAAAAAAATGTGTTATCCTAATACCTTATGTCTTGTGGAACTGATGATATTTTAAATCAACATAGATTGAAGGCTTTGAGGCCCTCAATTTGGCAGTTGATTGTGATTGATGACCTCAATCACTCCCTAAAAATATTTACGTTTTTCCTCCAATTATATGTCTCTAATTGCCACCAATGATCTCCTAATCGAGATCATAATTGGGTGGTGAATTTTTCATTTCCCTTTCCCTCTTATTAAGGCTAAATTTTATTAATCTTATTTCCGATGTGGGTTTTCCACAAAGGTATTTTCTCTTTTCAACCTTTTATTTTCAAAGAAAAATTTCAAATTGCGAGGACGCAATTTATTGAAGGAGGGGATAATGTAACACCCCGAGCTTCCATGATACGCTTCTCATTCAATAATGCAATAGCTTGCATTGTACGCAACTTCGAGTTCTAAAACACCGCGACTAATCAAAGTAGCCATTATGAATAGTAATAACCACTTTTTAAAATTATAGAAATTTTATATTTCAAAATGGACTTCATTTTTGAATTCGTAATATCGAAATTATCCTAAGTTGAATTTTTTGTAACTTTCTGAGAACTTCCAATTTTTTATGAATAGTGAAAAATACTTTAAACAACTTTTTTAATCAAAATAATTTATTGTGATAAATTATACTATTTAGTGGTTTTAAAGTATAATTAGAATATATTTTTACCATTTTATCCAATGGTGGTCATTATAATTAATTTAACATTGAAATTGGACATAAACAATTGCCAATCTTTTGATATAAATTGTTTCTTAAAAACACGCTATTTGTTGTAACAGCGGGAATTAATTATAAAATTAATTAATGCAACTTATATGTTTAGAATTTTGTAAAATAGAAATTATTTTTGAATTCGTAATATCAATTATAGAATAGGGTGAAATTTTGGCATTGTTCTGAAAAACTTCAATTTTTTGATGAATAGTGAAACCACTAAGTGGTAGTTAAATAACTGATTTTTTGTTTAAATGAAATATTACCACTTCTGTGATTTGATTTTCAAAAATCCGAAATACATGGTTGTCATTAAGAAGTAAAATGTGGTTCAATGAGATCAAAATAATTTTTTGGTGAATAGTAACTTTTAAGTTCTTAATCGCGATTAGAGGTAATTAGTGTAGTTTAAGGTAAAAATAATGTTTTAATAATATGAGATGAGCTTGACACTTGTCCTACTCCTATTGGATGAGTCATGGCCGACCAAGACAACCCATGGGTCAACTTGGGGACCCCATGGAGCCACTTTAGTTGGAAAATGACATTAATATATATTTATTTAATGTTAAAATTAAATTGATACAAACATGAGTTGTTTTACTAAAACAATTTTTAAGTGGGGTTAAAGAAGTCAAAATTTTGACTATAAATATTCATTAGAAAGATAAAAAGATTTCCTACATCATAGTAGTTTTTTTATAATTTTTATACATTAAATAAATTAAATTATTTATGACATCATTATGATGCAGCGATGACCTCATTATTTAACGATTTAAATAAAATGAGAAGATAATGAAAAATCCAAGGCTTACACTTGTCCAAAGCCTATTGGATGAGGATATTTCGAACCCTTATCACCTTATACACGAATTATATAAGTGTGGGACCTTTAGAATCCGAAAAAGCATTGTATAATAATGTAACATTTCAATCTTTCCAAAAGAGCCCCTCCTCTCCTCTTATAAAAGGCCCCCACCACTCCCACCTTATTCACACCTTCAAGCCATTTGGCTCGGCCAGACTCTGCCCAAATACTCTCCCAACTTCCCCCTCTTACTCCTAGAAGCCTCACTTTGAGCATAACTCTTCCCAAGGAAGCCTTCGGCTCAAATCAAAAAGAGTTACCCGATTTTGAGGTAATGTCTTCTCTAATGTTGTTTTGTTTTATTTTTCTTCTCCAACCCCCTAAACTCTTTTTATTAATTTATTTTGTAACAACACCAGTATCCTCAATATACTAGGATGTTTTTATAAGAAGTATTTGAGCTACACTTACACACACCTACATCTAATGGTTAAAGAACATACGGTTTCTGTGGATGGCGAATTTCTGCCTCACGAAACGATGATTGTTCAACACTCATATAACACCTTCAAAGGTGGCCATTAAGATGTCACTATTTTTATATATGATATATAATATGTTTATGTTTTACTTATTCTTCTGTATTTCTCATTTATGGCATACTTTATTATTTCCATTATGGGTAAAACGCGATAATTTCATTTTAGGAAGTGCGGACTACCGCCCCCTCAAAGTGATTTGAATCGTTAATGCCATATGTGGGATGTATAAAGGATGGAGTAAATGGTATTATACACTATATTATACTGGAATTATATTATAAATTTATATCATTATGATTTAGTTCCATTAAATATGAAATTGAAATGAAAGTAGCTTTCATGCGTACGTACGGCTTACCGTCTCCATGAACGGTGCATTTCATTTCTTACCTATAAATGTTACATAATATTATGAATGAATGTATATACTGGATATATATGATATATATGACATCTAAATCATGAATATAATTCTGGAGATAATGGATATTCTACCACATAAACAACTTGTAATTATAAGAAGTTTATTGTTGACTCAATTATCAAAGATCGACAAAACGACCGTTATTAACTTAAATAATTACATAATGTTCATAACATGGTAATAAGTGATATAAAGGGAATAATGAACATGAAAAAGGTTCTTAAGTAAATAGAAATTAACTCTAGTTTATTATTCAGGAGGTTAAAGAACGGTCGAGTCAGGACAAGACGCAAGGTAAGGGAACTTCTTAACCCAACTTCCATTCTTTGGGTTAATCTCCTACTTTCAAATTATGTCATGATATTATTATGACCTATCTTGTATTTGTACTTTCTTTATGTGTAATTATTATAAATACACATAATATATCTATTTTATTTAAAAAATGATCTTTGTAAGGGAACTTCTTAACCCAACTTCCATTCTTTGGGTTAATCTCCTACTTTCAAATTATGTCATGATATTATTATGCCCTATCTTGTATTTGTACTTTCTTTATGTGTACTTATTATAAATACACATAATATATCTATTTTATTTAAAAAATGATCTTTGTAAGGGAACTTCTTAACCCAACTTCCATTCTTTGGGTTAATCTCCTACTTTCAAATTATGTCATGATATTATTATGTCCTATTTTGTATATTTAATTTCTATATGTGTACCTATAGTGAATACACATAATAGATCTCTTTTAGTTAAAAAAATGATCTTTTTAAGGACTTCGCCTCAATCTCCTATCATTGAGGAATATTTGGTTTTATACACAACTTTATTTTATACGGTGTATAAACCCCTTTGACTTTTACGTTTATTCAAAAGGAATCTTTTTTATACGAAGCGTTTTACTAAACGACAAAAAGGGAATGTTTTTCTTTCCGTACATATGCGGCGACAATGACTTCTCCGCCGCCGTGACCATTATTTGAGTTTCGGTTTCCTCTACAAGCCATCACTTTTTTTTTAATGAAAAATAAATACAAAGTTTTAACTTTCTTTTATTTTGGTATTGAAAATGGTTTTGAAAGAATTTTTATTATATCAATGTGATGTATTGATATCTTGTGATTGAAATGTGGAAATGTTATGTTTCCTTTATGCATGTTTTATGTGATACGATTATGTTATGGTTTATGATATGTTTAAACCTATTCATATGAGGAATGTATTGGACTTAATAAGTGACGGGTGGAGCCCGCTATAGCTCCTCGATGCATCGGTAGGTCTCATGAGACAACTAGATGTGGAATTGGTCGAGGCCCTTTCCCAATTTGATTTATGGTTTTGGTCGAGGCCTTAATCATTTTAGACGTCTTGGCCGAGGCCTTGACAAAATGTTTCAGAATGTCCGGCATTATACATTCCCTCATTATGAAAGTGGTTATTGATATTTCATGTGATTATTCGACCAGTAGAATATCCATGTGAAGAAGTGAATGGAATTATCTCATTTTACTTTTGCCATATTATGTTGATGTTCAAGTTTAAAAGGCTTTTGTTTTAGTTATACATTGCCTTAAATTTTTATGTTTATTTATTAAAGCTTCCGCAATATTGTTATCCTTACTGAGCATCTGAGCTCACCCCTTTCAATGTTTTAATATTTTCCAGGATGTGAAGAAGTATTTTATGAATGACCTGCAGGGATAGTCAGAAGAGGATATGAGTGTGGACTATGGAGACTTTGTTATTGTAGTTTTTCACTTTATGATGTAATGTAACATTTACGAATGTATCTAGTGTTTCCAAGGCTACTAAACTAATCGGTCTTTCGAGACTTGATCTTTTGTGATCATGCCAATGTTACGAAGTAATGCACCGACTCTGGGTAGCTGGGGTCGGGGCGTTACAAAAACTATATTTTAACTATTCACCTATAAATCAACTATTTTAGAAAAAATATAAAAAATTATACTAATATATTTTTTACATTATAAATTTATAAATTATTTTTTTTATATAATTAAAAATATAATATTTATAAATTTAGATTTTAAATTAAATTACAATATATAAAAACTATTTTATTGAAAAATATCCTTTTAAAACATTAAGTGTTCTTGATACCAATTTCAAATTTAAATAACATTAATATATTAGTTAATATATTTTAATATAATATAATATTTCAAAGTGGTCAATTTAATTTATTATCACTTTAAATAGTTATATGAGAAACAAAAATCCATTTTTTTAAATGTAATAATTTTTAATTGATTACTATCTTACTATTTACTAGAGTTTTTATTCTTTTTAAAATTTATTAGTAATGTTCATCTAATATGTTTCAAATAATTTTAGCCTGGTTTTTTGTGTATAAAAAATTATTATAATAATATTTATTTAATGAAAATACATAGTTTAATTTCAGGTCATTACATTCTCCCCCTCAAATAAACGGTATCCTTGCAATTTTAATTATTTCTAACAAATACAAGTAGGTGAGAGTATTCTAAACATATTTATCATTTGATATATAATGTATAATCTAACATCCACCTTACTCTATTAGGATATATTAAATTACTTATCTTTCCTCAAATAATATTAATCGTGTACTCAGGTATGTATTTATCCTAATCATATATTCTTCAAAATAAACCTTTCCCAAAACCATCTGTATTTCCAAGTCATTAAACCATAGTGAAACCATATGATATTTTAGAAATTAACACTATATTTAACCCTAAAATTGTATTAATCTCTAGTCTATAAAATCACAGACTAAATAATATCTATAATCCCAAAAATGTGATGAACTTCACTAAAATTATCATGAATCAATTATCAATCCCAAGGTTACTAATACTAACTAAATTAATTTTTCAAAATCAATCAACCCTTTATTATCTCAATATCAAGATTATCTTAAACCAAATATTTATCCATCCCTTAATCGTGTGTTTTTCAATAATTATCCATTAAAAAATATAACCTTATCATAAAATCACTTTTCAAGGCTATTGATACCATTTAATATATATTTACAAACCTTTAAAGTAAAACTACTAAAGAAAAATCCTTAGATGTTTCACATAATCATCATAACTTTTAGAATATACTTTCATTTCATTGATAAACATAACACACTAATGAAAATATCTAAGACTATAAAGATTCGATTTCTATTAATATATCAACCTCACTACCTTAGGTATGACTAGGAAACTCACATATTCTATCATAATAGTCATATAACAAGTTTATCAACCATTTATGTATGATCCCTTATTTGGTTATAATATATAGTATTTTTTAGATAAATACTTTTCTCATATTCATTTTTTGGTCCTATTTCAACCAAATAATAAAAGAAAAATGGTTATGATAGTATCCAAAATATTAATATGGAAACATCAATCCAAAGATGCCTTCCCCTATGACACCTTCACTTTTAACATATTATACTTTCACTTCAACATATGACTCTATGTGTTCAATCCTTAGTTATCCATGTTCATTTTATTATTAGGTTCTCTAACCTAATTGGTTAATATCCTACTCAAATCATTCATAATGGTTCATTGGAGAAAATTTGGATTAACCATAGCATATACTTGGGAGTTTCAAACCAAGTGTGCAGTTAGGCCTATTTATTATGCACCAGGTGAATATCAAGTTAATACCCATTTTTTACTTTTTAGGGTTATTACCCCAAGGAAAATATTTCCTAAATCCTTAATCCACTTATAGTATCTAGGCATGAATATAATTACTAGGATAACCACCCAATCACTACTTTACTAATACTTTAGGGTGATATCATATACTTAAACTTATCCCTGGCAATTATTCCTTAGACTTATCCTTAGGGTTTTTAATGAATTTTACTTATTCTAATCCCTAAATATCATAAAATATTCAATATTGCTTTAAATAACCTAAATAGTTATCTATAACTTTTCAATTATGATCATCCTTAACTTATCAACCCTTAGATTATCCTCAACTAACATCTTAACCTCTAAAATTATCTAAACCCTCCATTTATACCAACTATGACACCCTAGACCTACACTCTTAGAATATAGTGTTAATAAAAGAATTCTTTACATACAATCTTTGAAATGAACCAAAGTGACCCAATTTTAAACATCAATAATTACAATATCAGCAATAAATATTGAGTCAGATACATTCGAAGTACCATTTAGGCTTATATTTTCAGAGAGTTAAGAAAAAATTAATTAAAAAAACCCATTTATATATCATCAAATGGATTTTTTTTTTCAATATATATGAAACCACTTAATCTGTAATATTTATTTAAAATCTCCCACAAAATTCTCCACAAAAACTATTCTGTTAAACATATCATGTGCAATACATTTCTTCATAACCTAGGGAAATGAAAATATAAGAAGGGGTGAACTCAAACGCTGATCAAGGGTAAATATAAGTGATAACGATCAAATATAATAAGTGAGCATAATATGAGAATAAATAATATGGTAAGAATATATAATCAAAATAATTCCATGATAAAAATAAACATGAGAATAACACATTCATGGTTGGCATATCAATAAATAAATGCATGGATAACAATAATTGGTTCCTTAAAGATGAAATTATTAATTTTGGATAACTAATTCCATGCTATATGCCAATACATCATGATCTTATCTGACATGATCTTACCATTAAGTCCTTTTTTGGGGAAATATTTTGTTCTGGGTAGACATATATCAAAATACCCAAGATAGTTTATCATATAAGACCTATCGATGCATCGATGGTCTATTTCAGGCTCCACCCATCACTAATTAATTTAAATGAATTAATCATATAAAGGAATGAATAATCTATATAATACATTACCAATATTCCTTAACAATCAATAAACATCTGTATTGGAATAATAAGTATACAGATTTTCAATATTTCCCAAATCAATAAATAGAATAGATTTCTATGTAAGTATCTCTCAAACTTACATTGTATAGAGTAAGGGGTATATAGTGAAGTCAATAATTTTCTCAATAAATATATTCCTAACATCTAGGTGAACACTATTTAATCAAAGGAAATATATATTTTTCACAAAGGAAAGGCATTGGAAGAAAATTTATTCCTTTAACAAAGGATGATTTGGAAAGAAAAAATCAATAATAGATTTATCATAGTTTAATCCCCCAAAAAACTATATTAGATGATTTATAAGGTAATCCATGACCAATATATATATACCACAAAATGGAAACAAGTGGTGAATATGAATCATATCTAAATGAAGAAAAGGGACATGATAGGGATACCATGAAATTTAAATATAATTAAATGAAATATATTCATTATAATTAAATTAAATAGAGTAGTGAATACACCATAAAAAAATGATGGTGTATAGTATCAAACATGTCTCATGAAATTGAAAATAGAGACAAATAATACTTAGAGCTTTAGAAACTTTCGATTCAAAACCCCTTGAATGATATAATTTCAAATGGAATATTAAATAACATGAATAAATAGAGTATCATGATACAAAATATTAAAGGTTAATTAGATACACCATTCCAAATAAAACATGGTTTATAATAAGATATATGTGTCAAGGAATTAAAAATTGATATAATAAACCCTTATAAGTAACATAATCATTGAGGTAAGAATCATTTGATAAGTTGGTTAAAAGGAAGAACTTTAAAACTTCATGAAATTAAGTATGAAATAAAATACTAAGTATTCATTAGGTATAATAAATAAATATTGGAATAATAATGTTTCAATAATAAATTTTTTAACTCAATTGAAGAAAATTAAGTTATCATAAACCCTTATCATAATGCCTTCTTAGTCAAAATGCACTCTGAACTACTATGAAATAAAAATAACTATCTTATTCACCTATTTTAGAAAGTTTTTCATATTTATAATCTTTTATAAAATTTATTTATAATTATTCTCTATATGTAAATTTTTAGTTATTATTTATTTTTGATATGGTTGTGGGTAATCTTGATCATTTTGAACTACTTCTATAATGGTAGTGTTGTTCTTCATTTATCTCCCAAAGTTCATCATTCCTGGATAATAAAAGGTACTAAAAATTATGTTCTATAATTATTTATATTGTTATAATTTCATTCTATGGTATTTTTTCTTATGATTTGTAAAGATGAAATAGGTGATGAGAATGTTTCAGTGATTTTTCACGAATGGACGTTGGTATCTTAATTAATAAATTTAAAATTAATATTACTATTACAGACACAAAATAAAATATTTATTTTATTATTTATATCATATATTATCAGTAATTATGTTATCGTATTCATCCATGATATTATTTTATATCATTGTTTAAGTATGTATCTATATTGACCCAAACATGAATACACCATAATTAATGGATGATTCTGATTATGAAAGTGGTTTATTTTTGGAATAATATCATTATTATAGAAGAATAAAGATATAATTTAGATACTTTGAAGGTGTAGAATCATATTTTAATATGTTTTAATAAATAATAAAGAAACTAAATTAAAAATGAGATATGTTACTTCGTTGAGGTGATAGCCCGCACAACCCACAGTAAACATTTTAGTTTCTAAAATAATGAGAGGGAAAGAAAGTGGATTATAATAATCTATTTATAATAATTATTATATTATATATTTTTCATAAATTCTTTAATTTCACCATTATAATTAGTGGATAGAGGTGGTGGTGATAAAAACAGAAGTTGTCGCCTCATGGGGTGTTAGTCTGCACAACGGATGAATGATTGTTTCATTTTTATTAATAGAATAGAGGAAATGTGTTTAATAGTTATTAAATTGGAATAATAACACTCAGTATAAAAATATTACTAATTTAATTATATAGGAATTAGAAAATTATATTTAGGAAAGTAATAGTGAAAAGAAAATAAGTTCGGAAAAATAGTACTCACGTTGAGGACTTGGGCTTTCCTTTGGAAGACTCCTTGAAAATGGAGGTCTAAGGCCAATATCTTGTGACTAGAGGCTCGATAAAAATGATTAGTGATATAAGGGAATAGAAACTGGAATATTTTCAATTGGTAACTTAATTCTTTGAGTGTTCTTTAAGGGGTGGTGAGAAGCTCCTTTTATAAGTGGTGAGAATGACTTTTTTGTAAATATTTTGACTTAATATTAAGATATACTATGTTTGACAAGTCAAGAAGACTCTAAAATAGAAAATTATGGATTTGGGGGTAATATAAGGTGAATAATACATCAAAAATTCATTTTAACTTATGTTTTAAATATTCTTTAAGTCCTTTATTCTTAGAATTTTAACTTTTACTATTTTCGGTTTTACCATGATAACTAATTTTTACTTAAGTAATTTACTTTTAATTATAAAAAATAAAATGTTCCTTATTAAATAATTAGTAACTACTAATTAAAAATATGAAATAAATTTTACTAGATGAAATTTCTATGTGTAAGAAAAATTATTTTTAACATTAGTGCATATAACATGTAAAAACCTATTTTTAGAAAAACTGTATTTTTAAGTTTAAAATTTATGTGTAGGATAAAATTATAATTGTATTTTATTTTCATGATATTAATTGTTTTATTAAAAAAAATAAAAAATTTTGGTTTTAAAATCAATCCAAAACCAAATTTTATCAAATTTTTATTTAATTAGAAAAAGACCAAAAACAATTTTTATTAGAAAATATTACTTAAGTTGCTAAAATTTTAATCATAGGTTTTATAAATTCAATATATTAATTTTAAAATGTATAGTTTTTATTATTAAATACATATTTAACAAATTAAAATGTTTTATATACCTCTAGGTCTTTCTTATAAAGTCATAAAATTTATAGTTTTGGTAAAAACTATAGATATTCACCTAAAAATAAAATATTTTAGAAAAAAATAAAACTAATATAATTTTGATATTATAAATTCAAAAATTATATTCTTTTTATCTAATTAAAATTACATAGTTTATAAATTTTTCTTTTAAATGAAAAAACAATATATAAAGAAAAACAACTTTTATTGAAAAATATCCTTTTTGAACATTAAGAGTTATTGATACCAATTTATAATTTAAAGAATGTTAATATATTAGTTTATATTTTTTAATATAATATATTATTTAAAAGTGTTTGATTTAATTTATTAAAACTTTAAATATTTATTTTATAAATAAAATTCTTTTTTTAAATGTAAGAATTTTTAATTGATTTCTATATTTTTATTTATTATAGGTTTTATTCTTATTAAATTTTCTTAATAATGATCATATAAAATGTTTCAGATCATTTTAGTTCGGTTTTTTAGGTATAATTAACTATTAAAATAATATTTATTTAAGGAAAATACATAGTAAAATTTTGGTTCATTACATTATTCTTTCAAAATGTCTTACTAAGATACGAAAACCATTTTATGTTAGTTAATGACTCTTATTTCCTATTAATTGTAATATTTAATAAATAAACTATTATTTCCATATCATATATATTATTATATGTGTTTATAACATTTTAATTTAAAATAAGACTTTATTTAAATATACAACTATTGGGTGGGAATCATATTCCATGATATTTTAACAAACTAGAAAAACATTTTATCCTGGATAAACACTATTATCCTTATGTCCTTTTCAAAATTATGTTATAGATTTTGATGAATCATCAACCATGTGTATATAATTAATCATGTCACATTGTTCATAATAGGTTTAATAACTTATCTTGTTATATAAGAAAAATAAGATGAAGATACACGTCCTTTTATTAGAATCGTCTAAGCTTGATAAATAATTTTACAATAAAATATTTATTATAGAAAATATTTCATTCGGAATTTGAATTAAAACTAAAATCTCTATCAATTAATTCTTTGATTTTGAATTAGGAATGACCTGACCCACTAGGGCCTGCCTGATCAGAGGAAATTCAAGTTGTCACAACCCCAAGCCTACCTCCAATAGGCTAGGGGTTGGTGACAACTGTCGAGAAGGAATAATATAAATTAGGAGGCCTTTCCCTAGTGTACCTACACACACACACCCATCCTTCACCATGAAAAATTGAAGTGGAATAATAAAAAGGGATGTAACATATAGAGTAAAACTATGCATGTAATAAACTCCAGGTAAATACCTCAGAGTATTACAATGTAAGACAAAGTGTAAAGAGAAAAAATACATGCCCAACTAGAAATGAAGTCTCAACCTAAAAACAAATAAAATAAAGGAAAACTGAGAGTGTGGATACTGGTCCCCATGTCCAACTACTGTACATTGTTAGTGCACCTAGGTATCACTATTCTCCATCGATGTCATCTCTGAACTATCTATCATCTGCATAAGACATGAAATGTGTAAGAAAATCACATTCTGGGGTGATTATATACATACCCACTAGGACACACTGAAATCCACAAATAGAGTATTAAAAACATAAAAAAAGGCCAACTCAACCCATAACAAGAGGGAAACAAAACCCATTATATATATATATATATTCTAAAAAAGAAACCCAAGTACATCTATGTCATATCTGAACTATTTATCATCTGCATAAGACACAACATGTGTAAGAAAAACACATGCAATGGTGAGTACATACATACCTACTAGGACACCCTAAAATCCACAAGGGGGAATAAAAAGATACAAAAAAGACTAGCTCAACCCATGACAAGAGGGAAAAAAACCCATTTTATATATATATATATATATATTCTAAAAAAGAAACTCAAGTGAGAGATAAAGGAGATATCCATCTCCATAGACCTGCCTAGGATGATGAGTTCACCTACAAATCTAAAGGTGTAATACCCTGACCCCAAAATCCTGGATCTAGTGCATTATTTTAATACATTGGCATGATTACCAGGAATCAAGTCCCTAAGTACCGATCAGTTTAGCAGTCTTGGAAAATAGATTACATATATGAACTTTACATTATAATTTCTAACATAAAACATAGAATCGATAATCCTTTGATAATTAGATTATTCCCCTAGTGTAACCCTACATATCAATCATAAAACACTTCTTCGCATCCTGGGAAAATAAAACATAAAAGGGGTGAGCTCAGATGCTCAGTAAGGGTAAATAATTCAGCGAAAGCTATAAACTTTTAAGGAAAGATGTATAATACAAAAAGAAGTATTTTAAACATAAACTTGAACATAATATGGAAAAAATAAATCAAACATTATTGTATAAACATGCACATCGATATTCTACTAGTAAAATAATCACATGTAATAACTAATTTCATAACGAGGGAATGCATAACAACGGACATAATTACTACTACATCAAGGCCTTGTGCCAAGACCATTCACAAATATTTTATCAAGGCCTTAGGTCAAGACACTAGTTTGTCTCATGAGACCTACCGATGCATCGAGGGGCTATAGCAAGCCCCACCCATCACTTACTAAGTCCAATGCATTCCTTATATGAAAAGGTTGAAACATAACATAATCATTCGTATTAAAACTAGCATAAGAAATGTCTATACTTTAACCATAAACCATAAATGGTATAAAAATAGCACATCCATAGTCAAACATATCAATACTCATTCAATACAATATGGAATATTGTATTATAATAAATCAACCTCAACTGAGAATAATATCCAGTAAAGGATGCCGACATAGTTGAAAATGATCAGTAAAACTCTTTGAGAGAAATATCCCTTTTTCATGAAATCATTTAAAAGTCAAAAAATTTATAAAGAATTAATTTAAAAGATATTTTTGAATCAAATTGTCCCATAACACTTTGATACTTTTTAAATGAATTAACATTTTAAAATAGTCATTTCCATATAAATAAATCCTTAAAACTATTTTTAAAAACATGGACATTAATTAAATATATTTAGAAAAAAAATCTTTAAAACATTTAAAATGATGATCTAGTTAAAGATATAATTACATAAAACCTTAAAATATTCCTTTTGAAAAAAAATTAATGAAACATGTACATGTATGATAAATATGTCACAGTAAATACTTACACATAAACAATCTCGAATAATAATGAGATTGAGAAATTAACCCTTACCTTAGGTCTGATACTCTATGTACGAGTCTGAAACTCCGATATAATGTTTTTAAACATATTATTAACTTATATAAGAATCATAATAATATTTATGATATCATATATGATTCTTTTATGACTTTATATTACCCATTTATTAACAATTCCAAGTTAATGTAACAATTCGGGTAATAATCGCTTTGTTTATCGTATGTGTTTTGACTTGTTATTCTTGATTATATTACTTAGATCGTGATTTACTTACTTCTAGGATGTATAATATGATTTATATATCACAAATATAAATATATATAATAAATAGATATATTAAATGTAATACACCATTCATGAAGATGGTAGATCGTACGTACGCATGAACGTTGTTTCCATTTTTGTATTGTATGGAAGTAAGTGAATGACATATATGTACATTAGTATATATATTATTACAGTATAATTATTATTTAAAATATTTCATAATTATTCATAATATATATCTTTATAATCATTCTTGGATGGTGAACATGGAAGATGAGTCTCATCACGTCGTGGAGACAGTAAGTTGTACGTATGCACGAGTGATGATATCATTTCCTCAATAGTTTAATGGTATAGATTTGGATTGAATAATAATTTTAAAGAAGTAATATCATGTTATATTTCTTATTTAATTCATTTTTATTTAGAATTATACCCATCAAAATAAAGTATAGATGAAAAACATTTTACACCACGGCGTGGAAACGGTAAGCCATACGCACGTACGCATGGTGATATTATTTTTTATAGGATGGTTAAAAGAGGAATATGGATATACCATAATCATAAAAATATATAATCATATAGTATATGATGGAGTTATTATTTTAGTATGGTAACAACTTAGTAAGAGGAAGTAGAAGAATAAATTAACTTTGAAAGAAGGGATAAAATGATTACCTCTTCTTCGGGTGTCTCCTTTTGATTTTCACAAAAGGACTCCTTAAATTGGATTTATTCTCAATTTTTTGCCTCTAAGATGAAGTGAGGGGAGTTGGGAGGAGATTTGGGTAGATTTTGGCCAAGACAAAGGTCTTTGGAGGTGTGAATTAAAGTGAAAGGGAGGTTCCCTTTTATAAGAGAGGTGAAGGGCACTTTAGGAAAAGCTTGAAATATTAATTTATTATAAAATTATTTTCAGATTATAATAGCTAAAAAATGATTTATTTAGAGGATAAGATGAGTATGGGTTGAAATACTCTCAAAAAATAGGTTTTATATATGTTTAGGTCATAAAATTAACCTTGTCTTTTAGATTTAACCCTTTGTAAAATAAGTTAACTCTTACCATGTCCTCCTGTATTTTTATACTACATGGTTAATATATTTACTATAAAATGACAAGAGAACCTAAAGTGGATCATTTATGACATTTTTATTACTATAAAAGTTATTTGGGCGAACTATAGATTTATTGGATTTTTATATCATTTAATAAAATAGTATTTGTTTTAAAAACTCATTTATGTCAATTTTGACACTATTTAGTAATTGATTTTTTTTAAAGTCATAAAAACTTGATTCCTTCGGAAAAAAAAGGCATTAAATCATACCTCATATGTTAATTCCATCTAGAAAATTCGTGGATGGAATCAAAACTTTCAAATTATATTTA